>CAJQZP010001125.1:8990000-9732500 GCA_907164705.1 Parnassius apollo
AAGAATAGAATGAGCTTTATACATAATAGGCTTTTGTTTCAGGTTCTAGCGCTGCCTCTACTTAATGGAGTTAATAATTAATAACTATAACGGACAGAGAGCGTAAAGTATATGTCACAAAGACATAGACTCTTTATGCCTTTTTTACATAGGGAAATGCCTACGCATGCCCGCCTCGCAGGGCCAATGGCAGGTTATGTCGGACTCGCACCGACTAAAACCCCGTGGTGTTCTACTTTCGTCGCATATTGGCAGTCCTACGAAAACGCTTTCGCACACATCCTTTGCACCAACAGCGTGGGCTATCCCACGGCGGCCCCTCCACGGGAAAGGACTACTCTTCTCCCATCTCTTTCTCAGGTAAGGTGTGCTGGAACATATGGCGCGCCCTCCTCCATGGCCTGCAACTTCACATGCGCTACAGATGCCCCCGTGTCCGATGCGTCAAGGCCATGGGGCCAGGAAAAACGAGCACTCAAAAGCACTAACCTTACTGACCTCATTGGCAGATCTGGTATATGGCTCCGCCGCTAACCAAGATTCGGTTGCAGACACTCCTTTTCTACCTTGACCGCAGCGGCAGGAGGAAAGGGCACCCCTCTCGTCACAGCCCACCAACACGCATCCGAAGTGGTATGACGTAAATGCTATTTTAGAACTTACTATATTTCAGGATTTACGTCACGCAGAAAATAGCTCTAAATTTTATCTGACGAAATCACATACAAAAATATCTAAACAGACCCTACAACGAATACGCTTAAAACTACGCTTTCCAATTTAATAAAAGAATAATTATCATCATCATTCTAGCCCTTAACAAGTCCACGGCTGAACATAATCCACCCCCAAGGAATGCCACAAAGCACAGTCTCGAGCCACCTGCATACATCTATTCTGCACGTCTTACCAGGTCATCATTCCACCCAGTGGGAGATCGCCCTACACTTAGCCCACCGGTATAAGGCTGCCATTTGAAAACATTTTTTCCCCGTCGGTTGTGAGTTCTTTGAGCGATTTGGCCTGCCCATTGCCCCTTAAGCTTACTAATCCGTTGGGCTATGTCGGTCACTCTGATTCTTCTGCAGATATCCTCAATTCTAAGTTTATAACGCCAAGAAAATCCGAGCATAGCTCGCTGAGCGACCTTGAGGGTCTTTATACAGCCAGCAGTGAAGAAACACGTCGCAGTTTCATAAGTCATCACTGGCGACACGCACTGATTGTACAGTTGCGTTTTCAAGTTTTGAGGTATAGCTGACGAGAAGATATGTCGTAACTTCACGAACGCTGCCCAGCCGAGTTGAATCCGTCCATTGCCCTCTCCGCCGAAGTAAGACTTACCTAGTAGGACTACTTGTCCCAGGTAAACATACTCATCAATAATTACGAGGTTGGTGCTCCTAACAACTACCGGCATATGTGTGACATGAACGTTACACATGATAAACATACTCGAATCTTTAAAATAAAGAGGAATGGAAGTAAACACAAGTAATACGAAAGTGACGGTTTCCGAAAGAGATGAATGTAGATCGATATGTGAAATAAGGGTAGCTGGAGATTTTGTTAAGAAAGTGGTGGTCTTTGTTTTGTCCATGTTCATCTTATCCGTTTGGAGGCACTATTGAAGTCATTGAGCATAGTGCTTAGGTCTTCCAGCGATTCTGTCATAAGGACTACATGTCGGCAAATCGAAGGTGAGTAATGTACTCACCATTGATATTAATACCGTATCCTTTCCAGTTCAGTAGCTTAAATAAACATCTTCCAGTACAGCAGTGAAGAGTTTCGGGGAAATAATGTCATCTGGTCTTACACCTCTCGGCAATTGGATAGGTTTCGTACTCTTCTGTACTCGGATAACCATCGTAGCCCTACAGTACAAACACTTCAGCATTTCGATATACTGACAGTCAACGCGGCATCGCTGAAGGGACTTTTACACCGCCCAAATTTCGACGGAATGCAAGACTTTCTTATAGTTGACATACGCCAGGCAAAATGAAAGTTTGTACTCTTTGGTCTTCTGTTCAATTTACCTAAAGGTAGTGTATGTGTGTGTATTTAGTATATGGTACTAAAACCTTTTCGGAAATCGGCTTGTTCGGCAGGCTAGAAGACTGGGATGATTCGAAAGCAGCACGAAGACGTGACTCAGAAGGGAAATCGGTCCGTAATTACTCAGGAGAGCGTTGTCATCTTTCTTGAAGAACAAGACCATCGCACTTCTGCTTCAGGCCTCCGGATTAGTGCCACCTTGGTAGACGGAATTAAAGAGCCTTTGAAGGACTTCAAGTACCGGTTTGTCACCCGTTTTCAGAAGTTCCGCTGTAATCCCATTCTTGCCCATACTTGCCGTTCTTAAAATGCTGGTGAGCCAATCTAATCCTGCTCAGACTGACGTGCAGAATATCATCGGAATAGTGTCGGATAAGACTTGCTCTTGGTTCACTACTCACACTTGCGTGTGGCTCCAACGATGATATATACAGCTGCTCATAGAACCTCACAATGTTACTCAAAATCTCAGGTGTCCCGGAAACGATGCACACTTAATCTTCAGCTTCGACAGTAGGCTCTTTCTGGCAGCCCTTAAAAGACTAAAATAATATTATATATCTTTTGTAACTGGTTTATATGAAACGGTTTTAACGATTTGGGTGAATTACACAACACATCTTGCACCCAGGTACTAATTTGTCTTATACAAATGTATAATTGTATAATTATCCGGTCCCGCTACAATAAGCTAATCATAAAATTATTTACTTTATTCCTGATTGGCCGAATCATATTAGCAAAATGGAACACTTATGAAATGATTTGCCTCTTTTTGTATGTTGCAGACATTTTTCTCGGAGAGTTATACGTCAATAAGTCTTCTCCGAAATTGTGTGATAGAAATGTGACATCGTTTATTGGTAAAGTTAGGTTTCGGGTGTGAAATGGAAACTAAAGTCAAATTTATTTCAAAGTAATTGTGCGGGTATCAAATAAAAGCTTTTAAATCACCATTTCAAAAACGACCGTATTAAATCGCACCAGTTATACGTAAATATGTACATGGATAAATATATACATATACCTGTAACATACATTCTGGGATAGTTGGTATAAAAAAGCGGGGAAGGTCTGGTTGCCTGGATCATTAATTACTGTGCAAGCGTAGCGTGCTTTTGGTTGATTTTTTATTGAACCTAACGCGCCGAAGTTCCATTATGTTAGTATGTACGTAAGACATTCGAAGTGAAGTTGTGTATGAGTATTTCCATAGATTTGAGTAACTAGTAAAAGTTGCTCATTGAATGTCTTGAAATTACTCTCTCGTCATAATACCACATCGTTCAACATCATGTTTTATTATAGCACACAGCTGTGCGTCATTTAATATGTGAGGCGGTTATTACGTTCATTACGAGTCTCTCGTTATAACGAGAGCATAAAATCTCGTGTAATATTTCTTTTGACACAGCGAATTATTTTCTTTATTATTTTACTTCACACGTTGTTTTATATCAGGTAACTAACACTAGGATGTTTTAATTGTTACTAAAACCTATTGATAAGGAATTCGAAATACATGTTATTTTGATTTTATTCATAAATTTATATATATTAACTAAATATCGTTGGGTCTGACATTGTGAAAAAGAGTTTATTGTTAACATCGCTTTTAGTTGTTATTATGATGAAGTCAAAGAGTTTATTGTTAGCATCGCTTTTGGTTGTTATTATGATAAAGTCACAGTAACCAAGTTTTTACACGAATCTAAATGGCTACAATCATTTTAATCCTCCCATTTTTATATTGTTTCCCATGGATGAAGATATCAATGCTATTTGTTATTACAAATTATAAACACCAAAAATTTACTTCATGATTTCCATTCAATAAACACCGCATCGTGTATGTTTCTTCACAGTATATATTTTATTTTATTGTTGTTTTTATATTTAATATTATATATTTATTTCTAGAGATCGAGATAATAGGAAACACAGTATACTGAATTCTAACACATTCTCTTTTTGGCGTCGATTATTCGTTTCATCGAGTTTTAAATCACAACGATTCAAAAGAAGTTTTTACTTCAAAAATCCAAAAACAAACTTTGGATATAAGTTTGTTTTTGGATTTTTGTTTTTACTATGCACAGATGTAACTTGTGACTTTGATATCTTAGGGAAATTATAGCGTACACTAGTCAAACGAGTGTCACCACAAATTATGCATCTCGAATAAACTTTTTCTCTGAGCAATACAAAGAATATCTTAGGAAAATGTTAATTAATTAATGGAAATATCGAAGAAATTTAAGTGTCTAGAAGATTGCAATACAGTGAACAGATACGAATGATAAGCTCATAGAAACTGTCCTGTCTACTTTTAGTTGTGCATGATGAATCGAATTTATTTCCACAAAAGTGGTAAATCGATAAAAATATTTAGGAAATAAGAAAATTATTTAAGATGAACATTTCTGTAAGATGATGTATTTTTGACTTTAATGATTCAATTACTTATTTTAAAGTATATGAATATTAATAATAAATAATAACTAGGATGGCGAAGATGCCTTGAAAATATTGAATGATTTAATATATTTACCAACGAACCGTTAATATGCTTTTTGAGAATGATAGGTATAAAAGGTTTCCAAATCGAATGATTTGTGTCGAAATCTTTTGGTTGTCTAAACTTGTTGTAAGCATGTTTTGTTCTAAGAAATATAATACACGTTCACTTCAAACATTTGTTTAAAAAACAAATTTTTGAAGTGAACGCAAACGCAATACGATGATACATTGTCATAAAACTGAATTTTAAATATGTTTTGTGAATGTTTTACCAGTGCAAACTCAAACAGTTATCAAAATTATTTTATCTTGACCAGTATGGATGTATTACAATTTTTAACAATTGCCCTACTTCTGTACTAACTTCTGGCGTAGTAAGAATGGACTACGATGTAAAAATTACAAAACTATGATCTAGTGTTCTGGGTATGATCATCACAGTCCATAATCCATATGTATGGTTTAAGTTTTCACAAATTAAAATATTGTTAATTACGTGATATACCCGAAAATATATTGACACCGAGGTGATAAGTGTTCTGCTTTCTGATATAATTTATTTGCAATTTTGCTATCTCTATTTCAAAACGTCATAAACAAAATCATAAACGAAACATTTAAGAACAAATCAGTGTCAGCTGGTAAAGTTAAAAGCCTCCAAACTTATTTAAGAAGTTTGTCATGTGTAGGATGTAGTGCGAAAATACAGTTATATTAGTATTCTAGAGAAGAAAGCTTGTAATATCTTTTCCGTGAAGTAAGCTGGAAAAAAATACAATACTACACATGTTGTAGTTTTTTCTGCAAACTTCGTCTACTAACTATGGCAATTATGGCAAATATCCCTCCTATAAGGCAATCTATGGGGGATGCTTATGTTCAGCAATAGACCTTGCGGTATTTATTCCTTTGCGCTCGCATGGCTCCTGCTACTAATTCCAATGTTTACAAAATACCAACCAGATTAAAGGCTTTTGTTAACGTTGTGTAGCATAGTGTAGCCCACACGACTATATACCTATATATATTGAAGTTTAGTTAGGAATAGGTAATAGTATAATTAAAGTCATATCAAGAGTAACTCGTCTTCTTTACATTTTAACACCTTCCAACATTACAGCTGATCTTTGAGCAATATCTAATTCGATGGTAAAATATGGATCTTAGTTAAACGTATTAACTAACATTAACTTAGAACTTATGGAATAATAAACACTTTACTGTACGATGGTGATGTATTCTATCTTGGCCTATTTAATAAAGATTGTGACATAGAGAGTCACAGGTACGCAAGCAAACAGAGTCACAGTAACACAGATAACCTAGAGTGATAATTGATAATAAACTATAATTTTAAAAAACCTAAGCCGATTGTCAGGTAGTATTTGGAAAACCATTGCTGTGCTACTAAAGACACAATGAAAATGATTCACAAAGCACTAAGATAATTACTACTATACTACTGCACACTGTCTTATGAGCAGCACTTGATCTAATTCTGTTGAAACCCTTTAGATTTTCTACTGACGAACTGTACAGGGGATGCAAGGTGCTACGGATTCCTTATATATAGAGACATTATAAAAGCAGTAATCCAAACCTACGGAAAAATTATATATTTCACAGATTATGATAATAAATATATATAATATAATAATAATAATAATAATAATCATTTATTCAAATAAAAGTACAATAATAGAGTGAAGACTCTGATTCCCAAACTAGACAAGTCTGTATCTTAGGAATCAGTAGCCTCTCCCAGTGTTGTGACAACAGTATTTTAGTCTTAACAATTAATTAAGTAACTAAGCTTTACATTTTTAAGTAATTGTTTAGCTAATTGAATGTATTTATTTACAACGAAACATATACTTTAACTTAATGCGACTCTTTAGTCGTTATTATATTTCATATAATCGTAGGTATATTAAAATTAGTTTGCAATTTGCAATATATACACATATACATACACACACGTATATACATATACATACACACACACACACATATATATATATATATATACATAGAATATATAGAATATATTATTATATAATTTCGTACAGAATATATATTTTATTCATTATAACCTATAATGAATAAATAGATGCTTTAAACAAAGATTGTAATATTAATATATTATATACATATATATACAATAATAATAATATTGTAATATATCATTTGCCAGCGTCGGAACTTTGAGTAAGTACCGATTCCCACTTCACACAGCAACTTTATCAAACGCAACTCACCGTTTGTGTCTAGTATCAACAAAAAATTCTTCTGTGTCTTCGCAGACAAGGTCCTTGTTCACAAGCAAGATAGCAAAGTCAAGCAGAAAAAATCTAACAACCTGGTTGCTCAATGCTTCTTATCAGGGAACGAAAACTTACTTTGCACTTAACTCACACACATCCACATTCCTTGAATAAACTAGTCTGTTATTTTTTCATTCATTTATTAAGACTCAATTTAAACATACTTTCTAGTGAATCGGTGTCCTACATATTTATCGGTGTTAATGGTGTCAGTCAATGTTCTAGGTTACTGTGATACAAGCCCAGACCTTAGTTTAGAAATCACTGTAATGTTTAACTGACTTTTTTAATATTAATATATTTTTTATTTCTGTTTCATTACTTAAATAAAGGCTTCCCACAAACATTGACGATGACATCCATACAGCCTTATTATGACATTATTTTCTCGACGAATTTATTTGCAAAAGCTATCCGTACCATTAATTTCCCTCGGTATGTTACGTCCTTCAGAACCAACATAATAGGCGAATCTCGCTACTTCTGAATTTTATATTTTAACAAAAAGCGTTATATGAATAATGTTTGCAGAATATTTTATGTGTAGAATAGGTCTTTATTAGCTTGACGCAGAAATGTTGTTTTTATATATTTACTAAATCTGCTGTAAAACATTTTGACATATAGTTGAAAAATTAATGAAAAGGATAGAACTGTTTTCATAAAATCAAGTAAATAATAATAGTATAAGTGAAACCGTAATATATTTAACAAGTGCGGGCATTTCGATGTAGATTAAGTTGGTTTTATCATTCACAATACTGGCTTTATGTTGTCAAGTGGGCAGGGGCAGGATTTAGAGGTGCAAATGTTGACATCGTCATAGTGGTTCGCATTTTTAACTTTGACCGCAGCCTCATATTATTCAAATCTTGTTAATTAGCGATGAAGATTGATACAGTTATGAAAACATGACTCAAAAAAAGAACTATTATATCGCGTTTAATTTTAACTATTTTGAATTCCAGGCCTTCAGCTTTTAGGACTTACTCCGGTACAGATTAACATTTATATCGGGACGTCAAACACCTTCGTTTATATATTCCAAAGTCCTGTGAGCCCTGGGATATTGGACTAAATAATTAATTAATCTTTACTGATTTTCAACATGGTTCTCATAACAGCACACTTCTCAAAATTTGTTTCTTTGTTAATGTTGTGGTGTACATACCGTCGATATGTTTTCTAGCATTCTTATACGAATCGCTTATATCATATATATATATATATATATATATATATATATATTATAATCGGAATCTCGGAAACGGTTCCGACGATTTTCATGAAATTTAGTGTCCAGTCCAAGGAGTGAAGTGCAAAGTAAGTTTCAGTTCCCTGATAAGAAGCATTGAGCAACCAGGTTGTTAGTTTTTTTCTGCTTGACTTTGCTAGCTTGCTTGTGAACAAGGACCTTGTCTGCGAAGACATAGAAGATTTTTTTGTTGATACTAGACACAAACGGTGAGTTGCGTTTGATAAAGCTGCTGTGTGAAATGGGAATCGGTACTTACTCAAAGTTCCGACGCTGGCAAATGATATATATTATCATAATCCGTGAAATATATAATTTTTCCGTGGATTTGGATTACCGCTTTTATAATGTCTATATATATAAAGAATCCGTAGTACCTTGAATCCCCTGTACAATTTGTCAGTAGAAAATCTAAAGGGTTTCAACAGAATTAGATCAAGTGCTGCTCACAAGACAGTGTGCAGTAGTATAGTAGTAATTATCTTAGTGCTTTGTAAATAATTTTCATTGTGTCTTTAATAGCACAGCAATGGTTTTCCAAACACTACCTGACAATCGGCTTAGGTTTTTTTAAATTATAGTTTATTATCAATTATCACTCTAGGTTATCTGTGTTACTGTGACTCTGTTTGCTTGCGTACCTGTGACTCTCTATGTCACAATCTTTATTAAATGGGCCAAGATAGAAGACATCACCATCGTACAGTAAAGTGTTTATTATTCCATAAATTCTAAGTTAATGTTAGTTAATACGTTTAACTAAGATCCATATTTTACCATCGAATTAGATATTGCTCAAAGATCAGCTGTAATGTTGGAAGGTGTTAAAATGTAAAGAAGACGAGTTACTCTTGATATGACTTTAATTATACTACTACCTATTCCTAACTTAACTTCAATATATATAGGTATATAGTCGTGCGGGCTACACTATGCTACACAACGTTAACAAAAGCCTTTAATCTGGTTGATATTTTGTAAACATTTGAGTTAGTAGTAGGAGCCATGCGAGCGCAAAGGAATAAATACCGCAAGGTCTACTGCTGAACATAAGCATCCCCCATAGATTGCCTTATAGGAGGGATATTTGCCATAATTGTCGTAGTTAGTAGTCGAAGTTTGCGGAAAAAACTGCATGTGTAGTATTGTAATTTTTTCCAGCTTACTTCACGGAAAGGATATTACAAGCTTTCTTCTCTAGAATACTAATATAACTGTATTTTCGCACTACATCCTACACATGACAAACTTCTTAAATAAGTTTGGAGGATTTTAACTTTACCAGCTGACACTGATTTGTTCTTAAATGTTTCGTTTATGATTTTGTTTATGACGTTTTAAAATAGAGATAGCAAAATTTCAAGTAACTTATATCATAAAGCTGAACACTTATCACCTCGGTGTAAATATATTTTCGGATACATCACGTAATTAATAATACTCGTATTTTAATTTGTGAAAACTTAAACCATACATATGGATTACGAACTGTGATGATCATACCGAGAACACTAGATCATAGTTTTGTAATTTTTACATCGTAGTCCATTCTTACTACGCCTGAAGTTAGTACAGAAGTAGGTCAATTGTTAAAAATTGTAATACTGGATGTATTACAATTTTTAATACTGGTCAAGATAAAATTATTTTGATAACTGTTTGAATTTGCACCGGTAAAACATTTTCTAAATCACCACTGTAAACCGTTACAATACGCCTTTTATTACTGTAACGTAGAATCAGCGAAGATAAAAGTAACCGATACTTTTCCAAGCCGTTGACACAAATTTTTAAGACAATTTCTTTGTTGGGGCACTGCTTTCATCCACTTTTAGAGTAATGCAACGAAACGTGAGATGTGTATTATTTATATACTTCGCTAGTGAAGTAAACTTTGTAATTCGTTCTTGTTTTTAATAAAGTATTAATAAATCTTCACTATTACAACGTTCTTCACAACTGAACGTAGTCCTCCCTAAAGTAATGCCACAAAGTCATCCATTGTATTCCCATATATCTTGCCGACTAGGGACCACTGTAGTAAATTATTATCTTTTGTATATTTATATCTAATCACATAAATAAAATTGAAGCGTCTGTCTGTAGTATTGATACGGAGGGATATATATATATATATATATATATATATATATATATATATATATATATATATACAAGAATTGCTCGTTTAAAAGTATTAGATAGATACAAGTATTTTAAAAAAATATATGGAAAATTCTTACTTGATTTTCCGAAACTTAAATAACGCCACATTATTAGATCGTATTCAGGCGAGGCTGAGACGAGTCGCTTGTTTATAATAAAGTTTATCTATACGTGCTTAGTTAGTTTTCATTGAAGTCTCTGCCTGCATTATCGAAATAACTACCTTTTATTGAGCTTAGTAGGTTATTTGCATGTTATTAAAAACCATTTTAAAATTTTTGTCTCTCCATCCTAATCTCGCGAATGGTTGAAATAAATATTATACAAGAACAGATAGATAGCATTGCCAAGAGTAGTATAGGCTACATTTTATTCGTAAAACTTAGATTATTTTGAGAAATCGAAGAATTGATAAAAAAATGGCTTGTATTACCTTAAATCTAATTAATGCCACATTAATTAATCTCACACACGCGAAGCAGGGAAATATCTATCTACTATATAAAGCACATAAATATTTCTGCCTATGCCCGCTATAGACCGCACAACTAGAAACTATTCAACCGATTTTGATGAATTTTTTGTGTGTGTTTGAATGGGTCCCTAGATGGATTATATTCACATTTGGATCCGATAAGTTGCGCCGTTGTCAAGATCCAGAAATCACCCGTACGGAGCCAGAGCGGATTGCTAGTAGGAAATAAATTAAATTACTTAATATACAATAACTTAACTACTCTGATATTTTAAATGACTAATGGTAAGCATTATATTTATCGTCGTCAAGCTTATGATCACGTTAATGAAAGTATTTCAGATTAAATAACACTGTCCTCCTTATTGCAAGTGCTTGCTGTACTATATTCTTACATCTTTTTAAGATTTGGAATCAAATTGGAATCATAAGTCAGTTACCAAACATAGGTTTCCGGTTTTCTTCTCTTACCACAAGATACGCAGCTATATCAGGTCGTTGTTTTACGCTGGTATTCTTTGAGAGTTTGCATTACATTTAGTACTTTTTATTACATTTGCACTCAAAAACATTCAAAATAATATACGACAATCTCAACCAATGCTTTCACGGTAGTTAAAAATATTTATTTTATGATCACGTATTCTAAATAAAGTAATATTTTTGTAAACTTTAATAACAATAGATTAAAGAAATTGAAAAAGCTCGTTATGACCAATCGAAAAGTCTAATATAATGAAATACCATGCCGAAAATATTCCATCATCCGCACTTTTACTTAAATGCAAGAAGTTAACCATTGGTGTGATTTATGTTTATGTCACTTTTGAACACTTTTACACATTATACATGCAATGAGGAAATTTCCGTGCAGATTTATGCAAATTTTATGGTTTTTGGAGTTGTTGGAATATATTTTCATAACATTATATGTAAAATGACTTCGCGCACCTCTTATTAAAATAACATTGACGCGCGAGCGTAAGTATATTATAAAATATTTGACCAACATTTTCTTATGATTTCACTTGCAGCTCAAAATATGTGGGAGATTTACAGTTATAATATTTTTTTCGGAAAGCAAACAATATTGCATTGCTGAATTACTTAAAAAGTATTACCGTATACACAAATATTAATGTATACACAAAATAATAGTTAATAATAATAAGACCCTTTTTACTAGAAACGAGGCTCCCATCTTAGTCTTTTCATCTTAATCTTAGTGACAACGCGTTTGCATTTTAATTCTTATCGAGGAAAAATTAGGATGCCTATGGGCCGCAGCTTCCATTTACTATAAGGTGAACTGTGTGCTCGTTTGTCACCCTTATTCTATAAAAAAATAAATATCATTGTACACACAAAATGATAATGTGCTTGTTTAGCTTTTGAGATAAACATAGCATAACCATTACTATTACAACCTATCAAAAGTTCACACCTGAAATAGCGCTCCCCCATATATTGTTCCACACATTGATATTTGCCATAGTTGCCACGCTTAGGAAGTGAGTTGACAACCGTCAGTTTTTTTTTATTTAGCTGTTATTAGGAAGATGCTACTGCCAATCTCCTGTTTTATTTCCCTCTTTCGCTTCTAAAGACGAAAACGAAAGACTATATATTTTGGAGTAGTGGACATTCTTATGCGGCCACTACATAACTATTTACGTTATTGTTATGAAATGTATATATAGTTACATAACGCGGCAATTAAAGGATCGATTTGAACTATTTTTCAGAAAGGCATTTCCAAATTTATTTGGGGAAATATTAAACACGTCAAACTCAGGAATCCCATCCAAGGTTTTTGCTGATTAAACAAAAAAATGAGATTTGTCAATACTTTGTAGTACTTTTTATAACGCGGATATGTTTTGCTTGTCTTACGAAGCTTGGGCAAACCTTATGACTCCTGACAACAGCTCCAGAGTCAACATGACGTTGCTCAATAATAAATAATATGCTTTTTGTTCTTTTTTTTTTAAATATTTTTTAATTTTAAATTCTATAATTTAACATAAGATGACAGGAGATCCAAAGGTATGACTTTGTTTCCTTTGGGAGAGAGGTGCTACTTGCGTGGACACTTTGGCAGCTTCTCATCTCAGGGGCACATCATTTAGATCCAGGGTAGTATCTGAAGCAGTTAAACTAAGTAAGTGGCGCAATTATGAGTCTCTGAGAAATTAGTACATATTTTTGCCATTTGCTGTAGAGACTATTGGTCCGTGGGGATCACGTGCGTCGAAGTTACTAAACGAACGGCATCCGCGACTGATTGTCGCTGCTGAAGATAATAGGGCTGGTTCATTGGTTAAAATTGGTTAAGAGGGAGGAGATCAAACCCAGCTTATTTCAAGGCTTGTAAATTAACTGATAGAAACAAGTGATTTTTTCTAAATTTTATTCTAAAAAATTAATACACAAAGTTTTTTCATATTCCTACATTTTCATCCGGTTCCGATCTATTTTCAAAATTTCAAGTCAAAGAGATCAAAAAGAAGTTAGTTATATTTGAGTTGCAACATTCCATCCGAAACGACGGACAGACAGACAAACAAGAAAGTAACTTAATAAAAACGTGGTAATATGAAAGTTAGTTTTTATTACTATATAAACATATATACGAAGAATAATATGTTTCAATAAAATATGTCAAGAACATTTCAAAGTAAGTTTAAAAGTTGAACGTAAGATTGAACTTTATCATGAAATTTTGCTCTCTGTCAACGTTCAATATTTGTTAGCCATTTTGGATAAATAGTTTGACTTCAATTTCCTGTTGTACAAGAACCCTCACATAAAGTGGGTCGTCACTTCAAACGATACATAATAAAATACGACGCATAAAATTCTGAAAAGTACTACTAAAACTCGTAAAATGAAAAAAACATAATTACTGAGTGCTCGCGAGATTTTTTAAGGGCACCTGCAGAATATAAGTGCTGTAAGTATTGCACTACAATACGATGCTAGATAGATGCCTATTGGTAGACAGAATAAAAAAAAAGGGTACCAAACGGTGTTTCGTGTTAGATAAATGTTGTTTTAAGCAGATTTTTATTTATGGATTTTTTAGCTTGTGCTATATAAGAGAGACTGCATTCATAAATAATCAAACTCGTTCAATGCTGTATCTTGTAAAATTAGTTTTTATAATATTTTGCACATGATCGCTTTCTCTTTTCTCTTCCCACTGAGGTATATTTTTGCAACACGGTTTTTTCAGCGAGAGCCGATACGTAATTTGGTACTTTATTGTAGTCGGACTCGGACACTTATAAGCTGGGTGTATTCTGAATTAATATTTACGTAATGTAATTAGATAATGTAATTGATATGCTTAATTCTAATTCTGCTTAATTGCTGACACCAGTCAGTCACTTGAGCTACACGTAATCTTCTATCAGCAAGATGCACTAGCTTTAAGTAAAAAAGTTGGCAAGTTTTATATAACGTCTTTTATATTATTTAATACTCGAGTGTAGTGTAAAATATCCACTACCCCACTTTCAATGTTCAGAGGCGACAGAGAAAATGGTCTGCAGCATGTTCCTGATAACGATTCAAAATGATATATAATCTGGGGTTCAAATTGACCTGCCAAACTTGACAACTATGGTAAAATCAACCGTATGAGGCAATCTATGGGGAGGCCTTATTTAACAGTGGCCTTTTATGGGCTTTAAGGGATGAATGAAAAGATACTCGACTTTAAGCCACTCAATTTATACATTAAGATAATTTAAGAAAATAAAAAAAGGAATTTTAAAAGGAACTTAATCATTTAAATATAATTTTAATACGTATTTTAATAATAATAAATTTAAATACGTATACGCAGTTACTATTCCTTTGTTAAATGCCTTGAAATTTTACGTTAGTAAATTTTAATGTTAAATTTAATTTCCTTTCCATTGTGCTTTGTAGAATTGAATCATTGAGCTTGCAGAATTCTGATCATACTTTATTGAAATGAAAGTTATTGAGTTGAAAACTCAGTAGATAATTATGTAATTCATGAATATGGGTAAGTGAATGAATTACATATTCATAAAATATATTAAGCAGTCCACTAATGTCAAAATTTAAATATTTACCACTAATTGTATCGCCAGTAATTATATCGTCACTACATGGCTTAGTCTGGAACTGCTATTGTAAATCGGCCTACGGAGCTAGACGACTAGACACATGTCACAGGGCCTGGAGGGGCCCGTGTCTAGCAGTGGAGTTTTATACGCTGAAGAAGAAGAATTAATTTTGGTTGAGCCATGCTGCAATTATATTAGTTGTATAGTTGTAGGAATGGGTCGACCGGGGAAGGACCACGCTCTCACGGAATACCAGCGTCAAATAGCAGCTTAATGCTGCTGTGTTTCGTGTTTCGAGTGTAGAGAACCGGATACCCTTTTTACTGGAAACGAGGCATCGCATCTTAGTCCTCACGGGTGACAACGCATCTGCATTTGATTCGTAATCGAGGATAGATGTAGATGTCTATGGGCCACAGCAACCACTTACCACTGTTGTGTGTATTCTCGTTTGTCACCCTATCCTATAAAAAAAGTGAAAGACCGAGTCTGATGAGGCTTAACTAGGTATTTCCTCGTCTTTACGAGGTTTTATTAATGCATGCAAATGCAAATAATTTTTTATATTGATTTAAATTACTGCAAAAGCATGAAAATGTTACATGTTGATAACATGGTTTTACTAAATTAAGAAAAAGATACTTCAATTTTTATAAAATAAACATGCATACTTTTTCCTAAAATAATAAAACATATATAAATTAAACTCGTCCATGGGGTTGACTTGGTATCTGGGATTGAATAGATTACAATGAAATAAAATTTTAACAGCTTATTTAAAATGAATTTTTATTTTTAAAAATAGGCGTATTTACACAGCGTGAAGTACCGCCAAACAAGAACCTCTAGATCCCTTATAGCAGCAGCTCCCTTGTAGTAGAAGCTACAAGGGATCTATAAGTTCTTTACTCACTAAACCGCCCGAAGTTCAGTATTGAGGAAATCTCAACCTTCAACAACTGAATACAATCAGTGTATTTCAATGATATTCCAGTGAAGGAGCCAAGGTGAGTGGAGTCTACAGCAAAGTGTTGAATTTCACAAGATGAGATTCACATACTCAACCATAGCTTCTCTTTTGGACTGGTTTTGATTTCTAATAGCCTGAGCACTTGGTTGGTATCGCTCCACAACTGTGCTGGCGTCTTGCATACCCATATATACGGGGCATGAGCAAGTCATTAATATGCAGTAAGAAGAAAGTTGCGGAGTGAACGGACCCCTGAGGAACTCCGGCGTTAGTCGACATAGTATCGGGCAATTAGCCATCGACAACGACTTGAAGAGACCGTTCACTCAGAAAGTCTTCCAGTAAATCATATAAGCAAAAATTGCATAAGCCGTACGCTGGGTAATAGCTAACCCAAAAGCTGAAATGCTAAACTCTACCAAACGCTGTCCTAAGCTGATCATTAACAGCCAGTAGAGGTCTCACCGAAATCACTGAATCATTACCTGTATTGGCAGACACTGAGGAGGTCATTATTTTCTAGGTATGCCATGAGGTGGGCATTCAATATATGATCCATAATCTTGCCGGGTGATTGACCGATAACTGTCAGGGTCGACACTGCCACCTTTTTTTGAACTGGCTGCACGTTGGCCAGCTTCCAAGGTTTTGGTACGATTTCAGTCCGAAACGAGTGGCGGAGCAAGCGTGTCAGACACAGTATACAACTCAGGTGCACAAGCCTTTAGAACTTTAGCTGGTATCGTAAGGTCTTAAGAACCTCCTTGCTTATGATACGAACCTTAGACATACAAAAAAATAGCGTTAATATGCTATCCGGTTTTACCAGCGGAGGCTGTGTAAGCCGACAGAAGTTTGTCTTGACCGCTTTTGCAAGAGGCCAAAACAGCTCCATTGCCGGATGTTTTGTCAGAGATTTTGCAACAATAAGTTTTATATGGTCCGGTCTGGCTAAATAATAAAGGCAAGCTCGGTGATTCCAAAGAAGTTTTTGTATACATTGCTGCCTTAAATAGGCCGAAGGTGAAGTGAGTTATTGATTTGAAAGTTATTGACCACCACTGTTTGAGGGTTTTGTCTTCATTTTTTTCTCTTAGCATTGTGGGTAGAAGAGGTTTTATTGTATTGCTTGGTGAACTTCTAAACATGGAGCATGTTTAGAAGAGGATTCAGGTAAGCCGCCTGCTCGTTTCTCCCCTGTTCTAAAAAAAATGACTAATTGTAAGCATTATATTTATCATAGTCAACATTATGATGACTTTTATGAAATAATTTTAAAGTAAATAAAGAGGACACTGTCCATTTCATTGTAAATGCTTGCTGTACTATATTTACTACACTATATTATATTGTACTATGCTGTACTACACTTTCATCTTTATTCCATTAGGAATCAAAATTCATATGCATAGGTTAATTGCCAAAAAGGGGTTTTCGGTGTTCGTCGCTAACCATACAATGCACAGCTATATCAGATCGTTGTTTTACGCTGGTACTCCGTGAGAGTTTCCATTCGTATTACATTTGTACTCAAAATACTCAAAATAATATATGACAATATTTAACCAATGCTTTCACGGCAGTTAAAAATTATGCCAGCTCCAATAATAGCCTATAAAACATAACGGGCCGTTTATGTCGGCATTGCTTTTACGATCACGTCCTCCAAATAAAGTAATATTTTAGTAAATTTTAATAAGAATAGATTAAACAAATTGAAGAAGCTCGTTATGACACATCAAAAAGTCTAAATAAATGAAATACCATACCAGAAATATTCCTTCGTTACTATTACTTAAATGCAAGAAGTTAACCTCACGTTTAATTTATATTTATTTCACTTTTGAACACTTTTACGTTATACATGCAATTAGGAAATTTCCGTGCAAATATATGCAAATTTTCTAGTTTTTGGGGTTTTTGGAATGTACTTTCATAAAATTTTGCGTAAAATGACTTCGCGCACCCTTTATTAAGATTAAGATTTAAAGCATATGGTTAGTTTTCTTTGACGATCGTGAGTAATATTTGACTAACATTTTCTTATGATTTCAATTGCACCTCAAAATATGTGGGACATCTACAGTCATAATTTTATTTCTTTCGGAAAGCAAACAGTATTGCATTGCCGAATTACTTAAAAAATATTACCGCTATACACACCTATTAATGTACACACAAAATAATAATTATTAAAAGTAAGGCCCTTTTTGCTAGAAACGATTCATTCCATTCTAGTCCTCAGGGATGACAACGCATTTGCGTTTTGATAATTAATAGAGGAGTAATTTAGATGACCGTAGCTTCCACTTATCATCAGTTGGACTTTGTGCTTCTGTCACCCTTATTCTACAAGAAATTAAATTAAAAAATATTAATGTATACACGAAATGATAATATGTTCTTTTTGGCTTTTGAGATAATATATATCATAACCATTACCACTAGAAACTGTCAAAAGTTTACAACCGAACATAGCCCTACCCCGTAGATTGTTCCTTAGAAGCATATTTGCCATAGGTGCTACGCTTAGCAAGTAGGTTGACAACTGTGAGTTTTTTTATTTCGCTGTTATTACGAAGATGCTACCGTCGATCTCCTGTTTTATTTCCCTATCCCTTTTTCGATTCTAACGACACCCACGGGACGATATTATGGGGTTGTGTATAGATACGATGCTTGAGCTACCACGGCTTGTAAATTAACTGATAGAAACAAGTGATTTTTTTTAAATGTTGTACTAAAATATTTAATATACCACCTTTTTTAAAATTCCTGCATTTTCATTTGATTTCGAGCTATGTTCATAACTTCATGTTACTATCTCATCGGGAAGTTAGTTTTATTTGAGTTGCAATATTCCATTCGGAACGTCAGACAGACAGACAAACAAGAAAGTAAATTAATAAAAACATGGTAATAACAAAGATATTTTTATTACTATATAATTATATATACGACAAAATATATTTCAAAAATATGTCAAAAACACATCAAAGTAACTAAAGGTTAAACGTTGGTTTGAACTTTATCATAGAAATTTGCTTTCTCTTCCAATATTCAACATTTGTTAGTCATTTTGGATAAATATTTTCTTTTCAATTTTCTGTAGTACAAGAGTCCTCATAAAAAGTGTGTCGTCACTTCAAACGATACGTAATAAAATACGGCGCATAAAGCTCAGAAGATGGTTCTACCAAAACTCGTAAAATAAAAGAACATGATTAGTGAGAGCTCAGGAGTTTTTTACCTGCGAAATATAAGTGCTGTAAGTATTACACTACAGTGTGATCATGGGCAAATGTCTATTGGTATTTTACTACAGATATTTTGTCAATCAAGCCGGACGTAATGGCAGAGGCTGCTCTGAACATATTCTCTGCATCCCAAATCTATCAAATATCCCGAAACGTCGGTGACTCGCGATAGGTAAGTGTTGTTTTACCCAGATTTTTATTTATTGATTTTTTAGCTTGTCCCACATAGGAGACTTCAGAGGAGACTTCATTCGTAATCAAACTCGTACACTCCTGTTGAATTAGTTTTTGTAATATTTTGCACATAGTTCATAATCGCTTTCCCTTTTCTCTTCCCACTTAAGTATATATTATTCCATCACGGTTTTTTAAGCGTTAGCCGATACGTAATTTGGTACTTTATTGTAGTCAAACTCGGACACTAATGAACTGGGTGTATTCTAGATTAAAATTTACCTTCGATTTTACTAGATTTTCATCCTTTTATATAGGCTGTACCTAAGTATGTTTGAATAAACTCTGCGTTTACTCTTATCTTTGCGTTACCCTTGTAGTACAGAGATACAAAGAATATAAGGAAAAGCTTATATCTAAGAAAAAAACCAAAAATTTTATTTTCTTTCGATAAACTATATTTGTTATTAAACAATATACTTAGAAACAGGATTAACTATGTGATATTAATTAAATACTCTCAAATGCCAACCAACTTGATATATCTAGCAACTGTACATATTTATCCGTACAAATAAATACAGACGATAATTTGGATCGCAATGGATTTGCCTGATATTTCGATGTGATCCGACTGTACGACAGATATTGGTTTATTATTGTATGATCATAAATTATATTTATACAGTTTTTATAGTGATATTCAATTTTTCTCTTATTCGGTCTTGCTGTACACACTCAAAGACTTTTAAAAAATATTGTGATATTGTCTCTTCTTGTGCCTCTTATTTCTTAAAAGTTTATATATTAAGAAATATAAAAAGCTATAGAGCGATTAGTTTGCCACAGTTCTCCAATGTGTGTTGGTGGACCTCACAACATGTCCTCAAAATATTTTATTCTTCGGATATGCTCACTGCATCCTGTAGGTTTCCTCACGATGTTTCCCTCAATGCTAAGCATGTGGTTAGCCAGCGCTTAAAATTGTTGTTAACAAATTCATTAATGCTGACGTAAATCAAACTTGAGTTGTATGCTGTATATTTTATGGAGAGTGGTTATCCCCGGAGAGCTAATGCGGTTCTTGATAGAGATACAATTGACAAAACGTCGTGCAATTAACGATTTCACTCTTAACGTAATTTCATGGCTTGATAGATGTGAAATATACAGATTGAATTAAAAGATACTACCGGTGTGCTAGGTACAACATTCTTGTTGATTTTGGCAACATTGATTGATGAATCGCGTATTCGATCAAAGCAATTTACTGTCTCGTTTCTTATCTGGGGATCAAAGGATCAAATTTGTTGCCAGTTGCCGCTCAACGATGTAACTTCACGCGTTTTTAAAACGGTATAAATGATGAGGTTGACGCTCTTGATTTAAGTATTTTATGTTATTAAATTCCTACTTAAAATGTTATGAGTAAATATGTACATTGGTGACAAATAGTGAGAATCTAATATATATATATATAATATATATATATATATATATATATATATATATATATATATATATATATATATATATATATTATAGCAGCGTAAAATAAACGGAGAACTCAAAATGGGAGAAGGCCTTGGCTTAGCAGTGGTACGTATATAAGATGTAACTTTAATTTTACATATTATTACTTTATTATTTCATCAAAATAAAATACATATAATTTTAAAGTGGGTCTTTTGACCACTTAACTAATATATGTGTGGAAATACTTTAATCCCTCTAATCTGAGTAGCAGGACGTGGATTAGCGAGTGCAAGACCAATAATCTTAATTAAGTATTGCTGTTTTTCATCATCAGTCTGTGAGATTTGCTTTCAGCATGAAAAAAGAAATTAAATCTACAGCCTTTTTACACCCTGGTGTTGGGAAAATGTCTCATTTCAGAGAGGGTGGACTTAAGTATTTAATAAGCTCAACTCTGAATTTGCTTAATTGCTAACACCAGTCAGTCGCTGGAGCTACACGTAACCTTTTATCAGCAGGATGCACTAGCTTTATATAAAAGGTTGGCAAGTTTTATATAACGTCCTTTATATTATTCGACACATACGTATACTTATACTCGAGTGTAGTGGCGTTGTAAGGAATATCCATATATATAGGCGACAGAGAGCGACTGAAACAGGAGATGGGCAGCAGCATGTTCCCGATAAAAAGCTCAAAATGATAAAAAATTGTGGTTGCTAATCCACCTGCCAAGCGTGGCAACTATGGTAAAATCCCCCGTATGAGGCAATCTATGGGAAGGCCTTATTTAGTAGTGGACTTTTATAGACTGTAAGGGATAAATGATGGATACTAGAGTTTGAGTTACTCAAATTATACATTAAGAAGAAAATACAAAATGGAGTTTTAAAACTATATTATTTAAACACTATGTACTGTATACGCAGTTATTATTCCTTTGTTTAATGTCTTGAGCTTTAACTTAAACTTTAAATTTTAATGTGACATTTAATTTCCGTTCCATTGTGCTTTGTGGAATTAAATCATTGGGCTTGGATAACTCTGATCATACGTTATTGAAATGAAAGTTATTGAGTTGAAAACTTAGTAGATAAGTATGTAATTAATTAATATGGGTAAATAATTAATGCACAAAATATATTAAGCAGTCCACTAATGTCAAAAGTAAATATTTAAAAACAAAATTATAGGTACTTAATTTTCATATATAGGAAGATTCATATCACGTATTTAATTACATGAAGATCATTAACACGCTAGATTCATATCACGTATTTTAAGTACTGATGTGAGCAAAATATGGCGGTAAAAAACCTTTCAAAAATCGAAATATAAAACTTTAAAAATATTTTAAACACATTAATTTCAAGTCACACTGAAACACGCTGTGTTGGAATTCCATTACAACAAAAATAATTTGAGATAAAGTCGTAATAAAATACTTTTATGATAAAAATAAGAAATTATCACAATTGCTTTTATACAGAAGCCCCGCCGCCACCAACGAAATTGTTAATTGCAATTGCAATAATTTGAAAACATCGTGAGGAAACCTGCATGTCTGAGGAAAAAAGCTACTTACTTTTAAGCGACAGTAGCCTAATGGCAGGGCGCGGACTGCGAACTCAAAAAGGTCGTGGGTTCGAATCCGCCATTCGACTACTGGCGTAAACCACTCGTAACACAAGCAATTCAAGCTTACCACGAGTGGTTAAGGGGAATATTAGTAATGTCTATAGCATTTTTAATATTCTTTTTGAAAAAAAGGAAAGAAAAGAAAAAGGAAAAAAAATTCGAAGACATGTAAAGTTCGCCAACACGCATTGGGGCAGCGCAGCGGACACTTCCTTGCCCTAAAACCCTCTCAGAAATGAGGGGAGGCCTGTGCCCAGGAGTGGGACGTATATAGGCTGTAACTTTACTTTACTTTACTTACTATTCCACGGCTGAAAATAGATCTTCCGCAAGGAATACAATAAACTACGTTCTTGAACCACCTTCATCCATCTGTTTTCTCGAGAATCTTTTTTCTTTATGCGATGTCGGTTTTCAAACTTTATGGTCTGCCTTTTACCACTCTAGCTAACTGATCTTTTGAACTATGTCAATTACCCTGGTTCTAGTGCCTATATCCTAGAATCGAAGTTTACCATGCAGAAAAATTCCTAACATAGCCCTCGTCATAGATAACTCGCTCATACAGCCGGCAGTGAAGGACTACGTCTCAAATATAGATATAAAAATATTCATTAAGTATACTTGGATAGTCATTAAAACTTTCATATATGTACAAATATTTTAGCAATTTGATAGTCCTTTATTATTTTTATTTCTATAGTATTTTCATTTAACATACTCAATAGTAGTGTTTTACTTTTACCTTTTTTAGTCTTAAATCATACATGTTAAGTACAGGGTTCATTGAGACAAGGCTCTATAGAATTATAAGGTTACAAGGAAGATCTTGCTACTAGGAAAAATTACTTTCGACGATTATTATTATTATTGTTTGATACAAATTACCCTTTTTGTTTAATTCTACGAAATTCTCGAGGTGGTACAGGGGAGTAAGCGTTCGCCGTGAAATTTACAGAAAGCGAGCAACCTGGGTTTAATCCTCGCCGGCTGCAATGAAATTGTTAATTGCAATTTAAGAGCTGATTTATCACATGATCGAGGGTGAATTAAATCAAAGTGAGGATAATGACCTTGTATGTTTGGAAAAATAAAATGTTACAATATTTTGAGAGTCTTCTAAAACGCACTAGTCTAGCACGATGTATTAAAACGTGCATAACTTTCTAACAAGTAAGAGAAGGTCTGTGCCCAGCAGTGGACCGTATATATGCTGGAACTACTTTTTATAAGAAATTAATTATCTTTAAGGTTTTTAATTGAAATTTTAATAATTTCAATAAAGTTTAGTAATTTTAATTTTAAAAGACAACTTTAAGTTAAACAAGATTTCTATGCGAAATAAAATATTTTTAAGAAAAGTAAAAACTTTCATTAATATAAGGTTATAAAAATATTTCTATTTGACTCGTGCTAGGCACACGGTTTTGATTATTGATTTCTACTATCCTAGGGGGAAAGGGGAGCATTAGCAATTCTAATGTGTCGCTCGTCATCAACATTTCAAACACGGTGGGCTCTAACCCGCTTGCGGCTACGTGACTTTGTTTTTTTAACCAAAAATTGTTCTTAGCTCGGAAACCAAAAACTTTCTTTTTGTTTACTAGCCAAAATATCCGGAGTTCCAAGATATCTAGATAGATTATTCAATAGTAGCTAGTGGTAGCTGTAGTAATATTAGGGGCTAAGCAATTGCCGTAAATTTTAAAGTATGCATGCCAACCGAGTTCGATTCCCACCGTCATCCATGAAATTATCAAATGTTGCACAGCGTAGAAAGAAAACGTGCATTTCCAAGGATAAACTACGAGAACATGTTTGAAAATTACGTAAGTTACAAACTAGAGTAGCACAGCACGGTGGACAAATATCTCCATAACTCTCTAGGCGTATGCTCATCTATATAACATATATTGTGACTTTACAATAGTACTGTAACGTACAAAAATTGTGTAATACAGTTACTATAATAACATTGTTTACCGTATTACATCAAATTTAATCAGACACCTTTGTTAGTCCACTCTTAGGATTCTACCTTTTTTAAGAATAATTCGGTTGGCATATTTTTCTTGGAAATTCTTCGTCGGTGACGCTCACACTAGTATACCGTGAATCTTATCATCAATCGATGAGATTTTGGGTTCGTATTTGTTTTTGGATTTTACGGTATTAGTTTCAGGCCAGAGCTTCGTTAGCCGATGTGCAGTTCAGTGGGTTTGTATAGATGAGAAAAAGATATGAAAAAGAACAAATTCTCCCATACACTGGCGTCTTTATAATGAATTTGGAAAAAAATTACTTTTAATAAAAATTATTAAAAAAAATATTAAGTCATTTTGTGTGTAGTAATGAGAATGTCGACTACATAGTTACATTAAAATGTACATTTTCTATTTTTGCACTCTGAGGGGTGGATTTTTTCTTATAATTTGAACAGGACTAACTAACCTTGAGACTTGTGGCCGTAGAAGGAAAAGGGGAGATCTCCCCCCGGGCAAGGTGTTACCTACATACATTATTAATATATACTTAATAGTCATGTTATTGACATTTGTAGCAAATATTTTTACGTGGTTTCGTATCCAACGAACAGTGTACTGAAGCGTTATAATAACTCTTTTACTTTATCCAGCGGAGTGTAAGAAAGCCATTTTTATGGAATGCTTCATCGCGTAACTAGCATAGAGACATCATCCATACAAAAATTGTAAATAGTTTTCATGTTATCTTTACAAACATAATATAAAATGAAGTATATATAAATCGTGTCAATAATTTAATATTACTTTTTACTTGTTGTCTAAACATTGCTGATTTTTATGCATGGATTGATAAAATCGATGAAAAAAGCTATGCCCCATTTACGGTGATTGCTTTTCTTAGATCCGCTTAGACCTAAGACCAATTGAGCTTAAATGGGATACTCTGAAAAGAAGAAGAGAAGCTTGACGGGGCAGGACCACGCTCGCCCTGAATAGCAACGTATCATAACAAACGTCATAATAATGATTTCTTAAATTTACGCGAACACTACACATTGAATAAAACTATTATTTACGGATTTTATCGCGTTTAATTACTTTAATTTATTTTTATTATTATCCCGACGTTTCGGGTGCTTTACAGCGCCCATGGTCACGGGGGGGACTGAGATGTTTGACGTCCCAATGTCATAGTTAGTCCGGCTACCTTCAGTTTTTTAATATTAATTTTTGGTCCGATTTACGCAAAACGAGCTTATAGTATCATGAAGTCTTGCAGTGGTATGCTTGGGTTTGGGTTTAATTTTGTTGATTATAGGATCCCAAGCAGATGGTAGCACTCAACCATCTTCTCTATTGAAATTTGGATGTTTTTTTAATTTCAATAGCCTCGCGTATCATCCTTGGTAGGAATCGGTGTTCTTTTGCGAGAATTTGTGGTTTGTCAAATCTAATGTAATGGTGGGGACGATCTTGAACATGTTCGCAGACTGGAGACTTCCCGGAGCGTCGGTGCTTCACATCAGCTATATGTTCCTTCACGCGGGTTTTTATAGATCTCTTTGTTTGACCTATGTAAGAGAGACCACATTCACAATCTAGCTTGTACACACCTGCATCTTGTAGAGGAATATTACATTTGATGGATGGTAAAAATTGACTAATCTTCTTCAGCGGCTTGTAGTATGTCTTAATGGACGCTCGCTTCAAGATGTAGCCAATCTTGTCCGTGACTCCTCCAACATATGGTAGTAGAGCAGGTGCGCGCTCGACTGTTGCCAACTTCACTCGTTCACTGTGACGTAGGCGCGGGACCCGAAGCTTGTTGTCTTGCAATACTTGCTTGACGTGCTGAAGCTTCGCGGCCAGATGTTTTCTGTCACAGATCCCTCTGTTTCAGAGAGCACGAGGGATCTGTGACAGAAAACATCTGGCCGCGGAGCTTCAGCACGTCAAGCAAGTATTGCAAGACAACAAGCTTCGGGTCCCGCGCCTACGTCACAGTGAACGAGTGAAGTCGGCAACAGTCGAGCGCGCACCTGCTCTAGTACCATATGTTGGAGGAGTCACGGACAAGATTGGCTACATCTTGAAGCGAGCGTCCATTAAGACATACTACAAGCCGCTGAAGAAGATTAGTCAATTTTTACCATCCATCAAATGTAATATTCCTCTACAAGATGCAGGTGTGTACAAGCTAGATTGTGAATGTGGTCTCTCTTACATAGGTCAAACAAAGAGATCTATAAAAACCCGCGTGAAGGAACATATAGCTGATGTGAAGCACCGACGCTCCGGGAAGTCTCCAGTCTGCGAACATGTTCAAGATCGACCCCACCATTACATTAGATTTGACAAACCACAAATTCTCGCAAAAGAACACCGATTCCTACCAAGGATGATACGCGAGGCTATTGAAATTAAAAAACATCCAAATTTCAATAGAGAAGATGGTTGGGTGCTACCATCTGCTTGGGATCCTATAATCAACAAAATTAAACCCAAACCCAAGCATACCACTGCAAGACTTCATGATACTATAAGCTCGTTTTGCGTAAATCGGACCAAAAATTAATATTAAAAAACTGAAGGTAGCCGGACTAACTATGACATTGGGACGTCAAACATCTCAGTCCCCCGTGACCATGGGCGCTGTAAAGCACCCTAAACGTCGGGATAATAATAAAAATAAATTAAAGTAATTAAACGCGATAAAATCCGTAAATAATAGTTTTATTAAACGTCATAATGGTATTGTGTTTTGACTGGTGAGTGCGTGTGTGCGTGCGTGCGTGTTCACGCGGGTGTGTGTGTGTGTGCGTGTGTGTGTGTGTGCACATGTGCTAGCACTTGTGTGCGTGCGTGCGTATGTGTGTGTGTGTGTGTGTGTGTGTGTGTGTGTGTGTGTGTGCGTGGGCGTGTGTGTGCGTGTGTGTTTATGGGTGTATGTGGTGTGTAAGAATCCCAGCGTCCATTTATCAGATAAATTGTATGCTCATTAAAAGGAAAAACTGCGGCATAGGATTTCATATTTTACTATTACCTATGTACATTATCTACTTGAATTCTTCTTTGTACGTATAATGCAAACGGGATCCAAATAAACATCTATCAGTTCGATGTCGTACTAAAATTTGTAACATACTCGTTGTCTTTTAGCTGCATGTACATGCATACATATCTCTCAGTACTGCAGTGCAGATGGCTTAAGTTCTGTAACATAAATTTCAAAGAACGCTACCTAAATCGATTTGCTTTAACCTGTCCATAGAGTAAGAAATGTGATGTAAAATGATGATCATTTGTGGCCTATAAATATCTATTTAACGAACAGTCAATTAGTGTTGCCACAAAATCGGTCTTGGTCTTGCAGTCTTGGTCTTGTTCTTGCATTTTTGCAAGACCAAGACCAAGAACAAGACCGCCTAATTTTAGCAAGACCAAGACCAAGACTGACCGTGCAAGATTTGAGCAAGAACAAAACTAAGCCTGCGAAACTCTTGCGTCTTGCTGTTAGGAATGAGTGTCGTTTCAGGGAGTATAGGAGTTCCCCCCTGAACGGGTTCCCGCCTTGTCGTGGCGGGGGGCTTAGAAGCCGTGGCTTGGTCACCCACGGCGAAACAAAGAGGAACCCATATGGCTGGTCCGAGGTGGAGGGCCGGCCCGAGGTGGCCACTCCGAGTGGGCTTGGGAAGCCCACTTCGGATGTGTGTTGGTGGACTGCGGTGAGAGGTGTGTCCTCTCCACCTACCGCTGCAGCCGAGGTGGAGTTGCGGAGGAAGAGGAGTGTTGGTATGGCGATGCGCCACTCGCCCTATCCTCCGCGACTCAAACGGGGCCGCACCGTTGATGCGGTGGTGATGGGGCTGCGGGGGGAGAGGATTGTCGGTATTACGAGGCGCCGCTCTCCTTATCCTCCGCAGCCGAATCATCGTTGGCGGTGGAGCCATAGACCAGATCCGCCGCTGGGGTCGGGAAGGCTAGTACTTCTAAGTGCTCGTTTTTCCTGGCCCCATGGCCTTCGCGCATCGGACGCGGGGGCGTCTGTTGCGCAGATGTAATTGGAGGCCGTGGAGGAAGGCGTGCCATGTGTTCTGGTGCGCCTTACTTGGAAAGGAGAAGGGGGAGGAATATTCCTCTCCCGATGAGGTGCTGCCATGGGGCGGCAGTCGCTGGTGGGGCCGCGGATGTGTGCGAAAGCGTTCCCGTAGCCCTGCCAATATGCGACGAAGGTGGAACACCATGGGGTTTTAGTCGGTGCGAGTCCGACATAACCCGTCCTTGCCCCCGCGAGGCGGGTATGCGTAGGCATTTCCCCATGTTAAAAAAAAAGGGGAGTATAGGAGTTCGGGTATACGCTTAGGGACTCTGTGAGACGCAAAAATATATTAAAAAATGAGGAAAATTGGACTTATGCGCATTACGAACAATACCATAAACATACATAGCGGATTCAAATATCCATTAAAAGAAAAAACAGTGCATCCCTAGTTTTGACCATCGGCACTTTGATAGTGCGCGGCGTCTTGTTGTCGGTATCATCAAAGGTCGAATACCAACCTGTCAAAGAAATTTTGCAGCTATTTGGAAGTACAAGGTCAAGACACACGCGCCGGCGGCTTTCTGTTGATATCACATTCAATCGTCGCCGCCGCGCCGCACGCACTACATTTGACACTGTTTGAATGCCGCCACAGAGTACATGTTCCAAAGAATAAAATAAGTTTCCGGGTACTCAGAATGGACACGAATACATTATGCTGATATTGTATGTATGATATTGTATGCTGGAATATTGTAATTAGATAATGGTAAGGATCGAGGAAGGATCTCACACTTGCGTGTGAGTAACGATCCAAGAGCAAGTCTTATCCGACACTATTCCGATGATATCCCGGACGTCAGTCTAAGCGAGATTAGAATGGCTCTCCAGCACCTTAAAAACGGCAGGGCCCCAGGCGAGGATGGAATTACAGCGGAGCTTCTGAAAGCGGGTGGAACACCGGTACTTGAAGTCCTTCAGAAGCTCTTCAATTCCGTCCTCCATGGTGGCACTACTCCAGAGGCGTGGAGCAGAAGTGCGGTGGTCTTGTTCTTTAAGAAAGGCGACAACGCTCTCTTGAAGAACTACAGACCGATTTCCCTTCTGAGCCGCGTCTACGTGCTGTTTTCGAGAGTCATTACGAATCGTCTCGCACGCAGACTCGACGACTTCCAGCCTCCCGAACAAGCCGGTTTCCAAAAAGGCTTCAGTACCATAGACCACATACATACCCTGCGGCAGATTGTACAGAAGACTGAAGAGTACAATTTGCCACTTTGCCTGGCGTATGTGGACTATGAGAAAGCCTTTGATTCCGTCGAAATTTGGGCGGTGCTGCAGTCCCTTCAGCGGTGCCAAGTTGACTGTCGGTATATCGAAGTGCTGAAGTGTTTGTACAGTAGGGCTACGATGGCTATCCGAGTACAGAACCAGAGCTCGAAACCTATCCAACTGCAGAGAGGTGTAAGACAGGGTGACGTTATATCCCCGAAACTCTTCACCGCTGCTTTGGAAGACGTTTTCAAGCTACTGGACTGGAAAGGATACGGTATTAACATCAATAGCGAGTACATCACTCACCTTCGATTTGCCGACGATATAGTCCTTATGGCAGAATCGCTGGAGGACTTAAGCACTATGCTCAATGACCTCAATAGTGCCTCCCAACGGATAGGTCTTAAGATGAACATGGACAAAACAAAGATCATGTTTAATGTCCATGTCACACCTATGCCGGTAGTTGTTGGAAGCACTATGCTCGAAGTTGTTGACGAGTACGTTTACCTGGGACAAATAGTCCGACTAGGTAAGTCCAACTTCGACCGAGAGGTCAATCGACGGATTCAACTCGGCTGGGCAGCGTTCGGGAAATTACGACACATCTTCTCGTCAGGTATACCTCAATCTCTGAAAACTTAAGTGTAAAACCAGTGCGTGTTGCCAGTGATGACTTACGGATCAGAGACGTGGTCCTTCACTGCTGGCCGTATGAGGACGCTCAAGGTCGCTCAGAGAGCTATGAAGAGGGCTATGCTCGGAGTTTCTCTGCGTGATAGACTCAGAAATGAGGATATCCGCAGTAGAACCAGAGTGACCGACATAAGCCAAAGTATTAGTAAGCTGAAGTGGCAATGGGCCGGCCATATAGCTCGAAGAACCGATAACCGATGGGGGAAGAAAGGTTCTCGAGTGGCAGCCTCGTACCGGTAGGCGTAGTGTAGGGCGACCCCCCACTAGATGGAGTGACGACCTGGTAAGATATGCAGGAAGTCGATGGATGCAGGTGGCTCAGGACCGTGCTTTGTGGCATTACTTGGGGGAGGCCTATGTTCAGCAGTGGACTTGTGAAGGGCTGTGATGATGATGATGAATGGTAAGGATAGGTAGATACCATAATAATTTATTCTAGTAAGTAATTATTATAATATTAACTATATGGGTTTATAATAATTATTTACTATTATTATTATTACCTAATAGATAAACATGTTCAATAAGTTCACTGCAAATCTCGATTTTTGGAAGTGTGTGTTTTTGAACACAAAGTGTTCGAATATGTCGTCACCCATTTGATAAATATTGTAGACACTTTTAACACACTTGAAACGTGTAAACATTTTGTACAATGCTAATCGAATAATATAAAAAGTGTGCATATTAAATAAAAGGCGTAAAATAAGATCTATGTACTTTTTAGGAGCCCGAGTATCTCTTAGAGAACCGTTTAAATAAATTGATTGCATCGAATTGATGTAAATAATAGTGATTTGCACAATTTTAATAGTAGAAATAAAAATAAAATTACAATACCTGCTTTTCGGTTACACAAAGTATATAATGCGTTCTTGCGTAGCGATATACGCTTTTATAATAGGATTCCAAAAGAAATGTTAGATCTTTCACCTTTTCAATTCAAGTCAGACAAAAATACTTTTAACTGACCTCTCGTACGTACACAGGACTAATTAGAAATTTCTAAACCGACTTGGTATCTACATATACATTTGACATTTTATGTTTGACTTATCGCTTTACATAATTATAGAACTATTGTAGAAATATTTTGAAAAGAGCAACTACTGAGTTTCTTACTTTCTTCCATGATTCTTCTCATTAGAATCAGAACCCCTGGACATGGAAAAGAAAAAATTGGGGAAAAAAGTGATTATATGACTATTCAAAAGTGTATTTTTAATGCCTACTTGAATAAAACATATTTAAATTTTGAATTTCAAACGAGTGAAGGAAAATTTAATTAAATTAACGTAGATTAATTCAATCATAAGAAGAACATAATATACAGAACTTTATTTACATATTTACAATTCAGTATTACGTAGGCACACTATACCTATCTTGCAACGCATCTACTTTATTAATCTTCTGAAGAATCATTAATTTTATCAAAGGATGACGAACTTTCCTTTGTCGGTCTTTTGGCGTGTACTTCTTACAAATAGTAGTATTTATTTTAATTCCAGTCATTCCTAGTTGAGCTTTGCTTCGAGTCTAATGTATTAATTGTTTTTACTCTAATCCTTGGTGTTCTCGGAATGATAAGTTGTAGTGTTATTCTATTTACATATCATTTTACACTATTTTAAATTTATTTTTCCATTCTGTTTTTGGTTTTCTGCATTCACCTCAAAACTGGATATTTTGCATCACCTTTATTTCCATAGGATTCTGTAACGTTTTTAAACCATAAGAACACAATAACAAATCATTTTCACTTCGTATTTTCATTTCTTTTAATTTGTTTGTTTGGTGATCCAGTGTTCTTCAACACATCTTGCTTTAGGACCTCGAATTTTCGTTGGTTAATCTTCACTTTTTATTTTTATTTCAGACACATCTCGTTATTGATGTTGCTGATCTCTGGCTTTGAGCCCTACCGCTCTGACCGTTCTTAATCTTTACTTAAGTCATAGCGACTAAAGCTTCCTTAAGATTAATTTCTTTATCTTTATCTTCACTTGGGAGCGGCTGACTACTCCCTTAATATTTTTTTTCTTCCACGCAGGAGCGGATGACAACTCCTTAAATAAGCCTGAATGTCCTTTCGAAAACACACTTTTAGAGTGGTAGTCATTGAATGTGAACTCCACCCTTACCTGAATGCAGATGATGAATGTAAGAGATAGTATATCTGATTTTGCCTGGTAGTGTCTGTTACTGCAAAGCTGTGTTTTTACGGTTTATTTTAGAATGTACATGTCAAAATTTTTGCTGAGTCAAAAATTTTCCAGGGTCGGGGGGAAATGTAGTGTTACGCTATTTACATATCATATTACACTATTTTAAATTTATTTTTCCATTCTGTTTTTGGTTTTCTGCATTCACCTCAAAACTGGATATTTTGCATCACCTTTATTTCCATAGGATTCTGTAACGTTTTTAAACCATAAGAACACAATAACAAATCATTTTCACTTCGTACTTTCACGCTATCAGCACTTTTTAAATCGGTGTCGATGTTTTTTTTAGTTCTCCGTAACTCTGCAATTTCGGGGTTCGTGCGCGCTGTTGCGCTGTTTTTTTTTCTATATCAATAATATCTCATTTTTCACTTAAATCTTACCGTTTCTCTATTACGAGCCTGAAACCAAAATTTGACATATTTTGACATCGTTGTTTATCTGGTTGTCATGGCAATTTTTATTCAAATTCGTTACCGGTCTGATGTTTTTACTTCAAAACTTCCACAAAAATACTCTTTTCTTCTTGGCCATTTACAAAAATTTGTTTTTAATTTAAATAATTTCCCGTTCTTATCTCAGATCCGTCGTCGAGCGCGGAGCTCTCTAAAAAAAGTATAAAAGCCGAACAATCGGCCAATAAAGTCAGTCTCGCTTCAGCTTTCAAACTAGAAGCATCTCCTAAAGGCATTATCTCGGGGCCGCACTGCCCCGGGATCCTGCAAGCCTTTGCCTTCACTTCAAGTCGTCGCCTAGCCACGCCTACGCCTCCACCTACTAGTGCCCGCGCTATCTTTAGCCGCTGTGCGTGCTTGCTCCAGGCGCTGCGAGCGCCTACTTCAGGCGCTGAGAGCATCTACCAAGGCGCTGTGGTGCCTACTCCAGACGCTGCGTGTGCCTACTCCAGGCGATGCGTGTACCTACTCTAGGCGCTGCGTGTGCCTACCCCGGACGCTGCGTGTGCCTACTCCAAGCGCTGCGTGTGCCTTCTCCAGACGCTGCGTGTGCCTAGGTCAGGCGCTGCACACCTACCACTGGCATAGCCTGTGCATACTCCGTGAGCGGTGAGCACCACTGCCAAGCGCGGTGTGCCACTTTGGTCTTCGGGCTCCGTTTCAGTACTCACTTATCTTTATTATTTTTTTTAAATAATTGTAATTCACGTCACCCATCATCATCTTCATATTTTTTTATATAAAACTGTAAATATCTTTTAAAATTTTAAATAAATTATTCGTTTTTGTTCTATTTTTGTTGTTTCGTTGTTGTTAGGTTAGGTTCTTTAGTTTTTTAATTGTCGCTTTACGACAAAGTTTACAATTTGACATGAGTGACGAAGAGTCGAATAGTTCTAGTCGGAGTATTGAGAGTTGGAGTTATAGATCTAAAAGACCTAAAAGTAAATTTGATGAGTTTTTCGACATAATTCATGCATCCCAAATTGCTTTGTGTAAATTATGCCAACATAAAAAGGTTGAAATAAAAACGTAAAACAGAAACACTTCAGGCTTAAGGAAGCATCTAATATCTTTCCACAAAAAGGAATCACAAACATTTCTTCCTGAAAAACCAAAATTAAGTGGAGATATCACAAGCTTTTTAATAACCACCGGAAAAAGAGGACAGGTAAAAAAAATATACTTATCACACAATAACATAACACATATATTATGTAACTAGCGGCCGCCTGCGACTTCGTCCGCGTCTAATATCTGATTTCCTATGAGATTTTGAAATTTTCTCGCTACAAAAGTGATACCTAAGTATAAAGAGGCTATATAGGTAAAGATTAAATATGCAATTATTTATTATTTAAAACTAATAAAGTAAATGTCGATCTTCATATCTATACTTTAAAAAATATAGGACTTACATGTAACCATTTTACCACAATTTCACCCCCTTAAGGTTAGGATTTCGTAAAACAGCTCATTCAGGATTTTATTATTGAAAACTTATAAGTTTAATGCCGATTTTCGTGTCTCTAACTTCAAAAACGTAGGACTTTCATACAAACTTCCAACTCCCATTTCACTGCCTTAGGGATGGATTTTCTCAAAACCGTTTCTTAACTGATCTCTATACCATTAAAGGAACCTACCTTACAAACTTCAAGTTTGTATGTTTTATAGTTCCTGAGATATCGTTATAGTTAGTCAGTGAGTGGTAGTTATATATATATATATATATATATATATATATATATATATATATATATATAGATTATAGTGTTAAGTATGTATTTATAATTCACTCATATTTTCATTTGTTTTTATAATCGGCGAGACACATGATTTACAGTTTTATTTCAGTATGAAAATAGCAGTGACAACATCACGACAGCTACAGTTGATTGGATGGTTAAAAAATATCTATATTTTCGATCAATTTGCGCAAATATGGTGTTTCCTAAAAGATCCACACTTAGAAGGAAGGTCAAAGAACGGTTTGAAGAGCTTCAATTGAATCTTAAGAAACGACTACAACAATTTTCATCTAAAATGTCATTTACCATTGATGGATGGACGTCAATTGCTGGTAGGAGTTACTACGGGGTCACTATTCATTATATAGACAACGAATGAAAGTATCGATCTGTAGTCCTTGATTTTATACCATCACGCGGTCGACATACTGGGGAAGATATTGCAAGGATTTTCCCACGAATTTTTATTGGAATATGACATAATTGATAAAATACAGAGTATCACGGTCGACAACGCAACTGCAAATACCAAATTTATATATGAATTGGATAAACAGCTGCCACACTATGATTCAGACAATCAACATATCCGGTGCTTTGCTCACATTTTGAACATTGGTGTATAAGATTTATTAAAGACCTTAGCATTACACAGTGAAACTGACAATAAGGGACAAGGACAGCAGTATGAAGATAATGGTAAAGGAGTCCATAAGAATATACAAAGGTTATATGAACTTTACCATGAAAGGTCATATAATCCTAGCGTCGAATTTAGGGAGTATGTAAAAAAATATTCCAAAATATTTAAAAGAGTGTGCTCCATAGCCAAGTCATTGTATTTGAGCAACAAAGTAAAGACGGCTTCTAATAAAATTAAAATGACATGGAGTATAATTAATAGTGAAATTGGGAAGGTTAGCTCTCGCAATTCGAACTATCAGTTAAGTTTTAACAATAAATTAATTGAATCAGATCAGGACGTTGCAATGGTTTTCGAGAAATATTTTACTTATATTCCTAACTTAACCACTAAGTCGCTAAATTATTCTCCTGCCGTCGCCGAATCATTACTTAAACAAACTGTAAATGCGTGTATAAAAAATTTTACATTTCATAAAGTGTCATCAAAAGATATTCTAAAATATTTTAAGACTATTGATATTAAGAAAACCGCCGATCTATGGAGGATTTCCGTAGAAGTTATTGCATCTATAATAGATGAAATCGCACTCCAACTTGCTATTATATTTAATACTAGTATCAAATCCGGTGTTTCCTGATTTAATGAAACACAGTAAAGTAATAACTTCATTCAAATCTGGCAGTACATTGGACCCCGCTAATTTTAGATCTATTTCTAAATTTAAAAATTTTTGAAAAATTATTCTTGATCAAATGTTAATTTTTTTTAATTTAAATAATTTACTTCATAAAAATCAATTCGGTTTCACAAGGGGTCGCTCAACAACTGATGCTGGTGTTGACCTTATTAAATATATTTTTAACGCATGGGAGAATTTACAGGATGCTTTGGGTATATTCTGTGACCTATCCAAGGCCTTCGATTGTGTTCACCATGAAACATTAATCAGGAAACTTCAACACTACGGTGTAAGAAGTGATGCTCTTAAATTAATTATTTCATATTTAAGTGACAGAACGCAAAATGTTGTAATTAATAGTATGAGTTCTTCCGGGTTGACTGTACAAATGGGCGTGCCTCGGGGCTCAATTCTCGGCCCCTTTCTGTTTCTTGTATATATTAATGACTTACCTTACATAGTAGGGGATAACCATGATATAGTATTATTTGCTGATGATACTTCATTATTTTTCAAATTAAAACGACAGTTATTAAATTACGAGGAAGTAAATAATGCTATAGCTAAGGTAGTCAATTGGTTTAATGTTAATAATTTGCATTTAAATGGAATTAAAACTAAATGTATGAAATTCGTAACTCCTAATGTCAAACATGTTAATACGAATGTAATTTTAAATGGGGAAGAACTGAGTCTTGTTGATACCACCATTTTTCTTGGAATCACACTAGACGCAAAGCTTCAATGGCTCCCCCATATATCAAAACTAGCTAGCAGACTTAGTTCTGCAGCATATGCTGTAAAAAAAGATTAGAACTCTTACCAGTTTTGAAAGAGCAAGAATAGTTTACTTTAGTTATTTCCATAGCATTATGTCGTATAGTATTTTGCTATGGGGACACGCGACTGACACTGAAATTATATTTATTTTACAGAAGAGAGCCATTAGAGCAATATATAATTTAAAACCAAAAGAGTCACTGAGACAAAAATTTAAGGAAATTAATATATTAACTCTGGCCTCTCAATATATTTATGAAAATGTAATGTACGTACACAATAATAAACGAAGTTTTGCAAAAATATGTGATATTCATTCTGTAAATAGTAGGAACAGACACAAGCACCGAGTCAGTAATTCATTCTTGGGGCAATGTATACGCTTTTACAACAAAATCCCAGAAAATATACAAAATTTGTCATACGCAAAGTTCAAAATTTTTATTAAACTAAGTTTGTATGAAAAGGGTTATTATAATATTAAGGAATTTATGGATGATAGTAATCCCTGGGAAGGGTGATCGCTACCAAGCTATTTCTAATTTGTGTTGTGTTGTTAATTGTAAACATGATTGTAAGCTATTATTTGAAAAAAAAATAGTCCCGCTGGGTTTCTTGCTGGTTCTTCCCAGGACGGAGGTTTTTTTTTGTAAATTTTTAAAATTTACTTTCAATAAGTATTGCTTATAATCTACATTCAATAAAAAAAAGTTTCTGTTTCTGTTTCTGAATGAAGACGAAATTGAGGGAAGATGAAGAATATGCGCCAAACATTGCTGACTCACGTACAGCTATAACAAAATTACGCAGTATTTCCAGTAAAATAAAAAGAAGTGAGATATTGAAGAGCAAGTTTCAGTCTGCTTGTGAAGCAGCTGGCGTGCCATCAAATCTGAACCCCATACTCGACTACGACACACATGATATGATTGGATTTGGTTTAAAAGTGAGAACTAGCATTAATATATTGTGCACTTCTGTCTCCGAATTGAATGATTTTCAAGTCACAGATAGTAAATGGCAAATACTCAAAAAAATACATAAGTTTCTAATAAACTTAAAATTTCTATCATCGAAACTTGGTGGAGAAAAATAAGTTACATTACCGCTAGTCATTGTATCTTTCAATCTCTTGCTCGATAAAATTGAATCCATGGTAAAACAATTAGATGAGAAACCTAATCGATCCGAAGTGGATGAAAGGCTCATTCTGGGTTTTCAAGCAGCTCGACACAAAATGCTTAAACATTATAAAAAGAGCAACTGCATTTATTGTACCTCTTTAATTTTAGACCCAAGGCATAAGACTCAGACTTTTGCCATGAAATTATGGGGAAGCAAATTAAAAACAGAAAGCCTGCGCAAATTTAATGAACTTTATAAAGAATATAAAAGTCTACACTCAGTGAATACATCTCTAGAATCACCAAGAAATGAAAAGAAAGTATGTGAATATGATGAAGATGAAGACGTCCCTCGACGTCATCTGGATCTGGATCTTTTCATCAAGGCTTAGTTATAGACGAGTTGGAGGAGTACCTAAGTAAACCCAGAGCCAACAGTTCGGAAGACATTTTAGAGTGGTGGAGGATGCATGAGACAGAATATCCGACTTTATCGAAGATGGCCCGTGATTTTCTTTCAATACCTGCAACTTCAGTACCTGCTGAGAGATTATTTTCTAAAGCATCATTAGTAATTAAAAACATAGAAATAGATTAAGTGTAGAGTCAACCAGATGGTTACTTTGTATTAATTCTTGGTCAACTCGAATTAAATAAAGTAACAGTAAAGTCAAAGCTGTTGTGTACTGTTATGTAATTTAATTTGTATTGTATTTTATTTTTTTTATTTAAATAAATGGTAAATTGTATAACCCTTTTATTCCATTTCATATAAGGGTCTATCAATCTCTTTCTAGACAGATAATGTTCTTTATAATACAGTCAAGTTAATATCATTGATTTATTTTTATATGTTTTGTCTAAGTTTTAGCACATGTAAGCTTATTAAATGTAAAATATCTTAAGAAATATAAAATCAGTAAAAGTATTGTTGTCTGTGTATATTCTTTGCAAATTAATAGAATAATATGATATTTTTCTATTAAATACTAGCGAACCGCCCCGGCTTCGCCTGAATAGGATTTATTAACGTAGCGTTATTTAGATTTGAGACAATTAAAGACCACTTGTTATACACTTATTCATACAGAAAAAAAATCCTGTTTCACCATTACAACGCGTCGTCTCAGATCTCAGCGGTTGCCACGGAAAAAATCCATAAATTATGGCTTAAACTGTTAGACCATCCACCTTACTCATTTTCTTAGCTCATATAAAATTTGCGCTTGGAGCACAAAGATTTTCGTAAATGCAAATGATGAGGCAATAGATGGGAACATTGCTGGTAGAAGTGTGTAGAGTTACAAAGAGACTATGAAGAAAAATAAAAAAAAATTGAGAAAAAACGAATTTAATCTTTGTTAGGTCAGAAACTTTTATCCAGTAATGGATTTATAATAAGACACAATAGGCACTGGCCTCGGGCACTATGATTGAAAGGGCATCGGTTATTAAATTTATAATTTATAAAAAACTAAGTATATGTTTTTTTAAGGAAAAAAAATAAATTCAAAATTCAATCACATAAGAAATTAATCTCCCGCTATTAAAAATACATTAAACGCATTTAGATTTGATTAATAGTGAAACATAAGTCAAAGTGTAAAAAAATATGATAATTTATTAGAAAATTCAGCAATCCGTAAATTTGAAAAAATAGTTTGAATTAAAACTATTTTTTCAAATTTACAAACAATTTTTTCATATTTTTCAAATAGTATTTCAGCTACTAAAGTTACTTTAAAAGTTGTAACTATTTTACTTCATAAAAAATGCACGAAGCTACCTGCTTACTCATATACTACAATAAACCAATATAAAAAGAAGCAATATAAAAGGAAACCCGACGACATCAAAAAGTTAAATCCAGCTCTGTCTATAACATATGTATTTGTTTTTTTATTCTAACAAAAATATACACCTTTACTAATGACTTCGCTCATCTCTAACACCTGCGCTACCTCTAAAGTGCTCTAAAGAAAATATTAAGTGATGTATAATGGTCTTTCAGTACTGCTGTAATACTTTTCAATCTAAAGAATAACGCGATCTCCTATATTTGGTTTTTATTTCAGTATGTTACAAACTTTTTCCTGGCGATAAACATAACTTAAACAAGTTGTATAGCCACGCTGCAGCTATATGATGATTGTAGCACAAATGGGTCATCTCGACCGAGGTAGGACTCGCTCTCACAGAATACCAGCGTAAAATAGCAGCTTAAAGCTCTTGTGTTTCATATGGTGAGTATAAAGAACCGGAGACGCTTTTTACTGCAAACGAGTCGTTACCCAATCAACGCAGTTTCATTTTGTTTCGTCATTGAGGATAATACATATGTAGATGCCACATACCCTTATCTTCGTGTGGTCTGTGTGCTCGTTGTCACCCCTATTCTTATAAAAAGTTTTTTTTTACACTTGACATTACAGTAACCCGTGCTATAAGACCGACATACCCAAATATGAAACATGGCTTGTACTGCGAACACATTTGAAATAACCTTACACCGAGGAAGATGTCCAACATTGAATATTGAACGGCTGATAGAGAACAAAAAGACGAAGTTGTAATTATTATTCAGTTACAATATCAGATGTATACGATAATCTTAATGTATGTGATTGAAAATGTGTCTTGTGTAGAAAACTTTGCTTTTATATTATATTTCACTTTAATCGTTTCGTCTACTTCGTGGGCTTTCTGCCCAGCAGGTTTCGGGCTTCGGGGTATACACCTTTACCGTATATGTAACGGCGTCACTTGAATGTATTACTAGTGGTACTACTAGTCAGATATACCTTTGAATAAGCTTGAAGCTACGTGCTTATTATTGTTTGTGTTGTGCTAATAACAGAATGTATATATTTTAAATATTTCTCTGACAAATCGAGTACATGTTGAAAGTTATTAATTTTCTTTGTACAAACATCAAAACATAAGAAAATTAAAATACCTACGACAACGTAAAAATTACTAACATGAAAGTTATTTTTATTCCGAAAAAAGGCCTTTATTGGTTTTCAGTTTGTAATTATCGGGTGCTCTCTTTAATTCACTTTGCTCACGGTTCGACTCTTTACCTTTCCACGTATGTTGAGTAAAATTATTGCATCCCGTTTTTAACATAAATTATATTTCAGTTATTGTTGTTATATATATATATATATATATATATATATATATATATATATATATATATATATATATATATATATATATATATATATAGTATTTAACAAAAAACTGGTCGTTTCAGGAACGTATACATAGATGAACGCATAGGCATGGCAATTATGTATAACTTACTTAATTTAATATTTCTAAAAATGTTATTTGCTTCTGAACTTACTGACAAGTGCCGACATATTATCTACGACCGCTGTGAGATTCCGGACACGGCTGCCACAAAGCAAGCCGCAATTTTATTTTAATTTAATTACACAGCAGAAGCAAATAACATTTTTAGAAATATTAAATTAAGTAAGTTATCTGATTAGAAGCTCTAAGACCCCATTTAAAGGAATCAAAAAATTACCATAATTGCCATGCCTATGCGTTCATCTATGTATACGTTCCTGAAACGACCAGTTTTTTGTTACATACATATATATATATATATATATATATATATATATATATATATATATATATATATATAGATAATATAAATATAGTTATATACAGTTTATATAACTATATATATAAATACGAAACTATATATAGTTATATATAGTTTATCGACCAAATTGGAGATATTTTGAAAATGGGCCACGTTAGAAGTACTCTTAACCGACGAGCATGTATGCGTAGATATATGGATGTAAAGGAGGCGAAAGAGGTATGTCAGGATCGTGCCAAATGGAAGTCCGTAGTCTCTGCCTACCCCTCTGGGTGACAGGCGTGAGTGTTTATGTATTATGTATTATGTATTATGTATATATATATATATATATATATATATATATATATATATATATATATATATATATATATATACATATATATATATTTAAAAATAAACAACAATAATTGAAATATAATTTATGTTAAAAACGGGATGCACTAATATTACTCAACATACTTGGAAAGGTAAAGAGTCGAACCGTGAGCAAAGTGAATTAAAGAGAGCACCCGATAATTACAAACTGAAAACCAATAAAGGCCTTTTTTCGGAATAAAAATAACTTTCATGTTAGTAATTTTTACGTTGTCGTAGGTATTTTAATTTTTTTTATGTTTTGATGTTTGTACAAATAAAATTAATAACTTTCAATATGTATTTGATTTGTCAGAGAAATATTTAAAATATATACGTTCTGTTATTAGCACAACACCAACAACAATAAGCACGTAGCTTCAAGCTTATTCAAAGGTATATCTGACTAGTAGTACCACTAGTAATACATTCAAGTGACGCCGTTATATATACGGTAAAGGTGTATACCCCGAAGCCCGAAACCTGCTGGGCAGAAAGCCCACGAAGAAGACGACACGATTCAAGTGAAATATAATATAAAAGCAAAATTTTCTACACAAGACAAATTTTCAATCACATACATTAAGATTATCGTATACATCTGATATTGTAACTGAATAATAATTACAACTTCGTCTTTTTGTTCTCTATCAGCCGTTCAATATTCAATGTTGGACATCTTCCTCGGTGTAAGGTTATTTCAAATGTGTTCGCAGTACAAGTCATGTTTCATGTTTGGGTATGTCGGTCTTATAGCACTGGTTACTGTAATGTCATGTGTAAAAAACAACTTTTTATAAAAATAGGGGTGACAACGAGCACACGGACCACACGGAGGTAAGGGTATGTGGCATCTACATATTATCCTCAATGACGAATCAAAATGAAACTGCGTTGATTGGGTAACGACTCGTTTGCAGTAAAAAGCCTCTCCGGTTCTATATACTCACAATATGAAACACAAGAGCTTTAAGCTGCTATTTTACGCTGGTATTCTGTGAGAGCGAGACCTACCTCGGTCGAGATGACCCATTTGTGCTACAATATCATATAGTGTACGTTGTAATACAACTTGTGTTTAAGTTATGTTTATCGCCAGAAAAAAGTTTGTAACATACTGAAATAAAAACCAAATATAGGAGATCGCATTATTCTTTAGATTGAAAAGTATTACAGCAGTACTGAAAGACCATTATACATCACTTAATATTTTCTTTAGAGCACTTTAGAGGTAGCGCAGGTGTTAGAGATGAGCGAAGTCATTAGTAAAGGTGTATATTTTTGTCAGAATAAAAAACAAATACATATGTTATAGACAGAGCTGGATTTAACTTTTTGATGTCGTCGGGTTTCCTTTTATATTGCTTCTTTTTATATTGGCTTATTGTAGTATATGAGTAATCAGGTAGCTTCACGCATTTTTTATGAAGTAAAATAGTTACAACTTTTAAGATAACTTTAATAGCTGAAATACTATTTGAAAAATATGAAAAAATTGTTTGTAAATTTGAAAAAATAGTTTTAATTCAAACTATTTTTTCAAATTTACGGATTGCTGAATTTTCTAATAAATTATCATATTTTTTTACACTTTGACTTATGTTTCACTATTAATCAAATCTAAATGCGTTTAATGTATTTTTAATAGCGAGAGATTAATTTCTTATGAGATTGAATTTTGATTTTATTTTTTTCCTTAAAAACATGTAGTTTTTTATAAATTATAAATTTAATAACCGATGCCCTCTCAATCATAGTGCCCGAGGCCAGTGCCTATTGTGTCTTTTTATAAATCCATTACTGGATAAAAGTTTCTGACCTAACAAAGATTCAATTCGTTTTTTCTCAATTTTTTTTATTTTTCTTCATAGTCTCTTTGTAACTCTACACACTTCTACCAGCAATATTCCCATCTATTGCCTCATCATTTGCATTTACGAAAATCTTTGTCCTCCAAGCGCAAATTTTATATGAGCTAAGAAAATGAGTAAGGTGGATGGTCTAACAGTTCAAGCCATAATTTATGGATTTTTTCCATGGCAACCGCTGAGATCTGAGACGACGCGTTGTAATGGTGAAACAGGATTTTCTTTCAAACAATGGTCTTAATTGTCTCAAATCTAAATAACGCCACGTTAATAAATCCTATTCAGGCGAAGCCGGGGCGGTTTGCTAGTATTTAATAGAAAAATATCATATTATTCTATTAATTTGCAAAGAATATACACAGACAACAATACTTTTACTGATTTTATATTTCTTAAGATACTTGCGAAAATTACTAAGAAAATTTTCGGCTGGCAGGGACCTATGCTACGCCAGTGCACCTAAGACTTGATTGACTCTACTGTTGCCCAAATGCAAGAACAAGATGAGACTTAGCCAGTCTTGGTCTTGGTCTTGCGCCAATACACCTGGTCTTTTTCTTGTTCTTGGTATTGCACTCTCAGTCTTGTTCTTGGTCTTGGTCTTGCAACAAGATCTCGCAAGTCTCGCAATTACCTGTTAGCCTGTTGTTATTTATTAAACGTTACTTTAGATCTTAGAACAACTTAACAGAGTAGGCACATTTTGAGCTTGAATTAGCATAGCCATAGAAAGGCCAACCAAATTAATAAATGTCTAAACATTTAATGAGAAAGAAAACAATACCGGGTGGGGTTTGAACCCACGACCTAAGCGATCCGTGCCGATGCTTTAACCAACTGAGCTGTCTACCAAGTCTCACGGCCGCGGGATTAGTCTGTTTCTTAATAAACGTTCACATTTAATAAGCTTACATGTGCTAAAACTTAGACAAAACATATAAAAAATAAATTAATGATATTAACTTGACTGTATTATAAAGAACATTATCTGTATAGAAAGAGATTGAAAGACCCTTATATGAAATGTAATAAAAGAGTTATACAATTTACCATTTATTTAAATAAAAAAATAAAACACAATACAAATTAAATTACATAACAGTACACAACAGCTTTGACTTTACTGTTACTTTATTTAATTCGAGTTGACCAAGAATTAATACAAAGTAACCATCTGGCTGACTCATCACTTAATCTATTTCTATGTTTTCTAATTACTAATGATGCTTTAGAAAATAATCTCTCAGCATGTACTGAAGTATTAGGCAGTTTATGAATATTCCGTATCTCTTTTGAATATCTAATAATATTTAATATATTACTACATATTTTATATTTTGTAATGTCTTACAAATATATTTTTCCAAACTAAACGAGAATGATTCTTAGAAGCAGCGTTTAAGGATTTTTAAGCTTAGAACAACCGATAGTTGCATGCCATATTTTTAAACATGTGCGACATGGTGCGACAAATCGCACCTGGTGGTATGCAACGATGAATTCCCAAATGGTAAATTGCACTGCCTTAGCCTAACAAAAGCCTATTTAGTCTTGCCTTTGAGACACTAATAATCTAATCGGATGGAAAAAAAGACGCCAACTTATTAAAATGCTTTGCTCTACGCATTACGAAAGACGTATATGGAGCGATTAGAGTGAAACACTTCTCTAGTGCGTGTGGAAGGATTTCATGTAGCCTGGAAATATTTTATTCCTCGGACTTGCATGTTTCCTCATGATGCTTCTTTCACCGCTGAGCGCGAGGTAAATCAGAACTTTCCTACAGTGATTTCAATAGTGCCAGTTGGTTCAAATTCGAGTTGGTCGAATACTATATAATTTATAGCAAGCGCTTACTAACTGAGTTGTCATAGCTACTTCCCCACATTGTATTTGAACTGGAGGACTGATGTCACTCATTCATTCTATTCCAGTCCTTTGTTACAGGCATTACAAATTAATGGTTAATGATCATCATTAATCATTAATTTTTAATGCCTATGTAATGGAGAACAAACCTAAATCATTCTTTATTTTCTTTAACCGTAGATAATTACTTACTAGTAGTACTTTAATTTGCTCTAAAATAAGTATTGCTGTAAAAATAAATATTGTAAATTGATAATTTCCACATCTGTAAGTTATAGTTGTTAATTACAAACAATTTGTAGTATTGTGTAATAAATAAAAATGATAAATGTCTGTATAAATACTTTTTTATTTATTATTTTAAATAAATTCTTATATAGCAAAAATATGTACATATATATATATATATAATATTTTTATATATTAAAAAAATAATCCTATCCTTTAATAATCAACTTTTGATAGTAATGATTTACATATAAAAGTGCTCGAATTATATAATTTTGAACATATTATGTAATCTTAAATATGCATAATGCATAATGATGCCAAAGATCTAATTATCACATAAGTTGAAAATTAGCACCAATGTGTTCAGAATGTATGACAATGCTATTTAATTTAATATATTTGTAACTCATACTATATACTATACTATATATAAATTACTTATAGCATTCCGCACTCCGCCATATAGAATTTAATAAGATCAAATCTCACACTCCTCCGTGCATGCAGTATGCTTTAAATGGGGTAAAAAATCTTACCTGCATACTAATATTAGGATCCCAGCTATGGCAACATCCCTATGAAGCAATCAATGAGGTGGCATATACTTTCAATTATGGACTTTTAACGGGCTTTAATTAACGAATTATTGAAAGTTATAAGACCAATCGTAAGAGACCTTGGTAAAAAACATATCACTGACGCTATTGTTAAAAGTTAACAAATAATCTATTTCATGGAACTGTCCCCCGGCGAGATATTGCAAAATATTTAATTACGTACCCAGATGTATATTATCGTAGTCCAATTATTCACAGTCCCAATTATACCGATCCACTATTCACTTAACCTGCAGTCCGCAGTTTTTGGACTAGCTTAATTACTGGAACGTTCGTGTTTTTATTCCATTTTAGTTCTCACGGCCGACAACTCTGCATTTTGTTCGCAACCTAGGATAAATGTACATAGATATGTGCTCGCTTGTCACATTTATCTTATTAAAAAACCGCTATTTTAAGAGGACCGAGACACACATCCGCCAGTGGTAAACGCAGCCACGTACACCCCAACTCTAAATGTTAAGAAAAGTTTCCGGAGGCCCCGTAAAGTTTCCATTGAGCCCCCAGTTTCAGCTAGATTCCGACGACCCAAATGTCGCCGGGCCGTCAGACACAGACACTTCACATTCACCTAGGGCCCCAAACACGGTTAGGACAACAAATGGGACGCAGTGAGTGCGCAGATGGGCGCACCGCACACCCCTCCACATTGCGTACACACCGTACACCCGCGTCCTAGGCCAGTTCTCACCGCCTAGAACATCGAACAATACCAGTTTGTTATCACAGCCGGGGTTCGACCTTACCAGTAGATGGCGCAATGTGTTTCACTTCGAATTCCCTCCAGACGTTTTTCGTGGGTAATATAACAGTACCCGGTTGACCGAGCTTTGCTCGGTATTTTTCGGTCGTTTTTTTTTAATTCGTGTATTTTGGAAATTCTATTTAGATACAAATTACATACTGATGAAATACGAATAATATTTTTTGATCTTAGCGACATAATAGAAAAAACTGAACCTGGTTATTTGAATAAAAAATCAGGAGGACAATTAGTTTAATTAAAATTTTCATGTTTTTAAAAAATACTAAAAAAAGGGCTCGAAAAAAATAGATTTTCAAAAAAAAGAAAGGAACTTGAAAAAAAAATTAAAAAAAAGTCGGACGGTCAGTCTGGGCTCTAACCATGGTATTACGATTTTGTGACCGCCAAATGTACCAATTAAGCTATTCGTAATCGTTAATACACTGTCAAAATTTACCTTCTTATTTTAACGATATTGTAGCAGTTTTTTTTATTGCCTGAAAACACGGACAAAGGGACATTTTCTAAAAATAAATCCTAGCTAGATCGAATTCCCCACTCTCTACACTATTATAATCTGCCGTTTCCAGATTCGATATATATATATATATATATATATATATATATATATATATATATATATATATATATATATATATATATATACAAGAATTGCTCGTTTAAAGGTATAGGATTTATTCATAATTCGACTGCAGCATATCCTACCGGGTAAAAGCATTGCAAAGCAAAAATGTAGTTTAAATATGACCTCTATTGGAGGAGTTTTGGGAGAATGTAAGAGAAGTTCTAGATTTGGTTAAGGGAAACGAAAGAACTGTTGTATGTGGTGATTTGAATGGATGGGTAGGTATCGCTCGACCAGGATACGAGTCGGTGCTTGGAAAGTTTGGCGATAAAAGGGTTAATGATGCTGGCAAACTTATACTGGCTGTATGCAAGGAAAAGGGTCTTCTTGTGACAAACACTATGTTTAATCACAGGAAAATCCATATGTACACTAGAGAAAGAAAGAATGAGAGAAGTATGATTGATTTGTTCCTGGTGGATGACCGACTGCGAAAACAGGTGATGGATACACGAGTGTTCAGGGGTGCTGACCTGGGAACGGATCACTATCTAGTAATTAATAGATTTAGTAGATTGTTCGCGGGTTGGCGCTACCGAACGGCAGTAACAGAACCACAGTCGGTCTGTCGCATCCGAAGCTGGAAGCTTCAGGAAGCGGATACTAGGGACAAATATCACACGAGGGTAGCCGAAAAGCTTGACACCATCGATGGCAGGAAAGAATGTGTGGAGAGAACATGGCAGAACCTTAGGGATGGAATGGTAAGTGCAGCGGAAGAAGTATGTGGAACGACAAAAAGAGGTAGTAGTAAAAGAAGAGATGCATGGTGGAATGATGAAGTGAGAGAAGCTGTAAAAAAGAAGAAAAAAGCATGTTTAGACTACTTGGCCTCTAGTAACGATAAGCATATGAGAGAGAAGATGAAAGAGAGATATAAGCTGCAGAAAGTTCATGCGAAAACATTGATTGAGGAAGTACGTGAAAGGTGTAGAAAAGAAGCGGACGAGAGGTTGTCGCACAACTTTAAGGAAAACTTCAAACTCTTCTGGAAAGAGGTTGGAGGGTCCCGGAGTGGTGCGACAGCCTTAAGAATGAACAAAGTGCTTTCGAGAACCAATGACGTCCTCTCAGAAAAATCGGACGTCATGCAGCGATGGAGTGAATTTTATAGAGAAATGTATGCGTGTCATGATCTTAGTGAAGGATCCGGGGGTAACGCCATGACTGGCACGCCAGACACGGACCTCGATGACACTGAGGTCATCAGCATGAAAGAGATTGAACGTGCGATTCGAAGTTTGAAATGTGGTAAGGCTGCGGGACTAGACAGAGTTACTGCTGAAATGGTCAAGTACGGTGGGCCTCGCGTCTGGGACAGCTTTCGTCTGCTGTGCAACTTGTGCTGGCGGACGGGAGATGACCCGGATGATTGGCGATCGCACATTTATCGATCTAAAGGTTCACATTTTGACTGCGGGTGCTATCGGGCGATCAGCTTGACCAGTTTAGCAAGTAAAGTTTACTCAAAGGTTTTGACACGTAGGATGCAAGAGAAATCGGAAAGATTCTTATGAGAGGCACAATGCGGATTTAGACCTGGAAGAGGATGCACGGATGAAATGTTTTCTCTCCGCATGATCACGGAAAAGCTTTTGAGTGTTAACCAGAAGATTTTCTGTGCTTTTGTGGATCTGGAGAAAGCATTTGATAAGGTTATAAGGAAGGAAATGTGGGAACTGTTGGCGGGATATGGTGTGGATGGTCGATTGCTAAGGGCTGTGCAGTCACTTTACTATGACTGTAAAGCCTGTGTGCGGGTAGGGCATGACCTGTTACCCATGTTTAGCGTCCAAGCGGGCGTAAAACAGGGTTGTGTCATGTCTTCCTGGCTGTTCATACTGTATCTCGACAGCTGTTTACAGAAGCTGAAAAATAGCTGTTTGGGTGTGAAATTGGGTGACATAAAAGTAAATTGTCTGCTGTATGCTGATGATGCAGTGCTTATTGTACCATCAGAAGCAGAACTGCAGGCATTAGTCACGTGTATGAAAGAGGAATGTGAAATTAAAGGTCTCCTTTTGAATGCTAACAAAGCTAAGGTTCTGGTATTTGAAAAGGACGAAGAGAGAACGAAATGTGAAATATGGGTAAATCAGGAACGTCTAGAACAGGTAAATGAAATTGTATACCTTGGGGAGTGCTTTCAGCCGGGATGGAAGATGTGATTTAGATGTGGATAGGCGCGTCGCTGCCGGAAACAAAGTCAATGGTGCCCTGAATGCATTAGTCAAAAGGCAAGGCGTGGTGAAGAGTGCACGCCTTGCAATACATAACGCAGTGTTGGTACCGACTTTGTTATATGGCAGCGAAACCTGGGTATGTCAGAAGAAGCATAAAAGCAAGTTGAATGCAGTGGAGATGCGATCTCTTCGTAAAATGTGTGGCGTTACCATAGCCGATCGAAAGCGAAACGAAGAGATTCGCAATATGACAGGATTGAAAGATGACCTTATCACAAAAATTGATAGGGGCGTACTCCAATGGTTTGGGCACGTTGAGCGAATGAGTGAAGACCGAATGGTGAATAAAATATATAGAGTGAAAGTAAATATTAAAAGGTATCGAGGTAGACCGAGACTAACTTTCGAAGACCATGTGAGCAAATTGCTCGAAGAGGGGAAGGTCAAGAGTACTCGGATACCTAGACGTGCATGTATGAAGAAGTTAATGAACCTGAAAGAAGCGAAAGAGGTATGTAAGGATCGTGACACTTGGCGATCTGCTCTCTCTGGCTACCCCGTTAGGGATTGTGCGTGAAGATAAGCTCTATTGGTTAAGGCGTCCAAAAATGTACATTACATGAAACTAGTGATCTGCCCCGGCTTTGCACGGGTAACTTATTTGGCTCGAAAAGATCAGTTAGCTTCTGGGTCCTATATCATTCTCAAATCAAGTTAACTAAATAAATAAAGGCTGGAAAATGGAAGTATTTTATATTGGTAATTAATGAAGATGTATCAAGTAGAACTTTGTTTGAGAAGTTTAAAATAGAACTATTAGATAGCTTATTATATCGTTAACTAAATACGGCCCCAAGTCGTTAAGGTGAAACTTACGGAATTGCCGAAGTTCACGTTATTTAGGACAAAATTATGATGTACCTATATACCAATAAGGCTTACTGCGGTGCGAACTTCAGGCAAATGTTTGTGTTATTCAAATTTTGGTACTTATGTTTTTCCGTCAAAAAGTTTTTTCTTATTACATTAGTCAACGTAACCATATATTTTTGTTCATAGAAACAGTACAACATAATTAAAACTGGATGTTTAATTTGATTAAAAATATATACTAGTATAATGCATAATGCTGATTTAACTTCGTGGTTTTGCTTCATGTGTAAGTGGTAAGAAAATATATAGACGACTAAATTAAATATCATAATATTTCAGTATACGTTATCTAAAGTGGGACGCAACGGGAGTTTGTATATTTTTCGAGCAATTTTCGGACCTCATATAACTCGAAAACTATAAGAAATACATATAACTTTATTTTACAGGTTCAATAAAAGTCGCTTGAATACCAGGAAACCCAAATATTTTGAGTATTACATTTTTAGGTCATCAAGCTCTAAAAAGTGTTTTTTTATAACTTATTGACTAGTTATTAGAAACATGAAATTTGGTATCAAAATAGATCGTTAGGTGTATACGAAGGCAACTATTTAAAAATTAGAAAGGAGACGGAGATTTATGGGTCCATTTGTTATAAGCTGAAATATGGTTTAAAAAAACGTTATTTTTTATTTTATTTCAAAATATAGAAAATTAGCCCAATTCATAATCTGGAAGACGAGAAATCTTAAAAATAAGTTTATGTCACGAACAAAATAAGGAATCGATTAATTTAATCGATTAATATGAATGAGTTTTAACAAATAAACACAAAACCAACTTACAGCATATAATTGATTCAATCAAAGTAATTACATAAATTACAATTGACATAATATTGTCAACAAATTGAAAAATAAAATATCAACATCATAAAAATAAATTTTAAAATAGATTTTCGTTAACAGTTCGATTTATTACATGTTTACCAACTGTATTTTTATCTGTGCTGACAGTGACAGCTCCTGTCTGACTCAATCTGTATTATGTATGTACGCAATATATACACGTAACCATCCCTATCTTTCAATATATTTGTGAGTTTTCTATTATCCTCCCACTCAATACAATATAATAAATACTACAATTAATATGGTTAAGTAATAATAATGATTAAGCAATTGTTTAATAAAACAAAGTAGCAATCGCACTTCCATAAAGCTGTTTAGTTTATACTCGTATTGTTGCCAACTCGTTGCATAATCTCACTTTTACTAAATCTCTTATAACTTCTCTCAGATTGCTAAAATGCGCCGAATTTTTAGTCATGTTTTGACAATTTATAAGCTATTGATTGACACCTCTTTCATCTTTTTACAATCGGCCCAAGAATTTATTTTCATAAATTCGATTTAGCGTATCAGTCTCCTTTACGATAATCAGTGTCGACAAATTTTATCATATGCTATCCGAGAACCCCGACGTCAGGCTGAGCGAGATTAGAATGGCTCTCCAGCACTTTAAAACGGCAGGGCCCCAGGCGAGGATGGAATTACAGCGGAGCTTCTGAAAGCGGGTGGAACACCGGTACTTGAAGTCCTTCAGAAGCTCTTCAATTCCGTCCTCCATGGTGGCACTACTCCGGAGGAGTGGAGCAGAAGTGCGGTGGTCTTATTCTTTAAGAAAGGCGACAACGCTCTCTTGAAGAACTACAGACCGATTTCCCTTCTGAGCCGCGTCTACGTGCTGTTTTCGAGAGTCATTACGAATCGTCTCGCACGCAGACTCAACGACTTCCAGCCTCCCGAACAAGCCAGTTTCCGAAAAGGCTTCAGTACCATAGACCACATACATACCCTGCGGTAGATTGTACAGAAGACCGAAGAGTACAATCTGCCACTTTGCCTGGCGTATGTGGACTATGAGAAAGCCTTTGATTCCGTCGAAATTTGGGCGGTGCTACAGTCCCTTCCGGTTCAAGTTAACTGTCGATATATCGAAGTGCTGAAGTGTTTGTACAGTAGAGCTACGATGGCTATCCGAGTACAGAACCAGAGTTCGAATCCTACTCCAACTGCAGAGAGGTGTAAGACTGGGTGACGTTATATCCCCGATACTCTTCACCGCCGCATTGGAAGACGTTTTTAAGCTACTGGACTGGAAAGGATACGGTATTAACATCAATGGCAAGTATATCACTCACCTTCGATTTTCCGATGATGTAATCCTTATAGCAGAATCCCTGGAGGACCTTAGCACTATGCTCAATGACCTCAATGGTGTCTCCCAACGGATAGGTCTTAAGATGAACATGGACAAAACAAAGATCATGTTTAATGTCCATGTCACACCTATGCTGGTAGTTGTTGGGAGCACTATGCTCGAAGTTGTTGACGAGTACGTTTACCTGGGAAAAATAGTCCGACTAGGTAAGTCCAACTTCGACCGAGAGGTCAATCGACGGATTCAACTCGGCTGGGCAGCGTTCGGGAAATTACGACACATCTTCTCGTCAGGTATACCTCAATCTCTGAAAACTAAAGTGTACAACCAGTGCGTGTTGCCAGTGATGACTTACGGATCAGAGACGTGGTCCTTCACTGCTGGCCGTATGAGGACGCTCAAGGTCGCTCAGCGAGCTATGGAGAGGGCTATGCTCGGAGTTTCTTTGCGTGATAGACTCCGAAATGAGGGTATCCTCAGTAAAACCAGAGTGACAGACATAGCCCAACGGATTAGTAAGCTGAAGTGGCAATGGGCCGGCCATATAGCTCGAAGAACCGATAACCGATGGGGAAGAAAGGTTCTCGAGTGGCAGCCTCGTACCGGTAGGCGTAGTGTAGGGCGACCCCCCACTAAATGGAGTGACGACCTGGTAAGACATACAGGAAGTCGATGGATGCAGGTGGCTCAGGACCGTGCTTTGTGGCATTACTTGGGGGAGGCCTGTGTTCAGCAGTGGACTTGTGAAGGGCTGTAATTATGATGATGATGATGATTTAATTACTAATACTGTAAGTACTTAAAACTATTCATACTAGTAACTATTTCGATATTTGATTTTTATAGTTATTTAGTAATTTAAAATAAAAAACACTTAAGCGTCAACGCAAGAAAAAATGTTGAATCCCATGAATCTATTTAGAATTATAAAAGGATAAAAATGTTTCCAAAAATTAATGATGTCTAAACAACATGTGTGAAAAACAATATCCCGAAAACATAAACATGAAAGTTCAGTACAAACAGCGTTGGGGGTTTTCGGGGTTTTTTTAAAAGTGTTGATATCTGAACGGGTGCCAAACTCCATAGCAGTTCCAAGGATATTGTATATTAATCAGCGCAGCTGAAAAATCAGCACGTTATTTGATTAAATGTAAAAAGGGGGCCTTTTCACATTTATGTTCGGTACAAGTAACGTTCTACCTATCTACATTTATCTTACACCCTTACCTTACCTTCCGTTTTTTTTACAATTAAAGAATTATAAGTTACTTAGTAATAAAAGTAAGTAGGTATTCATAGTTTAATAATAAAATACATTATTTAAAGAACTTATTACATTTAACTAAAATTCATTTGAAGCTTAAAATGGATTTTGCGCTTATGATCAAATATTTTATTTTACGATGAGATGCGGGTTGCAGTCGTCAACGTACACGAACGTTTCAGTAATTAAGCGAATCCAATAACTGCGGACTGCAGGTTAAGCGAATAGTGGATCAGTATAATTGGGACTGTGAATAATTGGACTACGAGAATATACATCTGCGTACATAATTAAATATTTTGCAATATGTCGCCGGTTAACAGTTCCACGAAATAGATAATTTGTAAAGTTTTAATATTAGCTTCAGTGATATGATTTTTCTAAGTTCTCTTAAGGTTGTCATATATAACATTCGATAATTTTTTAATTACAGCCCGGTAAAAGACCACAGTTGAACGTATCTAAGCCACCTCATCGATCATAGGGATGTTGCCATAATTGGGATCCATATATTAATATGAAGATAAGACTTTTTACCCCATTTATAGCATATCGCATGCACGGAGGAGTGTGAAATTTGGTATTGTTAAATTCTATATGGAGGAGTGCAGAATGCTATATATATATATATATATATATATATATATATATATATATATATATATATATATATATATATATATATATATATATATATATATATATATATTGTAAGTGTTACAAATACACTAAATTAAATAGCATTGTGGAAAGATCTTGAAAATATATCACAACGTAGTTTTAATCAAATATATAATTGGCTTTTATCTCACACTATTACTCTTAATACTTACAAAACTAAAGGGGACAATCATTTTTGGGCCCACTAAAAATATTAACGTCACTTAATGGTATTACATCAAAAAAAAGACACCAAATTATAATAGTAAATGGCCTACAGATTTTTCAAAAATGTAAACGGAATCAAGAAATATGAAAAAAAATTAGTTGTTTTGATATTCGTGTTCTGATTAGTGTAATATGGGTAAAATGCGTGTACCTAATTAGTCATTTTGCAGTTTGTATAAAAAGAAAACTATTTTTTCACAAAGCTGACTTAAAAAAGATACCACTAAGAACTTTATGTTTAATTTCTAAAAATTTTAGCTAATATCACGTTATAACATAGTTCTAAATGACTGTGAACCAAAACGTTATTTTATCATTGACTTCCGGTAATTCCCAGCGGCCGGCGGCCGGGTACGGCTACGGCGGGGCGGGGCGGCGGGGTATTACCTACATCTTTAATCTTAACGGCATTGACGTTCGTCACGCTACTGTTTTTTTGTATTTATATGCGATTTTAAGAAAATGGAATCTGCTAGATCAGTATACAATGAAAATAGAAGTGTATGTTGCAATTGTGGAGTCAGGTTTCAACGCAGTGTGCGAAGACAATTACTGGCCGAGACAACTGCCGATGTGCGCCAACTTTTATCTGTGTGGATTTCTCATGAGGTAGGTATAATATTATCTCATGGAAAGCTAATGACTGCACTATACAATCTATCTACTTACATATTATCTAGATTTAAACTTTATGAGAAATATATATTATTTTTGTTACTCTCGATTTTATTCCAACAATATTACTATACTGCGGAAACGAAAATTACATATTTTCTTTATTAATGTATTACTTAATATTTTTATTTTTGTTGAATAATATGGGATATGGTACGATTTTTTAGAAATAATACGAAAGAAAACGATCCACAGACTCCAGGCACACATAACGATCTATACATGATTAAGTACTTAATTATTTTAAGTTTTTAAAAGTAATAATAAATATCCCTTCATATTATTAATAAATTCATACCTTCTATAGCTATAATTTTAATCTTTCGTTATATTAAATTGATAAATGATATATTGATTAAATTATTTTACATTTTGACACAAGATGACACTGCATTCTTTCCTGCTATTTACCAACTTACAGGCATAGTTCTTTGCATTGACTCCATTGACTGGCATTGACTGTAAGAAAAAAGTCTGTTGTTTCAAACTATTTGGTAGAAAAAATATAATATGGTATAAACTTGTTTGTTTAAATTGTTGTAAACTGTGTTCGTGTTAAAGTAAAAGTTTAAAAATGAAAATTCACGTAGTTTTACTGCTTACAAGTGGATTAGTATGTTAATGTCTAATTGATGCAAAAAATGTTTAACCTAAGGGTTATATCATGCACGTAAGTCAAATATTAAATACCTATATCACATTTATGTATATAATTTGCCAATGACATTCGAAAATGCAAACTGACGAGTAAAAGTCCATGTGAGTAATATAAAAGTTTATTTTTTCCTCCTAGTATTTTGTAAAATCTATAACTTATAGTGAATTAACCTTTAACAAATGATAAACACAGGTACTAATGTGTTAAATGTTAAAGTATTGAAGTTTTATGTTATTAGTGAAATCTAATTTAAATAATAGATAAAATAAAGTCACACAATATACACAAAAGAAGTTTTTGTGGCATGGTATGATGTATCACATGTTATGTGTGTCTAATTATCTTTTGTCAGTCAATCAGAAATCAAAGTCGAAAAAGTATAGGTATATATGTGTCAATATTTATTCACGATAAAATATTATGTAAATAGAAAAGTAAGTTATTTTGTGCAATGAAAAATATTTCAATCCACTGTAATATTACCGTTACAGCCAATTAAACTCCACTGCCGAACATAGGCCTCCCCCATATATTACTAATATTACACAACTCCATAATACTCTAATATTATAAAGTTTATTTATCACTATATGATATACCTGAAATACTGTAAATATTGTAAAATCATAATATATTAATCGATATTTGTTTTTTGGATTTCCAATTTTTTTTTAATTGAAAATGTATTGTATTTCAAATAATATAGGGTTCCACATCAAACATTCACTTTCATGCCAACTTCGCTTCCCTCCTCAAAATGTACATTTATCTGAACTTAATATTTATTTACTCTTTTATTTTTAATTCCTGATTTTTTCAGTTACACCCACTTGATGCAGTTTGTTGTAACTGCCTAAGAATATTGCAAGAAAGTGTTGCATCTGCTCACTCCATTAGAAGATTTGGGTACAGGAATATTTGTATTCCATGTGGATCTTCAATTTTAAGAGCACACCGTAGACGGATTGTGCCTATTAACTCTGAAGAAAGAGATATTATTTTGCAGTGGATACCATCACACCAGGTACTTACTTTATTTTAAAAGGCTGTAAATGGTCCCCTGCCTCAAATAGGCAGCCCAGAGGATTTGCCACAATCGCTTTGGTACACAGATTGATGTTTGTAAAATCAGACACCTTGCATACAATTTGGTCTGATATTTATGCTCATCAACATGGCAGTTCACTAACAGGTTATCTTTAAATTTACAGTCTACCAAAAGTCTACTGCTGAACATAGAACTCCCCATAGATTGTCTTATGGGGGGATATTTGCCATTAATAACCACTTTTTTATTTTTAGTTATTAGATGAACGATACTTCTTCCTTATCTTACACCCATATTTGTATGCTTTTGTACTTATTATACAAGTAATATTTTTTACCTTAAAAGACATTAGTATAAATAAAACGGGTTGGGTTTACAATTCGGTCGCCTCAATTTGAAGATTCTGTTACTGTGGGGGGGCGTCAAGGGAGTTTATCTGAAGCACCTACACGCGAGTTTTGCTACCGGAGCAGCATCGAAGTATTTTTATTTATTTTTTGAAAATATTGGTAAACAACTAATTAATTAAATATTCTCACGTTTTTGACGTTTCATCTGTCAATGTCATATCGATATATAGTACTAAATCGATCTAGTGAATCGATATTTCACCCTAGAGAATCAAGATCAAATCTTTTCTGTTTTGTTAAGATTTACAAAATTATTTATAATTAGTTGAAAGTACCCCAACTCGTAAAGAATGACAGTTTTTCAATTTAATCATTCAATGTTATCTGAAACTTTAAAGAACTTGGGCTTAGTGAAATATTGTTAATAATTCTAAAATAATTACTTCTTGTCTGATATGTGATGTATTATTTATTTCTATTTAAATAAGTAGTGCCACAAAAATATTATGAGGGGAAACAATTGCATGCTAATATTTATAATTTTAAAATACATTAAAACTATTTAGTGTTAGAAAGATTGAAATAAATAGAACAATAATAAATATTAATATTTAGAGTAGACACTGTAAAACTATAGTTCATTTTGTTAGTTGATAAAAAATAACTTTTTTCAGGTGGATCGTTTAGAACGAGTATGCAGTCCTTGCTGGCTGAGAGCTTCCAGAGCTGTATGGAGACAGAGACAACAAAATGAGAACAGGGATATTGAGTTACAATCCATGAATATAGAAGACATCGGTAACATCCCACAACCACCCCCTATACCTGCACCTGTAACCCCTGCCATTTCCAGAGCGGTATCAACAATTACTATGGCTAATTATAAGCGTGCTGCTTCTACTTCCCGTCACTGTATTTTTAAGTCATGTAATCATTCATCTAGATTTTTAATACCTAAACTACTTAAAGAGAGATTGCTGATAGATCACTCATTTTATGTGCCACTGTGCGCTCGTATTTGTGAATACCATTTAAATGAACCCCACAATGATTGGAATAATTTATACACGAGTAGTAACTGTTCAGATTTTACTGCATCTCAGATAGACAACCTTTGTTCCTTACTTAAAAGTAGTGTTACTCAAAATTATAATATTTTAAATATCATTGAACATAATTCAATATTATGCAAATATTGGTTAGGATTTACCAACTACCAATTTGAACAGTTACTAGTTGAAATTCCATCTATCAGTGAAAGAGTTAAATCACCTAAAAGAAGTCTAGCTATGTTCTTAGTGAAACTTCGTACAGGTGATAGCAATGAACGCATAGCTTCTCTATTTAATGTAGCTTCATCGACTGTGTTCAATCACTTAAATATTGTAAGTCAGTGCTTTGAAGAGCAATTCATCCAACTGCATTTAGGGACAAATACCTTATGCATTCAACAAGTTGCTCAATATAACTTGACAATACCAAATGGCTTGTTTGGTAATCCAGATATGGATCCTGAATTTATGCCAGCCATAGTAATATGTGATGGTACATACATTTATGTGCAAAAAAGTAGTAATTACTTATACCAGAAGCAAACATATAGTTTACATAAGTATCGTAACTTAGTTAAGCCATTTTTAATAGTGTGCTGTAATGGTTATATCCTTGATGTTTTTGGACCATATCCTGCAACAGAATCAGATGCTTCTATAATTCTTAGACTGTTCAACGATAATAGTCCACTGCGAACCTATTTTAGAGAAAACGATGTATTTATTCTTGATAGAGGTTTTAGGGATGCAATTCCATTCTTGCAGCAATGTGGTTATAAGGCTTACATGCCTGAATCTAAACAAGCTGGTGAAATACAATTATCAACCATTGCTGCCAACAAGTCCAGATGTGTAACTTTGTGCAGGTGGGTGATTGAAATTGTAAATGGGAGATTTAAACGGGACTTCAAATTATTTCGTCAGGAATATTTTAATACTGCATCTACTCATCTCATGCTATACTTTAAAATTGCAGCTGCATTAATAAATCGATTTCATACGTTGATTCGTAATAATTTTCATGCTGTAGAGATATTGGCAATTGCTCAAGCCAAACTAAACACTCCAAATAATTTAGCCTCCTACGTAGAAATGCACAATTTAAATAGAGTGAGAGTGCGATTTGCCAGCATTAATGGTAATCTTCCAGAGCTGGATAATTTTCCTCAACTGACATTCCAGGATCTCATTCTGTTTAGTCTAGGAATTTATCAAATTAAACAAGCTCGTAGTTATTACGGGGGAGCATGTCAGGGCTTCTGGAGAATATAAAATCGAGGTATACCTGCAATCTGTCCATGATTTTGGTCCAAATAGTTATCTATTGCGAGGTAGGATACAATCAAGGCACACTAGTAAAAAAACTTATTACACTTATATACTAGTTGACACCAACCCATCAATTGCTAACACTAGGGCTGCTCTTACTGGGTACTGTTGCAACTGTTTGGTAGGCAGACGCACTGTTGGCTGCTGTGCACATGTCATGTCTGTTGTCTGGTTTCTATCTTGGGCACGGCATCGAGATGAGGTTGAACCACCTGCATCTTTTTTAGATGATATATTACTTTCAAGTAATGATATTGAAAATGATGAATGATGATTATTAATCTTAATGCGTATTAATATTGTAATATAAATGATCATTTTTGCTATAGTTGCTTCACTTGTGGCAACCAAAGTTTTTTGTGGTATTCTATAGGAAGATGCTGCTCCTCATCTCCTGGTATTTTTATTTTATTCTGTCGACTTTAACGACACCATACGGGACGGAACGTGATGGCAATTCACGGAAGGCCTCTGTAATATTTTACATTATATCTTTAATTTAGGAGCCATATGTTCGGCAGTGGACTGTTGTAATGATGATGAATAATGATGACTAAAAATTGTAATTTTTGTTGCTTATTTGAACTATTTCTATTTTACTGTGTGCTTTATTATCTGTTATATATTATGTTATATGTGTAATTTATAAATAAACGCCGAGCAAAGTTGAATTTATTGCTCTGGCACCCTTTTTTATCTCTTTTAATTGACCATATCCTTCTGATTTCTAATAATATCGTAAACGGGCGAGACATTATATTTTAATGATGTATGGGATTTATACTTGCTAATAGATGAATACTTTAATGAACAAAGGGCCGGCACTGCACCTGTCTGCTGTGTTATTTTTAAAAGAGGACTCATAAAACACTGACGATTTTAACCATAATTAATGCAGTGATTATAGATGATCTTTGGGACTTATTACATATCAATATCGTATCATAAATAGAAATGTTACCATCAAGTTATTTTGAAAAAATCTTTTAATATGATCTTTTGATATGAAAACACGAAAAATGTTTCTACCTATGTCCGTTAGAAACCATCCAAGCGATTTTGATGATATGTTTATGTGTGTTTGAATGGGTCTCTATATGATTCATATTCACATATGGACTCGGTAGGTGGCGCTGTTGTCGAAATCCAGAAATCACCTGTGCGAAGTCGGGGCGGATCGCTAATAATAAATACAATTAAACTATACCTGTGTGTTTGTTATCCTGGCACAAACAGTTCAAAACATCTTACTTCCTCACAATTTATCAGTGTGTAATAACAGATAAGCATGATATTACCTAATCATTTTGGTATTTTAGAACCCAGTCATTTTAAGATGTATAATTAGGTATTTAATAATCAACCAAAGCATATTAAAAAAAGTCTTGACACCGGGCCTGTCTGTCTGTCTGCATAAATAGATCTGAATTATATGTCTGAATTATATAGACTATGTTGGAAATGATGATTTACTATCTATAAATACGGTTGCATTATAACTTGTTTTTTACACAGTCAGTTTAAAACATCTTTCTTACTATATAACGTGTGTTGGTAATATTGTAAATATAAATGGATATATTATACCTTAGTCATCTTGAATTTAATTATATTATTTTAACGGTAATTGGGAAGTACACTCACAATCAATATATGTAAAAAATTGTATCCATACCACATTTGTACACAGACAGGCACTATATTTTGCCGTAACTACTAAAAATATTGAAGTATCTGAAAATGCTGAATGTACCTACAACTTGGTTTTATATGAACTATTATTCAACAGTGCACTATTTTAACTTAAAATACCGGTAAAAACCACTATAAATAGTTTTTAGTTTATTTCTAGGTTATTTTAAAATTCATATTTTAATTGTTAATTTCTCGATTTTCCGTCTAGATGTGGTAAAACTAATATTACTTTTGTAAACTATAGATTATAAGGAATAAATCGACATCCATTTCATTGCGTGACGCGAAAATTTGTGGTGGGCCCATTCTCCATACAAAAATTGATTGTCTCCTTTATAACTTTCTCTATCAGTCCCACCTCGCAACCAAATATTCCCATCAAGTTGAAAGCTCACTCTTGTTCCCTACAGTCTTCGCCTTGTCTGTGTCCACAGATAAATTCTGTAGACAATATAAAGTATCTAGGTATTGTACCTTACTTTTAAAATGCATATAAATCTCTTAACGAGTAAAGTTCGCAAACTAATATATATATTTAAAACACTACGATATATTGCAAATTCCATAATTATACGCAACTTTTATTATGTTTTATGCCAGTCTATCATCACATATTGCATTTCTTGCTGGGGTGGTGTTGCAAAAACAATATTAAAGCCACTTGAAGTTGCGCAAAGAGCTATCTTAAAGGTTGCTACTTTCAAACCAATGCTATTTCCAACTACTCATCTATATCAAAACTGCGCTGTTCTTAGTGTGAGGCAGCTCTTTATACTGCACACAGTATTACTTCAGCATAATAAGACTCCTTTCATTGTAATTTCTAAACGTCGTAAAGACAAAGTATGCACACTTCCGCTAGCCAATTTTTCATTTGTAAAAAGATTTTTTATTATCTAGGTCCTCTACTTTACAAAAAAATAAATGCGGAAGTAGAGATTTACGAAATGTCAACATTTAATTGTAAAACTTCTGTCCGCTCTTTCCTGCTAAATAAGTCATAATATGATGGTACAGAGCAATACTTGTTAACATTGTTATAAAATTACGTCGCATTGTTATATATTTATTTCATTTTTTTTTAAGTATCACATATACATTCACTGACACACACCCACACCCACACCCACACCCACACCCACACGCACACCCACACCCACACCCACACCCACACCCACACCCACACCCACCACCCACACCCACACCACACCACCACACCCACACCCACACCCACACCCACACCCACACTCACACTCACACCCACACCCACACCCACTCACACCCACACACGCACACACGCACGCGCGCACGCACGCACGCACGCTTGCTCGCACGCACGCACGCACGCACGCACGCACGCACGCAAGCACGCACGCACGCACGCACGCACGCTCGCACGTACGCACGCACGCACGCACGCACGCACGCACGCACGCACGCACGCACGCACGCACGCACGCACGTACGCACGCACGCACGCACGCACTCACGCACGCACGCACGCCCGCACACACAGACACAAACACACACACACACACACACACACGCACGCACGCACGCACGCACGCACGCACGCACGCACGCACGCACGCACACACAGAGAGAGAGAGAGAGATCATTTTTATCTGATCTCTAAAATTGTATAAATATTATTTCTATTTAAAAAAATTATAATAATTTTAAACACTACAACTATATATTCCTAATCAACAGGGGGATGGGACTGTATCTCCTAAATACAGGTTACTCAGTAACCTAGCTAGGAGACTCAGGTTTCTACCCATTTCAAATTGTGAACTATGAATGTCAATAAAGAATTATTATTATTATTATTATTATTAAATCCGCGACTTGTTTAACGAAAAAATAATTTTAAGAAAATTAAATAGCATTGTTATTAATTCTGAACACATTAGTGCTAATTTTCAACTTATGTGAGTACTTAGATCTTTGACATAATTATGAATTTTTAAGATTACATAATATGTTCAAAATTATATAATTAGAGCACTCGTATATGTAAACTATCATGACCATCACATGTCGATTATTAAATATATAAAGTTATTTTTAATATATAGAAAAAAGTATTATATATATGTAAATATTTTTTCCTTATAAGAACTTAATCGAAGTAATAAATAAAAAAGTATTTATACAGATATTTACCACTTTTATTTATTACACAATACAAATTGTTTGTAATTAATAAAACTTAAAGATGTGGAAATAATCAATTTACAATATTTATTTTTACGAAATTATCTGGAAGCAAATTATAGTACTAGTAGTACTCTAATTTGCTCCCAGATAATTTTACTTTTGTTACGGTAAGACAGTGCAGTTTACCATCCAGGACTCCATCTTTGCATACCACCAGGTGAGTCTTTATACATTGTATCTATACTTGTGCAGTATAACAGTACCCTAAAAGTAAAACGTGCGTACGTGCGTACATAATTTACATTTATAAATATGTATATAATATACCCTATGTTCAGCAGTAGACTTTTGAGATGTTGTATCGGTAGCCGTAGCGATTGATACGAGTAATTTACTAAACAATATAATAAAACATCGTTTTTGCAAGAAGTAACTTTTATACCTAGGAATTTTTATGAGTAAGTATAATCGTATTACCAGTTTTGTCATCATGTGAATGACCCATCACTGCTCTATTAAACTTTAATGGGTGAAAGTGCAACTATCATTCCAAGTAGTGAGACATTTTATCGAAGTTCGTACTATTATTAATTATTAACGCACCTGTCGCTGTGTAAGTTTGACGTTAGATTCAGCTGTCTGTAATATATATATATATATATATATATATATATATATATATATATATATATATATATATATATATATATATATATATATATATATGTGTGTGTGTGTGTGTGTGTGTATATATATAAAAATATCTTAGGACTATCGACAGTAAATGTCATTATACACATCCAATACGTGCTGCTTCTGCACTGGTTAATCCGTCTACAACACGTAGCGATTATGACAAATTCCTCTACTATGATAGAGGCCTTCATCCACTAGTACACTTTGCCATAAAGATGTACGGAACACCTTTAAATGATAGTTGATAGGAAAAATGATTTTATTTAAAATAAATAATGATATTATATAATGATATTGATAATGATATAGAACGCGTCTATCGTGTTCTGAGCGACAACGTCAACTGTCCATTGCTAAAAACTAAAGTGAAAGACGCAAATTATGTTTACCTAAATAAATCGCTTACACACTAAAATGTACGCTTGCACTGTACATACTCCCGGGCGAGAGATGAGAGTGATAAGATAGATAGGAAACAAAAATGATATAAGATAAAATGATAATGATATAAGATAATGACTAAGTTAAGAAACTATCATAGTATGTCACTAATAAATAAAATAAAAATAAGTAGTTAAAGGTCTATGTCCAGATCTATTTTACTTGTATGTCCTTCAAGTACACTCTCGCAAATACGGGTGAGGTGCCTTTGTTTTGTACTCGCGCACTTTGCACTGACATGTTTTGATTGGCACTGACACTATCACTTGTACACGCACGAGGAATGTCTTGAAGAGATAACCGTGGTGCCGGCTCCGGGCGGGCCGCAGGCGCTAGGCTCCGCCGGCGCGTTTGTCTCACTCGCTTCCAAAGTACCACTACGCCCGCTGTCCCGAGTGCTCCCACTAACACGTAGATAACGACTTAGTGGTGTAAGTCGTGGGTTGACAGCTGATTCACTTCAACATCTATGTTTTCTTTTTTCATTTGATCGATTTGACCCCCGATCTCCTTCAACGACGCTTGTCGTTCTCTCTCCTCTGGTTGGCTTATCTCACCTTTACTGATGGGTATGGTCAAGTTGATTATGTTGTTGATAGGTGGAATATCTATGGCTAATAAATCGGGGTGTGCGTGCATTGTGTGGATGTGATAGTTGTGTGGATAGATTATGAATGCGTCTCCCTTGAGCACGCAATTACTCCCGACTGATAAAACGCCGGCCTTGCTGACGCGCTCCGATGTAACTTGATTGCCGCATGTGATTCGAAGAGTGCATTGTTTGCAGCAGAAAAATAAGTATATGTTTATAGTGTTGAGCGCATTCCATGAATTTTTACAACTGTTAATATTAGTGAGACATCTGTCTGTTGAAGGATTCTTGATACACAAATTTTGATCATTTTGCATATGATAAACAGGACCTCGTAACTCACAAAGTTTCGTGGTGAGGTCTGAATGTACATGATTGTACTTCGGCTTCAGCCATAGGTATGTATGAGTCTCTTTGGATGTTTACAGCAAAGTAATCAGAGATGGGAATTATGTTTATCATCTCATTGTCGTATGATTGAGGAATAGGTAAAACTCTGTAGATGTCATAGCTTTCTCTGGTTAAAAATGGTATTTTAATTTCGAGTAAAAGGTTTTGATATGTGACCTTGACCTTTACTCTCAGTAAATTATACAATTTTGATACGCCGTTGTGTATATCATCTATAGGCAAAGATAGATCTTTTGCTAAATGTCCAGAAATGATGCTAAGATCATCTTGTAACCGTTCAGGTGATAGTATATGTATATCAAATTTCCGCTGATAAATGTCGGTAACAACGTCGAGCAAGGTATTTTGTATCTTTTTCAAATTAACTAAGATGTTGTTTGATATTACAGATGATAAGGTAAACTCGTTGCTAGCTCTTAATTTTTGTATCTCTTCTTTAATAACAGAATTTTCTTGCTCTAATTTATTGATATGCTGATGGAAGAGTTTGTGTTGTTGGTCAATTGTTGTTTCTAATATTTTTAAAAAGTTATATTGTGCTTCTATTACTGATGTCTGATTTTTCCATAATTTTACGAGATGGTTTTGATTGTTTCTAATGAGTTCAATGTCCTTTGTATATTGTTCAGCGAAGTCATTGTCAAGTACGCCGAATAGTGCATGCGCGCCATTGATAAGCCCGCGACGTACTCGTGTTCCCGCCGCCGACTGCTGACCAAGCAACAGCTGATCGTAGTAGTGTAACTCGGTGCTCCCGTGTCGTAATTGTAATAGGATTATGTCACATTGTTGTCGCTCTTGCAATTTTGAACATATGTTTTCGAGGTGAGTGATATATGTTTTTAGTAGTTTCGAACCTTGCCAGTACGGATCTAAATCGTAATAAACAATGATTTTCCATTCATCTCGGATAAGCCTCATGTTTGATGTTTTATCGAAGTATAAACTCTGGATATCCTTAAAATTTGTTACATTAAATGATCCTTGTGCTGTTTGTGCGAATAAAGTAAAAATAAGCAGTGTGTACATGATAAATTGTAGATTACAAAGTTTGATACTAGATCGTGCTTTTTCTGGTTTGTCGTTTTTGTGATCTGCTCTCAAACTTAATTCTTGATTGTTTTTCGGACTTGATCGACAGTTTGTGGGATTCTGATAGTTTGCTCAAGACTGAGTTGGTAAAATGGTTAATTTTGTGATAGGTCTCTTAATAGTCCCGTTTTTTGTTTTAACAGTAACTACTCGGACTATTCCATCTTTGCCAGGGTGAACATCGATAACTCTCCCTAATGCCCATCTCCCAGCAGGTAGATTTGCTTCATGAATGATTACAATGTCATCAATTTTGATATTTTCAGTTGATTACTGCCATTTGTTCCTAGCGGATAATGCTGTCAGATATTCAGACTTCCAGCGCTTCCAAAAATCATTGAATATCTTCTGCGTCATATGCCAACGTGTTCTTTCGTCTTTCTCTGTCTCCACGATACTTAAAACTGGACCGCTGGCCAGAAAGTGAAATGGAGTCAGGTAATTGATATCATTTGGATCTTCAGTGATAGCGCAGAGCGGTCGGGAATTCAGGCAGGCTTCTATCTGTGTTAGCAGTGTTGAGAACTCCTCGAAGGTGAGTTTTTGTTCGCCGATGACCCTGCGAAGATGGTATTTAACACTCTTCACAGCCGCTTCCCACAGACCATGATGGAGCATTGAAATGCCATGTGATATTCATTTCGCTTATTTCTGATAAGAACTCATTTGTGATAATGGATTTTAGATCAATTATTTCTTGATTGATGATTCGGTTGGCACCAACGAAATTCGTACCATTATCGCTGTAAATGTGATGTGGTGTGCCACGCCTCGCCGCCATTCTTCTTAATGCTGCTAAGAATGCTGATGCAGTTAAATCGGATACTAACTCAAGATGTATGGCTTTTGTGACCATACAAACAAACACTGCTATGTATCATTTAAAGGTCTTGATTCCTCTGCCTTTACTTGATTTTACGTCCACAAAACCTGAAAAATCCACCCATGTTCGAAGAAATGGTCTCGACGGAATTATTCTTGCTTCAGGAAGATCGCCCATAAGCTGATAATGTTTTGTAGGATTGTGTTTTTACAGGTTACGCAGTTGCGCGGGCGTTTTTTGATTGCTCTATTCCCACCTAGGACACAATACTGTTGTCGTAGCCACGCTAAGGTGACACGGGCTCCTCCGTGATATGTCATTTTACGGGCTTGATCAATGAGTAGGTGTGTCAGGTGACTCTCGTGGGGGATGATAAGGGGATGCATCATTTCTTTGCTGATGGAAGCGTTTTGCAGTCTACCACCTACTTTCAACATACCTTCAGAATCGATAAAAGGATTTAAAGGTAATAATTTGCTATTTGGCCTTGCTTTGTTATACTTTTGTAAATAGCCGATATCTTCTCCAAACTCCTTGCTTTGTACGTGCTTGATAATTTTTTGCTTTGCCTTTTGTAATTCTTGTGCTGTTAAATAGCTTTGCTTATTATTTTGCTTTATACGTAGTATGTAGGCTAATATTCGTGTCACTCGCGTGAAACTGCTGTGCTTGCTTATTAATTGGGTAATGACGTCGTCTTCGCTTGAGCAGGTTGTGGTGTGTACTTGCTTTATGGTTTTGACCTCTTCATCGGTGGTGTAAGTGATCTTCTTTACGTTATCATCGTCGGAGTATGATAACCACGCTGGTGCATGCCACCACAACTGATGTCGTTGAAGCTGTTTCGTGCTGATTCCTCGGCTGGCACAGTCAGCTGGGTTATCCTGCGACTTGACATAGTGCCAACATTCCGGCGGTAAAACTTCTGTGATCTTAGCTACTCTGTTGGCTACAATAACGTTCCAGCGTTTCGGATCTCATTGCAGCCAACCCAATACTGCTGTCGAATCACACCATCCAAACATTTTGATATTGTAATCTGCCAAACATGATTCCACCTTTTCCATGAGCTTTAATAAAAGTAGGGTTGCACACAGTTCTAAGCGAGGTAAGCTGATCTTCTTTTTCGGTGGTACTAGCCTGGATTTTGCAGTAACGAGGACGACGGATATGTTTTTACTTCCCTCTTGTTTTTCACGAACTATCTTGCAATAAATTGCGCAAGCGTATGCGTTCATCGACGCGTCACTGAACCCATGAAGAATGATGACGTCATTTTTGTTGCTCTTTAACCATCTTGGTATACGTATCTGTGATATATTTTTGATATCTTTTTTGATCTTCGTCCAATCCACTTGAATCTCATGAGGAAGCTCGTCGTCCCATTTTAAGTCATATTGCCAAATTTTTTGGAATAATAATTTCAATTTTGTGCTAACTGGCGTTAAAAATCCTACTGGGTCGTAGAGCTTTGAGATATTTGATAACAAGCTTCGTTTCGTTAGTTTTGATGTTGATAAATCGATCTTCAAGTCAAAAGTCAGCTGATCTGATTGCGTAAGCCATTGCAGGCCTAAGGTTTTTGTAGATACTTCAGTTTTGAAGTCATATGTTTGCTGGTTGGTATTTGCTGTGCTGACTTCCTCTAGAAGACACGGTGTATTGGCTGACCATTTTCTTAAATTAAATCCACCTGCTTTTAGTAAGTTTTTTAAGTCTGATTGTAACTTTTTAGCTGATGCGAGGTCATGACTCCCACTGATCAGGTCGTCCATATAAAAATGTTCTTGCAGGACCTTCGCTGCTGGGCTTTCCTGATACTTATGACCTTCATCTTTGGCTAGCTGTTTCAATACCATCATGGCAAGAAATGGTGCTGCTTTAGTTCCATATGTGACAGTAGCTAATTGATATTCTTGTAAAGTTTCAGTTGGTGAATTTCTCCATATGATTCTTTGATATCTCTGATCTTCTTCGTGAATGAGAATTTGCCGAAACATTTTCTCGATGTCAGCGGTGTAGGCATATTGGTACTGTCGCCAGGTGATAATTAGTGATAACAGGTCCTGTTGCAGGTTGGGACCTTGGTGCATCACGTCGTTCAAGCTTAAGCCGCTCGAAGTTTTTGACGCTCCGTTAAAGACTACTCGAAGCGAAGTTGTTGTTGACTCCGGTCGGTGAATGCAATGATGTGGTAAATACAGACTGTAGGCAGGCGTCTTGTTGCATGGCGGCATTTTCATATGACCTAATTCCAAGTACTCGTGGATAAATGATTTATATTCTTTTTCGATATCTTTTCGGTAAGTAAATCTTTTTTCTAACTGTTTCAACTGCGCTATTGCTCATGATTTTGATTCTCCCAATTTTTGAACTGCTTCTGATATAAATGGCAATCTAACTATGTATTTCCCATCTTCTTGCCTTGTTGTCGTGTTTTTGAAATACTCCAGGCATTGAGCATCTTCTTGGGTCATGGTGAGTTCGTCAGGTATGTTTTCTATCTCCCAAAAACGTTGAATCTCATCTATATTGTTCATAATAACGTTGCATTGATAGGATTTTACGTTGCCACATAAAATCCACCCGAGACGTGTTTCCCTGTGCCACAGGTTGTGATTGTTGTGATGAAATGATACCGCCTAATATGATAGAAGAATAGACGTCCGCCCCCAGCAACAAGTCTACTGGGCAGCTCACGTTGAATTCGGGATCGGCGAGTTGAATGTTTTCTAGATATGACCGGTCTGGTTTGTCGAATGTCTTGTTGGGCAGATTGTTAATTAAGTTTTTCATGATAAACACATCTGATGTAAATTGATAGTCGCTGTAAGCCGATGAGCAAGTTATGTTAATAACACCTTTACAGTTGTTTTCCTTTGATCCTACTCCGAAAATGGCACCTTTGCACCTCTGTTGAGGAAGTTGTAACATTTGAGCTGCCTTCTCAGTAATCAGGGAGGTCTGGGAACCCTGATCAATCAGCGCTCGAATTTTGACATAAGTGCCATTAACACACTGTACTTTTACTAATGCTGTTGCTAAGAGGGTTTCATTTATATTATTTTGTGACACGTTGCTAGCATTTCTACGTTGTTCTGTTGTTGAGGTCAACGGCTTCACGTAGGCCTCGTGTATGAGTGTGTTATGTCGGCCATTACACTCGCGGCAACGTTTTGCCGATATGCAATTTTTGCCGTAGTGATCATAAAGACAATTGAAGCAATATTTCAATTTCGCAATTGTATTTCGTCTTTCCGTTGGTTGTAATTTGAGAAAGTTGCTGCAGTGAAATATGCCGTGGTTTTCATTTTTGCATAGTGGACATCCTGTTTGTGAGTTTTTCTGTGCATAATTTGTGACTTGATTTTGATTGCTGGTAAATGATTTAAAATAATGAGGCTTCTTTTGATGAGATGTTGTTTCAGGCTGAGAGGATTTTGCTATGGAGTCTTGTTTGCGTCGGGATGATTCTAGTGACGTAAATTTATTTTCCAAAAAAATTTAAAAAAATCTGCTAAAGTTGGTAAATCCCTAGGATTCTTTAGGGATTCGATTTAGTCTTTGTGAGTCTCGGCATCTAGTTTTTGAGACAATATATGTACCACCAAAGGATCCCATGAACTTATGTCTATGCCTAGATTTTTTATGGCATTTAGGCTTTCGTTTACGCTGTCATAAATTTTCTTAATATGTGCTGCTGATTGCTGTTGAGCGATAGGTAAATTCAAAAGAATGTTGATATGAGACCCAAAAATTAATTTGTTATTATTGTATCGATGATTCAACAAATCCCAACAAACTTGATAATTGTCCGAACTGATATGCAGATGCTGTACCATTTTTTCCGGTTCTCCTCTAAGTTTACTTTTCAAAAACTGCGTTTTTTGGGCATTTGACAAGGTTCGATTGGTATGAACTGCTTCGCAAAACAAATCCTTAAATGATACCCACTGATGATAATTGCCAGTGAACGTAGGTATGTCCATCTGGGGTGTGGACTTTTCTCGGTGACTTTCAGAACACATTTTTGTATTGATATCTTTCTTGACTTGGCTAAATTTTTGTTCATAGAAGCTGAAGGTTTCTTCATACGCTTCATTGGAACCATCCAATTCGCTATCCAGCTCCCAGTGTAAGGCATCGATAGCTGCCCAACGAGACTGGAGAGTACGTAACAAGTCTTCGAATTCCCATTTCTCTGATACTAATTCCAGGTTGATATTTGATAGTGTTCGTTGAAATGCTTTAAAATTGTGTGGCGGCGCTGTCGTCGCGCCGCAAGCGAAAACACACCGAAGCCTAAATCACGCTATCAACATTCCGAATCATAAACAGCATATATAGAACATCTCCGAACTATCACACGGAGTGTCGGCCGCTCCCCGGGCAGAACACCTTGCCCGGCCGGAGATCTCCCCTTTTCCTACACGGCCACAGTGGTGACCCCGACGTGATATGAACACGCAACCACCAACAACCTTCGGAAACTACAATTTCAAGCCTTCGTCATAATCCTCAAGAACCCCTACCATTCACTACTGAGAATCGTCTTCTGCAGTCTTCAGTTCCTGCAAGCCAGTCCAACTTGTCTTCATCTCGACTCACCGCAGATTTATAAGGCAGACTTCTGGCACTTGCTCCGGCACATCGTTCTCACCGGCATCACTTGCCAGTGCGTAGTACGGCATGCATTACACATCGGCATATCATTCGCACCGGTGTCACTTGCCCTTACGCACACAGCATGCATTCCCCACCGGCATTAAAGGGACACACCGGCAATCGGACTGCACTATCGACCTCCGGTCTGAGCAGGGGGGTGATGTGGCGGCGCTGTCGTCGCGCCGCAAGCGAAAACACACCGAAGCCTAAATCACGCTATCAACATTCCGAATCATAAACAGCATATATAGAACATCTCCGAACTATCACATGGAGTGTCGGCCGCTCCCCGGGCAGAACACCTTGCCCGGCGGGAGATCTCCCCTTTTCCTACACGGCCACAATTGCTATTCTGTTTTTTCAACATTTCTTCTGTTTTGCTCGATGTTGATCTTGTACTTATTTGTGGCGTGATTGAATTTGTTTTAGAGACAAATGTAGGGGGCTTTAACAGTGTTGTTCCAGGTCTATCCTCTGTCAAAGGCTGATAGTTTTGGATATGCGCTCTAATGTTGTCAAATCTCTCCTTCAATCTTTCACGTTCTTGATCTATTCTTCCTCTGCTTGGTACATCCATATCCAGTTGTGATAAATGCTGATAATTCTTCTCATACTCCAACCAATAGTTGTCTAGAGTGTTTAATCTGCGTTTGATATAGTCTGGAGTCTTTCTATCAGACCCGTCCTTCTTGAAATTAGTATACAAATTTTCAATAGCTGCTGCTGCGTAGTGAGGACATCGTTGACAGACATCATGATATAGAGATAAGTAAAATGGAAAGATCTTACTTGATGTGATACTGGTTGCTGATTGTGCAGAGGTGGTTGGCGCGTTCGTGCTGTAGTGGTGGTAAGTACCTAACGAAGACTTAGATTCTCCTGATGCGCTCCAAGCTGCTACTGCTGGGCGGCGCCCCAAGAATCGCAACGCCCACAAATGCTGCTTGATCCTTGATGCTATGTGACACCGATGGCCGGAGCTTATTGATAATGATATGATGCTGCACACTTATTAGTGCAGACTGAAAAGCGATTGCACACGTCACTTAGTGCACTATGTCGCAATAGGTCACTGGGCGGAAACACTTTTTCCGGTCGTTAAAACCCGAATTTCAGGTCCCGCTACGGAGCTCGAAGGACCATAAAAATGTACGGAACACCTTTAAATGATAGTTGATAGTGTGACGGCCCAATATTATTATTAATAATTGAATTCAATATAAAGGGGCGTCAAAAATAGTCTTAAAAGATATATATTAAGCAATTAAGTTAAATTAATAAACATAAAGTTAATATATTTCAGACATTATCCCAATAACATAGTAAATTAAAGGCAAAATTATTGTTTTTCGTAATAAATAAATTTATTTAAAAACTTGAAAAAAATATTTAAAATAAGATAAATAATAGAAATACAAGTCAAAAAATATTATAAAATTAAGTTAAATAACGTTTATAAGATAATTAGAAAATTTGTTAAAAATTGTTTAAGTCATGGGAGGTGTTCGTGTATAAAAGAAAATTTTTCTAAGTTGTGGAAGGAGTTCACGTATAGATGAAATTTCTTAAGTTGTTGAAGGAGTTTATGTATTAAAGAAAATTTTCCTAAGTTATGGAAGGTGTTCACGTATAGACGTCTTGTATGGAGGAAGCTGCCGGAGGTACATACCTGCAGTTGTACATATATATGGGGTGGTCGGGAGCCCGACTGCCTGAAGTACTGTAGCAAAATGACTAGTCCTTATTAGGGACTTGAAAAGGAATATTATGGTGGCGTGTGTGCTGCTTCACGAGCAATTGGTCCGAGGTAAACTTGGACTCGCTAACCGATGTGTCCTAGACATATCATCTTAGTGCCGGTGGTAAGCGGGTTTGTTGTAGCAATACGGCTTTCCCGTGGACATCGCACACCCATAACGTTTGTGGGCGGCGTAGTAGCGCATAGCGATGCGTCGACTATAGTTCGGATTGGGATGATGAGTGTGTTTGGTAGCACTTTTAAGTGTAACAGGCATACTCAACTTCATGTCTTAGTGCATTAGCGCTATGATACGTGGAGTTTTGTTCATTGGCGTCTTAGTAGCGTGCTACTATGATACGTTGGTGATATTTTTTATATAACAACAATACCAACTTTGTTACCAAAGTCGATAGGGATCATGTGGGTGTGTTGTGAGGGGGGCGCCACCCGTATGATAGTTGCTTTGATGCTTACTGCTACTTGCGGTATTGCGTCTTGTGATGGATCTGCGGGTGTGCTGCGCCTGATTCGACGCTCTCTTGTGGTTCTGGTCGATGGAGGTATGCGGGTGGTGATGTCTGCTGGGATGTATGGGGGACCTTGGGATGGTGTAAGCCCGACGATAGTCGTATTGATGCTTGTTGCGTTCTGCAGCATTGCGTCTCTGCGATGGTTGTTTGGTGGGACGCTATTCTCAATGGCGCTCTCTGCGTCTTGGTTTGACTCACACCTAAGTAGCTTTGCCCAAGTCGGGTCCCTTCATTGCGGGGCTGCAGACTGTCTGCCCTCCACGATGTTTTATATAACAACATAATATTATATCTCTGTAACTTTCCCACCTTTGAATGATTGAAGGCAACTTGTTGGTGGGTGAGACAAACATGATCGAAAATGCATTTACTCAACATCAGTGACACAAACCCTTTCTGATGGCGAATTATTACTCTTATCTTATAACTGCCTTTTGGCTATATCTGCCGTTGTATTGGTTGGTGGAGCATATGTGTCGACCTCATGCGGGTGGTAGCTGGCGGGAGGATCTGAGGAGACTCTCAAGGCTGCGGCCGAAAGCCGCACAACGTGGGACCCCATTCCCTTGAGGTGAGCGGTAGACTCATGAAACGCTCTGCGGCTAGTAGCCGTGCCGATCATGCAATTGGTGATGATGCCATACACTTACATCACGTCTGCAGGAGCGGCAGTCTGGCAGGTGGTGGCGCTCACGGAGGGTTTACGGCCAGTGTGCCTATTTGCCTAAACCGTGTGACGTACATTCACTGTGGCTGGATTCGTTCGTATTCTGTAAAGCGTTTACACGCATTGACATGCGCGACTTCGGTCGATGTTTGTGCTTACGCACTAACAAGGGGCCAAGCCTCTTTTACTGGTTCGCCAGTTATTTTGCTGTGGACTACGGTCCAGTTCCCGAATTAGCGTTCCCTTCGGGGGGGAGTGCATCAAAATGGTTGGTACTCACCGTGCACGGCGTGTGTGGGGCCGTGTACCTCCCCTACATTTTTTTTAAAATAAATGTAGGAGAGCGAAGCCCTTGTATCGGGTATTTTGTATAAATATATTTTGAGCCTTTTCCGAGCGGGAAGGGATAATTAATAATGTAAACCTGATACAAGCGGAATAGGGACGTTTTATGTTCTTAACCTTTTTTCGAGCCCTGTCTTCGTGAACGGGGTTCACTTAACTTATAAAGCACTACCAACAGCTTTCAATTGCTCTAGTGAATATTCATTCTTCCAAAAGACACCAAAAAAAACTAAGTTACTAAACAAACACAATGTAAATAAGGGTCCTAACTAAGTCGATCACGCCAAAATATTACAAACGGCCTATTATTAAACCTTAAGAAAGATCAAAATATATTTTATTAATCTTGGTCACAAATATATATAATTATTATGTAAAGGGGAATATAATACATTTAGTATTTTTATATATTTATTATTATGAGGGGGGGAAGCGTTACAATAGGAAAAATGATTTTATTTAAAATAAATAATGATATTATATAATGATATTGATAATGATATAGAATGCATCTACCGTGATCGGAGCGACAACGTCAACTGTCCCTTGCTAAAAACTAAAGTGAATAACGCAAATTATGTTGACCTAAATAAATCGCTTACACACTAAAATGTACGCTTGCACTGTACAATGATAGAGGCCTTCATCCACTAGTACAATATTTTTAATAAAATACTATTGCACAGAATTCAATTACCAATATTTTTAATGTAAGTAACTTACATAAATACACTCCTTATCTTTTTTGTTTTTTAAACACAACTCGTAGTCAACTGCTAAAGCTACAATAGCCGTTTGTCTTCTGTAACAAAGCATGTAGGCCACGTTTGTAGCGTTCTGCTTCACGTTGCTCTCATATTTTTAAAATATCTCCAATTTTTTTTAAATAGAATTTATTTTAATACTGTTTTATTATAACGAGTTATTTCAAAGCTTAGCTTTAGCAGTTGACTACGATTTGTGTTTAAAAACAAAAAAGATAAGGAGTATATTTATGTAAGTTACTTACATTAAAAATATTGGTAATTGAATTCTGTGCAATAGTAATTTATTAAAAATATTGTAATGGCATTTACTGTCGATAGTCCTAACATATTTTTATATATACATCAACAAAAGTTACTTCTTGCAAAAACGATGTTTTATTATATTGTTCAGTAAAATACTCGTATCACTCGCTACGGCTACCGATATAACATAATTATTATATTAAATTTTTTATTTATAATTATTATATTAAATTAATTATTATATTATATTATACAATTTGTATCGTGTAATAAATAAAAGTGGTAAATATCTGTATAAATACTTTTTTATTTATTATTTCGATTAAGTTCTTATTAGGAAAAAATATTTACATATATATATATATAATACTTTTTCTATATATTAAAAAATTAACTTTATATATTTAATAATCGACTTGTCATGGTCATGATAGTTTACATATACGAGTGCTCTAATTATATAATTTTTAACATATTATGTAATCTTAAAAATGCATAATTATGCCAAAGATCTAAGTACTCACATAAGTTGAAAATTAGCACTAATGTGTTCAGAATTAATGACAATGCTATTTAATTTAATGTATTTGTAACACTTACTATATATATATATATAAAAACTCAATAATCATTTTTTGCCTGATCCGGGATTCGAACCTGACCTCATGATCATTAGTCGCACTACTACAACCATCGATCAACAGCATCTAAAGGTACAAAATGAACATGAACAAGACACAGGTCATATGTAACGTGCGTGTTGCCAGTGATGACATAAGGACCCGAGATGTGGTGCTTCACTGCCGGTTGTATGAGGAGACTGAAGGTTGCTCAGCGAGTGATGCTCGGAGTTTCTTTGCGTGATAGACTTTGTTATGAAGACATCCGCAGTAGGATTATAGTAATTTAAATAGACCAACGAATCAGTAAGCTAACAAAGTGGCTTTGAAGCGACCATATAGCTTGAAGAGCCGATATCAAAAATATAAGACAGATTTTCGAGTGGCAGCATCGAAGCGGTAAGCAAAGTGAAAAGCGGCTACCCACTAGATGGTATGATCTGGTAAAATGCAGAAATTCGATGGATGCAGGTGGCTCTGGACAGTGCTTTGTGGCGTTCCTTGGAAGAGGCCTTTGTTTAGTAGTTAACTTGTGATGATGATGACGATGCTTTTTACCCGGGTTCAAACTATAAATTACTATATTTGATGGCTATGTTTTATGTCCAATTTCTCGGAAACGACTTAACTGTTTTAATTAAATTTTTATAGAGAAATTTTACAGTGACGAAGACGAAATAATCTATCAAATAGGAGCAACAAGTGTATGCTTTGAAAACTACATTACTTCTGACAGCTACATAAATCTTTCAATATAAACTTTTTCTAATAAAACGATAAAAAAAAAGGCAAAGAATTATTGTGCAAAAATAAGTATAAATTTTAAATTGGTAATGTAAAGTACGGTTACAATGTATATATGTCCAACAGCTGGGTTCAGGAGAGTATTGGCGAACCGATATTGAAACCAAGAGAAATTTAGAAAAATAAGCATTACCCAAACGTAGTGTACGAGTTTCAATCTCCCGTATATTATGGAACTCTAGATTTTTTTTTACTTTAATCTGATCTCTGTTACCTGATAAATCAAAAAATAAACAATATTTACGTGATCAATCCATGGTATACCTATATAATGTTTGTAGCACGAATGTGTCGGCTCCCTCGGGAAGTGGCAACGCTCGCACAGAGTACCAGCATAAAATAATGCTTAATGCTGCTGTGTTTCCTATGGTAAGTTTTGAGACTCTTTTTACTGGAAACCAGGCATTCTATCTCGGTCCTTAGGTGTGACAACGCATCTGCATTTTGAACCTGAGTCGAGGATAAATGTAGATCATTGGCCTCAGCATCCACTTACCATCAAGTGGATTGTGAGCTTGTTAGTCACCATTATCCTATATAAAAAAATAATAAGAAAACGTTACCCTGACAGTAGAATTTTCTAACAACAAATATTTGTAGACCAAACACTTGCTCTGTGCATGTGCAGGATTCAAAACCGTGGCCTCGCTACGCCGCGAAAATAAAAAGTAACATTCGAGTACTGTAATTATAGAGTACTCAATTACTAGACATTTTATAGTCAAATTGTTTTGTAAACTTATCTTCGAACGAAGTTCTTGGAACGAAGGCTTTCCGCCTAGAGCGTACAAAAAATTTTTGTAAGATACTTTCTATTACATATCGTCTAACAAAACCGTGCAATGTATTGGCAGCCTTTAGAAACAAGTGTATGAATAATGGCTGTGTAACATTGTATACAGAGAAAAGAAGGCATGATAAACATGGCGTAGAAAAATTATGCTGACAGAAAAGGGAACAGATATGCTGAAATACATTTTCATTCATCATCTTTACAGCCCTTCACAAATCCACTGCTGAACATAGGCCTCCCCCAAATAATGCCACCTGCATCCATCGACTTCCCGCGTGTCTTACCAGGTCGTCTCTCCATCCAGTGGGGGGTCGCCCTACACTACGCCTACCGGTACGAGGCTGCTACTCGAGAACCTTTCTTCCCATCGGTTATCGGTTCTTCGAGCTATATGGCCGGCCCATTGCCACTTCAGCTTACTAATCCGTTGGGCTATGTTTATCACTCTGCTTTTACTGCGGATATCCTCATTTCTGAGTATATCGCACAGAGAAACCTCGAGCATAGCCCTCTCCATAGCTCGCTGAGCGACCTTGAGCGTTCTCATACGGCCAGCAGTGAAGGATCACGTCTCAGATCCGTAATTCATCACTAGCAACACGCACTGGTTGTACAATCTAGTTTTCAGAGATTGAGGTATACTTGACGAGAAGATGTGTCGTAATTTCCCGAACGCTGCCCAGCCGAGTTCAATCCGTCGATTGACCTCCCGGTCGAAGTTGGACTTACCTAGTCGGACTATTTGTCCCAGGTAAACGTACTCGTCAACAACTTCGAGCATCGTGCTCCCAACAACTACCGGCATAGGTGTGACATGGACATTGAACATGATCTTTGTTTTGTCCATGTTCATCTTAAGACCTATCCGTTGGGAGGCACTATTGAGGTCATTGAGCATAGTGCTTAAGTCCTCCAGCGATTCTGCCATAAGGACTATATCGTCGGCAAATCGAAGGTGAGTGATGTACTCGCCATTAATATCAATACCGTATCCTTTCCAGTCCAGTAGCTTGAAAACGTCTTCCAATGCAGCGGTGAAGAGTTTCGGGGATATAACCGGCTCTGATAGCAAACTGGTATTGTTCGATGTTCTAGGCGGTGAGAACTGACCTAGGACGCGGGTGTACGGTGTGTACGCAATGTGGAGGGGTGTGCGGTGCGCCCATCTGCGCACTCACTGCGTCCCATTTGTTGTCCTAACCGTGTTTGGTGCCCTAGGTCAATGTGAAGTGTCTGTGTCTGACGGCCCGGCGACATTTGGGTCGTCGGAATCTAGCTGAAACTGGGGGCTCAATGGAAACTTTACGGGGCCTCCGGAAACTTTCGGTCAAACTCTCGGTCGAAGTTGGACTTACCTAGTCGGAATATTTGTCCCAGGTAAACGTACTCGTCAACAATTTCGAGCATCGTGCTCCCAACAACTACCGGCATAGGTGTGACATGGATATTAAACATGATCTTTGTTTTGTCCATGTTCATCTTAAGACCTATTCGTTGGGAGACACCATTGATATTATTTTTATTCATCCACCCACGGAATTTTGGTAGAAACTTAGGAGTCTACACTAACCCACTTCTGAACGTAGACCTCTCTCATTGATTGATATTACCTTATAGGAAGGATTTAGCCATAGTTGCCACGATTAGCAAAACTTACGACAACCACGTGAGGATAATGGGTAGGCAATATTCTCACACCACAACTACACAGTTATTTGCAAATAAGCAGAAAAATAATTATTATTCGTCCTGTGATCTGCAAAAGCCTCTAAATCAATAGCCGGATTGGTGACCACAAAACAACCCACTTTGGAATATCTTCCCGTTTTGCTTTTGGATTTTCACATGTGGTAGAGCCACGCTGCAGCTGTAGAACAAATGAGGGTTTGGTTTTACAGAATATCTGAATTGCAGCTTCATTCTGCTGGGTTTTTAATGGTGAGTGTAGAAAATTAGAGACCCTTTTTACTGGAAATGAGCCATTACTTCTTAGTCCTCAGGGGCGATAACGCATTTGATTCTTAAATTGGACTGTGTTCTAGTTTGTCGCCATTATTCTTAAAATATATTCTGCTCGACAGGAACCTTTTTCAAGAATGCCGCATCTAGTATTTTTACTCAGTAGAGGTGAACACTCTTAATACAAGTAGTTTGGTAAACGAAGAGCAGAAACCGATTATTTTTTATGTTTGGTATCGTTTATTAAATATCTTTCTAATTGTGAAACAAGAGAGCTATGGAAATTTAAATAAATTCTTCAGAAATGTATCAATTGTTTCAACGCTACTAGTCAGGAAATTAAAATTGAAATCTTCTAATACCGGTACTTATATAATATACACATTATTGCGTTTTAATTTAACATAAAATAAGTATAATACCGTGCCGGCCGTTCACACACACCGGAGTCGACCTCACTAGTCACATGCACGTTAAACTGACCAAGGGAAGAGGTGTTAAAACTTCTAAGGGACACACTATCTTTGTACTCGTATGTATGACGACTAAAGCCGTACATATAGAACTTGTATCAGACCTTAGCGCTAAAACTTTCATCGCAGCCTTTCAAAGAATGTGTGCCCGACGTGGCACTCCAAAACATTTCTACTCGGACTGTGGAACTTACTTTATCAGCACATCTGAGACGTTCCATAAATAACTCGAACAACTGCAACTGCAACACTCGTCAGATTTTTTGACCACATTAGACAACTGGAGGTAGAATGGAACTTCAACGCGCCGGCGTGGTCTACTGCAGGTAGCCTTTGGGAGGCAGCTGTGAAGTCAATGAAGTACCACCCGTGTGTACTGGGAGATCAGAAACTTATCTATATATATAGTATCAAACTTTATTAACACAGATCGAAACGTGCATGAACTCCAAACCTCTCTATCTCCTAACTGAAGATCCTGAAGAATTTCAAAACTTCTTAACTCCACGACACTTCCTAATCGGCAGCCCTGTGATGTCTCTACCGATCTTGGACTACAGTGACGACAGATACATTAACTTTATATATATATATATATATTCAGCCCAACCAGATGAAAATACTCTATTGATACTCCATAATAATAATTTAATATCTCAGCACATAAATTAACAATATCGAAAATTCGACAAAAGAAAGGCACAAATTAATGTGAGAGATTCGTGCCTAAACTAGGTGACAAAAATGTATTTCAGCTCATCAGGTCTCCCTCCCAGTTAACGAATACAAAAATATACATATCTTATAAATAATGATACGTTATAATCCATTTACTTGTGGTCGGTATTATTAGTAAACATCAATAAATTTATCTAGATGGAACGTGCGCGCGCGCGCATGTGCGTGCGAAAAATTGGTCTAATGAATATTTGACTCAACTACAAGGGCGAAGTAAATGGAACGAATCAACTAAGAACATCAAAGAAGGCGATATCGTGCTGGTCAAAGACAACAACTTGCCGCCAGTAAAATGGGCCATGGGTCGTATACTTGATATTCATCCCGGTTCTGACGGTTACGTAAGATCATCAAGCGTCCATCGTAAAACTGTCACCACTATAAACCACTGTACGCGAAGGCGTGAGTTACGTCAGATTACTTTTTTTTGAAGTTCACATCCTTATTTCAGATAAAGATTTTCTGGTCTAGAAAATGATTTCACTGCCTGTTAAAACGGAGAAAGGAATGACTAATATTATAAACCTATAATCTGAATACATTGAAGTTAACTTTCAAAAGAACACCTCTATACCTGTGACAGAAACTGACATGAAGCTGTGCACTCGAATGAAACAAGATAGTTTTCTCTGTTATAAAAACTTACCGGTGTTCAACTTACATAACAACAATGCACAGTGTGAAGCTAAGTTATTGAGTCACAGTCCGGAGACATCCTGTGACGTCAAGCCAGCATCATGCAATGACGCGTGGATCGCATTACACACGCCGAATAGCTGGCCGGCCGTTTGCCGCAGTGCTTGCACTTTGCATACGATATGCAACTTTAACTTTACGTTGTACTGTATGACGTCGTCTTGCATATTAAAAGCGCAAGGTTAGTTACTACAATCCAAAGAATTCGCTATTCACTAACACAATGAGTGCAATACGAAAATGGCAATCGACAACTACTACTTCGATATCCCAACTCTGAACACTACAGCGAACAACATTATCGGGATAACTCGCCATAATGTGTCATGGAAAGTAATCTAAGAAACACATGGTAATGAACTTCAAGAAATTGACAGGAAATTACACTGACTAAAAACGAAGTCTTACCCTCGTCAATTACGAGTCACGGCTTACACCAATACCTGATTTGCTGCATACTTCTCGGGCTGCAATTCTTGGAACAACTGTATGGATCTCAAGAAAGCTTTTCAGTCATTATTGCACTAAACACAAAGATTGATATCACATTCATTTCATTTCATTTCATTGATATCACATACAAATGAAGTGTTGGAACTAAAAGATATAGAAAAACACTCCACTGCGAACCTGCAGCACCGAGTCAGGGGCAGCCGCCCGCACCCCAGCCGCCCCATCAGCGGGCACGAACACCTACAACGGCGACTATAGCGAAAAACAACATTTCTTTTAATTTTGACGATTAATTCTTACATTATTTGCTTTTTACTGGCATTCATTAATTTAGCTTGATAGTTTTTCTCTCTAGTTTATCTTATTTTTCTTTCGGGTTGCCAATATGCACGGGCAAGCCATCGTACATTAAATTTTATTTAGCGCGCACGTTTGCGACCTACTTTCGGAGCGCATGTTTAATTATTTATATAATATTAATTAGTATTTTATAATATTTAACTTCAAATTAGTACGTTAATAGCCGTCCTACTAAACACTAATTACTCAAGTAAAGATTTCCTATAATAACTACCTACTTTACTTTTTTTTATATAGGATAGGGTGACCAACGAGCACACAGTCCACTTGATGGTAAGTGGTTGCTGTGGCCCATAGACATCTACATATATCTATCCTCGATTACGAATCAAAAAGTAGATGCGTTGTCACTTTTGAGGACTACGATGGAATGCCTCGTTTCCAGTAAAAAGGGTTCCCAGTTCTCTACACTCACCATACAAAACACAGCAGCATTAAGCTACTTACTTTTCAATAAATCTTTAAACTTTGGTGATCTTTTCCTTTCGACGTGCTCATCAACTAACTTCAACTTTACTTCTTGAAAGAGTATGGCCCTGCAAGCCATACAAACGTATTACTTATATTCATTTTCACTATCTAATCGTAGAAAAAATTCATATAAAATTGATTTCAATTACACCAATTTTAGGTACTACGTGAGAGTAAACAACAATAACACAATAGAAAATATTTTAAATGCTTAAGTAATTAATTTATAATTCAATAAGGAACTTTGTTCTAGTAATCTCGTAGCTCAACTCTTGGTAGGCAAACTTAGTTGTTTGTGCACTGGCATGCCGGAACAGATTTACATGAACAAATTACTTTAGTAAAGTAATTTGTTCGTGTAAATCTGTAATTAAGTATACTAATGAACTAAGTAAAACGATCACGAAATCTTTCAATTTTCTTTTTCATATAAAATATATTTAACTCGTATCGAAAGTGCTGAAAGAAAGATGGAAAGAAAACATGTATAATCCAGCTAAAACATATTGTACAAAACATAAAGAGGAATAATAGGAAAAATAAAAATTAAACAAATTTTGACAGCTCGATAATAATATAAGAGAACATCCATTATAAAAAGCCCGTGCTGCATCGTGAAATTGCGAGATGGAACGGTCTCCCCGAGGTAACACGAGTGGCTGTGAGTACGCTTTCACATAATATGAAGGAAAATTTAAAAAAATATCTAAGTACACTTACAGTAGATTCAGTCCTTTTATTAAAATAAAATGTAAATGTAATGACTATAATCTTAGTAACTGTAATAAAAAGATAAAGGTAAATAAACATATGTACAATATTTTGCCTTGATCCAGTTACTTGGTGGTGAATGAAAAGAATGTAAGGGAGATGACTGAGATATAAAAAAATCGATAACATGTGAAATTTACACGATTTACTTTACACGCTGTGTCCAGCCGTGGGACATAATATATATAACGTAACTTTAATAAAAAAATTGATGAGGTAGTAGTATATTCAAACAAGCATGGTATGTGTTATCTGTATAAAATTACCAAATTCTTATTTATTTGCTTTTTTATTTTTACGTATTTTAATGTCCTTTCCAAATATTCCCTATCAAGGTGATTGAAATAGATATATAAAATCTTATTGCAATGTTATAACGATTACAGTGTCGCAAAAACTAAATATTTTCTTAAACCTAAATCAAGGTTACATTTAAAATTTTGTTTTATTTAAAGCGATTTATTTATGATTAAGCGATTACGAGGGTGACACTGAAAGTTTTTAGAACTGGCCACTGAGTTTAAACGTGGTCGCACTAATTTCACCGATGATCTGCGTGAGGGATGGCCTTCTACGGTGACAACTGAAGATAACATCAGTGTTTTGCAGCGTATGATAGAGACTGACAAAAGAGTGACTATCAGGAAATTCGGACATGCTTAGGCATCGGTATGAATCAAGTGCACAAAATCCTCCATGCACATTTAGCGGTCAGGAAGTTTTGTGCCCTGTGGATACCTTATAATTTGACAGATTCCCAAAAACTCCGTCGTGTTGATTGGTGTCGTAAAATGTTTCAAAAATTTAACGGAGGTGACTCAAATGCTGTGTTCAACATACCAACGGGTGATCAAAGCTGGATTTTGGATTTATTTTTAAAGTGAAGAGAGGTCGAAGCGTGGGAAAAAAGATTGTGGCCTCGTTCTTCGGAAGGACAGAGCATTACAAAACAATTGTTTCATAGAATCGAAAAACAGTTACTGCAGAGTGGTACAATAACAATTGTTTGCCACTTGTCTTGGAAAAAGTTCGGAAGAAACGACCTCGCAGTAGGATCCTCCTTCATCACGAAAACGGCACATCGCACCCCGCCATGCAAACAATCGACTACTTGGGGATGTAAGACGTGGAATTACTGGGTCACCTGATCTATAGCCCCGACCTCGCACATTGCGATTCTTATTTATTTTCGAAAATAAAAGAAAAACTTCGAGGAAAACGTTCCCTCATAAACTTTATGGACGCCGAGGAAGCAGTAGCTGCGTTTAAAAATGCCGTCGAGACCCCTAAGGACGAATGGGAAAATTGCTCTTCTCAGTGGTTCCATCGGGTGCAGCGATGTATTGATGTAAATGGACGTTATTTTGAAAAGATATAATAAAACTAATAACTTGCTAGTTTGTTCAGTTTTTGATTTTATAAGAACTTTCCGTGTCACCTTCTCAGTACGCTGTAGTGGTAGTGGGTTGGCTATATGGCTCGAAGAACCTACAACGATGTGACGACTGATGTGAAAAAAGTTCTCGAGTGGCAACCTTGTACTTAGCGAAGCGTAGGGCACCCAGTAATTTAAGTGACGGCCTGGTAAGAGATGCAAGAAGTCTAAAACTGCAGTTAGCTCAGGTCTTACATTGTTACGTGACTGCACGTTGTCTTTGTGTCCTTAAAGAGTCATTACTTGCAACGTTAACATTCCAGTAATTAAAAAAAAAAAACAATCCAATATAGAAACATTATAGCATCTCATCAGGATCTAAACCAGGTAGAGTCCCTAAGAGACCTACTACGTCCAGATTAAATTTCATTCAAGACCGGATCATTAATTTGTACAAAACATAAACTTAATTTCTGATTTGGTTTATGTTGTGAGGGGGTATTCACAACACAACCCAGACGTGTCATGGTATACTATCTGGTATACCTTTAATTTTGTCGCATAAATGCTGTTATATCAGGCACTTGAAAGCTGAGGTGGTGCCTCAGCGTCTGCGTGTACATCTTTTTTCAACCCATTTCAAAAAAGGAGGATGTTGTCAATTCGACTGTATTTTATTAAATATATTATATAAAATATAATATATATAATATATATTGTATATTATATATTGTATATAATATGAATGATGATTTTAAGCAACCCCTGACGACAGGGGCTACGTATTAATTTTGTTTAATTATAATTTTATAACACGTAATAGTAGTTTTTCCAATATTTTTCCTTTGTTTTAAAAGAAAGAAACGCTTTATTTTAGCACGAACTATTGGCATACACAATAATATGGTATTTTAAATTTTAGCGTATATTTATATAAATACATATACTTCAAGGTTCTAACTTAAAAAGTTTTATTCGCATTATAGGATTGGATAGGATAGGCAAAGTGATTTAGCTACATCGTTAAATAGAAGAGTTCGGCTTCTAATGACCAAAAGTTTAAGTATTCAGTAATTAAGATAATTAATGGGCATACTTTTAGAATATTCCATAATTTTAAAATAATAAATTATTTTTATGCAATATTTTATAGAACTACATATAGAACTAACAAATACTTATTTATGTATAATGGTCGCACCTGCCAACAATTGTCCTTCGCACCCAGGGTTGACTGGCAGAGAATGCCACATGGCATTAAGTCCGCCCTATATACCCTTTAGCTTAAGGTGTTATATGTAAGTTTTTTTAAATAAAATTAATAAATAAATATAGGAGACGTATTTTTGTTACGCTCGTTGATAAGCAATCACGATTAATTTCAATTTTTAATTGAACACCTTGAATTGAGAATGAGTGAAACCGTGTCCTCGAACATGGAGCGTATGGAGGGATGGATGACTGAAGTGACACGGTTGTGACTAAAAGGTTATAATGTCTCTGAGTACCGGACATTTATTTCATTCAGGATGCTTTAAAGTTAACAATTGAGATTCTCTGTAGTATAATATAAATGATTTTTTTACAATAGTACAAAACTGAAGTTTCTAGGACCGACAGGTTATAACGTTTTTACCTATAACTTTTGACTGTAAGCTACAAGGAAAGGCAAAGTTAATGCTGAGCATGTAGGTCTGTTATAATTCTGAATTTTATTTAATATGGTTTTTAAACTTGATAATTCGATGATTTTTCTTCTGTTTCTTCTACCTAATTATCAGTACGGAAAATTATTATTTTGTTGGACATGGATTTTTCCTGATGTCGGAAAGATTTATTTTATTGGCACGCGTGGCTGACGGATTGAGACATACAACTAAAATTTTGTATTGTTGATGATCATCTCTATTAAGGAGTGTTTTGCTGTTTTTTAATTATTTCAGTATAGGATTCTTAAATAGTGAAATTGTCTAGTGGGATACAGTTACCAGTAAATGATGATCTAAGTCCCAAGTGTTTTAGAGTTTTTTCTGTACGCAGCTCGGAACTGCAAAACATTTGAACAACGCAAAACATATTGTATCCAACGTGTTTTCTTTTATTCCCAAAAAAACTCCAACTGGTCTTGATTGAAGCGGTATGCGGAAATGAATTGGACAATATTTTTCTTCAACTTAATGTTGTGAAGTGTTTGAGAGATTCCATGTGGGCAATTGCACCAATGAATCCTGTTTTTATGGTGACTACAGTTTTCTTTTTTGTTATGTATAATATTATTTGAGAATCAATATTTTATCTTTTGAGAGTTATAACTCTTCAAGATGTCACATGAAGTTTCAAATCCAGTATATTAGTAATCCTTCACTCTATTTAAAAATGAAAATATTTCAGATCTTTACATTCATCTATTGGATGCTTAAAGCCATAAAAATGGCACTTTCTTGAGATCATTACATCAAAACATTGTTCATTATAGTCATAAAATTTACAGTTGCTGAAGAATCCAGGACCCGGGTTGATTTCAATATTTCATCACAAAGAATCAGTGCTTTTTCCAAACTCATGCTCAAGAATTGCGTAGCCAGTTTTAATTTTATAACTTGGTTTCTTAAATGTATGTGAATCGGCGTCAGTTTGTTACCAAACTTGAGACCATCATTTTTTTAAATTTTAATCATATTTATTAGCGATTCCCCTCTCACTTTTTTCCATCTTAATCAAATAATATTCATTTTTTCACAAAGATGTTTTGCATTAATTTGATCATATGGCATGGATCTTAAAATACACTAATTTTTTCTTAAATTGACGGATGCGGAAAGTCATTCAAATCTGTTAGTTCACAACCTAGCATTTCGGCAGCGAAGAAATTCGCAGAGCAATCATCGAATGTAAGGCTTACGACCGTTACTCTAACTTCATGACATTTTTGAAAAGTAGTTGTTATTAAATTAGCCTGTATTTCAGCGGTTATGCCGGAAGTGACACTAGCATAATCACTAAAGCCCATGATGCAACTTCTTCGTCGCTTTCTTGTGGAACAGCGCCAAAATTAACAGAACCGATATTCTGTTGGTTATGAAGTAGTTTTTGCCTACGAATGGCTACCTCATCAAAAATCAATGTGCACACTATCGGTTGATCTTTTAAGTTTCGTTCGATTTTTAAAGCCTGAAATGCTTTATTAATTTTTCATTAATTTTGGAAAATATGTATTTGTTTAACAATTGCCATTTGGTATTTTTAGCAACTCAGATTTCCAACACATTATATTATATTATAAATTATATATTAACGACTCCGTGGCGCAGTGGCTTAGCAATGAGTGGCTGCGCTGGGGGTCGCGGGTTCGAATTCCGCACGGAATAAGTATTTGTATGACCTACAAATAATTGTTCCGGGTCTGGATGTTTGTCCTTGTGCATTTTATGTTTGTAAACTGCCGCCACGATACAGGAGAAATCCTAGCGTAGGGGTAACGTTTAAAAAAATTGAGTATTGGTATGTTTTTCAAATATATGTTTTACATATGATTTCATATAGGATATACCATTTGGTTAAATATAATCTCAGGAAACAGTTAAATACAGCCTATCGAATAACAGTTAATGCAGTCTCGAGCTTTTTTTTCTTTAGTGTCAACATCTGTAGCCTCGTTTTTTCAAGCCATCATATTCTCAGATATTGAGTTAATCCATTTCACAGGATCACACTTATCGGTGCTAATGTTATGTATCTAATTTCTTTACGTGACATTTCACTGTCCTTCAAATATTATTTGTGATATTTAGATAAAAAGTCAATATAAAAAAATTATTAGTTAAGCCTTCCGTGGCTACTATCTATATTTTTTATGTCCGGATCTCCAGGAAAACTGGAAAAACGGTTTATTGAAACAAAAATATCTTATGTTATCTAAAAAAGTACGAATAGTAGTGTATTGGTAAGCGAACAAGAACAAAATCAGTAGAAAAAGTATGAAATATATTATTTTATTTTTAACATAAAATGGGTCTACCCAACCCTTTTTGGGTGGCTGTAGCTGACGTGAACATACAGTATGTAGTGAGGATATGAAACCAGCAAAATTGAATGTAAAAGCTTTATAGAACATTTTTAAATGATACCTATAGTGGGAACAAAATAAGAACTTCATAAAAAATTATAACAATTTATTCGTAGATCATTAAATTACCATTTTTCATCGTATTTGATCGCATCTATTTAATTTGTAAATACACCAAGTACAATTTTAAAAGCGACAATATTTCCCGGTTTAACGGTATCAGTAAAAATTTTTTACATCCCTAGTAATATTGTTTTTATTCATAAATATTTCTTTTTTCTCTTATTTTTGATTCTAATATTCACACAATATGAATAGTTTTGACTACATCCAGCTGTTTTTTGGACACGTAATTATTGCACAAATCGGCGTTTTTGAAATAAAATGCACCCAGCTACGCTTGGCACAAAAATTGGGCAACGACTCTGATGTCAAAAATATGTGTTAACATTTATAGGTGTGAATTGACATATTAGTGGCTAAACGGGCACCGCCCACTCCTATTGTGTATATAATATAGTATTCTATGGTTTTATAGTTAATAAATTAAAATAAATATCATCCAAATCACAAAAAATCTGGATGAAGTTTCACCAAATGACAAAAATACTTGTATACATATATAATATATAATTAGGTATTTAGTAAAAAAATATATATATATTTCAGTCTAACAATGTTATTCGCAATATCAAAGTAACAAATAATGTGTGTTCGTTAAATAACTTCTGATAGGTAAGCTTAAGCGGAATGACGACATTGCGGTGGCATTGTATAAGTTTCATTACTGTCGTGGTCATTTTATAGAACGATGTAATTATTGCGAGCGAATGAACAGCAAACTGGCAAACACGGTTGTTTACTCATGGAAATAGTAAAACCTATATAACAGTAGCTTTTTTAATACTGGACTGAAAAAATGTAATAGATGTAAATAAAAGTATATAAAAATGACGTGGTAATAATCATAGAAATATGAAGTAAAATCATCGTAGCCAATTACATATTCAGAATGTCGTTAAGTACATTTTTACGTACTTAGCCAAGTATATACTGACGTATAAAATCAATTTAATAATTATAGCCACGTATATGGTCAACTACATAGGAAAGTAAATAATGATAAACCTAGAGAACCTTTCTTCTATATTGATTGTTAGTTGTATACGGCTGGCTAATTGCTTTCAGCCTACTAAAAAACTTACGTGCTTATATGAGTTATGAATATTCAACCCATAAGAACAGTTTTGTTTCAATTTATCAATAAATATTTCTGAAAAATTTTCGCTTCAACTACTTTTATTACATTAATACATGACCTGAATTTTTTAAATTCAGAGACTCGCCTCCACTAAACCCCGGTGGAATAGAAATGAAATATGGCATTAGAGAAATTTATTAGCGAGAAAAACAATATTATTTAGATTTTATAATCGCGAACTCGTTTTCGTTCCTTTCATTTCCAATATATTTATTTTTAATTTTCTTTATCAAAGGTAACTGATGTTTACATATGTTGTGATGTTTTTTAATTAAAATTTTTAAAGAGTATTGCCACCATTGTTTGTATATTTATTTCAATAGAATTAAAATTATGTATATGGAAATATAAGTTGCCGAGTAATGTCGGCATAAATCCTCTAATGCTTGTTTTAGGATCAACGGAGTCTACTATAACTGTATTGGCATCCACATAGGTGTCAAAGAGGGCTGTGTGGCTTCCCCGTGGCTGTTAAACCTATTTATCGTCAGTTGTTTGGAATATTTGAAAGTTGAAGAGTCTGGATTAAGAACGCGCAATGCGGTTAAGGGTGAGTTAACCGTCAAATACCTTTTGTACGTCGATGATCAAGTCAAATTATCGTCATCGGCGGCTGAGTTGCTAATGATGGTTACATTAATCAACAGATAATTTAAAGAAAGGGGAATGAAAGTGAACCCACTTAAAATGAAATTTATGGTTTTTGAAAGAGAAGAAAGTAAAACGATATGTGAAATAATAATAGAAGGAGAATTAGTCGTGCAAGTAGATGGGTTCAATATTTGGGATGTGTATTGAGCACGAATGGAAGATATGAAAAGCATATAAAACGACGAGTAAACGTAGGAAATAGAGTTAATTAGACTGTAAACTCTATTGTGGAAAGTCAGAAAGTGTCAAAAATGCACGTATGGCAAATGATAATGCTGTGTTAGTCCCTATTTTAACGTATGGTAGTGAAAGTTGGGTGTGGCAGAAGAAGCACGAGAGTAGAATAAAAACAATAGGAGCTTAGTGTGTTGGGGCTGAATCTGAGTGACAGAGTGAGAAATTGTGTGATAAGAGAAGAGTGTGGTTTGCAAGATGATGTTGTGACCAGCATTAAGAAAGGAATCCTTCGGTGGTTTGGTCATGTAGAAAAAATGAATGAGGAAAGAGTGACAAAGCAAATTTATGTTGCAGAAGTGAACGGCTTAGATTGAAAGGAACGTCCTAGGAGAAATTTTATCGACTAAATTGGCGATATATTGAAAATGGGCCAAATTAATAGTACCCTAAACCGACGAGTATGTATGCGGATCGTGCCAAATGGAAGTCTGTAGTCTTTGCCTACCCCTCTGGGTGACAGGCGTGAGTGTTAATGTATTATGTAATTATACAAAACATACAAAAAAGTATTAACAACTTCATCTTCAGTTTTCGTTAAAAACCATCGAAATACTTTTTGATTGCAACTGATATTCAACATAATTTTTGTTAAAAGTGGTATATAGTTTTCCTAATCATGTTGGATGATTTGATGAGTTGTTGGATTGGTGGATGTGCGCTCACTTTAGTGTGACAAAATTAAATTAAGTGATTGTATTAAAAAAATTAAATACAATTTAAATGAAAATATTAAATAATATAGAAGAAAAAAGTATTGTGTCAATTTATAATTAAATATAATAAGTACTGCAAATCTTATATGAAATAATATAATGTGTTTCATAATCGTTTCTTTAAATTTATAGAATAAGCCATTTGATCATTCGAGCCGGATATGTAGCAGTGACTTTTGGATTAAAAGTTGAAAATACTACACACGATATTTTGTAATGGTTGTATTATAATTAGTCCCTCTAAACTGACTTTTAAGACAATAGGAACATGATGGACATATCCACGATTTTTTCTGCTTCAGGGCGGCGCCACTTCAGCCGCCAGATCAGTAAGTATTTATTGCACATTAAATATTTATTAAACAAAAAAAAATATTTAAAATTAATTTTGTAGTACTTGATTCTAGCAGCTTTTATATGGGCTAGCTCAAGCGGGCGGGAGCTACGCTCTCACAGTATACAAAGAATAGTAAAATATAATCGAACTTGTATGAAATCCAGCTTCAATAAAAAAATTGTCTTCTTCAAATAAGAAGTAGCAATTAGTAAGCGTTATACCATTTTGGATTTCAGACTAAACGCGCTATGTTCTAATGTTACTTTGCGAAATAGAGTAGTATATTTTTTTTACTGTACAGTCGGTTAAATTTGGGTGATGTAATTATTTTGAAATTAAAACTAGGTAAAAATCTATTTCGTTTAAAACTGAGGCAGTTATGTTTTAATTTTTAAATGTAATTTACAAAAAGGTTATCAATGGTTACATCACAGAAAACATAAACTGACGAAAAATTAATATCTATGAAAGATCATCACAGGATTTCAGTTATTAAGATTTATTTTTGAATTCTAGTAAATTTAAAAGTACATAATCAAGATTTATTTTTAAATATTTTTCTAATATCAGTCGTGACTTGTTCTATTGCTTGTTTTAGGCTTGATATTATTTTCTGGAACACGTGATATATTATAGTTGCTTGTTATGACACTCACGGGACAAAATAGGGTAATGGATTCTCTTACGCCTCTACCACACGTTGAAATTTAATCAAACTAATTTACATTCGTAAAATATTCACGTTACATAGTTTGAAATGTCATGCAGGTTGAATTTAAATACAGACAACTATTATTATGAGATATTTTGCTTTTATTCGTAATTTATTTGTTGTATCCTGTTTTCAAAAACGGAACACTTGTTGGTGATTTCAAACTTTCGGTATGGTCTGGCAATCATATCATTTTAAAAATGGTATAAGTTTGTTAAAAATACGTATTTAACATGCAATAACCAAATGCATCTTTTTAAAAAAATCTGCCTTAAGGATTACCCCACGTAAACGGGTAGTTAAAAAAAATCATCGTATGAGATTTGAATCAAAAGCTCTTTCAAGCATAAATTTTAAAATGTATTATTAATATTTTTTTGTTTAATTGGTAAAAGCAGAAGGATTAAACATTCTTAATAAAGTTAATTACAATTCTACGGTGATTAATCGTAAATGAACATAATTTAAACAATCCGACCGTTTGGGATGCCTATTTTACTTATTCTTTGTTAATAAGAATAATACTTGTCTGAGCTTAGATTGCATTTAACTTTTCTTATTCATGAAATAATTAACATTTTTGTTTATTTTAATAATAATTATGGTGATCGCGGACAGCATTACTAATGCAATGGTATCTGGCATTGCTCTAGCTATTGCGGATCGGCAAATTTAATTAAAATCGCTTCTCAATAAACGTTTTCTAGAAAATACCTATGAGGCTCTTTAAAAAATTACACTAAGAATCTTGTTTTATTTCACGTTGTAGATAAACTTAAAATAAATAAGTTTCTTTTAACTTGAGTTTTTTTTTTAAATTTTCCAAAAAATCGTACCGGCGCTTGAGTGACAGAGTTGATAAAATTTGTTACTATATATTGCAATGTATTTCGGCATACATGCATATTTATTAACACATAAATATATCTCAGGTAGTAAATTTTTAATAACAATTGCACTTATTATAAGTTATCCGAAAAGTGTACATTATATGCATTTCTTAATCAACGAAGTAGCACCGTTACGAACTTTGAATTCTCTCGACTCATAGCTGATCTTCTTTTTCCAGGTTTACGAGTTGATTCCGGCCGGACGTAAAGTTCGCTTTCATTGTTACTATAAATAACTTTTTTAATTGAATCAAAGTCAAAACAAGTCTGTTGACTAAAAGTATACCTTGGTTTGACCAGCGATTATACAGGGGAGTCAGTGTCATCTGTAATGTTACACTTCGTAACATGTTGTGAGTAATCTAATAGCAAAGCTGTCTGCCAACACAAAAAATATACTATCATATATCACAACACGTTCTTCAAAAGATAAAGCGCGAAAGTAGAGATATTTTGTAATAACTAAAGCAATACTAACTTTAGTTTTATGGCAGAATCGCTGGAAGACCTAAGGACTATTCTCAATGGCATCAATAGTGTCTTTCGACGGATAGGTCTGAAGATGAATATGGACAAAACAAAGGTATTGTTTAACGTATAGGTCACAGTTATGCCAGTTGTTGGGAGCATGTTTACCTTTTCTGGGTAACAAACGAGCACACAGTCCACCTGATGGTAAATGGATGCTGTGGCCCATAGACATCTACATTTAACCTCAATTTAGAATCAAAATGTAGATGCATTGTCACTTGAGGATTAAGACGGAATGCCTTGGTTCCAGTAAAACGGGACTCCGGTCCTCCACACTCACCATATGAAACACAGCAGCATTAAGTTTATATTTCATGCTGGTATTCTGTGAAAGCGTGGTCCTTCCAAGCTCGAGCCGACCCATTCTGGCTACAACCATAATAGCTGCAGCGTGGCTCTAAATAGGGACTAACACAGCATTATCAATTGCCAAACGTGCATTTTGACACTTTCTAACTTTCCACAATAGAGTTTAGAGCCCCATTTACTCTATTTCCTGCGTTCACTCGTTGTTCTATATCCTTATCATAACTTAACACAGCCCACCGGGGCTTAGTGGAGGCGAGTCTCTGAATTTAAAGAATTCAGGTCATATATTAATGAAATAAAAGTAGCTGAAGCAAAAATTTTTCAGAAATATTTATTGAGAAATTGATGATTGATTGATGTGATATAGCCATTGATAACCTTTTTGTAAATTACATTTAAAGTTAAAACATAACTGCCTCAGTTTTAAACAAAATGTTAGATTTTTGCCTAGTATTAATTTCAAAATAAATACATCACCCAAATTTAACCGACTGTACTGTAAAAAATACACTATTCCGGAAAGTATCATTAGAAAATGGCACGTTTAGTCTGAAATCCAAAATGGTATAACACTTACTAATTGCTACTTTGTTAATTTGAAGAAGACCGAATATTTGAAGAGAAGATAATTTTTATTGAAGCTAGATTTCATACAAGTTCGCTATAGATGAAGAGTGATATTATTTTGACCGGCGTGAGCGAGATAGATTGTGACACATTAATAAATACTCGATGATCGGGGTAACGCTCAGCATTTGTCTCTCATGTTACTTTCTTGCTACAGCATGGGCGTTGCATAAGCATTTTCCATTAATAAGATGCATGTTGACGTTTTCTTGTGCGGTTTATCGAGATGACATGATAACACACTACACAAACATGGGATTACGATCAAAACAAGTTTCGGGGTCGTCAGAAATGGTGCAGATAAATCCAAATAAGGAAAGTCACCGTTGTAAGTACGAAGTCAATACGAACAGCGCAGCGTTGCCGTTTCAGCATTTCGCGCTAGATTTAGTGCAGTTATAGGGTTTATAGCACGTTTTCTTAAATATCATAATACGTGTAATCGTCCGGCGAGAAGCAAACCCGCCCCCAAGGGTAGGATGCCAAGAAAGACCGCATCCCATCCCAATCGGCTGACCCATAGTGCCAAACACGGCGGCAGTCTGCAGAATGCAACTGCAATTTCAGCGTGAGTGGCACCACACTCTGGACAAGACAATGGTCCAAGGAGCCTAAAGGGGCTTCGACGGAAATCTGATATCCGTCCGGGTGAGAGGTCAGCAGAAGGTCCAACAGGGAAGGTGCATGATCCTCCACATCAGGAATCCGCGTAGGCGAAGTAACCAGTTGTGTCAGACTATATGCCAATGCAAAATCATGAACAGATCTCCCCGCATGATCGGTTAAACGTGAACCAAGCCATTCGGCGTGATGGGCGTTAAAGTCGCCGAGGATCACGATCACTGCGGAAGGGATCTGCTGTAGCAACGAATCTGTAGCCATTTGGACCAATTTGGACAAATTTGGTCTGTTTCGGCATTACCGCTATGGGACCTATAGAGGCACCCGTAGACGCGCGGATGGTCGTCGCTGTCTACGCGTAGCCAAAGGATGGACAGGTCCGAACCTTCAAGTCTGCCGAGGCGTCGAGCACAGATGTCCTCTCTGACGTAAACGCAAACGCCCGCCCGAGGCACAAAAGAGTGTTCCAGTTTGTACCCCGGGTAGGAGAGATACGAGACATCAGCCGGAGAGGACCTGCGTCTCCGTCAGGAAGAGCAGAGCCGGCCTAGCCGTCTCGAGATTGTAGTGGACGGCGTTTAGGTTAGAGTGAAGTCCCCCTGATATTGCAGAAATTCACGGACAGCGTGGCAGGGGTCGCCTTGGTCTTGATGCTCCGTTTGCCCCGAGCAGTTGTAGTCTTGAGTAGAATTTTGCCCCCCCCCCCAGAATACGCGGGGCAGCCTGAGCACCCACGCTCAGAAGTGGAGAAACATGGTCGTGGATGCTCAGCGAGGGATTCTCCAGGGGTGCTGGTACCCTCCTGGGGTAGTCTATCATTATTTAATTCCGCTACCATTTTGTTGGGGGGGGGGGGGGATTTGGGCCATTATATACACATTGGGTTTATAGCAGATTTTCTTAAATATCGTAATACGTGCTATAAATATCTAGTCTACTAGATATTTTTAGCAGCTAGATATTTAAAAAATGCATAGTTCATACGTCGTCTCCTCACTCATAAACATGTTTTTAAAATATTCCTTCCATCTTCCATTCTCGCCTGGTATAACATTCATTCTAAACTATTTTGAATGTCCCCTGGTAGTTCTTACAATTTTTCAGAACATTTTAATATTTGCATAAAACTCTTCTCTTACGCCTCTACCACACGTTGAAATTTAATCAAACTAATTTACATTCGTAAAATATTCACGTTACATAGTTTGAAATGTCATGCAGGTTGAATTTAAATACAGACAACTATTATTATGAGATATTTTGCTTTTATTCGTAATTTATTTGTTGTATCCTGTTTTCAAAAACGGAACACTTGTTGGTGATTTCAAACTTTCGGTATGGTCTGGCAATCATATCATTTTAAAAACTTTCGGTATGGTCTGGCAATCATATCATTTTAAAAATCATGCAATAACCAAATGCATCTTTTTAAAAAAATCTGCCTTAAGGATTACCCCACGTAAGCGGGAAGTTAAAAAAAATCATCGTATGAGATTTGAATCAAAAAAGCTTCTTTCAAGCATAAATTTTAAAATGTATTATTAATATTTTTTGTTTAATTGGTAAAAGCAGAAGGATTAAACATTCTTAATAAAGTTAATTACAATTCTACGGTGATTAATCGTAAATGAACATAATTTAAACAATCCGACCGTTTGGGATGCCTATTTTACTTATTCTTTGTTAATAAGAATAATACTTGTCTGAGCTTAGATTGCATTTAACTTTTCTTATTCATGAAATAATTAACATTTTTGTTTATTTTAATAATAATTATGGTGATCGCGGACAGCATTACTAATGCAATGGTATCTGGCATTGCTCTAGCTATTGCAGATCGGCAAATTTAATTAAAATCGCTTCTCAATAAACGTTTTCTAGAAAATACCTATGAGGCTCTTTAAAAAATTGCACTAAGCTAAATGGCTTGATTTATTTCACGTTGTAGATAAACTTAAAATAAATAAGTTTCTTTTAACTTGAGTTTATTTTTTAAATTTTCCAAAAAATCGTACAGGCGCTTGAGTGACAGAGTTGATAAAATTTGTTACTATATATTGCAATGTATTTCGGCATACATGCATATTTATTAACACATAAATATATCTCAGCTAGTAAATTTTTAATAACAATTGCACTTATTATAAGTTATCCGAAAAGTGTACATTATATTATGCATTTCTTAATCAACGAAGTAGCACCTTTACGTACTTTGAATTCTCTCGTCTCATAGCTGATCTTCTTTTTCCAGGTTTACGAGTTGATTCCGGCCGGACGTAAAGTTCGCTTTCATTGTTACTATAAATAACTTTTTTTAATTGAATCAAAGTCAAAACAAGTCTGTTGACTAAAAGTATGATACCTTGGTTTGACCAGCGATTATACAGGGGAATCAGCGTCATCTGTAATGTTACACTTCATAACATATTGTGAGTAATCTAATAGGAAAGCTGTCTGCCAACACAAAAAATATACTATCATATATCACAACACGTTCTTCAAAAGATAAAGCGCGAAAGTAGAGATATTTTGTAATAACTAAAGCAATACTAACTTTAGTTTTATGGCAGAATCGCTGGAAGACCTAAGGACTATGCTCAATGGCATCAATAGTGTCTTTCGACGGATAGGTCTGAATATGGACAAAATAAAGGTATTGTTTAACGTAAAGGTCACAGTTATGCCAGTTGTTGGGAGCATGTTTACCTTTTCTTTATAGGATAAGGGTGACAAACGAGCACACAGTCCACCTGATGGTAAGAGGATGCTGTGGCCCATAGACATCTACATTTAACCTCAATTTAGAATCAAAATGTAGATGCATTGTCACTTGAGGATTAAGACGGAATGCCTTGGTTCCAGTAAAACGGGACTCCGGTCCGGATTAAGTTGATATTTCATGCTGGTATTCTGTGAAAGCGTGGTCCTTCCAAGCTCGAGCCGATCCATTCTGGCTACAACCATAATAGCTGCAGCGTGGCTCTAAATAGGGACTAACACAGCATTATCAATTGCCAAACGTGCATTTTGACACTTTCTAACTTTCCACAATAGAGTTTAGAGCCCCATTTACTCTATTTCCTGCGTTCACTCGTTGTTCTATATCCTTATCATAACTTAACACAGCCCTCTCTGACACCTTTACGGATGCTAATACAGTCGAAGTAGACTCCGTTGATCCTAAAACAAGCACTAGAGGATTATGATATGCCGACATTATTCGGCAATTTTTATTTCCATATATATAATTTTTATTCTATTGAAATAAAAATACAAACAATGGTTCCACCATTATATACATATACTATTTAAAAAATTTGTAATTAAAAAACATCATTAGTACAATATATTTAAAAGGAGGAATAGAAAATGTAACCTACTTACTTTTGATAAAGAAAATTAAAAATAAATATGTTGAAAATGAAACGAACGAAAATGATTTCGCGATTGTAAAATCTAAACAATACTGTTTTTCTCGTTAATAAATTACTGTTATGCAATATTTCACTATTATTCCACCGGGGCTTAGTGGAGGCGAGTCTCTGAATTTAAAGAATTCAGGTCATATATTAATGAAATAAAAGTAGCTGAAGCAAAAATTTTTCAGAAATATTTATTGAGAAATTGATGATTGATTGATGTGATATAGCCATTGATAACCTTTTTGTAAATTACATTTAAAGTTAAAACATAACTGCCTCAGTTTTAAACAAAATGTTAGATTTTTGCCTAGTATTAATTTCAAAATAAATACATCACCCAAATTTAACCGACTGTACTGTAAAAAATACACTATTCCGGAAAGTATCATTAGAAAATGGCACGTTTAGTCTGAAATCCAAAATGGTATAACACTTACTAATTGCTACTTTGTTAATTTGAAGAAGACCGAATATTTGAAGAGAAGATAATTTTTATTGAAGCTAGATTTCATACAAGTTCGCTATAGACGAAGAGTGATATTATTTTGACCGGCGTGAGCGAGATAGATTGTGACACATTAATAAATACTCGATGATCGGGGTAACGCTCAGCATTTGTCTCTCATGTTACTTTCTTGCTACAGCATGGGCGTTGCATAAGCATTTTCCATTAATAAGATGCATGTTGACGTTTTCTTGTGCGGTTTATCGAGATGACATGATAACACACTACACAAACATGGGATTACGATCAAAACAAGTTTCGGGGTCGTCAGAAATGGTGCAGATAAATCCAAATAAGGAAAGTCACCGTTGTAAGTACGAAGTCAATACGAACAGCGCAGCGTTGCCGTTTCAGCATTTCGCGCTAGATCTAGTGCAGTTACAGGGTTTATAGCACATTTTCTTAAATATCATAATACGTGTAATCGTCCGGCGAGAAGCAAACCCGCCCCCAAGGGTAGGATGCCAAGAAAGACCGCATCCCATCCCAATCGGCTGACCCATAGTGCCAAACACGGCGGCAGTCTGCAGAATGCAACTGCAATTTCAGCGTGAGTGGCACCACACTCTGGACAAGACAATGGTCCGAGGAGCCTAAAGGGGCTTCGACGGAAATCTGATATCCGTCCGGGTGAGAGGTCAGCAGAAGGTCCAACAGGGAAGGTGCATGATCCTCCACATCTGGAATCCGCGTAGGCGAAGTAACCAGTTGTGGCAGACATATGGGCTGACACAACTGGTTACTTCGCCAACGCAAAATCATGAACAGATCTCCCCGCATGATCGGTTAAACGTGAACCAAGCCATTCGGCGTGATGGGCTTTAAAGTCGCCGAGGATCACGATCTCTGCGGAAGGGATCTGCTGTAGCAACGAATCTGCAGCCATTTGGACCAATTTGGACAAATTTGGTCTGTTTCGGCATTACCGCTATGGGACCTATAGAGGCACCCGTAGACGCGCGGATGGTCGTCGCTGTCTACGCGTAGCCAAAGGATGGACAGGTCCGAACCTTCAAGTCTGCCGAGGCGTCGAGAACAGATGTCCTCTCTGACGTAAACGCAAACACCAGCCCGAGGCACGAAAGAGTGTTCCAGTTTGTACCCCGGGTAGGAGAGATACGAGACATCAGCCGGAGAGGACCTGCGTCTCCGTCAGGAAGAGCAGAGCCGGCCTAGCCGTCTCGAGATGGTAGTGGACGGCGTTTAGGTTAGAGTGAAGTCCCCTGATATTGCAGAAATTCACGGATAGCGTGGCAGGGGTCGCCTTGGTCTTGATGCTCCGTTTGCCCCGAGCAGTTGTAGTCTTGAGTAGAATTTTGCCCCCCCCCCCCCCAGAATACGCGGGGCAGCCTGAGCACCCACGCTCAGAAGTGGAGAAACATGGTCGTGGATGCTCAGCGAGGGATTCTCCAGGGGTGCTGGTACCCTCCTGGGGTAGTCTATCATTATTTAATTCCGCTACCATGTTGTTGGGGGTGGGGGGGATTTGGGCCATTATATACACATTGGATTTATAGCACATTTTCTTAAATATCATAATACGTGCTATAAATATCTAGTCTACTAGATATTTTTAGCAGCTAGATATTTAAAAAATGCATAGTTCATACGTCGTCTCCTCACTCATAAACATGTTTTTAAAATATTCCTTCCATCTTCCATTCTCGCCTGGTATAACATTCATTCTAAACTATTTTGAATGTCCCCTGGTAGTTCTTACAATTTTTCAGAACATTTTAATATTTGCATAAAAATATCCGATATCTATCTATCTTTCTTAAACATTCTTGCTTGCTTTTTCCTTTCAATTAATTATTTCGCTCCCTTATTTAGAGAGTAGCATTGGAACTGCCGGAATTGCCGACTTTGTAAATATAGCCATGCTTCCTTCTTTGCTTCAACTTTCATACGTACCTCATCATCCCACCATAACCTATTACTTTTCCTTTCATTTGTTCTATAACGACCACCACAACTTCGGTAGCTGCATCCACTAAACTTTTCTTAACATTTTGCCATACATTCTCCAAGTCTAACTCATTCATACATAATTCATCCAAACCACTTATTTTTTCTTTCAGTCTATATTTGTACTTGTTTTTCTCAACTTCCTCTTGTAACCTTTCTGTTATAATACGCGTAACGTAGTGATAGACACAGATGTTCGATGGCGCCAATGTCTGACTAGACCATTAATTTGGCATTAAACTAAATAATGATCCGTTCCTACGTTGAACCCCCGGTAAACCCTTGTATCTACCACTATGCTCCTCATTCCTTCATCCACAATTATGAAATCTATCATGCTTCTATCATCACCTCTTTCCCAAGTATACATGTGAATTCTCTTGTGACGAAAGAAAGTGTTCGTCACAAAAAGATTCTTTTCCATACATACGGTGAGAAGGCTTTCACCATTCTCATTCATACTTTCATCACCAAACGTTCCCCATATCCTTTCATAACCAAACCTCTTCACCCCAACCCTTCTATTAAAAACTCCTAGCATAATAATATTTTCATTTCCCTTACATTTCATTAACACCATATTTACCATTTACCAAAACTGCTCTCGGATATAAATGGCCTTAGACATGTCTAGGGCGTAGATCCCTAGCACAAATAACTTCTAGCCCACTTTCATTCGTATCTATAGTGGTCTTGGGCTTACATATTCATACTCTTTCACACATTGACCCATTCTTTTTACAAGGATGGTACCTACTCCCTAGCATGCCCGCTCGGTCCAGTCTGAACCAGACTAGTATGCGGTATACATGCCATGTATAGTGACTTCCTTCCTTTTCCGTTTCGTCTCATTTACACATAATACATCTATTCCTCTATCATACATCATATCGCACAATTTATCCATCTTATCATTCATTGCTCCACATACATTCAGGGTAGCCAGACAGGTGCAATCCACTTTTCGCCTCTCCGGGAGACAGAACGTGACGGGTGGCGAACCTTGTCACCGATTTTCCCCCCGCAGATTCTTCACACCCCTACCCCATTAAAGGAGCGCTGGGAACTCGGGACCATTTCGTTTATTTGGTGCCTCATGGTGCGAAATATGGTGTGTTAAATTTTACGCCTCTACCGCGGCGAGAAGCCGAGTTTGTGCTTTCGGCTAGTCGCTCATTTAGCACCACCCGTGGGACACGTGTAGGGTGGGCATAGGTGGTCGAAGCCTACGAACGCGAGCGACTTATCCCCCTATACAGTAAGACAGATCATAACATTTTTGTTCTATCCGCAATTTCTATACGAATATATTGCGTGAACAGAATATATTTGTTGAGATACGGTTGAAAGTATTTTTAGTGAACACATATATCTAAGTTTCTAAAACGCTTCGCTATTCGGGATGATTCTAAGGCACATGGAAAACGTTTCATAGTACGTAGCTGGCTTACTGTAAACATAATATGTGATTTTACTGCTTACAATAACGATTACTTGCTTCACGCTACAACGCTTCTGATATTAAATGTTACACAGCTACTTGATATAACATGACGTGGAACAATGTCATCTTGTGGTAAAGTGTGATTACGAGATAATTAATTAGATTATACAGCGTCTTGAAAGTTCACCGCGAAAATAAATTATGAATTACTAGATGAGCGTTTCGAATTACATAGTTATAATTATAAAACATTAATCGAAAAGAAACAGAAATCCCTGAGAAAACTTAGTGATAAAAATTATGTATAATTATGGAATGTTTTCGAAGTAAAGTAGCACCTTAATTTATGTATAGTCTGACATTTGTGTCATTCATAATGCGATTGACAAATTGAATTCCAATCTCAAGTCAGTCCATGATTGAGCTTGTCTCTCATTGTGATGGTTATAGGTAGCTCAAGGATACTTGCAAGAATTGATACCGCGAGGCTACCTTCCATCTGTTATAATAATCGCTTGATACCGTTCTCTTCTTCAGTTAAAAATGTCGATAGTACCCTGAGCTGGGGATTCATGTCTTAAAGTCTCTGGTGCTTTACGTTCTCTTTATCGCTTAAAATTTTCTTGTATTTAATACTAAATTTATGCTTATTCAGTTACATAAACTACCGATTATTGATTATGCAGACCTTTGTTACACGGATTCAAGCCAAAATCTTTTTAAAAAGCTAGAAAACATTCTTATTGCATCAGATACATTTTCAGTCTTCGATTGAAGACTGAAAATGTATCTGATGCAATAAGAAGGTTTTCTAGCTTGATAATTGAATGATCAATTTTAAGTACATGCATTCCAATAATAAAATAAGTATCTCAATAAATTTTGTTAGTAAATCCTCCAATATTTAAGTTACTCTGATCTGGAATTTCTTGCCCGAAAACATTAGAAAATATCGAATAAAAGTGCATTTAAAAGATTGGTACGTAAACACTTTATGAAGGTAGCAGATGGCAGTTACTATGGTCAACTTGGTTACCTTTGTTGTTATTTTATTTATAGGATTATATTATATATCTATTTGTATGTGAATATTTTTCGTTTTACGTTATTTGCTTTTTATTTAAAAAACCGAGTGCGAGTAAGACTTGTGCACTGAGTGTTCCGTATAAACTGAATTATGTATGTAGATAGTTCAACCATCCTAGGCATCACAGTGCAAAGGTAAGGGAAAGTAAGCAAGCACATTGCATTGCTCTTATCAAAATGTAAGTAGGATTGAAGGACAAACTTGGCTTTGTTTTAGGAGAAATACACAATCATTTTAACTTGATGCCTCTACCCGTTATTGACAAAAATTACCTCAGATGGCAGCTAGAGGGAAGGTATATAAAGATCTTTTAAGGAGAATGACAGAAAAAAGAAAATGCGGAAAAAAGGGGCCCATTTTTCCTTTTGAGGTACGGAATTCAAAAATAAATTTCACAGTTATCTAAAAATATTCAAGTGTTGATGACAACGTTTTAACGAAGGACTGCCAATTTTATTATTATTTACCTCTACTTTTACAACCGTTTGGTTATTATGACGCAATTAATGGAAATATTAATTATTTTAATAGTATTACTTGATTAATATCATTCCCGTTTACATCAGTACCTTGTTAGTAATCTTGAATTACAGAACTGCTGAAATGGTAAATAAATATGACACAGTTTGTAGTATTAAAGTGGAAAATAAGTTAATACCTGCGATTTATCTTTTATTTAATTAGCGGATAAGTGGTACTTCACATTAAAATACTTGTGTTAGGAGTGGTCCACGATAATAGTCGAATGGCAGATTCGCACTCACGACCTTTTGAATTCGCGGTCCTCACCCAATCATTAGGCTACTGTTGCTTGAGCCCAGGCTTTCTTCCGTTCTCACTGCTACCCTTCTTTTGTGCCATCGCCATGGTGTTCACAGATAAAAATTCATGTATTGTAATACCTTGCATCTGACTAAACCTATAATGAAGACTAAAGTAGTTGAAGCATCGAGCCGTTCTGCGACCAAGCCTTTACGCATCTCTTCCTTGTTAGGGCTACTTCTCAAGAAATGTTTTCAGCAGGAATGGGTCAGCTCGGCCGGAAAGGACAAAGTTCACACAGAATACCAGCATAAAATAGCAGCTTAAAGCTGCTGTGTCAGGTTTATATATAGTAGTGGTGGAATTTTAAAGAGTTAATAAATAATCTATACATCTAAACATTCGAACAAAACTGAAGTGTCTGATTGTAATATCGAAATAACTGGCTTCTGTTAAGCTCAGGAGTTTATTTGCATATTATTAAGAAATGAGTACAGTCCGTTCGGGCTAATCTTCGGGATGGTTGAATCGATTTGATGAAACTTCCCAAACAAATAGGGAACAGGACCAGGATTGAAGTAAACTATATTTAATGAAAAATAAAACATTATTTTGTGTGAAATCGAAAAACATATACACTCTAGGTTATATAAAAGAAATTTCGACCAAACATTTTTTGGTTTGCAATTTTACACAAAACACTCCCCACACTTTTAAGTATATCTTAAAGTTTTGATGCGAAATAAATTTTTAGTACATTTCTTTACGAAATTTTGCATTTTGCAACAAAACTGTGAGTATTAAAGGATAACCTCTTTTTACACGAAAATAGCAATTGATTTTAAATATTCATTGCAAGTATCTTCTCATGTCACATGTTATAGTTTTCGAGATAATAATAAAAACTGAATTTAAAGTAATTTTTAATAGTTGAAATCCTTGCCCAAAGATCACTATTATAGAGCTGCAGATTTTTAATATAAATTATACGCGATCAAAGTTGCGGTTAAGCTAGTACACAATATTATTCTGAACTTTAATAACGAGCATTTACCTGATGAAAGCATTTTAAAATAAATATACCCTTTTTATTCTAATTAAAAATATTTTAATATAATCAAACCAAATACATGCAACAGCGTTTTGTAAAAGTAAAGTATTACATGGGTTAAACCTATTAAGTATGGAACTTTCTGAATATTTTTCTGAACGATTAATATTCTTTATTTGTCTATTCCATTATATGTTTAAGCTCGGTATTTAATTTGCTGTATTTTGTAGCTTATTGTACTTATTATGTAAAATGAATTATTATAATAAAACGATTTAGTATATTCCCTGACGGCAGTAGTGAGTGGCAGCAAAGGTGTGAGACGTCGTCCCCAATTCGCCGGTAAAGCGTGCCGATTGTAATCATCCTCCCTTCTATACTTTAATATTTTTACAGGACGAACGAGCATACAGTCAACTGATGCTAAGTGGATGCTTTGGCCCATAGACACTTATTATTTATCCAAAAATCAAAATACAGATGCGTTGTTACTCCTGAGTGCTAAGATAGAATGCTTCGTTTCCAGTTAATAGTGTCTCCAGTTCACAACATTTGAAACACAGCAGCACTAAGGTGCCATTTTATCGAGCCGAACCTACTTACCCAGGCTGCACTAAAAGTATCGGGAATGGAATATTTTCACTGTTCCTGTCATATTAAAATGTTTTAATTGAAAACTTCTTGGTTTTAAAAATCGAATACCATTTATTTATTTAAAAAAAAGATTCTCGGTCTTGTCACAAGGTTTTGTCAAACTTTGGTTAGTCGTTGAGAAAATGGAATTGACTCGAGAAAATTCAAGAGCGATGATTTATTACGACTTTCGAAGTGGTTTAACACAAAAACAGTGTGTTGACCGGATGATTTCTGCATTTGGTGATGAAGCCCCATCCAAAGCCACAATTTATCGCTGGTTTGCTGAATTTCAACGTGGACGTGTCAAGCTCTGTGATGATCCCCGTCAAGGTCGTCAAAAACTGCAGACACCCAAGAAAACGTTGATGCTGTGCGTAAACTGATTGAGGAAGATCGACATGTGATATACCGCGAAATTTAGGCAACTTTAGACATTGGCATGAGTCAAATACAAATAATCTTGCATGAACAATTAGGTGTAAAAAAGTTGTTTTCCCGATGGATACCGCATTCGCTCTGTGAAGAGCAAAAAGCGGCTCGCGTTACTTGGTGCGTCAGAACTCTCAAAAGATTCCACGCAGGATCCTCAAATACTGTATACAATATGGTGACGAAAGGTGACGAACCTGGATATTCGCGTACGAACCCGAAACAAAAACCAGTAACGAGTTTGGGTGTTCGAAAATGAGTTAAAGCCAACAAAAATTGTTCGTTCACGGAGTGTTGCAAAAAAAATGGTGGCCATATTTGTCTCTAAAACCGGCCATGTTACGACTATTCCTCTTAGGGATAAAGAACGGTTAATGCAGAATGGTATGCTAGCATTGGTTTGCCACAGGTCGTTTCTGAATTCCGTAAAGAGAACTGCAACCGCCGCATTATCCTCCATCACGACAATGCGAGTTCTCACACCGCACACAGAACAAAAGAGTTTTTAGAGAAAGAAAACATAGAATTATTAGACCAACCGCCGTACAGCCATGACCTAAGCCTTAATGATTTCTATTCTTTCCCTATTCTTTTCCTTTCGCAGAGAATACTTCGAAAAGCAATAAATACATTTTTAAATAGTAATGTTATGTCACTTCCTTGATTCCCTAACTTTTCAGTGCCGCCCTCGTATTCATGCTAAATCAGCTGATGGCTTCCGATAGATAACGTAAAGACTAATAACTTCGTCGGGCTTGAAATATTCAGAACGGCAGCGGGGAATAGTCCCAAAGACGTATGTATAAGTTTAAAAGTAACCCTTGTTCTGTGTTTTGTGTTGTAGATGCACTAACATCATATTAATTCACAACCATTTAATAATTTAAATAACGTTTCACTACGTAAATTTTCTTTCTTGTGTTAATTTACTTTTCGTTCATTATCATTTTCGTATTCTACAAACTATTGTATTAAACTGAACACAGCTCAGTTCGATTAAGTTTATGAAAGTGTTGCCCATTTACTCCGGCCGACAGAGTAATTGTTGCAGTACTCTCTCGGAAAATGCACCGCTTTATTTTACGAAAGAGCTTTAAAGACTTGCAGTTTAATTTGGGACTGAAAATGAAAATTTAGCTCCGAAAATTATATGAACTATTTCTTTATTAATTAAAAAAAGTCGTCGGCTTATTTTACTCGTAAGACTTACACAAAGATATAAGATAATTATGATTTTTTAATAAAAGTAAAGTGACAAACGAACTTAAAATTCACTTAAAAGTAAGTAACTGTAACGTTCCATGGACACATGGAATCAACTTTAAACAAAGAAGTCACCTTAGAGGACTAAGAGGGAATACTACACAGCCTTTAATTGTACTGACTCTGTATACCCTTCAGACCGCAACACAGCAGCTCAGACACTAGCACTATTATTTAGCCGTTTAGACGTGGAGGTGATTAACAAAATTATCTTACAAGAGTTTATTTTTATCTTCTGAGGTAATAAACCTCAAAAGATGCGATTGCCAGCCTGTTGGTTAAGCGTATCGGCTATGAAAAATGTTTACTCTATGAAGCAGACTATGAGAGAAGCTTAATTCAGCAGTAAGCTAGTTTTAGTTCATCTAGATTATTTTAGCTTCATACATCAAAATAATCAATGAATGATTATCTATTTACTCAATAAGTTGTACTACAAGCCCTACATAAATTGGGAAAATAAATTCGACTAATAAAGATGGAATAATATAAAAAATATATAGAGTTTCAATGCCAATGATTACACGAAATTTCAGTTAATTTATTTTTCGGGTATTCCTACCAAAAATTAAGAAAGGGTCAAAAACTAAACTTTTTAATTAAATGTTAAAGCCGATTTTAAGGAACTAAATAAATAAAACGTCAACGTACCTGCTTCCCCTTGTGTTGCATAGTGGCTAAGCCGAAAAGCTAGGCTTGTCGCAAACAGCTCAATCAATAATATCAACTAATAAAATAACCCCGCGTGCTCCTCTGTTCTACACAGGTAATGACCTCGTAGCCTTATTATGTAACGTCAACACTTGCAGTTTGATTTCAATTCGAAATACACTGACTCGTGTTCTCTCTGTCTCAAAGCGAACACGCAATGGAATATCAAAATTAATGAAAGCAAGGAGTTGATTTGAGCGATTAGTCGACTCTCTCGCATGCGTGGGCTTTCGAGAAGACGATCGCTCCCTTCCTAAACCGTGGCAAAATTTTCTATAATAAAAAATGTAACTATATATATGAACGTAATATATGAAAATAATATATTATACAAACCAAAAACCGGGCTTTGCTCTAAAGTTGTTTCCGAGTGCGGGGGCGCGCGGCGATACGTTTGCAAGTTGACTTCACATGTCAATTTTTACCTACTCTGTTTGTTTTTGTGGTGTCTGTTGAAAATGTATGCTCTTTCAAAGATTTTTAGTGAAAATGGAGGATAATAGTGTTATTTGTGATGAATTAAAGTATGTTAAAGTGCTAATTGGCGAGGAAAAGGTAAAATCTTTAAACTTTGTTTAGAAAATACACAAGGTCAAAAGCATATTTCGGACATTCGCAATTGAAAAATAGTTATTGGTACAATTAAAACGTTCACCGGACGTATTCAAATCTTTCCTTAAGAAAGAGAGACTATTTGTTATTATATTTTATTTTTATTTTGTACACAGTTTGTTTGTTCTTTGTTCATGTATAGTATTGTATGTTAATATCTTTTCTTTCGCTCAAGCAAACCCAAATGACTTTTTTCAAAGCCACCGAAGGTATGCAATTGCTGATATGTAATACAATCTATCTAACAGTAGTATGCCTTCTGTGTGCTTTGTTATACACGTCCTCGATAGCACCGAATATGAAACTGAAGAGTGGAGACAAATCAAGATTGGTGGAAATCAACAAAACCATATCTTGGGCTTGCCCTAGTTTGGAGCCCTAGGTTCGCTACTGGTGTTGCAGTTGTTCACGTACTCGTTTACCCCCCCCCCCCGCCTCTTCTATGAAGAAAACAGCTTGCATAAAGGGTGTTAGTTCTACCCAGCTAGAATTCAAGGCAGAAAAATCTACGTTTGCGATGCTTAAAATTGCCACTATTCAACATGTGTATATTTCTAAAATTGTTCCGATGGTACAAAATTAAAACCATATAACACCAATAAATAAGTATACAGAAAAAATATTTAACTCATAACCTTAATACGTTATAATTTTTGTAAATTAGTCTCAATATTGTTAATAATTAAGGGAAGAGTGAGATAGCCCCAACACAAGTATTACTAATTACTTACTGGGGATGTCTCATTTATAATATATGTAACTGTTTTGAGACCAATAAAACATGTTCACTTTCATTCGTATATATTTTATTTATTTCCCTTTCACCGCCATATAAACTAATGTAAAATACGCAACAGGCCCTTACTGAAAACGAGACATTATCTCTTAATTCTCAGGGGTGACAACGCATCTGCGTTTTAATTCTTAATCGAGGATAAATATAGATGTCTACGGGCCAAAGCATCCACTTAACATCAGGTGGACTGTATGCTCGTTTGTCACCCTTATTCTATGAAAAAAATGAATTCAGTTAGATGTGACAAACGCTAATATCATTCAATGCAATCGAACGTTGATCTACATCTGGGCGTATATTATTATTTTCGAAATTCTATAAAAAAATCTAGTTTCTGATGTAGTAGATAAAGCACGATGTTCAATATGTTGAGAACGGTTCGTCCACTCAAATTTTGCTGACTTTTTATAAAAAAACTCGAATACAGAAATTCGCTTTAAGTTGAGCCACGATCTGTAAAAGTGTTTGACATGAAAATTGCTTTTGTGAACTGTTACAAAGGCAAATTCAGCAAGTTAAATTCTTCTGAAAATTCTGCAAAGTTTAAATTTTCCTTCGCTTTTTGTATTTGATCACTTCGTTGTTATGATTACAAATCGTTGATTTTGCTCTTATTATATAATTTAAATTTTAACAATTTTTCACATTTGTAATCGTATCTTGAAATAATATGAATTATCAGAAAGAATTTATTAGCAGTGGAGTATTTGAATTTCTCGTAGCGTTACCTGAGGGGAAGGGTAGTGCTTGATTTGTATAGAAATTGCATTTAAATCAGATTACCTTAATCATAAAATAAAAAGAAATTCGTTTTCCATTTTTTTTACAAGTGAAGTCGGCAACCCGATAGGAACTTGTAAACTTAAGTAGCATATTTTGATATGCCAGTTAAGTTATCTCATTTTTCTCTTTTCATCTTGCGCCCTTCAAATCGCTTTAAACAGCGTGTGGTTTAAATGTTTCTTCCTTTGAATTTAAAAACCACTTGGATCGTTTCTTTATTGAAAAATCTTAGATTTTTTCGGATATATTGTACAATTATATTATTATTCTTATTTATCAGCCTGTAAAACTCCAGTGCCGGAGATTGGTGGTTTGTTGATCGATCGATGGAAGATTGATAATTGCACCTTCGAGGCTGCTGCCCGTCGCTGATCTGAATATTTTACGTCTGGCGTGAATGAAATGTGATGTTCAAACAATATTTTTAGTATGACCAGACAAAATGCCCAATATATTCTCAATTGCAGAAAACTTTAACGAGAATGTAAAATAATTGTGAAATAAAATAAACAAATTGCGTTTGAGGACGAAGTAGATTTAAATTTTTCGTTAAATATTAATTTCAAGCTTAACTGCATGTGGTTTACTCGCTTTGCCTCCGACGTGCCTCTGGCGACGGAATGGAAGTGAAAATAATTATTTAAATATTCAAATGTGAACTAAACAAGTTGGAAGAATATTTACTAAAAAATAGTCCTGTATTTGTCATAAAATTTACTATAGTCGTTGTGCAAGCAGTCAAGCGGGTAACGCTTGAGCCATAACGCCAATTAAAACAAGCTGCCATGCTCTTATATAAATTAATGAAGTACCGACTGTGATATTTCTTTTGTATCTAAGACAACATATATTTTAGTATCCTTAACGGCGATGTATAAACCGATTATTACTTTTGCTTTGATTTAATAAAAAAAATACTATTTGATGACTTTAGTTTTTATGCTGCTAATGTAGAGGTAGTGTAGACTGCAGACCACTACTTAATTAGTTCTCTCTTTTCTTTTGCAACTAAACCTGAAGACTTGTGCTAGAAGACATTTTGTATCGTTAAAGTGATCGAGATTTGAATTTTTAAATTGTAGTGGTCGTTATTTTATACAGTTAAATCATTCATTAACAATATAAGATTGCAAAAGCGCTTCATGTTTGCTATCTGAGTAAAAATAATTACATAAAATTTGTCTTGATGAATAGGTAATTAGACTCTAAAATTAAATGTCGTATTTGCTATAAGGAGCCGTGGTAGCTCAGATGGTTAACGCTCGCTGTAAATATAACAGAACGCAAGAAACCTGGGTTCGAACCCCGCCGGCACCAATGAAGTTGTTAATTGCAATTTTAAGTGCTGATATACCACGTGCTCGGCGGTGAAGGAAAACATCGTGAGGAAACCTGCATGTCTGAGGAATAAGAAAAAAAATATTTCGAAGACATGTGAAGTTCGCCAACACGCATTGGAGCAGCGCGGCGGACACTTCCTTGCCCTAAAACCCTCTCAGAAATGAGGGGGGCCTGTGCTCAGCAGTGGGACGTATATAGGCTGTAAGCTTTACTTTTTTTGCTATAAGGTACAGTCACGATATAGCTGTATATGAAATGTATCATAGTTTTCATAGTCAATGCCAGCCCAGAGGTAAATCAGAGGAGCGGCAGCTCTAGACGCCAAGTGGCATCCGGTGATAAAATGCAAATTTAGTAATTATTATGTACTTATTTTAAACTGAAAAACAGTTTATGTAATTTGAAAGTGTCGACCAAAAGACGCCAAAAATAGTGTACTTATAGTCTTATGTATAATTAACAAATTACTGAAAATTAAGTATAACAAAATACATACGCCTTATCAACTTCGAGGACTAAGATGGAACGCCTTGTTAACATTAAAAAGAGACTTCTGTTACCAGTACTCACCATACGAATCATAATAACATAAAACTGCTGTTACACTGATCTATTCCGTTCTTGTTTCGTGAGTCCTTTCCTGGATACAGTTGATTCATTCGTATTACAGCCATAATTAAGCTGTGTACAACTTTCTTATAACGTTCAAAACTGCAGTAGTTTAATTGTAATATGTATTCTGTGCTCTGTGTAACGAGACAGGCGATGCGGATGGATTTCCATGACATTTGGTATGAAATTGGTTAATGACCCCGCTTAACACAAGTCAATAACTAACTTCATACTTAATTTACCACCAGTAATAGTCTGCTTACAATTCGACTGTGAAGTGCAAAAAGAAGGTTTTGTCTTTTGCTTCTTTACATATTTATTTCCATTGCGGTTACTAATTTACGCAATGTACCGATGCATCAGTAATAAGCGGTAATAACCTACAACTCTCAAAAATGTTGCTTAAAGCTTAATAATTAAAAGCTTTTTGATTATACAGCGTTGACGATTTATGTTAGTCGTGTTTTAAAATAACACTATAAGTTGAATTCACACAGCGTGTCCAGCACGTAGCGTGGTAGACACGATGAAAGCGGAAGTGTTCATATCTATTAACAGAAGACTTACAGCTACTCACAGATACCAATTATCAAGTTACGGAGTACACGCGCATCTTTTCAAAATGTTGAGAAATTTTCGAAAACCAACCGTAGTTGTAGTTGTGCTAGAATGAGAGTGATACAGTTATGTAGAGCAGCAACATAGAAGGAGAAGGTTTGCCGTGCGTCACATGAACTACGTACGTTAATTGTCACTGCACCTGTGATCACATAAATTATCAAAAAATGTATAGTTTCTCAATATTTTTATTATTTGTATTGTTTATGTTGCCGGTTGTCTGTGTGTGTGTGTAATTTAGCGCGTTTATACTAACCGCGCGGTCTATTACAGTCTTATATAGATATGCGCCTGCTGGGATAAACATACTTGTCGACACGTTACGTTTATTAGACAAACGAGTATATATTGCCTTAGATAATATTTTCACATCTGTGCTGTTACGAGTCTACGTACGGTGTATGTAGATGTGAACGAAACTTTAGATCGAAGTGCAAAAATTATTATGTATAAACGAATAAATCAAATTCTGCTTGCGATTATTGCAAAACTCAAATTACCTGTCCCGTTTCATAATTTCAAAGACACTATAATATGATGTAGGTACAATTTTACAAATTTGATTTTTATTAAAAATCACCATATCAAAATATGGTGATATACATATAAAACATATAAAATACATATAAAGTATCTACAATTATCGAAATTGAAAGAATTAATATATATTTTTTAATTCGATTCCTAATCTACTAAGTAAAAATATACGCATAATAATATTTATTCCAATTCAGTATATTGTGAAATCATCATTTATTGATTTCATACCTGAGTTTAACAAAATATAAAATCTTTCTTTTTATTCCTTTTTTAATAACGTTATGTACTGTAGCCCCCACGACAATTTATATTAGTGTTTAGTTTAGAATAGAACGGTCTAATTAAAGTTCCAGTACCAACAACACGTCTCCCTTTCATTCATACCTTTCTTAGATTACAATTACCCCCACACTAGGATTTTCTCGTGTATCGTGGAGGCAGTTTACGTATATAAATTTCTCATTGCTAAGCCACTGCGTCACGGAGCCGCCTATCGAATGGTAACTAATTTAATTAAATAGGTAGATTTTGACTGATTATTTGTGCAGCTTTATACTGATTAGTTACTTAATAAATAAAGTTACATTCATACACTCAAAATAATAAATTATTTGGAATGTTTGAAGTATCCCATAATTGAGATGTTCTGCCGTAAACGCAACACTTGGCAGAATAATTTTTACTATAATGTTATAAACCATACAAGTGGACACTATTGTAGCGTATAGTGCTGTAGTTGAATATGGTAGTTGTTCTAATGGAATAGTTATATGTTCATAAATTATCAAGTTTTTTTCTGTTACGTTATCTTATGTGAGTAATAGAAAATTAACCGCGCTGAGAATAGTATTCAATAGAATTGTTCGTGACGTTTCAAATTTAATTGCTATTATGTGGTCCACAACCGTGTAAATGCTTATTTTTTTGTTTTTCATCAATTAGACAGTAGAATAGAGATATTCTACTTGCGCATTTTAATATAAAACAGCTTGGAACTTTGTGACGGCTACCCAAGTAACAATAAATCTTAACGATTTTAGACTTGGCAGTTAAATCGAACGCCTCTAGTGTCTCCAAGCACGACCGTTAACTGCTTTTATTTTCAGTTTTCTGCAAATATAGTGTCAAAAACATTTCACCCATATCTAAAGACAATGACGTAATACTTGCATTTTCATGTGCGTAAAAAGAAAAATCTCCTAATTTGTAACGGCAACGATTTGCATACACAAGTTTGATAAAACACCACAACAGACTGCACAAATACATTAGTTTTCTTTTTTTTTGCCTGTATTAACAAGGCATTCTAATAATATAAATGGTACTAAAAATATTACTTTTAAGAATGAGATCAAAACGCTGTTAATAAAAGCTGATTTGAACTTAAGGGATTGTCTCGCTAGCCTTAACGATTCATTGCACGTAAACTAGCCGTATTTGACTCCCGCTAGATTTAATCAAATTGTTACAAGCAATTCTATGTTCTGATTTACTACGTGATTAGCTGTGAAAGGGAGCATCGTGAGGAATTCTAAACGTCCGAGAAAAATGTCGTGGACATATAAAAATCGCATAGGGGTAGAGTAGTTAGTTTTTTTACGTGTTAGGGTAGCGCTGCAGCTGTAATTGCTGTTGTAGCACGAATGGGTCGATTTGACTGGGGTGCCACCACGCTTTCACAGAATACCAATGTAAAATAGCTGTTTAACGCTGCTGTATTTAGTACGGTGAGTGCAGAGAACCGGAGATCCTTTTTACTGATGATCTGGCGGATCTTAGTACTCAAGGTTGACAACTTATCTGCGTTTAGATTCTTAATCTAAAATAGATATCTATGGGCCACATCACCCGCTTATCATCTGGTGGACTGTTTGCACGTTTGTTACCCTTATTCCTAAAAAAATAATGAATAATGGATTCTTCACTGCTACAAAACTCTCTCAATAATGAGAGGAGCCATACGCCAAGCCGTGTTTTTTTTTTTTTGTAAAATAGAACTGATAAACGAACGTAGTGTCCACCTGATAGTAAGTGCCAGTTTCAGACAAAGAAGGCTACAGCTGCTTCGTCACCTCTGAGAACTAAGATGGAATACCACTGAAATTATACCCCTCACACCGGAACGCAACACTGCACTGTTATTTGGCTGTATTAATAGGAAAGAAAGTGGTTTCCGCTTAGACATACAGGATCCTATAAGGAGGATGTTCCTATCACCTAGCAAACGGGTACATATGTAGGCTACTTTTCTTTTTTCTCTTTTAATATGACTAAAACAGACGTGTAGTGATGCCGAGAGTAGCTCCATCAAGTACTATCCATATAATCAACTATCAATATCCCCCATTTTATTGCGTGGGTATCATGGAAGACTACTATGGGAAATACTAGTAGAATTAGCTTCCAATTAACTTCAGTAAGTAATATTGTTTGCACACTGGTAGTTTATGAGAGCGTAACCATTCCCGCACGAGCCGACCCATTAGTGCAACTACTATAATATAGGTATAGCGTGACTCTAACACGTACAAAAGGCATAAAAACACTTTTAACTATTATTTTTATGTAATGCATGGGCAATTGTAGGTTAGGATTACGTAAAGTCAGTGAAGTAATGATGATGTGACCGGGAAGAGGACAGCATCAAAGGTGTGAGCCGCTTTTTTTTTACTTTTTATAAGCCAGTGTTTGACCACAATCCCACCTGGTAGTAAGTGGTGACGCAGCCTTAGATGGTAAATCGCACTGTCTTAGCTTTACCAAAAGCCTATTCACTCTTGCCTTAAAGACGCCCAGATTGTATACGGACCGGCAAATTATTCCACTCCTTTGCTGTACGCATTATAAAAGTCGAAGTGAGCCGTTTGGTTCTAACGCGTGGAATATCAACAACAAAGGGGTGAAGACCCGCCAACCGCCTGGTCGTCCAATGGTGGAAAGGAGAGGGAGGAATTAAAGCGTGCAATTCCTGCACACACTCTCTGAAATGCATCCTATAGAATACCGAGAAGCTGGCTACGCTGCACCTGTGCTCGAGTCTAACAAGGTGGGTTTCCACCAAATCAAGGTCACTAGTGAGCCCCTAGGTATGCCATTAAGCGGGCGTTCAACATAGGCTCCATAATCTTGCAGAGTATGGAGGTAATTGAAATTTAAAGATAGTTGGGATGGTCGGCACGGATACCTTTTTAAGACACAGGCTACACATTGGCCAGCTTCCAGTATTTGAGCACTATTCCAGTCCTGAATGAGAGGCAGAACAAGCGCGTCAACACAGGAGACAACTCAGGGGCACAGACTTTTAGAACTAACTGGTATACCATCAGGTCCACTAGCTTTGTTCACGTCTAGACTTCGCAAGATTTAAAGAAACTTCTTGTTGGTGATACAGACCTCTGACATAGAGGTACTGCAGTGAGTTAATTGAGGTGGTACGCTGTTGCTACTGTTCAGACGCGAATTGCAAGCAAACAAGAGAAGCAGAAAAATCCACTTTCTCTTTAGGAGCATGCGCCAGTGAGCCATCTGGTTTTACCAGTGTAGACCGACAGAAGATTGTCTCGACCGCTTTGGCGAGAAACCAAAAAGCTCTACCGCCAGATGTTGATGGATGGAAAGGGATTTAAGGAGGTCGGCGCTAATGAGCATACGGTTACACGATAAGCAGATAAGATAACCTTAGGAAGATCGACATAATTGGCACTTCACCTAGTAATAACAAATATTCAAGGAGCCATTCAAAACAATGAAATATGTCTAGGATCCTTCATAGATATAGAACAGGTGCTTTTGACAGAACGATCTCTGCAGCATAAAGGTTACACTAAGTAGACATAGAGTCGGACTGACACTCATTGACTACAGTTCGCGAACTATGGTGAATCTCAAGCATTCCAAATAAGGATGGGCAAACCGCAGGGTGGGGTTCTTTCACCACTCCTGTATAACATGGTCAGTAATGGACTAATCAGCAAATTAAATGCCAACCACTTCTATACAATTGGTAGTGTCTGTATTGTCAGGTCATCTGCATAGATGACGTAAAAGCTTTACTAATCAACAGGCTCTACTTTGAAAAAATTTAGCTGACTGTAGACAGGCCATGCCAGAAATAAACAGTCTTATAAGCGAGGTCTTCTTGAGATAGAACAAGTCAAAGATCAGGATAGCAACTAGTGCTATTAAAGGACACGGCTCCTTTTACAATCATTTAATTACTGTACGTGTTACAGATAGTCCCCTGTGCAGGGCATGGCAGGAAGAAACGTCAGCTCACGTGTTGCTGCATGTATGTGCTGGGAGGTTGCTGCATACAGAGCTATATATCTCGTCATGCGGGAATCACTCCCCGAAATTGCTCGCAACATCAAAGGAATGTTGAACTTCTACGGCGAGATTTCATGGCTCAAATATTTCATAGTGCTGCTGGCCCACACGCAAAATACGCGCCTAAATGTAGAGTTGCGAAAACAGCCCGTCGAAAACTTAACTAAATTAACTACGGAGACGCAATCGTAGAAGACGAGAGAGAAGAGAGAAGTTTTTAAGGCCACTGATCGCTTGTTTTATTGCATGTGGTAGAGCCATGCCGCAGCTATATCACTGCTATAGATGTAGCACGAATGGGTCGGCTCTAGAAGGGAAAAACCGCGCTCTCACAGAATACCAGCGTAGAATAGCAGCTTAACGCTTCTATGTTTTGTACGGTGATTATAAAGAACCGAAGACCCTTTTTACTGGAAACGAGATATTCCATCTTAGTTCTCACGCGTGACAACGCATCTACATTTTGATTTGTAATCGAGGATGGATGTTGCTGTCTTTGCGCCTCAGCAACCACTTACCATCAGGTGAACGGTGTACTCATTTGTCACACATATTCTATAAAAAAATATCTACACGATATTTTTAATAACGGTCAGTGGAGCGGGGCGGGTTCTGGAATAATCAAGCAGCTCGATGGACGTTGACTATATGATCCTACCATCCATCGGTCGATGTAGTAGAAACAGTCGATTGACATCGTCTAATACATTCTAACATCGGATGATGGCAACGATCGACGATCGATTAATTGGTGTGGTAACACCCTAAGGGTCGCGGGTTCAAATCCCTAACGAACAAGTACTTGTACAAGTAGTTTCTCTGGATCTGAATGTTTGTCCTTGTGAAATTTATGTACATAAACTGCCTCCACGATACAGGATAAAATCCTAGTTTCAAGTTACAGGGGTCACGTTATTAAAAAATCATCCACCGCCATCGCTACAAGAAGCCCTATAGTTGAAATAAAATACAGCCACTGTAACAAAACCTGTCCAAAAATTCGCAAATAAACTCACTTTCACCAAACAATAACAATTGTTTTGTCTTGTTATTAGCATACGATATAAATTATAGTGTAACCGCAAATACAGGTTTACAAACGCAATTAATGTAAATTTAATGATAATGTATTATTGGATACATTAAACCAACTATTTGAATTCCTGTATTCGAATTATAGCACATTATTGGCTTGTTATAGCTATAAAGCGATTTATCACTTTAACTGTCCGGTTTCCAGACACAATAGTAACACAATAGTAATGACCTACGAGTTATGTGTAGTAGTGTAGTATAGTGTATAGTGTAATATAGTGTAGTATAGTGCACGGGACAGCGTAAGGGTTAACACCTGTTTATATAATATCCAAATGCTTGGCAACATCGATACAATAATCTTGTTACGAGCTTGAGGTTCGTGACAAAAAATATTGCCGATAGAATTACCAAAATTAACTCTTTAAATCACTTTACACTAATTTAACTTAAAGCACTAATAATTAATCACACTGATTCACTTTATTCCGCTCTGAAACTTCGCTTGTCTCGCCAAATTCAATACTTCCCCGATCGCATCTTGCAGCGCCTATAAATACACATTAGTACCGAAACATCCAGAACATTCAAGTAAATACGCGCACCAATCGAAAAGGCGCCGAAAGTTTGTATGTCGGCTTCTAGAAGCTTAGTTCTTCGTTTCGACACTAGATGGCGCTGTCGGTTGAAAGATTAGTAATGTCATTTTCTGGAAAGCTCCCCTCGCTCTCGTCCCCGACACTAGGTGGCGCTAGTTCCGGGTAAATACATGACGTCAACTTAGGCGCGCAACACTGCCCCCTCCTAAGACATGCCCGTCCCGAGCATTATCGGCCTCATAATAACGCGCCAGGCGATCCACATGGACGATCTTAGGAGTCCCTCTTGCGCTTTTCTGTAACGGCTCCGCAATGTCAAGGGCTGTCCTATCCCATGGTGCACCAACATTGTACAATTTCGATGCTCCTCTACTACGTGTCTGAGGTCCCCTCACAGCCGCACAACTTGTACATGTACGACACCAATCCTCGACATCGTCACGATAATGGACCCAGTAAAACTGTTCTCGGATCTTCAGTAGAGTTCGTTTAACTCGCAGATGGACTCTTGAACGACCATTATGGCACAGCTGTAGAACATTCGGTACTTTAGCTTCAGGGACAACCATTTGCAAACGACAGCTGTCTCGTCGACCATTGTCCCATTTACGGCACAGGACTCCATCCTGAATCAGCAAGCTGTCCCATTGGGCCCAATAGATTTTGTGGTTGAACTCATCGCTGAGACGTCGCTCCACTTAGGCTTGGTAGCACGGGCCTTCATCCATTCCAGAATCAGCTTTATGTCCGGATCTTCCTGCTGTGTATGTCGTAGGCTGTCCTTCCACTCGTTGCTGAGGTGGTCTATCCTGAGCATCCTCACGGATACCTCTTCCTTACTCTCTTGTCTAGTACAATGTTTCCAATCATCAGGACAAGGTCTTTCGACAATGCATCTGCGTTACCATAAGATTTCCCGCTGCGATGTCCGATAGTAAAGTCGTATTCCGGCTGCTGCTGGGCGGTGTTGTTAGCTGCACTTCCCTTCTGAGATCGTTCACCTTCCCTTTCTAGGGTTCGCTTAGGGTAGCTGGATCGAAGATGGCCCCTTTCCTCACAGCCATAGCACCTAGGGCTGTATCCTTTATTGTGGTCGCGAACCGTAACTGCTGCAACCTCCCAACGTGAGGGGAACGATGATCCTGCCATCGCCAGGCGGTGCCGTTAACTGCACTATCCTCTTGAGATCGATCAACTTCCCTTTCTACAGTTCGCTTAGGGCAGCTGGATCGAAGATGGCCCTATTCCCCACAGCCATAGCACCTAGGGCTGAATCCTTTGTTGCGGTCGCAAACTGTATCTGCTGCAACCTTCCTGACGCGATGGGAACGATGATCCTGCCGCACGGCTTCCACCTCCAGTGCATGGGCCAAGGCGTCTGTACGTGTCTCGTGGTGCCCGAGCCTCACAGCAGCTCTGACTTCCAGTTCGCGGATGCCGTCGATGAATGTCTGCACCAGGATCCCTCCAATGAGCGCAGGTATAGACCGGTATGCTTTTCGCACCAGCTTCTCTACCTCTAGAGCCCACTGCTGCAGGTTTTCGTTGATGCGCTGCACGCGATCTTTAAACTGAGCGCGAAAGACGTGTTCCAGGTGAGCATCACCATATCTCGCCTCCAATGCCTCAAGGAGCTGCTCATAAGTCACTTCCTCACCGAGAGCTTCCAGAACAGTTAAGGCCTGATCGCGCAGGCCTAGTGTGAGAGCAGTCATGGCCTGACTTTTATTCCAGCGGTTTGCCTTCATAACAGCTTCAAACTGGATTTTGTAAGCTGACCAGGAAAAAGTCCAAACGGTGGAACGAAACGGTGGCACTTTGAACCCACGTAGCGAAGGTGTTGTAGCTACTACGGGAGCTGTAATTCCATCCCCCAGTTTGAGGTCGTTCAGCGTTTTCTTCACGTCAGCCATTACGTTGTCAACCCGATTGTTCACTTGGTCGATTCGGGTTTCAGCTTCCAACAGGCGGTTGTCATGTTGAGCAACCTTATCTTCCACCTCACTTATTTCTTTCCCGAAGGTGGCGTGAATGTCCTTCATGAGGAGCATCTGCTCTTCCTTATCGCGCTCTTCCAACCGACGGGCCTGTTCCTTCTGTCGGCGGGCCTGTTCCTCCTGCTGCTCTTTCAACTGGCGGACCTGTTCCTATTGTCGACGAGCCTGTTCCTCCTGTCGGAGAGCCTGTTCATCTTGTCGGCGAGCCTGTTCCTCCTGCTGCTCTTCCAACCAACGGGCCTGCTCCTCCTGTCGGCGAGCCTGCTCCTGCAGCATCACCATCAGACCACCTAAGTCAGGTGCTGCAGATGTAGTAGCTACTGACGGGCCTGCAGCCGGCGGCTGGCCCTCCGACGTCTGCGGCGTTACACCACCAAATCTTCTTTGGTCCGTCTCCTGCTGGCGTTGACTTTGGGTACGGACACCCATTTCCTCCTTAGGTAAAATCAGCATGATTTTATCCCACTTCTGACACCAATTGTTACGAGCTTGAGGTTCGTGACAATAAAAATTGCCGATAGTATTACAAAAATTAACTCTTTAATTCACTTTACACTAATTAAACTTAAAACACTAATAATTAATCACACTGATTCACTTTATTCCGCTCTGAAGCTTCGCTTGTCTCGCCAAATTCAATACTTCCCCGATCGCATCTTGCAGCGCCTATTAATACACATTAGCACCGAAACATCCAGAACATTCATGTAAATAGGCGCACCAATCGAAAAAGTCCCGAAAGTTCGAGTGTCGGCTTCTAGAAGCTTAGTTCTTCGTTTCGATACTAGATGGCGCTGTCGGTTGAAAAATTAGTGATGTCATTTTCTGGAAAGCTCCCCTCGCTCTCGTCCCCAACACTAGGTGGCGCTAGTGCCGGGTACATGACGTCAACTTAGGCGCGCAACAATATTGCTACAATAGTTTGAAATTGCTAATATGTTAAAATAAAATAATTAGAAACCGTGATAGTTTAGGGGCTAAGCTCTCGCCGTAAATATCATAGTGTGCGAGCAAACCGGGTTCGATCCCAGCCGATTCCAATGACATTGTTAAATTGGTTTTAAGTGCTGTTTTACCACGTTCTCGGCAGTGAAGGAAAATTTCGTTAGAAAACCCGTGTCGGAGAAGGTTAAAAAAACTATTTTGCAGAAATGTGAAGTTCGTCAATATGCATTAGGGCAGCGCGGTAGACATTTCCTTACCCAAAAAAACTCACTCATTTCACTTATATTTTAAAGTTTACAAACTTTCTTTAATATATGTTAGTCATGTCGAAGGCCGCTATGGCTTTAATTAACAGCCTTATAATGTAATTCCTTTATGGCTCCTGTGACCTTAAAAATCTTAGGGCGACAAATTCTCCTCTGTGCGTCTGTTTGACCATAGACTATTATATGTTTGACATTGACAATATAAACTTAAACAATAATGTTTTACTTAATTTAATTTTAATATATTTGTAATACATATTATACAGAGTTATTTTGTAGCAACCGGCTAAATTTGCAGAAGAGGTTCAGAATAGGTAAAAATGTATAAGAAAACACTTAAACATTTTGTCCTTTTTATCATTTATATTTAAAATGTGTGAAAATGCATTAATTTAATTAATTGTGATTACTATTTTATTAGCACTCGTTGTTGAATTCGGAAGCAGTCGGTAGCATTCAGCCAGTTCGGCCATGGCTGAATCTGTAACTCATGCTCGGTTACAGATTCAGCACGTCTTTCAAAGTAAGCCCATTTTATTGCTAGGCACCTTCGTCCAGCCAGCCTCGACCGACAGCGTTCGCTTGACCGTGACCTCATTACATATCAGTGTTCTATTTTTAAAACTTCGTAGGTTAACTTGGCAACGAAAATATTCAAACCGCGAATACTATGAGAATATATATTGTTACAATTAAGGTAATGAAAGTTTACGCGGTGCGCAAAGATTATACGAAAACGAGTCTCTACCGCGTTTGCAAAGACAAATAATTAACGCATGTGTACGACTCCATCGGAGAACAATTTTCCTAACCTGCAGCAGCTAACCAAAGGCTGTTAGATTTTGGACATTTCAGCACTCCGTCACATAAAAGTGCCCGAGGTGATCATTTAGTCATAAGCCTGGTTGACGAAAACGCATTGATCGAGATTCGCCGAGATTTTACCCATTTGAAGAACAAGAAGGCCTGTAGTTACTCGGGTTGGAGCGGTCACTTTTTTCCGGGATCGGGTGGACGAAAGCCGTCTTCCGTGATTTTGGGTCTACGCCTAGGGAGTAGGAGTACCGGAAAAGACGCATTAAGACCTGTGCCAGCTCTGGTGCACGCTTCTTCAGCACAATTGGGGGGATTCCGTCAGGCCCAATCAACTTGTGGATGTCCAGGGAGAGGATTGTTTTGCGAACCGAACTTTGTGTGAATCGTAACTCCGACATGGAGCACTCACATCGCAGGATTATCGGACCCTCATCGAGAGTCGAGTTGGACGCAAAGAAAGAGCCTAGTAGATCGGCTTCCTCTTTTGCGGCATGGGCCAGTGAGTCGTCCTCCCTGTGCAGAGAATGAAGAGATGGCTGACAGAAATTCCCCTGGACAGCCTTGGCAAGATATTAGAATACACGGGTTCCAGAAGGAAGGTGAACTAGTTTCTCGCCAATTTTGCCTATGTGCTCCGACTTTACCTTGGCAATGACTCATTTGAAGGACTTGGAGGCGGAATTATACTTAGCGCTGATGTTTAGATCCCGGGACGTTGATGTGTCAGCTTAGGCTTCGTAGCACCCCTGCTTATAGCGTGATACTATTTTACAGGAGCGACCAAACCATGGCTGAGATTTGCCTCCGATGGGCACCACAGAGAAAGGAATAAAAAGTTCCCTACCCAGAAGTAATACATCAGCTACAGAATCAGCAAAAACGCTGTGATCGAGAAGCAAACCCGCCCCCAAGGGTAGGATGCAAAGAAAGACAACATAGTATCCCAATCGGTTGACCTGTAGTGCTAAACACGGCGGCAGCCTGCATGCAGAATGCGTTTTCAGCGTGAGTGGTCCAAGGAGCCTAAAGGGGCTTCGAGAGAAATTTGATATCCGTCCGGATGAGAGGTCAACAGAAGGTCTAACAGGGAAGATTCATGATGCTCCAGGCACACAGGAATGCTTCAGGCGAAGTAACCAGTTGTGTCAGACCATATGCCAAGGCAAAATCATGAACAGATCTCCCATGGTCGGTTAAACGTAAATCAAGCCATTTGGCGTTATGGGCATTAAAATCGCCAAGGATCACGCTCTCTGCGGAGGGTATCTGCTGTAGCAATGAATCTGCAGCCATTTGGACGAATTTGGACAAATTTGGTCTGTTTCGGCTTTACCGCTATGGGACCTATAGAGGCACCCGTAGACGCGCGGATGGTCGTCGCTGTCTACGCGTAGCCAAAGGATGGACAGGTCCGAACCTTCAAGACTGCCGAGGCGTCGAGAACGGACGTACTCTCTGACGTAAACCCAAACTCCAGCCAGAGGCACAAAGGAGTGTTCCAGTTTGTACCCCGGGTAGGAGAGATACAAAGTATCAGGCGGAGAGCACACCTGCGTCTAGGTCAGAAAGAGCGGAGCCGGCCTCGCTGTCTCGGGATGGTAGTGGACGGCATTTAGGTTAGAATAAAGTCCCCTGATATTGCAAAAATTCACGGATAGCGGGGCAGGGGTCGTATTGGTCTTGTTGCTCCGCTTGCCCCGAGTAATTGTGGTCTTGAGCGGAATTTGACCCCCCCCCTCTCCCCCAGAATACGAGGTGCAGCCTGAGAACCCACGCTTAGGAGTGGAGTAACTTGGTACTGGGGTAGTCTAACATATAATTCCACTACCATGTTGATGATCATGACCACGACCTCACACAATACCGGCGTGAAGCTGAGCTTCGACTTCACGCCGGTATTGTGTGAGGTCGTGGTACCACCCCGGTTTGAGCCGGCCCATACGTGCAACAGCAAAGATACCGCGTGGCTCTACCACTGTTGAAATCCATTTATCATAGCGCTAAAGCACTAAAACATAGAATTGAGTATACTTGTTACACTTAAAAGTACTACCTACCTAACACATCCCAAACCGAAAGATAGCCAACGTATTATAATGCTATGTGCTAAGATGCCGCCCACAAACGGTATGGGTGTGCGATGTCTACGGGTAAGTCGTGTCGCTGCAACAAATTCCGAAAATTCCGAAAAAAAAAAAAGAAAAACCGTACGCCGGAAGCTAACTCAAAAGGCGTGCCAAGTTTTGTCAAATGCTGTACACAGTTGACCGATTTCGGCGAAACCCGAACTGGCCATCATTGAGAAGGTCATTCGGTTCTAGAAAGGCCATGGTGTGGGAGTTTAATATACACTCCATTATCTAGCAAAGTATGAAGGTAATTAAGACAGACCGATAATTGGCAGGGTCGGTACGGCTACTTTTTTGCACGATGGCCAGCTTACAGGATTTTGGCACTATTCCAGTAATAAATGAGTTCCGAAACAAGCATATTAGCCACAGTATATAACTCAGGTTCACAAGCACACAATTTAGAACTTTAAGTAGTATATACCATCTGGCGCACTAGCTTAATTCACATCTAGACTTCGCAAGGTTTTAAGAACCTCCGTGTTTGTGATACGAACCTTCGACATAGAGGTCACGCTGTGAGGTAATTTAGGTGATCGTTGATACCACTGTCAAAACGAAAACTTTGTCCAACTGTGGTTGCCATCCTGAGAGAGCGTGGTACTTTGCATTCGTATTACACTCGATGTCAAAAATATTCAAATTAATATATGACAATATTCAACCAATACTGTCGGTGTCATAGATATAAGTCGGTGTAGTTGAAAATAGTCCTCATCCAGTTCTTATAATAGCCTCTCAAAAATATGAAGACATTTATGTATGCGTTGATTTTACAACATTATACAATTACAATGTACAATATACTCTGGAAATATTCTATCCTTACTACTACTTAGATGCATTGCAACACTTTTGAAAACTTTTACGCTATTCAATTAGGAAGTTTCAGTGCAGTTTTATGTTAATTTTATGGTTTTTGAGGTTGTTGGAAAGCACTTTCGTAACATTATGCTGAAAATGACTTCACCGAACCCTTATTAAGATAAGATTTAAAGTTGCTGTTTAGTATTTTATTTAATAAATATTTGACCAACATTTCTTTATAATTTCACTAGCAAGTATTGCATTTCTAAATTACTTATAAAGTATACTATCCAGAACTATTAATTTACACACAATAATTATTAATAATAAGATCCTTTTAGCTGGACTTTGTCTTGCTTCATTTTGAATCTTATTCGAAGAGAAATGTAGATTCCCATGGACCGCAGCTTTCATTTACCATCAGATGGGCACATAGTCCATCGTTTGTCACCGTAATTCTATAAAAAAATTAATGTATGTACAAAATGACAATGTGCTTGTTTACTTTTTAGATAAACATATCATAATCATTACCACTACAAACTATCAAAAGTTCACAGCAGAAAATAGCCCTCCTCCGTTGATTGTTCCTTAGGGGCATATTTGCCATATTTGCTATGCTTAGCAAGTGAGTTGACAACCGTCAGTTTTATGTATTCATTTAGCTGTTATTAGGAAGAAGATACTGCCCTTCACTGGTTTTATTTCCATCTTTCACTTCTAACGAAACCCACGGGATGATATTCTGGAGTAGTGCATATTCTTACTCCGCTACTACATAGTAATTAATATATACATTTGATAACATATTACACATATAAATAAAATTACGCCGCAATTAAAAGGACGATTTTAACCATTTCTTAGAAAAGCATTCCTAGAATTATTTGTAGAAATATTAAAAATGTCAAACTCAGGAATCCCTTTCAAGTTGTTGGCTGATGTTTACTGATGAAAAATGAGATTTTTCTAAAACTGTTAGTACTTTTTAAAACGTCGATATATTTTGCTTGTCTTGCGGAACTTGTGGAAACCATAAGACTCATATTAGTTGGGAGCTCCAGAGAGAACATGAGATTACGCAATATATAGTATGCTTTTGTTTTTTTTATATTTTGTAATTTTAAATTCTATAATATTAAGATATGATGGCAGGAGACCCGAGGGCATGACTTTGGTTTCTAGGAGAGAGGTGCTACTTGCGTAGGTGCTTTGGCAGCTTCTTATCCTCAATAACACATTTAGAGTTGAGGTTGTATTTGATGCAGTGAACTAAAAGTAAGTGACGCAAATATGAGTCTGATAAATTACTACATATTTTTGCCTTTTGCTGTAGAGAGTATCGAACTATCAGTGGGGTGAAGTTACTAAAGAATCTGCAAAGGATCTGGTTGTCGTTGCTGGTGACAAGAGGGCTGGTTCATTGGTTAAAACTGATTGAGAGGGTGGGGATCAAAACTAAATTGTTTGCGTATTGTGATGTTTACGGGAAATGCTACAATGCGTTAGCTAACACGGCTTGTAAATTAAATCATAGAAACAAGTGATTTTTTCTAAAAATATTACCACGTTTTCTTTCATATTCCTACATTTTCATTCGATTTTGAGCTATGTGCAAATTTCAAGTTAACAGCTCATCGGGAAGTTGTTAAATTTGAGTTGTAACATCTCATCCGGAGCGACTGACAAACAGACAAACAAGAAAGTGACTTAATAAAAACGTGGTAATAAGAAAGATATTTCTATTACCATAGAAACATATATGTATACGAAGAAAAATGTTTCAATAAAGTATGTCGAGAACATGTTAAAATAAGTTTAAAAGTTAAACGTTAGATTGAACTTTATTATAGAAATTTACTATCTCTTCCAACATTCAACATTTGTTAGTCATTTTGGATAAATATTTTCTTTTCAATTTTCTGTAGTACAAGAGTCCTCATAAAAAGTGGGTCGTCACTTCAAACGATACGTAATAAAATACGATGCATAAAGCTCAGAAGGTTCTACTAAAGTTACTCGTAAAGTAAAAAAAATGTTTAGTGTGTGCTCGCAAGTTTTTATAATGGCACTTGCAGAATATAAGTGCTGTAAGTATTACACTGCATTATGATGCTGGGCAGATGCCTATTATTTGCTACATTGATGTACATATGATGATTACATATTTGTCCCCCACTTTGAGAGGTATAAATAAATACATACGATACTGTGAACCTCATTGGATTATCCTGTTATATTGATGTGATCGGATTGTACAATAGCTGTTGGTTTCTTATTGCATGATAGTAAATTGTGTTTATTTGTTATAGTGATGTTCAATTTCTTTCTTATTCGGTATTACTGTAACACTATCCATGGCAAAAAAAAGAATAAAAATATAATAATAAGTTAGGAAAAAGACAGTTATAGCCTAAACACGTCCCACAGGCGTGCACAGCCCTCTTATTTCTTAAAGGGTTTTAGAGCAATTAGTCCGATACGGTGCTCCAATGTGTGTTGGTGAAATTCACATATCCTTAAGTATGTTATTCTTTTTATTTTTATTTTCACTGTATTCAGCAGTTTTCCTCAGCACGTGGTTGGTCAGCGTTTAAAATTGTAATTGCAATTTCATTGGTGCCGGTGGATATTGAAGTCAAGTTTTGTACTGTATAATTTACAGAGAGCGCTTTATTAATTTCACTTTTGAGATAACTTTATGGATTGGTACGTGTATATACGAAATAAGAACAGGGAGTAAAATAATACTACCGGTGTGCTAGGTACCATATTCTTGTTGATTAGGAAAACATAGGTTAATGAATTGCGTTTTTTTTTTAAATAGGAAAAGGGTTACAAGCGAGCACACAGTCCACCTGATAGTAAGTGGTTGCTGTGGCCCATAGACATCTACATCTATCCTCGTTTGCGAATCAAAATGAAGATGCGTTGTCAGCTTTTAGGATTAATATGGAATACCTCTTTTCCAGTTAAAAGGGTCTCCGGTTCTCTACACTCACCATACGAGACACAGCTGCATTAAGCTGCTATTTGACGCTGGTATTCTGTGAGAGCGTGGTCCTTCCCCGGTCGAGCCGACCCATTCGTGGTACAACTATAAAATTGATATAGCTGCAGCATGGCTCTACCACGTAAAAATATTCGCCTATTCGCTCAATGCAATTTATTTTCTCATTTTTTTATCCCGGGATCAATGGATTAACATTGATGTCAGTTGCTGCTCAACGACGCCACTTGACTTATGATAAATAATGAATGAAAACAATGAATAAAAATTAAATGATGAGGTTGTGGAGCTCTTGATATGAGTGTTTTATGTTTTCTTAAATCTTTTCGATTAAACATGTACGTTGATCACAATTAATGAGGATCTAAAATATCATATGCTGTGTGATGCTTATGCCCAGCAGTGGGACGTATATATGATGTAACTTTAATTTGAAGTACACACATAAAAACTACTTATATGTTATAACTCAACTCATGTGGCTCAAAGACCCCAAAGTTGGACTTCACGCCAGTGAACTATTACGAGTATATGTAAGAGAAAAAAAGCATTTTCATTTTTTGAATAAGGGTGCCAAAAAGACACAGTCCATATGGGTTGACTAGTACAGAATTCCTCGAGGCATTAACTCCGCCCTTTGTATTCTTTTGTTTAAGGATGCAATAAAGAATAAAATAAATAAATAAACAAATAATGGTAAGTGGATACAGTGACCCATATAAATATGCATCTATCGTCGATTAAGAATCAAAATGCTGATGTGTTGTCAACAATGAGGAATGATCCATCTCATTCCTCATCGTTGACTACCTTAAAATGCCTTATTTCCAGTAGAAAAGGTTTCCGGTTCTCTACAATCACTTCACACACTAACAGCAGCATTAGGTCACAATTTTACGCTAGTATATTTGGAGTGTGGTTTTTCCCCGTTCGAGCCGACCCATTCGTGCTACAACCAAAGCTAACCATCTAAAAATAACTGTAGCGTGGCTCTACTTCGTAAATATTGAGCTAGTAGTTCTGGTTTTCATTAGCAGTATGTAAAATATTTGCTTGCAACAGTAAAAAGGAAATATAACAATAGCCCATTATCTCCTATTGTTGGTAAAATTCTCTCTAAACTCATTTCCGAGAGAGTAGATCATATTACGATAATTTCTGTCACCGAGCCATCGCTTTAGCTATGCGTAACTTTCTGTTAGCAAAATGCACTAGCAAAATCATCGCAGCAGTTGAAGTTGTCATGTGGATAAAAAGCTCTATTCAACAACACGAAGTGTAGACTCATACACGAGTTTGTCACTCAAATAACAAATTAAGATAATTTTGGAAAACATAAAATGAAGATATAACAAAAAACACTATATCATTCGAATAAAATACGTACGCAGTTATTAATCTTTTGTCTTGAAGTTTTCACGTGAGAAAATTTTAATGTGACATTTAACTTTCATTTCATTGTGCCCTGTGAACTTGAACGTTGAGCTTTGATAATTTTGATCATACGTCATTGAAAAGAAAGTTATTGAGGTGAAAACTTAGTGGATAAGTATGTAATTAATGAATATGGGATAAAATAGTGAATATGGGATAAAAAGTCAACTGGCGTCGATTTTTATTATTTTTTTTTAATTTTAAAAATCGACTTTTATTAAATATCTTGAAGACACTATTTATAACTCTCACTGAATACGTTCAATAACGTGCATTAAATGACACAAAAAATAATTTCACGATATAATCGTAATAAATAAATACTTTTAGAAATAGAAATAGAAATAGAAACTTTTTTATTCAATGTAGATTATAAAAATACTTATTGAAAGTCACTTTTTTTAATTTAATTTACCACTGGTTCGCAAAAAAATCCTCTGTCCTGGGAAGAACCAGCAAGAAACCCAGCGGGACTATTTTTTTTAATAATAGCTTACAATCATGTTTACAATCAACAACACAAGACAAATTAGAAATAGCTTGGTAGCGATCACTCTTCCCAGAGGTTATTATCATCTATAAATTCCTTAATATTATAATAACCCTTTTTATACAAACTTAGTTTAATAACATTGTTGAACTTTGTGTATGACAAATTTTGTATATTTTCTGGGATTTTGTTGTAAAAGCGTATACATCGCCCCAAGAACGAATTACTAACTCGGTGGAGTCGAGTAACTGGTACTACCAGCTTGTGTCTGCTCCTAGTATTTACTGAATGAATATCACTTATTTTCGCAAAACTACTTTTAATTTTGTGTACGTACATTATATTTTCATAAATGTATTGAGAGGCCAGAGTTAATATATTAATTTCCTTAAATTTTGGTCTCAGTGACTCTTTTGGTTTTAAATTATATATTGCTCTAATGGCCCTCTTCTGTAAAATAAATATAATTTCAGTGTCAGTCGCGTGTCCCCATAGCAAAATACCATACGACATAATGCTATGGAAATAACTAAAGTAAACTATTCTAGCTGTTTCAACACTGGTAAGAGTTCTAATCTTTTTTTACAGCATATGCTGCAGAACTAAGTCTGCTAGCTAGTTATGATATATGGGGGAGCCATTGAAGCTTTGCGTTTAGTGTGATTCCAAGAAAAATGGTGGTATCAACAAGACTCAGTTCCTCCCCATTTAAATTACATTAGTATTGACATGTTTAACATTAGGAGTTACGAATTTCATACATTTAGTTTTAGTTCCATTCAAATGCAAATTATTAACATTAAACCAATTGACTAACTTAGCTATAGCATTATTTACTTTGTCGTAATTTAATAACTGTCGTTTTAATTTGAAAATTAATGAAGTATCATCAGCAAATAATACTATATCATGGTTATCCCCTACTATGTAAGGTAAGTCAATAATATATACCAGAAACAGAAAGGGGCCGAGAATTGAACCCTGAGACACGCCCATTTGTACAATCGACCCGGAAGAACTCATACTATTAATAACAACTTTTTGTGTTCTGTCACTTAAATATGAAATAATTAATTTAAGAGCATCATTTCTTACAGCGTAGTGTTGAAGTTTCCTGATTAATGTTTCATGGTGAACACAATCGAAGGCTTTGGATAAGTCACAGAACACACCCAAAGCATCCTGTGAATTCTCCCATGCATTAAATATATATTTAATCAGCTCAACACCAGCAACAGTTGTCGGGCGACCCCTTGTGAAACCAAATTGATTTTTATGAAGTAATTTATTTACATTAAAAAAAAATTAACAATTGATCAAGAATAATTTTTTCAAAAATTTTACTAAGTATTGGCAGTACAGAAATAGGTCTAAAATTAGCGGGGTCCAATGTACTACCAGATTTAAATAAAGGTATTACTTTACTATGCTTCATTAAATCAGGAAACACACCAAATTTGATACTACTATTAAAAATAATAGATAGTTGAGGTGCGATTGTATCCATTATAGACGCAATAACTTTAACAGAAATCCCCCACAGATCGGCGGTTCTCTTAATATCAATATTCTTAAAATATTTTACAATATCTTTTGATGAAACTTTATGAAATGTAAAATTCTTTGTACACACATTTACATTTTGTTTAAGTAATGATTCGGCGACGGTAGGAGAAGTATTCAGTGACTTAGTGGTTAAGACTGGTATATCAGTAAAATATTTTTCAAAAACCATTGCAACTTACCTGATCTGATTTAGTTAATTTATTGTTAAAACTTAACTGGTAGTTTGAATTGCGAGAGTTGACCTTACCAGTTTCACTATTAATTATACTCCATGTCATTTTATTTTATTAGAAGCAGTCTTTATTTTGCTTAAATACAATGACTTGGCTAAGGAGCACACTCTTTTAAATATTTTGGAATATTTTTTTACATATTCCCTAAATTCGACGCTAGAATTATAGGACCTTTCATTGTAAAGTTCATATAACCTTTGTCTACTCTTATGGACTCCTACTGTCGCCCATTCATTAAATGTTTTACGATTATTCAAGGAGAATGTTTTAGAAGAAAAATTATTATTAAATTCATTGCAAATGAGCTTAAATAATGTTGCATACAAAAAATTTGGATTATTTGGTATGAAAGTAATGGAAGTTTTTTTACTATGTTACTTCTAAAATTCTCCAAGCGATGTGCATTTACTGGAACAAACACTACTTTTTTATCTACTTGCTTTTTGTGAACATAAGGTAATGAAACAAATTGTCCACAGTGATCAGAGCTCAATTTTTTAATTATACATTTATTGAACGGCTTAACATTTGTAAAAATGTTATCTATACATGTTGCACTAGATTCAGCAATACGTGTTGGCTCCAAAAATAAATTAAAAAGACCATAAGATTTAAACAATGGTCTAAATTTAATATTAGTGGACGAAGCTTCTAGGAGATTGATATTAAAGTATCCACATATTACAACAGATTTATTCTGTTTATTAAGCTTAGCGAAAACTTCCTCCATATTTTTTTCAAAAGTATCATATCAAGAACATGGGGGTCTGTAAAGTCACAACAATGAGGTGCTCAAACTCAACACATGCCATTTCTACAGTTCGCTCAACAGAGAGGCTCACAATATCTTTACGTTCTTTATATGATAATAATTTACTAGCTAAAATTAAGGAGCCACCTCTTAAAATCGTTTCTCTATTGAAAGAACTGAGCACCTGGTGATTACTAAAGTTAAACATTAAATTATGAGCTTTTAACCAATGTTCAGTAATACATAGAATATAAATATTGTTGCCATTTAAAAACAATTCAATTTCTAGCTCTTTGCCTATCATGTCTTGTATATTCTGATGCATCTGGTGTAAACAATTTTTATTATCATTTTGTGGAGTTATACAATTGCAACTATTAAGGATTTGTAAGCTACATTCTAAATTATTTAAATTATCATAACTGCTAGAGATTATCTCTATTGTCTAATTTTCTAATTTAAATTACTTGGAACGGATTCCAAATTACATGTAAAGTCATTATGCTGCTCAATAGGAGGTAGCCGTCCCTAGATATATAAATAATAAGATAGCACATTTGCTATCTGTCTTAAATTATATTTGGATAGGTAATACCTATCTGTAGTCAAAAAATTCTTAATTAAATTATTAATTTATTATAACATACTTTTTATACACATTATTTTCCTTCACCGCCAAGTATCTGGGTTAAAGTGAAATATTGTACATTTGTTTTTTGACCTTTGACTTTTTTTGATTACTACAACTATAGTTATTACATTCACATAATATTTTACTAAAAAGACTGAATCTACTGTAAGTTTACTTATATATATATATATATATATATATATATATATATATATATATATATATAATAAACGTGCACACAGCCACTCGAGTTGCCTCGGGGAAACCGCTCCATTACGCAATTTCATACTACAGCAAAGCCTTTTTTTAAATGAAAATTTTTGTGGTCGTTTTTATTTATTTATTTATTTGCTTAATCTTTAAATCTTTATTATACACCTTATATACTAAGGGATATAAAGGGCGGACTTAATGCCTGATTTGAGAAACAGTGGTAGGTGTAATCAATCACTTCATAAATAAATAATAAGGATATAAAACCAAAATAAAATGCAAATGAATAGAATATATATATATAATATATATATATATATATAAAATTCACTTACCTAATATATAATATAGGATAAATAATAAATATATAAACGGGTACTTCTATACAAAACTATAAGTAAATGAAATATTATGAGACAAAAATAAAATAGCACAATATATATTAAAATACATTACACAAAATATTACTTATAAAGTGAAAGAGAGAAAAAAACACAATAGTCGGATAGTAGGTGGTATTATTCTTACGACAGAATTCTCGAACTAGTCTTTTAAAATAATTCTTGTTATTAGTTTTCTTGATATAAACAGGCAAGACATTCCAGAGCAGTATAGACTGTACAATAAAAGAGGAATTAAAGAAACCACTCCTATGTGGTGGAAAACGAATTTTAAGACAATTTTGGTAACGGGGAACTCTATCGTTAGTAGAATACAAATATTGAAAGTTATTCTTAAGATAAGAGGGAGAATTGGGGTCATTTAAAATTGAATGTTGTACTTGCAAATTTCGGGAGCTACGCCTTTGACGAATAGATAGATAGATAGAATAGCTTAGATCGGTACTGGGAAATATGGTCATACTTACGTAAGCCGAAAATGAATCTAATGCAATTGTTGAGAAGGCGCTCCAACTTATCGAGAAGATATTGAGATAGATCTGGGTAACACACATCTGCATAATCAACATTTTTACATAGTTTATTACATTATTGTATTATATTATATATACTACAATAATAAGACAACTTTATCACAGTAATTTGTTTCGCGTTAATTTGTTCTGGCATGCCGGTGCACAAGCAACTAAGTTTGCCCATCAAGAGTTAAGGAACGAGATTACTATAACAAAATTCCTTGTTGCATTACAGATTTATTACTTAAGCTTTTGAAATATATTTTTTGTGTTATCATTGTTCACTCTCGCGTAGCATCTAAAAATTAGTTTTATTCAAATCAAAGGATATACGAATTTGTTCTATCTATCTACATAAAAGAAAAAGTAATCTATTTATGTCCGTTATGGACTTCGAAACCGTCCAACAGCTTTTGAGTGTGTTTTAATGGGTCCCTAGATGGTTTATATTCACATTTGTACCTGGTAAGTAGCGCTGTTGTTGGTATCCAGAAAGCATCCGTGCCGAAGTCAGGGCGGATCGCTATTAAATAGATAGTGGAAATGAATATAACTAATACGTTATATTCAAAGAACGATGAACAACAATAGAACGTGGTAATTGACTAATATAGTACGTGAGGGTAATATGGTCATCCGGTTAATATAGTCACTTTTTTATAACTAAAAACTACAGACGTGTTTGCATAGATGACTTTGTGTTACGATAGCACTCCAAAGGTCGCTATGGGTGACGTTATAGTATATGTTTTAGTAATTTTTAGTATTGCGTAGCGTAGTTAGTTTTTTTTTAAGTTGAGATTTCGAAGTATTCCTATCCTAAATATTTCCAAAGCCTGTTTGCTATTTTTTTCTTAATATTTTAGTTATAGTATCCGACTTTGTGTTTTTGTCTATGATATCATCCCAGTTTTGTTTTTATAGGGTGGCAAAAATTAAGGTGACCATATTACCCTCACGTACCTTACTCGTTCAACATTTTTTTTGATTGTGAATGAAATGAAATGAAATCTATGACGTGAAATTTATGACGACGATATTTAAGACTTATCGTTTGCTAATTCATTAAAATTTTATGTAATAAAATGGGTGTCCATAGCTAAGATTGCCTGTTTAGATTATTAGTTTAAAAATAAGCAGATTTGAATAAAATTTATTTATTAAAAGGTTAACTACCTTGGCTTCAGTTTTTTATTTATGAAATTGAAATACTTTTAAGTAGCAGCTGATATTCAAACTGATTTTTGTTAAAAGTATTCAAATATGCAGCTAAATCTCTATGAAACACAGGTGTTAAGTGAGCGCACATCCGGTGGATGTGCGCTCACTTATCACACTTAATTGTATTAAAAAAATAATTTATATGACAATATTTAATATACGTTTAAGGGGGAAAAAGTGTTGTATCAATTTATAATTAAATATAATAATTATAATAAGAATAGCACTACATTTACAGATCAATAAGTTTTTTGTGAGAAAGATATTGAACAAAAAAATATTTATAAATAATTTTATAATACTTGATACTAGCAGAATTAGGATTTTACGAGTCCCTTAACCTTTGCACTAAAAAATAATAAAATATCGTAAAATAGTAGCTTAATGCTGTTGGTTTCGTATAGTGAGTGTAAAGAATCAGATACCCTTTTTACTTAAAACGAGGTATTCCATCTAAGACCTTAAGGGTAACAACGAATCTCAATTTTGATTCTTACTCGAGGATAAATGTAGATTATCCGTGAGCCACAGCATCCGCTTACCATCAGGTGATTTGCAAGCTCATTTGTCACCCGTATTCTATAGAAGATAAATTAAAAAAAAATAATACATCACTATTTTGTATTTTCTTTGCAATATATTAAATCGAAGAATCCAAAAAGTAGTGTTCATTATTACCATCATCAATATTAAGCCCTTGACAAGTCCACTGATGAACATCGTAGGCCTTCCGCAAGGAATATTATGCATACATTGACTTCCTATTCCTGATGAGAACTCTGAGAATAAAATGGAACTCAAAATTATATTTACAATTTTGTACACTAGACACATTTGATTTCGCAATCTCTGAGGTGTAAGACCATGTTCGTTATGTCTACGAAAGTCTTGTCCTTTGCTTAGGAAGATGTTTTCAAGCTTCTTCCATTTCCTGACGATATAGTCATTATGGTCTAATTATATAACTGTTTTTAACTTAACATCAATCATATCGCATAATAATTTCGCATTGATGCTCGCAACACCAGACATTTAGCAACTTTAATGCTGCTCCCCATCACCGATCTGGGTACTTTACGTTTGGCTTTGGCTGGTTTAACAAGATGGTATCTTTTATAGAGACATCGCAAACACAATTTGCATTTTATAACATAAAAACGAAAAGTAAAATGAAGCTATATTCACATTTTTGGCAAATTAAATTTTATATCAGCAATTATATATTATAAGTGTCATAATAATATATCTGTCATATGTCAAATAGCAAAGTAACACACTTGATTTGATATTAATTGAAGGACTCGCATCCTGAGGGTTCTTCCATAATCTTCAATACGTGGGCAAGTAAAAATATATATATGAATTTTGAAATAGGTACCTTATCGTTTATTTCAGAGTTCTCAGAGTAAGAGGATTACATTTTCACAAAACCAGAAGCAAAGAAGCGTTACATAAATTCCGCTTAGTTTCGTAAACCGTTACAGTATACATATATTATTCAAATTTAAACAAAATTCGGTGCTATTTTCAATATTTTTCACAGTATTAAAATTTTGATTTGCAATAAATTCTTACCATATTACTGCTACGAAATCTATACAGATTTGATATTTTTAAAATGGTACCAGGAAAAATTTACTGCACGGATAACTCGTTTGAGATAAGGAGGTGATCTGCTCGTATATACTCGCATTGTGCTCCAGATTTCTTGAGGCAAATCAGAAGAAATATTGATGAAAAAATAAAATTACACGCGATTGCTTATCAAAGAGTTTAACAAAATTACGCCTGCTATACGTCATACTTTAAAAAAATTCATAAAACCAGTTTATTATTTTAAAATTCTGGAATGTGTTCTAAAAGTATGTCATAAATTTTCTTAATGACAGAATACTTAAACTTTTGCCATTAGAACCGCAACTCTTATAATTAACGATGTACCTAAATCACTTTGTCTGTCCTATCCTATCCTATAACGCAAATACAACTTTTTAAGTAAGAACCTTCTTTGAAATATTTGTATTTATATAAATACACGTTAAGCCTTAAAATATTTTTGTATAGGTCAATAGTCTGTGACAAAATGTTTCTTTATTTCTTTTAAAAACTAAAGAAAATCATTAGAAAATGCTACTATTACGTATTATAAACTTATGATCAAACAAAAGCTACAATACGAAGCACCTGTCGTCAGGCGACGCTTAAAATCATTATTAATTATTACATCCCATCACCAGTCCGCTGCTAAACATAGGCCTTCCCCAAAGAATGCATCCATCAACTTCCAGAATTTCTTACCAGGCCGTCTCTCTAACTATTGGAAGGACGCCTACACTTCGATTTTTTTAGTAAAGTTACAGTTTTTATATGTCCCGCGGCTGGGCGCAGCGAGTAAAATAAACCGTGTAGGTTTAAAATGTATACAAAATAATTTTATTTCTTGAACATCTACATTTCCTCACTTTATATTTCATCACCGTCAAGTATCTGGATAAAGGAGTAATACAATAAAAAATATTAATTATTTGGTTACTAAGGCTAATGGCATTACACTCACATTTTATTTTATTAAAATACTGAATCTCCTGTAAGTGCATATACATATATATATATATATATATATATATATATATATATATATAATTTTGGTTCATATTTAGAGTAAGTGTGGCCCTATCCAAATGACGATTCACACAACCACTCGAGTTGCCTCGGGGAAATCGCTCTATTTCACAATATCATGCTGCAGCTTAGGCTTTTTTAATGTATATTATTATAAAACGGTTCAAAATCTGTTGTACTTATCTTTTTCCTATTATTCCGTTTTATATTTTGTGCTATACGTTTTAACTGGAATAAAAATATTTTCTTTCCATCTTTATTCAGTATTTTGATTACGGGTTAAATATATTTTATAATAACCGCATGGCATAGTGATTACATTAACTGGATCAACTATCTGTGTTCGAACCTTACCCATTATTGATATGCAGGTTACGATCTGAGTGTCCACTCTGTTTGAGCGATTTTAAGGCAGGGAGTGCGATGTGTATGACAACTCTACCAAAAACGTCATAATTTTGTAATGTATTGTTGAAAAAGAAAATTGAAAAATTTTAGTGATCGTTTTACTTTGATCATTAGTGTATTATAAGTGTAATGAGAAAACTTTATCAAAGTAATTTGTTCGTGTTGATCTGTACTGGCATGCTAGTGCACAAGCAACTAAGTTTGCCCATTAAGCGTTGAGAAACGAGATTACCAGAACGAAGTTCCTTGTTGTATTATAGATGAATTACCTAAGCTTTTTAAATATTTTCTATTGTGTTATCGTTGTGTTACTGTAGTACATAAAAAAGTGTAAAATTCAAATAATTTTAAATATGAATTTGTATTTAATTAAATAGTGGAAATAAATATAAGTGACAACTTTATGACTATGATATCTTAGGCATATTACCTACTTAATCCTAAAAAATACTATAAAATATAAAGCTTATGAGTATTCACAGGTGAGCTGACCTTTATTAGTTTAAGAGATCAAAATAAGTAAATTTTATTAAAAAATACACATAAAAAATATCAACCACTTTGGCTTCAGTTTTTGTTAAAAACCATCGAAATACAAGATATTTTAATTGTAGCTGATGTTCAATATAATTTTTGTTAAAAGTATTCAAATAAGTATGTAATCGAATGTTTGTGAACCTCAGAATTCACTATCATTCGGTGAATGTGCGCTCGCTTGTCACACGCAATTTGATCCTACAAATCGAATATGTATCAGCGATATTTTGACTAATAATTTAAAATGCTACACACGATATGGTTATGTTTTATATGTATTAATAAATTTACGTTGACTACAATATAGTTCACCATATTTTTTTACAGAGAGTTGTATAAATTTACTTAAATTTGAATTGCACTCTTTCATAAAACAAAGCATATGAGGGCATCCTCAACTTTTTCTGCAACTAGGGTGGCGCCATAAGTGGCGCCATAAATGAGGTGAAAAGCTGGCAGATCAATAATCATTTTGGAAGTTATTAAACAAAAAAATTTTTTCAACATAACTTTGTATGAATTGATACTAGAAGAAGTACGATTTTACGAGTCCATTAACGTACGTTTATACGTGGTAGACCTACGTTGCAGATATATTATGGTTGTAGTACGAATGGTTCGGCTCAACCGTGATAAGACCATGCTCTCACAGAATACAAAAAATAGTAAAATATCGTAAAATAATAGCTTAATGCTGCTGTTTCGTATGGTGAGTGTGAATACCGGAGACGCATTTTTTTTAATTCCATCTAGACCTCCGAGGTGAAAACGCGTCTCAATTTTGATTTTCAATCGAGGATAAATATAGTGTCCATGGGCCACAGTATCCAGTTACAATCAGGAGGACTGTGAGCTCATTTTTCACCCTTATTCTATAAAAGGAAAACTAATAAATAAAAAAAGCCCTTTAAGTAAAAAATAATTACTTAATGCAAATCTCCTTCATACGTTCCAAAACGAGTTCTTGAAATATATGGAATGGCGTGATGTTCATGTAACAGTACAAGAGCATGAGCTATTTGCGAGTTTAAAGGCATTCCATTACATGCTTGCCATTGCATGCTACATACGTGCTCGTTTTTCGTTTTTGTACTGTGTCATTACATTTTTTTGACGAAAGACACGTGTGTGTGTATCTGAATTATAGTTATCAAGAAAAATAGGATAAATCTTAAGAAGAGTGTGAACCCTAAAATGTTTATACAAAAAACAATAACGCTTTCTCTTCCGTAATGACAGTCTAATTTTCATAATTTTTGGAAATGTTGTACTTTTTTATTTTATTTATTGAACTAAACTGAAATACTTAAAAGATACTCGTACAGACCTAGTTAAAGGTATAGTGAATCTAATGTCTATAATATTTCTGTAATAACATAGACCAAAATGGTTTCATTTCGTAAAGGCTTAGGGGGTAAAAACGTCATCGCCCGCAACAATATTCCAAAAAGGAAATGTTGGCAGTTACTTCAAAGATTTGCAACTCTCTCTATCGCACGATACTGCGATACGGAGCGAGCGGTGTGAAACAGATAGCATTTTTGAAAACACTTACTCGCACAGCTTATCGGCACTTTACAATCTAAACTTTACAATATTTAACAAAAATGTGTCTAATGTCTGTAATATTTTATTATATCATTTATAGTAAGCTGCTTTATGCTTTTAATTTTAATACATTATAATATTACACCACTATTTAGTATTTCGCTATGCAATATATTAATGTCAAAAAATAGTGCTTATCATTATTAGTATCATCATTACCATCATCATTATCATCATTAAAGGCCTTAACAAATTTACCGCTGAATATAGGTCATACAGTAAGTCGATGTAAGATATAATTTGCATAATGATTTCTACACATTGAAATAATACTAGTTTTTACGGAATTTATCGCGTATATTTAATTTTTTAATTACCCGACGTTTCGAACGCTTTACAGCACTCATGGTCACGGGCAGGACTGAGATGTTCAACGTCCATATGTCATAGTTAACCGCGGTTACTATAGATTAAAATTTAACTTTTGTTCCGATCTATGCAGTATGAACTTATGGTATCTTGAAGTCTTGCAGTTGTATGCTTGGGTTGGGATTTAATTTTATTTATTATAGGATCCCAAGCAGATGGTAGCACCCAGCCATCTTCTCTATTGAAATTAGGATGTTTTTTGATTTCAATAGCCTCGCGAATCATCCTTGGAAGGAATCGGTGTTCTTTAGCGAGGATCTGCGGTCTATCAAATCTAATGTAGGGACGGGGGCGATCCTGTACGTGTTCACAGACTGCAGACTTCCCGGAGCGTCGATTCTTCACATCAGCTATATGTTCTTTAACGCGGGTTTTTATTGATCTTTTAGTTTGTCCTATGTAGGAGAGACCACATTCACAATCAAGCTTGTACACTCCTGCATCTTGCAGAGGGACATTACACTTGACCGATGGTAAAAACTGACCAATCTTCTTCAGCGGCTTGAAGTATGTTTTGATGGAAGCGCGCTTCAAGATATAGCCAATCTTGTCAGTGACTCCTCTAACATATGGCAGTACAGCAGGTACACGTTCGACTGTGGCCGGCTTCACTCGTTCACTGTGACGTAGGCGCGAGACTCGAAGCTTGTTGTCATGCAAAACTTGCTTGACATGGTGGAGCTCTGCAGCCAGGTGTTTACTGTCACAAATCTCTCGTGCTCTCTGAAACAAAGATTTACCCACGGTAGCTAACTGTGAAGGATGGTGGTGAGAATCACCGTTTAAATATCTATCTGTATGGGTCTTTTTTCTATACACAGTATGGCTCAAGGTGTTATCAGGATTCCGAATTACTAACACATCTATAAAAGCTAAGGAATTGTTTGCCTCTAACTCCATTGTGAACTGAATTTTAGAATTTATAGAGTTAAGATGGTCTAAAAATTACTTTATCTAAAGGTAGAATTGTGAAAGTGTCGTCTACGTACCGCTTGTAGAACCTTGGATTTATGGGAGAACTAAGCAGGGCTTTCTCCTCAAAGTCTTCCATGAATATGTCGGCGACAATGAGAGATACAGGTGAGCCCATCGCCACACCATCTACTTGCTTGTAGAACTCCTCCTTCCACAATAGGTAGCCAGATGTAAGGCAGTGTCTGAGTAATACTGCATATTCTACGGGCATGTTGTTTTCTTCCAGCCTTCTAGTTACAATTGAGATGCAGTCTTCAACAGGTAAGCATGTAAACAATGACTGCACATCAAAACTGACCATAGTTTCATTTTCTGCCAGATGTAGGTCTTTAATCTCGCTGACAAAATGGTAGGAATCCTTTATGTGTGCTCTTGTATGTCCCCTGAGTATGTCCCGTATGATATAATTTGCATTTCAACTTTTCAACAACTACTGCGTGAACTTTGTTCCTATTTACTAAATTTTGATGATTACTTTATTAATAAAATAGCATACTTACTATTCAATTAAGAAAGTTATTTTAGAAACAATGAAAGTCAACTCTACGCCCAACCGGAATCAACTAGTAAACTTGGAAAAACGAAGATCGACTGGGAGACAAGAGAATTCAAAGTTCGTTACGTTTAAGTACCGCTAAGCTTAGCGGTCAGTCGCCGTAGAGTCTACATTACCTGAAGATGCCTCGTGTAGAGGCGAAACACGTGTCGTATTTTCGTCGATGGTGTATCTTACCTGAAATAGTGGTGTTGAAAGTAGTGGTGCTGCGAGTAGTGGTGTTGGGAGTAGTGGTGCTGGGACTAGTGGTGACGGAGTTAGTGCATGCAATTGAGGGAGGGCGGGAGGTGCTCTTCAATCCAGGTAAGACACATTATTGTAATTGGTTAGCGGAAGGTTGCAAAGTAATAAATTATTTATTATAATGGAGTTCCGCAAAGTAACGCCTGATTCTATCAATTATCTTAACTTTGTTATCCAAGGCAGGCCTGCTACGATTTTCTATATTAAAAAATAAACTTAAAAGGAAATTTACATACTTTAAGTTTCTCTGCAACGTGAAATATATCAAGCAATTTGATTTTTTGTTATTAAAGAGCTTCATAGGTATTATAGAGAAAACGCTTACTGAGAAGCGAGTTTAATTAAATTTACCATACCGCAGTAGCTAGCGCAATGCTGATGCCACTGCAATAATAATGCTGTTCGCTATCACCACAGAATAAATAACAGTACTATTCTATCACCATCATTATTATTGCACAAAAATATTAATTATTTTACGTATAAAAATCGATTAAATGCAATCTATTCTTGCACAACCATTAGTCTTAATAATATCAAAGCTTAAGAGAAGGTAAGAAGATAGGCATCCCAAAGAAAATTTAAAAACGGCCGAATTGGTTATGATCAATCACGATTAATTACCCTAGAATTGTTAATTAACTTTATTATACATTTTTAATCCTTTTTCTTTCCTAATAAAACGAAAAACTATTAATAATACATTTCAAAAAAGTTGTTTGGATAACCTTTTAATTCAAATCAAATACGATGATTTATTTCAACTTCCCGCTTACTATGAAGAATACTATGGGGCAATTTTATTCTTAAGAGGTATTTTTTCATTTACATGTTAGGGTGTATATATTTCATACCATTTATACCATTTTTAAGTGATATTACTGTCAGACGACATCGAGAGGTTGAAATCACCACAATCGTTTTATTTTTGAAAATTTAACAAAAAAAATTAAATTCAACCTGCATGATATATGTAAATAATGTAAATATTTTAAAAACGCAAATAATTTAAATTTTAACGTCTGGTGGCAGCGTAAGAGAATCCATTATAGTTCAATTCGTCCCGTGAGTGTCGTAACAACCGACTATATTTTAAATAGGATAATGGGCCATTTACACGAGGACAATAGCAAAGACAATCCACTAAGCCAATCCAATATGGACCTTGTCTAAATGGAGACAATCCGCTGCATTGGATTGTCCTGCGCCGCCACCACTGGCGCGGTAGATTGGCTTGCCCAATGGCTCCGTGTGATCGCGCGTTCCTAGACACTCAATTTATTTAGACAGTAAGCCAATATGCCAGTGAACCATCGATGTTGCTCACGACAACACATGTTTGTTTTGAAAATTTGGGCTACATTATATTGTATTAATTTTTATAGATTACACACGATTTAAATGACCGTGGTTTTAACCAAATGGACTCCACAAGTGACATCAAAATTCATATCTCTGTACCGCGAACAAGAATGTTTGTGGCGAATTGATAGTTTAACCTATCGTGACAGAGACTCTAAGAACACTGCTGTAAGAAATATAACTATCGGTATGGAGCTCCCCGATCTGATTGTTGATAATTTCAAAAAGAAATTTTGATATTTGAGATTTACTTATATGATTGAAGTAAACAAACAGGAAAAAAGTCTACGATGTGGCCCTTGTACTTCAACAATTTATAAGTCATCCTTGTCGTGGTTTAATAAAATGGATGCATTCATCAAATACGTAAATATAAAAATAAACACACAAAACTCATCAGTAAGTATATATTTAATATTATGTTTACTTTGCTTACAACATAGAGTTTTTGTTTATCGTATCATCTTATTTTGCCACGGAACAGCTCCTTCTTTAGAATAATAAATTTTGTATGCATCTCTGACAACTATCGCGTCCTTGGAGTAGTAGTTTCCTCCAACTTGCGCAATCTCATTTAACACCACATTAGCTTCACGCCATTGACCGGGTATAACCTTACAAGTGTTCACATCTTCAAAGTCAGCATAATTTTTTTGTATATAGGTTTTTTATTTGTTTGTCTGAGACAGTTATATAGGGCACAAGCAGCTAAAATTATTTTATCAGCAGTTTCCAGTTTTGTCGTAATGGAACTTCGAAATATTTGAAATCTGGTAACTAAAATACCAAATGCGTTCTCCACGATTCTTCGAGCCCGTGACAATCTGTAATTGAATTTTTTTCTTCTCTAATGTGAAGTTATTTCTTGAATACGGTTTCATTAAGTACGGCTTCAGTGAGAATGCATCATCTCCTACTATTACGCCCCTATCAGAGATCAATGTTTTATTTTCTAGCGTAGAGGATAGAGAACAATTGTCGAATACTCCCCCGTCAGAAGCTATTCCATTTGCTCCTACATCTATATACGAAAAGCAATAGTCGTGGTCTACCAAAGCAAGAAGTACAATACTGTTTTGGTTTTTATATTTAAAAAACTGACTTCCGCAGTTTGGAGGGGCAATTATATTAAAATGTTTGCCATCAATCGCTCCATAGCACTTCGGAAAGTTTTATTGCATACGGAATCCTTCTTCTATAAATTGCCATTCTTCGCTTGAACTGGGAACCTGAAAAAATAATTTGAGTATCTTAGTGGGAGATCTTAATATTTATTTTACTAAAACCATTTATTGTTTCTGATCTCTCAACCGGATTTCAAGAACACAGAAAGTGATGAACATTCTGTGATTGACACAAATGATGAAACAGTTACAGGAAGCGTAAGAGTAGACCAAAAATATATAATAAAGGAAGCAAGAAGATAGTCAGAAAGAAACACTTATATGCAAGCCTGTGGTAAAATATCACGCTTAAATAAATTGAGTTCTGTTGTAGAAAATATGCAAACACTGCTGAGACCTTGAATAATGAAGCACAAGAAAGTGACGAGATTGACATTTTTGGAAAAAGTGTTAGCGTGCAATTAAAATCCCTGAATGAAGAAGATTCAATTCTTGCACAACAAGAAATACAGTCGATTTTAACTCAATACAAATTAAAAAAATAAAGCGCAGTCACTATATCACCCATACGCCTACAGGCTCTACACCACTTTCAGATTACCAAGCTCTCGGTTCACCTTCTCAGGGCCGTAGAAGCGCGCAATTTTACCTGCCATATCATTCCCCTGCACAAAAGTAATCACCGCTGCCACACCAATCACCCGTACCACAATCACACATATCATGCCAATCACTTTACAAGACCCCCACCCCCTCCCATGTCATGCCAATGACTTACACAAGATCAGTCACCTCTGATACACCAATCTCCCGTACCACAATAACACATGTCATGTCAACCACTTGCACAAGATCAGTCACCTCTGCCACACCAATCTCTCGTACCACAATCAGACATGTCATGCCAATCACTTGCACAAGATCAGTCACCTCTGCCACACCAATCACCCGTACGATAATCACACACGTCATGTCAATCACTTGCACAAGATCAGTCACCTCTACTTCACCAATCATCCTTAGCAAAACAATCAGAGATGTTTTGTCAATCACTCACTTAACAACAGTCACGCATGCCATACTTATCACAAATAATCCGTGCACCGAATCAGCCTCAAGCGTCATACAATTCAGATAATCAAACCCTCTTGACTTCAATTTCTTCACCTTCTAATGAAACACCTATACCGATCAAAATATTAGATCATTCTTCCGTTAAAGACAATACAAAAGAAGCACAAACAGCTTCACAGATTTTTTTTCTAATTACCCCTCTTTGTAATCGTGTAGTTTTTCCTTTTTTGGCATCGTTTTTATCACTATTATAAACTATTTTTGTGCAAAATTTCATCGAAATTAGTTTAGTAGTTTTAAAAAAAAATAACTAACAAGTTTAAATTTAACTTACATCATATTAGTACAGTAAGTGAGGAAGATTTAATAAGATAGGATATAAAAGTTTCTATGTTTGACACTCAATCATGCAGAAATTACTAAACGGATTTAGATGAAATATTTCTATTACTTTTTATGTATGATTATTAGATTACTTACCTTTGTTTGGTTTTTTCTTCCATTGATAATTGCACCACATACTTTTGGAATCATAATTGAAGTTGCTGGAATTGAAACTATGAAACTTCTTTATAGAAATCGAAAGCTGCATCCACATCCACAAATTAGATATGTCAAAGTCAATTTTAATTTAACTAAAGCCGATCGGGACCCATTATGCCAAGAAGAATTTCTAACATGTCCGGTGACATTCTCATGCACAATTTGTGTTCTTCAGGACCTTCGCCTTGAAGTTCTCTTAAAATTAGACTCCACTGACCAAACGCAGATCTCCTTAATAGCCATGATCGAGTCCACCATCTTCTTTTAAAATTTATTTCATCTTGTAGAATATACAGGACTTCTTTCTGTGTCAAAATTAATGCCCTTTTTTTAACGTCGCCTCAATAACACTTTTACGCCTATCCATATCTACAAACGTCTGTAGACCGTGTATACTAGAAAGGTTCAGGCCTACGTATAAGCGACACTGCATTTTCATTCGACTGGCTTATTGGATTGGCTTAGTGGATTACATAAGGATGACAAACGAGCACATAGTCCACCTTATGGTAAGTGGTATATACATGAAATGCCAAAAAAAATCATATGATTTCCGATAGATGTCCACCATCTCATCTACGCCAGATGTAAATGTCTAGCTGAAGACAGGCAGCAGCGTCTAGCGTGACGATGAATGCAAATCTTACCTACAATGGGAGAGGCCATTCGATATCAGTGGACTTTTGCATGCTATTGATAGAAAATAAGAATGTAAAGTTTGAAAAAGTTAATCTTATTTTATATACCTGCAAAATTTATTTGAAGCTATGTATAATTAACGTAATATCGGACAGATCGACAGAACCCATATCGGAGAATCGAGGCTGAGCAATCTACTTGTAACTTTTCTTGGAGGAAGTGAATTTACGCACAAGAATAATGTGACAAAGTTTCTTATTGCTTTTTGCAGTATTAATTCACCTGGGAAGGTTGGATGCTATCTCATTAATCGACGTCCACAACTACCTTACTGAATATATTTATACGTACTAAAGCTTCATATTTTTTTTCATTCGCCCTCTCACTTCTGAGAGGGTTTTTGTACATATAGTCTGCCGCACTACTCTAGGTCGTGTAGGCAGAATTCGCATGTTCCCAAAAACCTTTATTCCTTATATTATGTAGTTTTAAGACTAAGATAATGACCAATAGTCACAACATCACATGATATAGAATACGTATAAAAACGAAATTTACTTGGGAAATGAAATATCTTTCATGAAAACTAACATCAAAGATGAAGTAGAAAGAAGAAAAAACATTGCGTGAAGAAAGTTTTGGTCAGGAAAAGAAATTCTAAAAGGAAATTACAGTATGAAAATAAAGAGTACTATAATGGACACCTGACTCATTTTCCCTTCTTTACCATAAATTATATATTATAATATATTAAATTATTAAATCTGCTTTGTTAATATTCGTTTTTTTTTTCTTTCGGCGATTACTATATTATGAGCATATTGTGTACATAGATTTTTTCAAATTATCGTATACTATGAATGCATTACATGTGAATGGTTTGGAAACTTCTTTTTAATTTCCTGTGGACTATAGACCTGTTTGACACTAATTTTAACTTGATACTTCTCCTCAGAATAGTTTTGTAGGTAATCGGTTAAAATGATTTTTTAGTGTACACAATAAAAGAGTTCATAAACTGAAGGTTGGGTAGTTAATTCAATCAGTATAACTATAAGTTAAGTTTCTAAAGCGCATCTCAGTTCGAGAAGATACTGAGGTATATGTGATATGTTTAATCGTGCGTTGCAAGCTTACTGTTAATATTATATGTTCTTATACTTCTCATAATAACGATTATTCCCTACAGCGCTTCAAATATTAAACGTTACACAGCTACTTGACATAACATGACGTGGAACAATGTCATCTTGTGGTAAAGTGTAATTACGAGATAATTAATTAGATAGAATTCCAGCGTCTTGAAAGTTCGCCGCGAAAATGAAATTATGAATAATACTAGTGGAACGTTTCGGAATATATAGTACTAATAAAACACTAATTTAAAAATAAAAAATATAAATCGTTGGCAAAACTTAGTGATAAATATTATGTATACTTATATAAATTTCGTTTACATATTACTACATTTTTGAAGTAAGTAGCATATTTTCGCTGGAAAAATTAAAGCTTAAACTACTTTTAACAACGAACGTAAAAAATTGTATGAAAAATAGCAAACAAAAAACCATTTCAACTCGGACAGTTCTCCGGAACAAACTGAAAGAAGAGGAAATTGTTTCACCCGAGGTAGCACTGTCTGGCGGAATGTTTTTTTCATTTGACGTTATTTGATTTTTGTTTAAAAACTGAACGAATGCGAGTAAGACTTGCGCACTGAATGTTTCGTATAAACTTAATTATGTATGTAGATAGTTCATCCATTCTGGGCATCACTGGCACAATTTTGTTGCTTACATAGCGTTGATCTAATCAAAATGTAAGTAGAATTGAAGAAAAATCTTAGCTCTTGAGCTAGAAAAAATTTTTTTCTATACATCATTTAACATCACGGGCGATGCTCCAACCGTACATGTAACATTTTAATAGCAATAAAATATTTTTTTATCAATATATAAACTGAACATTAAGGGTTTTTAGAGGTTTTTCTCCACTTCCGTTATATCATGCATACTCTTGTTGTTATTTATAATTATGGATCAACTTAACGTACCCTATATATCTTCACGAATGATTTTGCGAATATCTAAATATTTAGCATAACGTTAGAGCCTAAATAAGTAATCAAAACCAAAGGAGATAATTTCTTTTTGGTTAGAGAATGGGCCCACCACAAATTTTAGAGATTCTTATTGAAATGCATGTCGATTGATTCCTTATTATCTATTAATTACAATAGTTATATTAGTTTTACTGCATCTAAACGGAGTTCTGAGAAATTTATAATTAAAATAAAAACAAACTGAAAACTAATTTTCAGTAGTTTTCAACGGTATTATAAATTAAAGGAGTGCACTGTTGAATAAATAATTATATTGAATAAATAAATATTACATTTAAAACAAAGTTGTAGGTATATTCAGCATTTATAGGTACTTTAAGATCGATGGAAAATCTTTTCACTTGCTCTGTCAAAATATAGTGCCTGTCTAAGCACAAATGTCGTATGAATTATATCTTTTACTTGTATTGATTGATTGTAAGTGAACATTCAAAATACCATTAAAGTAATATGATCAAAGCCGGCCGTATCTTATGAACGCGTTGACTTTGAAACTTAATTTTTTTACACTTCTAAGGGACAAATTCCAGCCAATCCTTTAGAAAAAGGACCTTAACGAATGGATATATAAAAAGACCTAAATATATATGGAGCTATCTTATAAGGATCTCCTTTTTTCCTATTAGAGAACGGAACCACAAAAACAAATTCCTTGCTTGTAATTTTTAGTTACTGAACCACTAAAATGATAAATGATTTTGACTGTTTTAAAGTGTCAAACAGATTAATACCGGCAATTTTTCTTGTATTTAAAATTATTATTGGCGGGTAAGTGGTACTTACCATCAGGTCAGTATGTATGTTTGCCTCATCTTCTATAAAAATGACAATAACTCTGCCAGTTGGTGGATCTGTAGCCAATGGACTCCTGCAAACAATTTTTGACAAGTGATCATAGAGTATACCTGATGGTGAGTGAACGCTGTTGTTCGCGATGAACAAAAGAAAGATATTCGTAGATCTTCTTAAAGATTAATTCGACTGAATTTACAAATTTATTAATTATATTATTTCTTGGTATTGTGCTTGTGTCTTGTTTGTTCGGAGGTTAGAATGGGAATGTGAGAACGAATGTGAGTGTCGGGTGTGGGGAATGACGGGTTGAGTATTTGTGCAGTGTGATTGTTTGAATGTACGATTGGTGTATGACTCTATACAATAAAATTATATTAAGCGCGTTATAAGAAAGGCAATAGGGTCGACTGTCGACTATCTGGCGTCGACATCCTCCCGGCCGTTGAAAGCTCTATTTAGCTTTTAACAGGTTTCTTCTGATGGAGTAGGTAGAAGACAAATCTTGTTGAGGGCTCTCCTTATTGTTCCTTGGGAACTATCCGCGGCTCGAGGAACACCGTCGCTTCCCGGAAACAGTTTAGCTATGCGGCCCAAGCGCCAGCATAAAGGGGACAGGTTGTCCTCTTTTATTAAAACGAGATCATTGAGCTTTAGATCTCTACTCTTAGTGCGCCATTTAGAGCGCTGTTGCAGCTCGGCAACATATTCCTTGGTCCAATGCTGCCAGAAGTGTTGTCTAGCCTGCTCCAGACGCTGGTAGCGGTCGAGGCGATTAGTGTTGCAGTCCACGAAGTCTGGTGATGGTAGCGACGTGAGTGGCCTGCCGATTAAAAGGACAGGGGTAAGTTTAGGTCGTTAGGGTACGGACTGAGAGGACAAAGGGGTTGGCTGTTGAGGATAGCCTCAATTTGTGCAAACAATGACGACAATTCCTCAAAAGTTAGATGCAAATTACCTAGGATACGTTGAACATGGTATTTTGCAGACTTTATCCCAGCCTCAGCAAGCCCATTGAAGTGAGGAGCATACACGGGAGAGAACTTGAACTCTATACCGCGACGAGTTGCAAAATCACAAATAGAGTCGCGTTGTGACTGTAAAGAAAAATTTCCTTGGCAGCTGCTACGAAATTACGATCGTTACCGCAATTGATTATTTAGGAGTCCCTCTACGAGAGGTAAACCTTCTTAATGTTAGAATAAATGCGTTCCTATTGGAACAATTTGGTTGGAACAATTTATAATTAATTGTGTGTGAATGTGTTAGTCGTGTCAACAAGTCTTAAGACTGTTGCATAAAACCTTTGTTTTTATGAAATTTTGCAAATTTTGTAAGATCGATAAATGGTGCTGTAGGCACAAACTCCGCCGCCAAAATGGAGCTCGTTTTTAGTTCAGGTAGATTTGAGAAATCAGGCGTGGTCATCGCAGGCCACGAAGATTCTGGCTCTAGAAGAAACGGCGGTCCATGCCACCATAAGGATGGTTGGTAGAGGGTATGTCCTATAAATCTACGCCTCTTGTCCTTAATCTCAGGACGATGATGTAGGAAGTAGGCGTTGGTAGGCCTCTGGATAGGTGCTTCAGATTGATGCCCGAGAGCGGCATATTCATTAATACATTTTAGTAGGTTTTTTTTAAACGATTCTAGGCTTAAAAACCTTTTTTTGGCTAGTTGATATGAATTGCTCTAAGCATTCGCTATCATCACGAAGAGGGAGGCTACGCAAAAATGACCATTATCTAGACCAGTAGTAGTGGCGAGAAAGTGCTTTTTACAAAGCCTTTCCTCTTCACTGTAGGGTTTAGAGTGGGGAAAACTTCCGGTTCCCAAAATTGGGCTACCTGACGCTCTAGGTTAGGAAGATCGCATTCCTTTAGGTGGGCATGATAGGAGCTAATAGAATTTTTAAACAATTAACATTGTTTCGATTGGACGAGCATAGAGCCTCCTACGAACCATCCAAATTTAGAGCTACGCAATAGGCCCTTATCACTAAGTGAGTGCTGTTGAGATCCTATTACTTCCCAAAATAGGTTGCTACCGATGAGTATATCAATAGGGGATGATTCATAGAAGGTAGGATCAGCTAGAGTAAAATTAGATAGATTTAGGCCTTTTATATCAAAGGTTGACTTAGGAATTTCCTGAGACATTTAAGGTAGTATTAGGCAAAACATTGTGACACTAAAAAGGCAATCACTAGATTGTAGGCGTATCATACAACGTTTTGTATTTAGGTTAAGTTGAGTATTACTAATAGTGTATATATCAACATTAGATGGATGTGTAGATAGGTTGAGTCGCTGTTTAAGCGACTCAGTGATAAAGGAGCACTGGCTCCCGCTATCGAGTAAAGCGCGAACCTTTATAGTTTCATTAGTTATTGGGTTTGACACAAGCACACTAGCGGTACACAGCAGAACTTGAGACGAACCAGACAAGGCGGACATAACGATAGGTTATGTTCAGTTGACAAACTAGATTCGGGTTTTATATGTAGCAATGTGTTATGTCATTTTTTACAAGAACGGCAGTGCCCTGGAAGAGTGCATTTCTCAACATCGTGCCCGGGTCACAAACAATTGACGCACAAACCTAATGATGTTACAGTAAGCTGCCTTTCTTTATGTGACTTAGTTTTAAACGTAGCACACCCAAATAAGCCATGATTTTCGTGACAGTCTCTAAAACATCCGCTCGATTTTTTTTAAATGTAAAAACTCGTTATCGTTCCAGTACTCGTTCCAGTGCGCCTAAGTCAACTTTTTTCGTAATTAAAATGGAAGCACGCCCTATAGGTAGAACCAAGCCTAGATCTCTGACTGTCGCGTTCTTTAATGCAAACGGTATCAGAGATTAAAAGGAAGAGATCATGTATTTTTTACCCGACCATGATATCGACATCATGCTAGTGCAAGAAACCTACTTCAAACCTAGTTTCAGCGATCCCAAAATAGCCAATTATACCTTAGTAAGAAATGATAGGCTGATCGGACCTAAAGGCGGCACCTTGATCTACTACAAAAGGTCCTTGCAATGTGTACCGATAGATACTCCGCCGCTTAATAACTTAGAAGCGTCGGTCTGTAGGATAGCACTTACGGGCCATCCGCCAATAATAGTTGCATCAGCATACCTGTCTCCCTTAAAAAGTATATTAGATACCGACATATCAGCTCTATTAAACCTAGGCCCTTGAGTATTAATCGCGGGAGACCTAAATAGCAAACACGTAAGCTGGAATTCTATCGTTAACAATCCTAACGGAATTATTTTAAGAGACCTCACGGAGAGACTTAACTTTGACGTTATCACTCCCGAGAGTCCAACATCACTTAGCTATCCCTATGCAAATAACCAACATCCGGACATCCTTGATATAGCACTGCTAAAAGCCATCCGACTTATTATTAATTCTTTTAATAGAGGTTATTATCGAACTAGTCTCAGACCACAGGCCGGTCGTTTTACAACTGGGCCGGCCGGCAGGTGAGGTCCCTCAGACCAAAACTATTGTCGACTGGCGTAAACTTGAGGTCAAACTTAAGTCTACGAACTCCCAGCATTTGGACACTATACTTGACAAGATAGACTCGCTAGAGGAGGCCGATATGGCGATTAACGCCTTTTCGACTCACATCACATCAGCGGTCGAAGAATGCTCCCGTAAGGTTCGTGTGTCGAGCGATCAATACACGAAACTTCCGGCGGATTCGTTCGACGGCTAATTAGAGCGAAGAATTTCGCGCTTAAAACATATGACCGCTACCGCACGGAAGCCAATAAACTTCGGGTACGTTCTCTACAAAACGAGATTAAACAAAGAGTAGCTGAGTTTAGAAACGATAGCTGGGATAACCTCTTAGAAGGTATCGAACCATCTCAAGACGCTTTCTGGAAATTAACGAGAGCTCTTAAAGCCGATAAATCCGCACCGATGCCGCCTCTCGTGAGGCTGGACCACCCTGATCTCGCCCTAGACGATCTCAAAAAAGCCCAATGCCTAGCCGACAGTCTAGAGTACCAGTGCATGCCATCCACCGCACCAACAGATCCCGCTCACCTACTAGAGGTAGAAACGGAAGTAGAACGTAGGTCTGCGCTGCCACCAGCGGGCAAACCACTCGATCCTGTGACAGTAGATGAAGTCACCGAAACCATCAAAAGCCTTAAGAATAGATCAGCCCCTGGGCCAGACGGAATCAGCAACAAGGTGATCAAATCCCTTTCGGCGCCACTTATTTACCTCCTTGTAGGAATATTTAACACTTTTCTCACGAACTGCTCCTTCCCAGACATCCGGAAAGAAGCGGACGCAATAGGGATCCCAAAACCGGGTAAACCGCGTAATCGTCCCTCTAGGTACAGACCCATTAGTCTGCTCAACATTTTGGGTAAACTATACGAGCGCATTATTCACATGCGTCTCCGTCTTTACACCAAATCTAACCTACTCGTCCTAGACGAGCAGTTTGTCTTTAGAGCCAATCACTCATGCACCCACCAGATTCATCGCCTCACAGAATACATTCTGTCTGGCTTCAACCAAAATCGTCAAGGAAAAAGTCTCGAAACACGGGAGCCTTCTTCTTTGATGTCGCGAAGGCGTTTGACAAGGTCTAGCACGACGGCTTGATTTACAAGCTGTACAAACTAAACGTGCCCGATAGGCTCGTGCACATCATACGAGCCTTCTTTTCGAACTACACTTTTCGATATCGAGTGGAGGGAACCCGTTCTTCGAAACGATTCCTCAAGGCCGGGGTCCCACAGAGCTCCGTTCTATCTCCACTCCTCTTCACACTCTTCACGAGTGATATCCTAAAGACCACGTGGTGAACACCGCACTCTTCGCCGACAATACGGCACTCTATGTCTCGGACTACAACAGAAATAGACTTTCGTTAAAGCTCGAAAAAGCGACCAATCGCCTTGGTGAATGGTTCCGCCTTTGGAGAATTGACGTAAATCCCAAAAAAAGTGTAGCAGTATACTTTCAACGGAATTCAACAGCAGGTTCTAAAACAAAAACGATTTCTCTATACGACCGCCCAATCCATTGAGAAAAATCGGCCAAATGTCTAGGCGTCACGTTCGACTCCCGCATGAGTTTCGCGACGCACATAAGTGTAGTACGCAACAGAGCTAAGTCAGTAATTGGCCGTCTACACCCTCTCGTTAACAGCAAGAGTAAGCTGTCGCTAAGATACAAACTCCGACTGTACAAAACCTGCATTAGACCAATTATGTCCTATGCAAGTGTAGCTTTCGCCCACACATATAAGACCCACATTTTAAAACTCCAAAGAGCACAAAACTCTAACGGTTTTAATTTCAACTCAATCTTATTTAGTCAGACAGATGTCACAGGATTAGGCTCAGTAGTAGTTAGTTAAATTCATTTCAATTTGCAACAATAGTAATCCTTAGCGTACACATAGAAAAACAAATAAATACAGTCCACTTTGCTCTCATCCCCTACAGCCGGTGTAGAGAGCATCACCAGTGTTGTCATCTGCAGAGCAATAAATGTTACGGGTTTGCAACATATCATTGATATTCAGAAGAAACAGCGTTGGCGATAGCACGCAGCCTTGTGGAATACCAGCGTTAATAGGCTTGTAATCGGAGCTTGCACCGTCTACAACGACCTTGATGCTCCGATCTGCAAGAAAGCTGGTGATCCAATTGCATAATTTCTCAGGAAGCCCATAGGAAGGGAGCTTCGAAAGATGTACTTTAATAATGTATGTATTTATGTATTACTAGCATTCCAAAAGTTCACTTATTTCATCACAATGATTCCCCCTTTCTTCATGAAGTCGGCCAGTTGCTGGTCTCTTGGTTTCCGTCTTTTTTTTCCGAATTTCCGTATCTTCACCGTACATTCTTTGCCTAGTTTTGTTAAGTCCCATTAACACCGTATAGTGAGTTTTGGAGGAATGCATTGCTCTAAAAATATCCTCATACATTTCCTCCAACGCCATGTCGGGTTATGCCGAGGTTGGCGCGTTACCGTGTATGATCTTCAACGAATACCGTTTAGTTATTCTGAGTATAAGCTACGCAACCCTCATCGACACACTCCTAATCTTTACAACGTTTTTAATAAGAGACGCCTCCCGTTGATGCAACAAATTGCCAAAATCGAGTATTACCGTGTCGTCTCTCTCTCTTCGGACCTCAAATATTCCTATAATATCCTAGCGCAACATGTCTATCTCTTTTTTTAGCTCTAGAATCTACCAGTCAGTCCTCAGGGTGCGTGCGTTAAATGTTGCCAGGTCGGTCCTCTTAGATGGCAACCAAACCTTCACCGGAGATTCTTAGCACCACTTACCCCGCCGCAACCATAGTTGCCACCGTTGCCGAGAATAGCGGGGTCACTGGGTACTAGTCACAGTTTATTTGTGTCGTCGTTTACGGTTCGATGTTTCGATGTTTGCCATAGTTGTCACATATGGCAAGTGGGTTGGTAACCGCAGATTTTTATTGTAAATATGATGTTATCAGAAAAATATTGCTACTCATCTCCTGCCTCAGTTTCCCTTTGTCAATTCTTACAAAACCCTCGGGAAGATGTGGGGTAGTGAGTATAGTTACAACGCCACTACACGGCAAATTTAGAATATTGTGTTATTTAATAATTTACAAAGAAAACGCACATTTTTTTATTGTAGCGGTAAGTTTAGATAGCTTGCCTGACTTCTCAGTTAAAGAGATTGGATACGTAATCAAATATTCAGTCCCTTTCTCACAAATAATACTGTTGTACAATGAGATCCCATTTCTATATTTGACTTAACGTATGGTCTGAGTGAAAAACTTTTGGCGGTCAGTGTATAATTTGTCTGTAAGTGAGGTAAACAACTCGAGCGGCCGTCATTATGATCACTGTAATACAAAATTGTGTATTTGTCATAACACAAAGATCGCCCAGCCACGCTGCAATCTCATACATAGTCTACGCTTAGTTACAGCATAAGAAATTAATTTTCATTCTCTTGTTAATAGCAAAATCATTACCATTATTAAAAAACGGATCAGTAAGATGAAAGGGCAATGGGCTGGCCATATAGATATATCCCAGATATCTGAATTTGGTGAGTAGAGTCACCAAATACAGATATCTGGGACACTGGGTCGCCGAGGATCTTTGTGACAATTTAGACGTTGAACGGGAACGTAGAGCGTTGGCAGCGAGGTGTAAAATGCTTGCCCGCAGGTTTGCTAACGAAAAGTAGATAACGTTATTCAAGCTTACTTAAGACATTCTACACCTTAGCCTGACGATTACTCGCCGAATTCTCAATGCGCTACGTGTTCACAACAAATTCAATTGTGACTGCCACGCTTTTCAGCGCATCGCATGTTTTCTGAGGCACGCGTACAGTTTTGCAGCAATATTACGCAAAAAATACTCCATAATGCGTCGTATCGAGACAGCACAAACGGCCTCATAGCTTCCATATATGGAAAGCAAGATTGCCCGGTAATTACTGGAACACAGTGCATATGGGTTCCAGACCCAATATGTTTAATAATAAATAATAATTTTTGCGTAGTTATAATTTATGTATTTTCTGAATTCACTAACCCCAGTATTTTAATCGTTTAACGTACTACAAAATGGGTGTACTTACCTTAATGTAACATTTCCCGAGATACCGGACAGCAATATCGACCTCCGGTCTAAGCAAGGGGGGGGGATATGGTGGCCCTGTTGTCGCGCCACAAGCGAAACACAAGGAAGCCATAATCAGGCTACCAAAGTTCTAAAGCATCCAAAACATATTTAATACAGATTGAGAGAGCACAGCGGGCAGTTTTAAAGGCAATGCTAGGAAAACTGTACAGATGCCTGTACCGTACTGTAATTATTGTACGTCAACTCTTTGTACTGAATAAGTCTTTAGCAGTACATAAATACATATTATCAACTAACAAACAAACTACTGACAAATCGCAGGGTATATAAACTATCCATACCTTCTATCAATACAAAATTTGCCCAACGTTTTGGCGACTTTATCAAAAGACAAATTTATAATAAAGTCGTCAAACACTGTAATATTATAAATAAAAAATATGCATCAGCAAAATTAATCACAAAGAAATGGTTGGTCACCCTATCATATGAGGAAACAGAAGAATTGTTAAAAACTGACTTTTGCTAATTGATGGTATTTGTGAAATTTTTAGGTAAATATTGTTGTTGTTTTAATTTTATTTTCTTTTTACTTTTAAATGTAAATACATATATAATTAATACATTACAGTTATATAAAACTTGGCTTGGTTGTTAAAGGGTTTATTTTTTTAATGTTTTTAGATTTTGAGCATTAAGCAGTTTTTTTATTACTATTTTGTGTAGAAGTGCAGTCTTCATGCAGCCAGATTTTTGAACTGATTACATTGAATCCAATCTTCCACCGGTGGTTCAGTGCAAACTAAACATTAAAAGTCCATTTTTCGGGTTTCGGTTTGTAGTTTTGCTAAGGATCTTTAAGTTTTAGTTTTTTTGAGCCAGCCAACTCAAAAATATTTGTCTTCTTAATAATTCACCTCCTATCAAAGATGAGCAAGCGTTTAAATTTTCCTTCTCAAATTTAAACGCTTGCTCATCTTTGATAGGAGGTGGGCGTCAACACCTCTGATTTTTGCCTATTGTGTTTGTCTTCTATTGTGCCCATACCTTATTTGCCAAACATGGCAATATTAGAAACGAGTTAAAATTTTATACACTGTTAGTAAATAAACAAAAAGTAACACTCACAAATAATACCTAAGGAATCGTGATAAACAAAACAAACTCAAATGTAACCGAGGAGTATTAAAAAAATGGTGTACATACCCTCACAAAAATCTTAACGAAACAACGAAAATCCTTTTTCCCCTCTCCGCAATCAATTCAATCGGGTATTGTTTTGTTTGAATCATCACGGCGTCGCCGACGTGTCACGAGTCACTACTTGAGAAAGTGTTATTAACACTATCACACACAACTAAAATGTCGTCTAAGTATGAAGTTATATTAAAAACTTCATCTCATTTAGATTAAGATTTTTTTTACAAATTTATATCGGATCACTCCTGTAGTAAATAATTGACTAAGAAATCACGTAACTCACATAAACAAAATAAAACCGGCCAATTACGTGTCTGGCCACCCACAATGTAAGGTTCCGTACTTGGCCGTTACAATACGTGAACTAAGAAGGGGCTGTCTTGATGTTATGAACATATTAAGTAAGTCCTTATGGGGATGATAATAGATTTAAAATCATCGACTTTGAAAATAATGCAATCTTTATTAAATCATTCACAAGCCGAGTCCGTACAAAAATGATCAAAATACGAGTAAGAGAAAGAACTACTACTAACTAAAAGATTTGCGAACACGGGACGTCAGGATCGGTTCCTTGGCGATGGAAATTTTTGGTCGAAATTTATATGGGGCCATCCCTTAAGGAGATATTATTTATTAAAAAAACACCAAAATTGGTTCACAAATGACAAATATATCGCGTAACGTATGTACATACAGAAAACATACAGTTGAATTGTTAACGTTCTTTTTTTTAAAGTCGGCTTAAAGAAAAAGAAGTGAAAGTTAATTTCACAAAGGGAAATATGTTCTGTATAATTTGGCGTAAACATATTATATAGGTTTAACTTTTTCATGGTTAATATAAAATGTATTAATAATTCGACCGTAGTACATCCTATCGGATCCAAGCAAAGCAAAGCAAACATATGGTTTAAATATGAACTCAATCAGTCAAGGCGTTCAAATGTTACGATTACTAATACCGATGATTATATATTAAAATTAGCGATCTGTCCCGGTTGCGCACCAGTGATTTCTGGATTTCGATAACAGCGCCACCTACCGGGTCCAAATGTGAATCTTAACCATTCTCGGATCGGAAGAATTATATTTTATATATAAAAATACAATTGATCTTAACGGAGAATCTCAAATACTACAAAAAATCCATCGAAAATGGATCGATCTATTTTGATGGATTTTTTGTAGTATTTAAGTGGGATGGTTTCTGGAGAAACTACATTAAACCCGGTAGATGGCGCTATTGTTGAGATCCAGAAGCACCCGTGTGAAGCCGTGGTGAATCGCTAGTATTATATAAATATAAACCGACAAAAGTAATAAATAAATGGTTTGTGAGTATTCCATATTGGTAATTAATAAATAAGTATCAAGTCAAATATTTTAGGTATAGTTTAAAGAAGAACTATGAGATACCTTATTATATCGTTAACTAAATGAGGCCTCAAGTCGTTAAGGTGAAATTTACGAAAGTGCCGAAGTTCACGCTATTCAGGACAAAATTATTACGTGCCTGTTACTAATAAGGCTTACTGCGATACAAACTTCAGGCAAATGTTTGGTTTGTTCAAACTTTAGGTACGTTTTTCCGTCAACTATTTTTTTCTTATTACATGCGAATTCATAGCCATATATATTTGTTCAAAGAAACTAGGTACAACAAAATTAAAACTAGATATTTAACCTCATTAAAAACATATTATTCTGAATTTGCTTACTTGTTTTTTTTTCCTTAAAACTACAAATAAGTAATAAGAAAATATATAGCGACACCTTGTCCAGAAGACTGAGTAAAAGATCATAATATTTCAATATAAGTTATCTAAAGTGAGACACATCGGCAGTTTGTATATTTTTGGAGCCACTTTCGGACCCCTTATAACTCGAATGCTATTAAAGGTAAACATAAAGTTATTTTACAGGTCCAATAATAAATCGCTTGATCCAAAGGAAACCCAATCTTTATGAGTAATAATATTAAAGTTTTTTCAAGTTATAAAGCTCTAAAATGTACCCTTTTTATAATGTACTGACTATGTTAATTAGAAACACGAAATTTGGCATCAAATTAGATCATTAGATGAAAAAAGAGGAAAATATTTTAATAGATATTTTTATTTATATTACAATTAAATAGAAATTAGAAAAAAATTTGTTCGAAGACTTGTGAAGTTCGCCAACACGCATTGGGGCAGCGCGGCGGACACTTCCTTGACCTAAAACATTTTCAAAAATTCAAAAATGAGGTGCTGCAGGCCTGTGCCTAGCAGTGGGAAGTATATAGGCTCTAACTTTATCTAACTTAGTATCGACAATGTTATTAGTGCATTTAGTTGCAAATATTGTTAGTACTTAACACTAACTGCATCAATAACTTTGTCGATATTAAATTCCCAATTGAATTTGAATCCCAGAAATTGATAAATGTAAAAAGGAGGCCACTTTTTCGCATTTATCGTAAGTTTTTGGTGGGGTAAGTGTAAGTTTCCGTATTCCTAATGTAAAATAAATTGTTTAAAGAACCTACTAGACATAACCAAAAAAGATATGAAGCTTAAAATGGGTTTTGCGTTTATAATCCAAGCTTTTATTTTACGATGGTATGCGGACTGCAGTCGTCAACGTATACGAACGTTCCAGTAATTAAGCTAATCCAATAACTGCGGACTTCAGTTAAGCGATTAGTGGGTGGGTATAATTGGTACTGTGAATAATTATTGGACTATGAGAATATACATCTGCGTACGTAATTAAAAGCTTTTGCAATATGTCGCTGACGAACATTTTCACGAAATAAATAATTTGTAAACTTTTAATATTAGCATACGTGATTTTTATTACCAAGTTCTCTTCTGGTTGGCATATATTATATTTATTCATTAGATACAGCCTATCAAAATTCCACAATTGAATATAAGCAACCTCAATGATTACCTCATATTGTCTTGCCATAGTTGGGATCCTACTATGGCAAGACAATATGACAATATGCACGCACAGAGGAATGTGAGATTGGTCTAGTTAAATTTTTATGAAGAAGATGTGCAAAAAGCTAAAATTTACATATTATATAAGTAAATTTTAGCTTTTTGCAGTATTTGTGTTACAAATACACATTCTATAGATTTAGTATAAACTAACGTTGGAATATTGGTTGTGCAAAATAGAAAAAGCATAAAATACGCGTATGTTGGTCAAGAATGATAGGTAAGACCAGTGGTTCCTAAAGTTAACTGGGCTCCAACCTATTTAACATAAACTGACAAATTCGGGACCCAACTCTTGGCTGATTTAAAAAGAGGACATAAATATCGGTAACGCTCGGATTCCCTAGTCGCGGAGCAACTTACTGGTGTCTTAATTATTTGAAGTATTTATTTTATTATTATTTTTTCGTTTAAAACTAATTTATCATAATAGACAACATATATTGCGCACTTTAGCTCACATATAAACACTATGGAAATTTAAGAGTCACCAGTATGAATGAACGACTTTTTTATTACTCTAATACACATAAGGACTATTATTTCAATGAAAAGGGTGTATTTGTTTTCTATTTTTGTCATTACAGCTTTAGCATCAACTTCAATTTTAGTTACTTCTAATCGCAGTGAGTTTGATACGTCCAATTTATTTCAGTGTTTAGCCTCAATGCTGATCATGGCCAAAAATCTGGCCTCACATAAATATGAGGCCCTGAAAGGAAGGAAGACTTATATAACTTTATCAAATAGGTAGAGATAGTTACCAGCAACTCAGAGCGAGAATTTCGGTAACTGCTTGCGATTGAAACTAGTTTTCGGTGACGTATCTTCTGATGAATCAATAAGTTTTTCACTTTCTTTTGTAGATATACTTCTCGGTAGGTGGTCTTTAAATGTGTTACAAATCCAATTTAACGAGACGGGTTTTTAATATCTTCCACAAAATAGACATCAAAGTTATTTTTTTAATAACGATAAATGAGTGGAAACTGCAGACAGTAAGGTCGTCTTTGACTGCACTTGGTTTTCTATACTAAAAGTTTCAAATGTTACAAAAAAATCTTAATTGCCATTCTTAAAACAACTTTTCAACAACATAAGATTTTTCATGAACGCTCGAGTTCGTATGAATCGTGAATTGCAAAAATGTTTGATTTGTTTTGAACCTTGCATATATAAATTGATGATTTCTTATATTTATGTAAACATTAAACATTAAATGAAACTATTTTTACGGATTTTATCGCGTTCAGGTGTTTTACAGAACTCAAAACGTTGACGCGATTAAATCCGTAAAAATTAGTTTCATTTAATACTAATTGAGTTCGTGTAATTTCAGAAAAACATCCGCCAAGTACGTGAGTTTGAGAATGAATTCTTAGTCCAGGAGTGATTCAATATATTCACTTTTTTCTTCCAAGTAAATTGCAACTTCACATTCTTTCCCGCTAGACAAACACGTAGGGTACGTACGTTCCTCTAGTCACAGACCGCGTGCGCCTGTGTCAGTCAGTGGCTGTTCGACTGATAGCCCGATTATTCGAAATATCGTCTTACACTTTAGGGCCTCCTCGATATTCCTACGTGCCCACGGGTGGGTCGCCACCCATTGGATAGGAAAAATTATCATATTTTATAATAATAATCATTTAAATGCAAATCAATTAAATTTAAAATAATTACTTCTAACAAATTATTAATTTTAACAAAGCACCGAACAATGGGAGATGACATGCTTAAGTGAATCATCGGGTGTCAAGCTCGACAGATTTCGACGGTGTCATCCTTTAGAATGTACTCATATCTCCGATAACTGTTCTTAATAATCTGATGCAGCATCGCACAGACAAAACCACTTGTTTATCCAAAGAGGGTGCCGAACCGCAGTCAGTGGAAGACGAGGTGGTTTGATCACTGGCGCGTGTAAAGCATTGTGGAACTTCCCGTGGAGCTGTTTCTCTTTCCATACCACCTTCCGATCATTGCTCGTTGGCTAGAGGAGTCAGAACTTTATTACAAATAAGGACGTCCTTATAGAATAACCCTTTCTATTACGTCAAGATGTAATTACGGTGGCTCCACACTTCGCGACTGTGCAAGGTGGGGGCACTTATAAAGCGAAGCCCATCATGTATAGCCTCCGAACGACGATCGTTTACGATTATTTAGTTCTAGTGTGATATATTAGGTGAAAAATTATTTGATATTATATATAAGGTTTTTGATTAAGGTACGTGGTAGTCAAGCTGCAGCTATATTATGGCTGCAGCCTAAATGGGTCAGCTCGATCGGGGTGGAACCACGCTCTCACAGAATACCAGTCACGCAGGAGCAATAGGTTATTTTATATTTTAATTTTAAGATTTTTTTCGTCTGTGTCTCAAATCTGCCAAACGCTGTCCGCCATATTTGTTACTGACGTGATGGTACTGATCCCGATTAAGGGTATTGGTGTTCTGTGTCACTGATTAAGATATTTAGCTAATGTGCAGTGTTATTTCGAAAATTTTCAAGTTATAATTTCGATTATTAAGTTTTATACCGAATTCTACTGAAAAGGCATCATGGAAGACGAATTCGTAAAAGTAGAAAGTACTAGTCTACAAAGGATAAATAAATCGATGGTGTCAAAATTTTTTGCATGCACTCCCAATTTTTGTTCTCCTGAGTTGAGGAATGTTAAAACATTAATGTAAGTACCTATTACCAACTTTTAATTATACAAAAATACCAAGTCAGGTGTCAAATACCAGGTCAGAGTGTATTCTGAAAAAACATAGTTTATTAGCTATCATAGTTTAGTTTATCTATAATTACAATCATTAGCAATCATTAGTTATAATGCCTAAGTGAACGTAATTTATTACAAAATTTGACTTAAGTGACCCTTCACCTCAAGATGTTTTGTTTTTTATAAACGATGGTTAAATAAAAGTCATTTCGAAAATCGTTAAAATATAGTTGTATCTCATAAAAAATATTTTTGCAATTAAAAATTCAGTTTGAGAATCGTTCTTCATGTAGAATTTACTTTTTTCTGCAATGTTAAGTATGTCCTTCAATTCAGATTCCCTTTTTGTCGAGTAATGTACGATGCGTACTTTGCTTTTAATTCCCGAAACGAATGACTTATATTCTCTCTATATAGATAGTTAAGTTTACAATGTATTCCCATTATTTCCGTACTATTCGCATTCTTTTTAATACATATCTCTTGAGCAAAAAATCATAATCATCAGAAGACATCCGCAGTAAGCTGAAGTGGCGTTGGGGCAGCCTTATAGCTCAAAAAGCCGACAATCGATATGAAAGAAAGGTTCTCGAGTAGTAGCTTTTAACCGGTAAACTAAGTGTAGGGCGGCCACCCTCTAGATGGTTAAATTTGGTAAGAGATGCAGGAAGTTGATGGATACAGGTGGCTTAGGACCGCGCTTATGACGTTCCTTGGGCGAAGCCTATGTTTAGTAGTGGACTTTTTTTATCTTTTGTAGATTAGTACTTTCTGCTTTTACGAATTCGTCTTCCATGATGCCTTTTCATTAAAATTCGGAATAAAACTCAATAATCGAAATTGTAACTTGAAAATTTTCGAAATAACACTGCACATTAGCTAGATATCTTAATCAGTGACACAGAACACCAATAACCTTAATCGGGATCAGTACCATCACGGAAGTAACAAATATGGCGGACAGCGTTTGGTAGATTTGAGACACAGACGAAAAAAATCTTAAAATTAAAATATAAAATAACCTATTGCTCCTGCGAGACTGGTATTCTGTGAGAGCGTGGTTCCACCCCGATCGAGCCGACCCGTTTAGGCTGCAGCCATAATAAATAGCTGCAGCTTGACTACCACGTACCTTAATCAAAAACCTTATATATAATACCAAATAATATTTCACCTAATATATTACACTAGAACTAAATAATCGTAAAAGATCGTCGTTCGGAGGCTATACATGATGGGCGTCGCTTTATAAGCGCCCTCACCTTACACAGTCGCGAAGTGTGAAGCCACCGTAATTACATCTTGACGTAATAGAAAGGGTTATTCTATAAGGACGTCCTTATTTGTAATAAAGTTCTGACTCCTCTATCCTTAGCCAACGAGCAATGATCGGAAGGTGGTATGTAAAGAGAAAGATCTCCACGGGAAGTTCCTCAATGTTTTACACGCGCCGGTGATCGAAATCACCTCGTCTTCCACTGACTGCGGTTCGGCAACCTCTTTGGATAAACAAATGGTTTTGTCTGTGCGATGCTGCATCAGATTATTAACAACTAGAGTTATCGGAGATATGAGTACATTCTAAAAGAAGACACCGTCGAAATCAGTCCAGCTTGACACCAGATGATTCACTTAAGCATGTCATCTTCCATTGTTCGGTGCTTTGTTAAAATTAATAATTTGTTATTCATCATCATCATCATTACAGCCCTTCACAAGTCCACTGCTGAACATAGGCCTCCGCCAAGTAATGCCATAAAGCACGGTCCTGAGCCACCTGCATCCATCGACTTCCTGCATGTCTTACCAGGTCGTCACTCCATCTAGTGGTCGCCCTACGCTACGCCTACCGGTACGAGGCTGCCACTCGAGAACCTTTCTTCCCCCATAGGTTATCGGTTCCTCGAGCTATATGGCCGGCCCATTGCCACTTCAGCTTACTAATCCGTTGGGCTATGTCGGTCACTCTGGTTCTACTGCGGATATCCTCATTTCTTAGTCTATCACGCAGAGAAACTCCGAGCATAGCCCTCTCCATAGCTCGCTGAGCGACCTTGAGCGTCCTCATACGGCCAGCAGTGAAGGACCACGTCTCAGATCCGTAAGTCATCACTGGCAACAAGCACTAGTTATACGCTTTGGTTTCCAGAGATTGAGGTACACCTCACGAGAAGATATATCGTAATTTCCCGAACGCTGCCCAGCCGAGTTGAATCCGTCGATTGACCTCTCGGTCGAAGTTGAACTTAACTAGTCGGACTATTTGTCCCAGGTAAACGTACTCGTCAATAACCTCGAGAATAGTGCTCCCAACAACTACCGGCATAGGTGTGACATGGACATTAAACATGATCTTTGTTTTGACCATGTTCATTTTAAGACCTATCCGTTGGGAGATATCATTGAGGTCATTGAGCATAGTGCTAAGGTCCTCCAGCGATTCTGCCATAAGGACTATATCGTCGGCAAATAAGGCGAGTTGTCTCGCCATTGACGTTAATACCATATCCTTTCCTCTAGCTTAAAACGTCTTCCAACGCAGCGGTGCAGAGTTTCGGGGATATAACTTCACCCTGTCATACACCTCTCTGCAGTTGGATAGGTTTCGAACTCCGGTTCTGTACTCGGATATCCATCGTAGCCCTACTGTACAAACACTTCAGCACTTCGATATACCGACAGTCAACTTGACACCGCTGAAGGGACTGTAGTGCCGCCCAAATTTCGACGGAATCAAAGGCTTTCTCATAGTCCACATATGCCAGGCAAAGTGGCAGATTGCATTCTTCGGACTTCTGTACAATTTGCCGAAGGGTATGTATAAATGTATTAATATAAAATAAATGTATATGTAGTAAGCATTTTCGGAAACCGGCTTGTTCGGGAGGCTGGAAGTCGTCGAGTCTGCGTGCGAGACGATTCGTAATGACTCTCGAAAAGAGCACGTAAACGCGGCTCAGAAGGGAAATCGGTCTGTAGTTCTTCAAGAGAGCGTTGTTGCCTTTCTTAAACAACAAGACCACAGCGCTTCTGCTCCACGCCTCCGGAGTAGTGCCACCATAGAGGACGGAATTGAAGAGCTTCTGAAGGACTTCAAGTACCGGTGTTCCACCCGCTTTCAGAAGCTCTGCTGGAATTCCATCCTCGCCCGGGGTCTTGCCGTTTTTAAGGTGGTGGAGAGCCATTCTAATCTCGCTTAGACTGACGTCCGAGATATCATCGGAATAGTGTCGGATAAGACTTGCTCTTGGATCGTTACTCACACTTGCGTGTGGCTCCAACGATGATGTGTACAGCTGCCCATAGAACCTCTCAATCTCACTCAGAATCTCAGGTGTCCCGGAAACGATGTTGCCACACTCAGTCTTCAGCTTTGACAGTTGGCTCTTTCTGGCAGACAGATCTCTGGCAAAGACTTTGGAGCCCCTGGTTCCGCTCGACTAATCGAAGTTAAAGTTGCGTAAGTCTCGCCGCATGCATTTGGAGATCTGTCTGTTCAGTTGCCTGTATGCTGTCAAATCTGTTAACGATTGCAGCTTCATCTCCCGTCTAACAGCCATGAGATTAAGAGTGTGATCGGAGAGTTTTTGTGTTCTTCTACGGCGGGTCTTGCAGAACTTAGCTCCGACCGCATGGACAGTTTCCACGAGCTTGTCATTCATATCGTCCACTGCATTGCAATCTTCTAGGCACTGAAAGCAGTTACGTAACTCGAGCTGAAAGGTTTCGGGATTCTGGATTAGAGCACGAGGGGGACGGAGCGTTGACTTCATTAAACGAGACCTCTCCAACTTAAAGTTAAGGTTCAGTGTGCCTCTAACCATTCGGTGATCGCTGACAGTTTTCACCCTTGCGATCACTGAACAGTTGGCGTCTGGTCATCACAATGAAGTCAATCTCATTTTTTGTCGAACCGTCGGGGCTCGACCAAGTCCACTTCCTATGGGACCGCTTCTGGAAGAAAGAGTTCATCATAAAGAGTCCCTCTTTCTCCATAAAGTTGACCAGCTGCTGGCCCCTTCGGTTCCGTTGCCCTACTCCAAATTTCCCTACCTTCAGCTCACCGCTTTCTCTTGTGCCTAGTTTTGCGTTGAAGTCTCCCATCAGCACAGTGTAGTGGGTTTTGGAGGAATGCATGGCTCTGGAAATATCCTCATACATTTCCTCCACCTCCTCATCGGGATGTGCCGAAGTTGGTGCGTAAACCTGTATGACCTTCAGCGAATACCGTTTGGTGATTCTGAGTATCAGGTACGCAACCCTCGTCGACACACTCCCAATCTTTACAACGTTGTTGACGAGAGACTTGTGGACGATAAATCCGACACCTCCTTCGGACAGATGGTCGCCCTCCCGGTGATAGAATAAGTTGCCGGACTCGATAATTGCCGTGTCCTCCCCCTCTCTTCGGACCTCGGATAATCCAATAATATGCCAGCGCAACTTGTCTACCTCTTCTTCCAGCTCCAGTATCTTCTCTCAGTCCTTAAGGTGCGTGCGTTATATGTTGCCAGGTCGAGTCGTCGTAGGTGGCAACCGAACCTCCACCGGAGATTCTTAGCACCCCCATTCATTTCACTCATTTTAAAATAATTTGTTAAAAGTAATTATTTTAAATTTAATTGATTTGAATTTAAATGATTATTTAATGATTTCTTATATTTACGATATATATAAGAAATCATTAAATAATCATTTAAATTATATATTTTCTATACACAGTATGGCTCAAGGTGTTATCAGGATTCCGAATTACTAACACATCTAGAAAAGCTAAGGAATTGTTTGCCTCTAACTCCATTGTGAACTGAATTTTAGAATTTATAGAGTTAAGATGGTCTAAAAATGCAGTTACATTATCTAAAGGTAGAATTGTGAAAGTGTCGTCTACGTACCGCTTGTAGAACCTTGGATTTATGGGAGAACTAAGCAGGGCTTTCTCCTCAAAGTCTTCCATGAATATGTCGGCGACAATGGGAGATACAGGTGAGCCCATCGCCACACCATCTACTTGCTTGTAGAACTCCTCCTTCCACAATAGGTAGCCAGATGTAAGGCAGTGTCTGAGTAATACTGCATATTCTACGGGCATGTTGTTTTCTTCCAGCCTTCTAGTTACAACTGAGAAAGAGTTGCAGTTTTCAACAGGTAAGCATGTAAACAATGACTGCACATCAAAACTGACCATAGTTTCATTGTCTGCCAGATGTAGGTCTTTAATCTCGCTAACAAAGATACCATAAGTTCATACTGCATAGATCGGAACAAAAGTTAAATTTTAATCTATGGTAACCGCGGTTAACTATGACATATGGACGTTGAACATCTCAGTCCTGCCCGTGACCATGAGTGCTGTAAAGCGTTCGAAACGTCGGGTACTTAAAAGTTAAATATACGCGATAAATTCCGTAAAAACTAGTATTATTTAAATGATTATTATTATAAAATATGATAATTTTTCCTATCCAATGCGATATTTCGAATAATCGGGCTAACAGTCGAACAGCCACTGACTGACACAGGCGCACGCGGTCTGTGACTAGAGAAACGTACATACCCTACGATGGTTGTCCAGCGGGAAAGAACTGACACAATTAGAGGAATTACGCAACGAAGTTGCAATTTACTTGGAAGAAAAAAGTGAATATATTGAATCACTCCTGGACTAAGAATTCATTCTCAAACTCACGTTCTTGGCGGATGTTTTTCTGAAATTACACGAACTCAATTAGTATTAAATGAAACAAATTTTTACGGATTTTGTCGCGTCAACGTTTCGAGTTCTATAAAACACCTGAACGTGATAATATCCGTAAAAATAGTATCATTAAGTTTAATGTTTACGTAAAAGTATAAGAAACCATCAATTTATATATGCAAGGTTCAAAACAAATCAACATTTTTGCAATTCACGATTCATACGAATTCGAGTGTTCATGAAAAATCTTATGTTGTTGAAAAGTTGTTTTAAGAATGGCAATTAAGATTTTTTTGTAACATTTGAAACTTTTAGTATAGAAAACCAAGTGCAGTCAAAGACGATCTTACTGTCTGCAGTTTCCACACATTTATCATTATTAAAAAATAACTTTGATGTCTATTTTGTGGAAGATATTAAAAACCCGTCTCATTAAATTGGATTTGTAACCCATTTAAAGACCACCTACCGAGAAGTATATCTACAAAAGAAAGTGATAAAACTTATTGATTCATCAGAAGATACGTACCGAAAACTAGTTTCAATCGCAAGCAGTTACCGAAATTCTCGCTCTGAGTTGCTGGTAACTATCTCTGCCTATTTGATAAAGTTATATAAGTCTTCCTTCCTTTCCGGGCCTCATATTTATGTGAGGCCAGATTTTTGGCCATGATCAGCATTGAGGCTAAACACTGAAATAAATTGGACGTATCAAACTCACTGCGATTAGAAGTAACTAAAATTGAAGTTGATGCTAAAGCTGTAATGACAAAAATAGAAAACAAATGCACCATTTTCATTGAAATAATAGTCCTTGTATGTACTAAAGTAATAAAAAAGTCGTTCAGTACTTTTTCATACGAATTTTCATAGTGTTTATTTGTGAGCTAAAGTGCGCAATATATGTTGCCTATTATGATAAATTAGTTTCAAACGAAAAAATAACAATAAAACAAATAAAATAAATACCTCAAATAATTAAGACACCAGTAAGTTGCTCTGCGACTAGGGAATCCGAGCATTACCGATATTTATGTCCTCTTTTTAAATCAGCCAAGAGTTGGGTCCCGAATTTGTCAGTTTATGTTAAATAGGTTGGAGCCCAGTTAACTTTAGGAACCACTGGTCTAACCTATCATTCTCGACCTAACATACGCGTATTCTATGCTTTTTCTATTTTGCACAACCAATATTCCAACGTTAGTTTATACTAAATCTATAGAATGTGTATTTGTAACACAAATACTGCAAAAAGCTAAAATTTACTTATATAATATGTAAATTTTAGCTTTTTGCACATCTTCTTCATAAAAAATTAACTAGACCAATCTCCTAGTTAATTTTTTATGAAGAAGATGTTCACTGACATTCCTCTGTGCGTGCAATATGCTTTATAAGTGGCACAAAGTCTTATCTTCATGTGTTAATATATAGGATGCCAACTATGGCAAGACAATATGAGTTAATCTAATGAATAAATATAATATATGTTAACCAGAAGAGAACTTGGTAATAAAAATCACGTATGCTAATATTAGAACTTTACAAATTATTTATTTCGTGAAAATGTTCGTCAGCGACATATTGCAAAATCTTTCAATTACGTACGCAGATGTATATTCTCATAGTCCAATAATTATTCACAGTACCAATTATACCCATCCACTAATCGCCTAACTGAAGTCCGCATTTATTGGATTAGCTTAATTACTGGAACGTTCATGTACGTTGACGACTGCAGTCCGCATACCATCGTAAAATAAAAGCTTGGATTATAAACGCAAAACCCATTTTAAGTTGCGTTTGGTTAAGTCTAGTAGGTTCTTTAAACAATTTATTTTACATAATAAAAACGGAAACTTACACTTACCCTACCAAAAACATACGATAAATGCGAAAAAGTGGCCCCCTTTTTACATTTATCAATTTCTGGGATTCAAATTCAATTGGGAATTTAATATCGAAAAAGTTATTGATGCAGTTAGTGTTAAGTACTAACAATATTTGCAACTAAATGCACTAATAACATTGTCGATACTAAGTTAGATAAAGTTTACTTCCCACTGCTAGGCACAGGCCTGCGGCACCTCATTTTTGAATTTTTGAAAATGTTTTAGGTCAAGGAAGTGTCCGCCGCGCTGCCCCAATGCGTGTTGGCGAACTTCACAAGTCTTCGAACAATTTTTTTTTCTAATTTCTATTTAATTGTAATATAAGTAAAAATATCTATTAAAAATATTTTCCTCTTTTTTACATCTAATGATCTAACTTGATGCCAAATTTCGTGTTTCTAATTAACATAGTCAGTACATTATAAATACGGTACATTTTAGAGCTTTATAACTTGAAAAAACTTTAATATTATTACTCGTAAAGATTGGGTTTCCTTTGGATCAAGCGATTTATTATTGGACCTGTAAAATAACTTTACGTTTACCTTTAATAGCATTCGAGTTATAAGGGGTCCGAAAGTGGCTCCAAAAATATACAAACTGCCGATGTGTCTCACTTTAGATAACTTATATTGAAATATTATGATCTTTTACTCAGTCTTCTGGACAAGGTGTCGCTATATATTTTCTTATTACTTAGTTGTAGTTTTAAGGAAGAAAAAACAAGTAAGCAAATTCAGAATAATATGTTTTTAATGAGATTAAATATCTAGTTTTAATTTTGTTGTACCTAGTTTCTTTGAACAAAAATATATGGCTATGAATTCGCATGTAATAAGAAAAAAATAGTTGACGGAAAAACGTACCTAAAGTTTGAACAAACCAAACATTTGCCTGAAGTTTGTATCGCAGTAAGCCTTATTAGTAACAGGCACATAATAATTTTGTCCTGAATAGCTTGAACTTCGGCACTTTCGTAAATTTCACCTTAACGACTTGAGGCCTCATTTAGTTAACGATATAAGGTATCCCATAGTTTTTCTTTAAACTATACCTAAAATATTTGACTTTATACTTATTTATTAATTACCAATATGGAATACTCACAAACCATTTATTTATTACTTTTGTCGTTTTATATTTATATAATACTAGCGATTCACCACGGCTTCACACGGGTGCTTCTGGATCTCAACAACAGCGCCATCTACCGGGTCTAATGTAGTTTCTCCAGAATCCATCCCACTTAAATACTACAAAAAATCCATCGAAATAGGTCAATTCATTTTCGATGGATTTTTTGTAGTATTTGAGATTCTCCGTTGAGATCAATTGTATTTTTATATATAAAGTATAATTCTTCCGATCCGAGAATGGTTAAGATTCACATTTGGACCCGGTGAGTGGCGCTGTTATCGAAATCCAGAAATCACTGGTGCGCAACCGGGGCAGATCGCTAATTTTAATATGTAATCATTGTTATTAGTAATCGTAACATTTGAACGCCTTGACTGATTGAGTTCATATTTAAACCATATTTTTGCTTTGCTTTGCTTGGATCCGATAGGATATACTACGGTCGAATTATTAATACATTTTATATTAACCATTAAAAAGTTAAACCTATATAATATGTTTACGTCAAATTATACAGAACATATTTCCCTTTGTGAAGTTAAGTTTCACTTCTTTTTCTTTAAGCCGACTTTAAAAAAAGAGAACGTTAACAATTCAACTGTATGTCTTCTGTATGTACATACGTTACGCGATATATTTGTCAATTGTGAACCGATTTTGGTATTTTTTTAATAAATAATATCTCCTTAAGGGATGGCCCCATATAAATTTCGACCAAAAAATTCCATCACCAAGGAACCGATCCTTCCGTGTTCGTAAATCTTTTAGTTAGTAGTAGTTCTTTCTCTTACTCGTATTTTCATCATTTTTGTACGGACTCGGCTTGTGAATGATTTAATAAAGATTGCATTATTTTCAAAGTCGATGTTTTTAAATCTATTATCATCCCCATAAGGACTTACTTAATATGTTCATAATATCAAGACGGCCCCTTCTTAGTTCACGTATTGTAACGGCCAAGTACGGAACCTTACATTGTGGGTGGCCAGACACGTAATTGGCCGGTTTTATTTTGTTTATGTGAGTTACGTGAATTCTTAGTCAATTATTTACTACAGGAGTGATCCTACATAAATTTGTAAAAAAAATCTTAACCTAAATGAGATGAAGTTTTTAATATAACTACATACTTAGACGACATTTTAGTTGTGTGTAATAGTGTTAATAACACTTTCTCAAGTAGTGATTCGTGACACGTGACTCGTGACACGTCGGCGACGCCGTGATGATTCAAACAAAACAATACCCGAATGAATTGATTGCGGAGAGGGGAAAAAGGATTTTCGTTGTTTTGTTAAGATTTTTGTGAGGGTATGTACACCATTTTTTTAATACTCCTTGGTTACATTTGAGTTTGCTTTGTTTATCACGATTCCTTAGGTATTATTTGTTAGTGTTCCTTTTTGTTTATTTACTAACAGTAACTATATAAAATTTTAACTCGTTTCTAATATTGTCATGTTGGGCAAATAAGGTATGGGCACAATAGAAGACAAACACAATAGGCAAAAATCAGAGGTGTTGACGTCACCTCCTATCAAAAATGAGCAAGCGTTTAAATTTGAGAAGAAAAATATTAAGAAGACAAATAATTCTGAGTGGGCTGGCTCAAAAAACTAATACTAAAAGATCCTTAGCAAAACAACAAACCGAAACCCGAAAAATGGACTTTTAATGTTTAGTTTGCTCTGAACCACCGGTGGGAGATTGGATTCAATGTTCAAAAAATTGGCTGCATAAAGACTGCACTTCGTAGCAGGAGTCGGCAGCTACTTCTATGATGAATTCGAAGAATGATCTAAACTAATTTAACATATCCTTTTTGCCCTTAACGTTTTGATACTTACGTAATTGATACTGTTATAAATATCAAAGAAATCGTTTTTTTTTTAACTTTCACTATTATTTTCCAAAGATGATTATTAAATATACAAAAAATTAGAAAGTAAAAAGACTGGCAGTTTTATTTATACTATACCTATTGCCACTAAAATGCTATGATTTCTTTACATTAAAATGGTGCATATCTCCTTATTTTCAATGCCCTCACCCAAAGTATATATTTCTACATATATATTTCTACATATCCTTAACCTATTAATATATATATATATATATATTTCTACATATCCTTAACCTATTAATTTCTGTCATTCCCGTCTCCAACGAACAAACGTATGATAGGAAGAGAATCAACACCAGTGAAACGATAGAAACAACGTTAACAACAAGTAAACTCCGCTCTCGCTAAAATAAATAATTAAAATTAATAATCTCGCTTGAAACTCAGATATAATACGCTAATTCTTAGTACAATTCCAAATTAAAAATGTGTATTAAAGAAGAAAAGCCTCCTGCATCGAGCAATAAGAAAACGGCAAGAAATTCTGCTGACATAATATGTAGGTGTAGGTGTAGGGTACATGGTTCTGCCCTGAAAACGGGAAGCATCTTAATTCTTAATACCGCATTTTCTTCCCTTACGCACTTAACTCACCAAGAACTTAAAATATAAGTTTTTCCCAAGTTTCCCCTATTGTCCTTTTTGTTTTTACTTTTTAAAAATTTGATCCAAAAGAGATAAAAGGTAAAGTAAAAGAAATGCATAGTAAGTACCCTGTCTTTTAACAGGTGCTAAATAATTAAACATGCTACAGCAGGACATGTGCCTCGTCCTTAGGTTTTCCTTTATTTCAACGCTTGGCACTAGCCATAAGGAGAGTCTAGAAGTCTGCAATATCTAGTGTCTCCCACAGTGTTATAATTTACATTTACGTTAGTGTAAAGGTAACAAACGAGCAAGAATTCCACATGACGGTAAGTGGATAAGTGGAGTCTATAGACTTAGTTTATATCATCTACGTTTTATCAAGTTGAATTATATTATTTTGTTTTTAGTGGAATTATATTATAAATTATACTTTTGATATAGACTTATTTTTAAGTGATAGAACCACCCTGCAGCTATATTATGGCTGTAGTCTATTAATAAAGAAAAGAGTAACTTAAATCAGTTTAGGCATTTCCGAGAAATCCGTGAACTGACAAAATAAAAACTTCAGCGTCGAAGGAGAACCTTCTCGTAATTTTTTTAACTATTTACTTAATTTTAAAATGATTAGTAGAGTAAATGTTAGTTGTTAATATTGTGCATTAATGTGCTTTTCCGGTTTTAAAAATATAAAATCAAATTTTTGTGTGTTTTTTTTTAATTCAAACATTAATGTTTTATCATTTCTTTCCATTTCACTTTATGAAAATATGTAATACAACGAAAGCAGCTCTCAGAGCTTAGCTTAATCCAGCGACTGAAGCTCGACAGAAACCCACTTAGTAAGAGATTTACGAAAATTGCTAACACGTTTTTATTTGTCTCTCACATAAAAAAGTACATTTTGGCAACGTTTGAACTATAATACATATGAGTAAAGAAATCATAGAAATTAAAGTAATTAACAATATTCCAACACCATTTACTACAACACACACGAAAAGGGGTTGATAAAACATGATAATTTATCTTACACTTCATCACTTACTACGATAACAATCACTATTTATCCTTAGTATGGCACTCTAGACCAAATTTCGGTTTACTACTATCGATCAAATCATTGTAAAAAAAATAGAAAGTAAAAGCCTTTATACGGACTTATGGAACAGTGGCATATCCTTCACTGCTGGCCGTATAAAGAAGCTTAAAGCCGCTTGGCGAATTATAGAGAAGGCTACGCTTGAAGTTTCTCTGCGTGATAGCATAAAGATATTATAATAATGATATCACAGTAAAATAACAGTAATCCACATTTTATACGATAGGAAATCTTCATGTTTTATACTGTCATTGTTGACAACAATGAGCTCCAGAAAAACGGACGTAGACATTTTTTCAAATAGCCTCTCTAAATTAAAAAAAATACTTCTAGGTGCAAGTTTGAGTACGGAATAGTTTTGGATTGTTTAGTTTTTGTTATATAAATATAATAAGTAATAAGTAATATTTAAAAAGTTATAAAAATTACCATTAAATAAGCATTAAACACTCACATATGCATGTCGTGGCAGCCTGTAATTGAATTTGCCCTTAGCTTAAATATTAGATAATAGCTTAAGAATTTAATGTTTTTGGTGTAAGATTTGTTGGCTGCTGTCCTTAATAAATAAATAAATAAATAAAAATACTGTCGGAAGTCACGACTGGTCACTAACCTTCTTTCTTTTCCGAGTAAAAGAAAGAAAGAAAGAGATATTTGGACATTTCTTAACTATATTAAATTAACTCATAACAAGACTTAATTATACACTTACAAGTAAAAAATAAATCGTTACGGCAGCAAAGTGCAGATCCGTACAAAATAATTATAAAAAAGCAAAAAGGTAACTTTAAAAACTTTTCTTGCGTTGTTAATATAAGATGTTACATGGGTACGTGGAGGTATTTTATAATAGACAAGGGCACACGAATTTTAAATACGCTGGATGAGTATCCTTGTTCGCACGAGAAGTCTAGGCCCTAACACTGCGTCAGCGTAGTTAAATTTAGATAGTACTAACGATTCACATAATTTCTTACGCACCTCAGTGCATAAAACATTTCTGATTTGGTACAGAACTTTTAACCGGTAAAAGCAGTTCTTAGCTGTATTAATTATCTGTTTTTCAAACCTTAGCTTTTCATCTATTACAATTTCTATGTTTCTCGCCTCGTTTACACGCTCCACTTTAACATTTTTTATTTTTACCATTGGGTGAAATATTGCAGAGCTAAATTTGTTCGTCTTGTAGTAGTTTATGGTTGACTGTGAAGCAACGCCCGGGTCTGGTACATTTAGAAAATTACAGTTTATATTCTTAGAATTGCTTGAAATGGGCTCTAGTAGCTCTGCCCTACTTTGTGATCATTTTTTTATCCTTTTTTATTATAATTTGTTTTTTATTATAAAAAAAAATATTTATATTTTTATTATAATTTGTCCTTTATGTGGGTCCAGAGCATTAGAGGAATACGTAGATTTTATTTTATAATTAGTTGGCCACGCTGCTCCAGTGTGTCCAGTTCACAAGTGCTTGAAATATTTTATTCCCCGTTTTCTCACAATTTTTTCCTTCACCGTCAAGCACGTGGTAAAAACAGCACGTAAAATTACAATTGTCATTTTCATTGGCGCCGGCGGGGATCAAACCCCAGTTGTTTGCGTACCTTAATATTTCTGGCGAATGCTTAACCCAAACGATATCACCCACGCCACCACGATATCACCACCACTTATTGCATTTTGTACTGTAATTTGATTTTCGTAACTTTCATATTAAGTTTACATAATCCTAGTTCATCGCACGTATTTATCCATTTAATAAAAAAAAAAAAAAAAATATATATATATATATATATAGGATATCAAATACAATTTAAACCCTTGAACAAGCATATAATATTTTCGCAAATGAAAACCTTAATGTATCATTCGACTTTCATGACATTAATACGAGTACATGGGAAAACAAGTAATTCTTCTCACCCAATTATACAGTTATTAGAAATCCCATTTCTGATGTTAGATATAAAACTCAATTTTTTTTAAATAAAATAATTTTACTCGGTAGCAAACTTTCTTTACTAATAAAGATTATTGTAGAGGTTAATTGTTAAAATAATAAAAGTGTGAGAGCGGATGTTCAACTTGCTCTCTTGCTTACGCAAATAATCATTATCAGGAATAAGACAGCGTACTGCACTACACATTCAGTATAGGGCAAATACAATTCAACCAACCGTAATATGTACCCGCTGCAATCACACACTCGTGTAACGTGAAGAACATAATTACGAATACATGATAACGCCAAAGTACGCAAAGAAACAGCAACGCCACCTTCCTTGCCAACACTAGTAGAATAACCCAACCGGCATATTAACGACAGTGAGAGTCGTAGAATCACCGACTCCCTCTTAGTCGCCTGCGAGATACTTTATGCTGGCAGAACACGTGGGAAATTACAGTTCTACCTTCATTTTTTCGTACTTCCTTTTTTGTCACCCTCATTGTTATCACGACCTATCTTGACAGTTCACACGTCCGCATGTGAAGGCTAACGTTACGTTACTGGCTTAATGTAACTTTCCCGTCTCGGCCCTTTCTGACCAAGAAATACAGACTAAGCTTTAATAGAATTGACAAACATCGTCCAAATCAGATTTTAATATACAACGTTTAAAAGAATTAACACACGTCACAGATAACCAATCCCGGAAACACTGTGCACACGGCACAGATCGTACTATATACTGAAGACACAAGCCAACCAGCTTAACGCGCTGCAGCGAACAGTTCCGCTGCGTTCTTGCCAGCGAGCCGCTAAACCATACTCACGACATCAAGCCGCCGCGCTGCACCCGCACTCGAGAGCCGTCCCGGCGCATCCGCGCCATCGAGCCATCTCACCGTACTGCAACAGCGAAACGTCTGATTTCACGCTGAAGCGCTCCACTCGCGCAGGCGTACCGTCGGGCTCCACTCACGAGCGAGCCGTCGCAGTTTATAGCAGCCATAGTTCAGTCGATTACAAGCAAGTGAAGATTGTTCGTCTTCGTTTTTGCAAAACCGTTTAGTTTAAAGGCAACTGCATGCAAAGGCGTAAGCCACTTCACGCACTGCAAATATAAAGAGGCAACTGCACGAATTATCACATATTGCGGAAATAAAAAAGCCAACTGTAAAAATATCACACATTGCAAACGACATCACACAAATTGCAACAGTCATCAAGTTGTCTCAGTCGGATAGATATATGCGTGACATGCTCAGCTTTCGTTGCGAGTGGTGAGCCAGTGGTGAGCCAGTCAGACGTCCATTTGTCGCGCCAAAGCGCAATGTGTTCGGCGGCCACTTGAGTTGTCTTGCCGTAAGATTCACCGAGAAGCACCAGGCTGCAGTGGTGTGTCTCAATCTTACCAGCAGATACTACCTGGCAACGTTACAAATGTATTAAAAAGCGCATGTTCGGAGCAAACATCTGCGCAGTACATAAGTATACCTGGTACACGAGTGTGCGCAAGGACATGTACCGTCGCGCGACGGCTCTATTTCTACACTTTCGTAGTCTGATGGGGCGGCAGTCCAACACGACTGGAGAGATCAGGCACAGCAAAATTGGCTTTACCTGCATTCTGAGCCACCAGAATTTCTTCAAGAAAAATCCAACAACTGATTTTAGCCCGACACGAGATTTGAACTCGCTACCACATGAACAGTAGTCACGCGAACACTAGACCAAATAAATAGATGATTTGATTATTTCTTTTTTGTATTTAGTACACAAAAATTCAATTTTATATTATTTTTATATAATACCAGAGACTTAGTGCCGTAAAGTCTTTTTTTTTTTGCACTTAATACCGTAGTAATATTATTTATTACTAATAAAACCAATAAATAGCAGCAAACTCATAAGTCACACAAGACAAAGATGTAGTACAAGGTAGCTCGGAGTAAAGCCATAATTCTTTTTGGCATACACATATTACCGTCGAATAGCTATTTACGTTCAACGAATGATCGAAATTGTATCTCCGCTTCTCGTGAGACGTATTTTATTTCTTAGATAAAATCAAAGCAGTGTAACGTGAGTTTGTTTGTCACAAAAGTAAATGGAAGCAATAATTTACGATATAACGCAATTTTATTTTTAAAGATATTATTATCTTTCAACATAAAAACGAAAATATATTACGTGGTTATTGGAAACAGACCTTTCGCTGTTTTCAAAAATGAGGTATATTATTTCAGAACTTTTATAATAATATGGATCTTTAACTATATTATATTATATAGTAGGACTTCTTTTCTCTTTAGCACTCTGTAAGAGAAGGTTTCCTCTTACCTATTCGTGCCGCCAAACAACTGTAGCTGCACTCCTGTGTTCCGGTCCTGTTGAAGGTAAATGTCCTTCAGACCGAAACAGAGCCAGTATAATTTGAATGAATTAATGAATTGCTTTCTTAGTTTGAAGCAGATTGCAGATCTCCATCAGGTGAATTGTAACGTAAATTTTTTAATTTTTTAAATAATAATATTTTTGGGGTGCAGAAAAATTTGTTTCATAATTTCGACTAAGATCAGGCCCGCTTTCTAGCTGCTTCGACTATGGAATCTAGTCACTGTTTACACCCTTTACCATGAACCAATCTTGGCACATTATTTGATAGGAAAAGCTTACAAATTGCCGTAGGAATCACTGAAGTAACAGCAATTTGTTAACCTCACCAATGCCCCTATGGTAGCAACGTCGACAAGTTTGGGCTCTACGGAATTTCGTGTGAGAAAACCTTCCTTCCAGAGAAAATCAGGTAGGTTTTCCCGTGACGGGTCTTTCACCGATGTCATCCGAAAATCTCTTTTCTCTATAAATGATCCTTCGGTTTGAGGGCACAAGGTAATATTTAGAGACGATGGCAAGAGACCCGACGATATGACTTTGGTCTCTTGGGAAAGAGAGGTAAAAGACCTAGTGTGGAATGCCCTTTACGTAGACACTTCGGCGGCCTCTCATCTCAAGGGTACTATTTAAAACCGGAGCGGTATCAACAACTGCTGAACTGGGTAAATGGCACAAATATGAGTCTCCGAGAGATAACTACATAATTGTGCCATTTGCTGTAGAAACTATAGGCCCGTGGGGTCAACCTGCAGTGAAGTTCCTAATGGAACTGTATCTGCGACTGGTCAACGCTGCTACAGTTCCATTAGGAACTTTAGGTGATAAGAGGGCTGGTTCTTTTCACGATCAAAAGCCAAGTATAGCCATTCAGCGAGAAAACGCAGCCTCTCTTCTTCTTCTTCTTGGCATGATATCATGGGGAGTTGGACTCTACTTTTTCGTTGTAATAGTTTTTTTTTAAATATTGTGTGTAACTTTATTGTTACATATAAAAATATGTTTAAAAGTTCTTAAATATAAGATTATTTTCACAAGATTAGAGTAAGCCCACTTGATAAGGTGGCTGAAGTGGCAATTCGCGTTGAAATTAACGTTGTATATCATCTTTTTTGGATCGCAAGCTCCATGGTGCCACCACCTCTCAGGACAACCTGAATGCTATGATTGAGCATATAGGACTTATCGACACAATCTGATATCTGATAGATATTTCCAGTGCGCTTACCTACCTTATAAATAATAACATAATGGCAGTAAAACAGTTAAGTAGAACTAAACCACGCTCACTGACTGTTGCGTTCTTTAACGGAAACAGCCTCAGAAACCAAAAAGATAAGATCGAGGTCTTACAGCGTAACCATGACGACGTTGTGCTAGTGCAAAAGACCTTTTTGAAACCTAGCCATCGCGATGCAAATATCGCAAACTACACCTTTGTTAGAAATAATAGGTTGATCAACCCTAGAGGCGGCACATTGATCTACTGCAAAAAGTCCGTACCGATCAACGATTCGCCCTTAATAAACATAGAAATGTCAACTTATAGGATAGCTGTGACTGACCATCCGATGTTTACCGTTGTATCGACGAACCTTTCACCATTTAAACTACTATTAGAGGCCGATATTTCAGATTTACTAAATCTTATACCCAGTGTATATTGCTGGAGTGTATAGCTGGAGACCTAAACAGCAAGCACGAATATCCGAAACAGGTAAATGGTTACCATCTATTATGAACTGGTATTGTGATCGATAATTCGCCTTTCAAGCCTAACGATGAGGCAACTCTCTTTAAAGGAGGCGATTTATGTGCAACAGTGGGCTTTTAAGGGGCTTATTGATCAAGAAGAATAAGATATATAATGGTATTTAAAAATTACAAAAATAAATCATAATAACCATTACGAAAGAGATAGCGGTTATTAAACATGTCAACTTGACGAAATTCCGTTTCAATCCCATATAATAAATGAGTCCTTTGATTCATCGTTTTATTCGGCAACGTCATTTTCTAAATTGACGAACAAGAGCACGATTGGGCTTTATTTCCTGAACGATGTCTTTTTTCTTTTAATTTTATAACCGTATAATGTAATTTTCGTTCATTAAGCTTAAACTTAAGTAAAATACTTTTTTGTTTCCAAATTTGCCGTCTGCTAGCATGTATATCCCACTGTTGGTATAAGCCTTTATTAAGTACGGAGGGTTTTGCAGTAATTATACGCTTGAACGCTTCCCGTCACCGATCTTTGTGTGTTACATCTAGTCTATATCTACACTAATATTAGGGCACAGGCTAGATAATAGATTAGGTAATAGCGAGTGCATTGCCAAAGACTGCCAGGTGCCACATCAGCCATCTTGTTTGGTTATAGAGAACCACGCATACAGTCCGCAACAAAATTGATCTCGATTAAGAAATGTTGGCCCGACCCGGTAATCGAAAGCGAGATCGCTCCACCGTTTACTGGTTCTTCGACCCGGATTAGAATCGGGACAACCGCCGCACTATTTTCTGGTTCATTCGGGCCGGATTTAAAATTAGCCCACTTCCGCTCCACCAAGTGATGATACATAAAAATTATGTAGTACTTAGTTAAAGTACTCATTGTTACCTACAAAATTGTCCGTGAGGGAATATATCTAACTATCATAGTTAAGTCACAATAGTAGCCTTTGTGTTCTAAAATTTAATTAGATCACCGGTAGAATAGTTTCTTACATCCGTATTGTAGTATTAATTCCTATTCGAATAAAAAGTTATATCAAGGGTATAAATGTAGCAGTCAAATAATTTTTAATTCATTCGAATCGATCATTTAAATTTCGTAGTTATCACGAGTAAAAACACACGAACCGTTCGATGCCGGCGCGATTTCTCTATATAAAAATCAATTGCTCTCCGTTAGTTTCGCTAAAACTCGAAAACGGCTCGACTGACTTTGATGTTTGAATGGGTCCCTAGATGGTTTAGATTCACATTTAGACCCGGTAAGCAGTGCTGTTGTCGAGATTCTAAAATTACCCGTGGGAAGCCGGGGCGATCGCTAGTAAAATATAAATTGGTCATCACAACCTGTCAGAGGCCATAATACTGAGAGGAGGTGATGATGTATTCTCATATGTATATACTAGTATATATCAGTATGTACTATAGCCGGCTGGCTTATTCGCTGTAGTAGCCTCAAGCAGACAGACGGTCACACTAAAGTAATTAATAAAACTTCAATGTTTTGTTAAACACTTTTAAAAATCAATAGACTAAGTTAAACATTACCACTCAATTGAGGAAGCTATTGTTTTATTTATACACAGATAAGACTTGAAAGTCGTCAATTCGAATTCCACATTTGGAACCACTTCTATGCTGGCATTTTAAGCTAAGAGTAATCTTGATGAGAAACGGAATATTATATATATATATATATATATATATATATATATATATATATATATATATATATATATATATATATATATATATATATATATATATATATATATTCAAAATATTTATCCTGTAACACCAAGGCGCTTTCAAAAATAATATTATGTAATTTTAGAGACACAAACATCCACATCATAGGCAATTATTTGTAGGCCATAAAAATACTTGTTCGTGCGTTAGCCAAAAAGTAAATATTAATCAAATATTCTTCATTTAAAAAGAAAATTTCGTAGCCGTTGTTGAGTTCAGCATCTGAATCCATCATCAAATCAGCTCCATCGTACCATATTCTTCAATCAATTTTAACAATGCATTAATAGAAAAAAAATATATATATATGTATAGATAATCAGTAAAAAGTAATATAAAAGTAGCCTTTATATTGACCTGGTTTTAATATATTTCATTTTGTACTATAAGTACAGATAACATGAAAAACTACTTACAATTTTTGTGTGGTACGCTAGTTACGCGATGAAGCAATCCATAAAAATGAGTTTCTTACACTCCACTGGATAAAGTAAAAGAGTTATTTTAACGCTTCATTGCACTCTGTTCAACAGATACGAAATAATGTAAAATATTTGCTATAAATATCAATAATATGATTATTAAATATAGAGTAAGGATGTATGTAAGTAATATACCTTATAGAGCCAAGCCGTAGCGTATTATAAGAATGGGTTGGCTCGACGGGGCAGACACGCTCGTATGCAATGAAATAGCGGCATAATTAATATTAAAATGCAGACTCGTTGTCACCCCAGAATACTGAATTGAAATGCGTTGCAATGCTGTTTCTACATAACAAATCAAACTTTTGTTGTTATGTAGAATGGGAACTTTTGGACAGAAACAGCATTAACACATACTACTATCAACTTCAAAAAAGCATAATGGATAATGGAGGTAATAATTGACGCATTTGTTTTTAATATTATGCTTACCTATTTCTCAGAAAAGGATGAATCGATAAAAAATCTTTGTTTTTATTAAATAGAGTTAAAAACAAATTCCACCCCTACGAGGGCGGCACTGAAAATTTCGGGAATCAAGGAAGTGACACATTACTATTTAAAAATGTATTTATTGCTTTTCGAAGTATTCTCCGCGAAATTTGACACATTTTTCCATACGATGGAACCAATCATTGAAGCAACCGTTCCATTCGGAAGTTGGAGTCTCCAAAATGGCCGTTTTGTAGGCGTCCACAGCTTTTTCAGGTGATGAAAATCTCTGTCCAAGCAATTTAATCTTTATTTTAGAGAAAGTATAGAAATAGTTAGGGCTTAGTTCGGGGCTGTACGGCGGATGGTCTAATAATTCTATGTTTTCTTGCTCTAAAAACTCTTTTGTTCTGTGTGCGGTGTGAGAACTCGTATTGTGATGGAGGATGATGCGGCGGTTGCAGTTCTCTTTACGGAGTTCAGAAACGACCTGTGGCAAACAAATGCTAGCATACCATTCTGCATTAACTGTTCTTTGTCCCTCAAGAGGAATAGTCGTAACATGGCCGGTTTTGGAGACAAACGTGGCCACCATTTTTTTTGCAACACTCCGTGAACGAACAATTTTTGTTGGCTTTAACTCATTTTCGAACACCCAAACTCGTGACTGGTTTTTTGTTTCTAGTTCGTACGCAAATATCCAGGATTCGTCACCTAATACGATGTTGTATACAGCATTTGAGGTTCCAGCGTGGAATCTTTCGAGAGTTCCGAGGCACCAAGTAACGCGAGCCGCTTTTTGCTCTTCACAGAGCGAATGCGGTATCCATCGGGAAAACAACTTTTTTACACCTAATTGTTCATCCAAGATTAATTATATTTGACTCATGCCAATGTCTAAAGTTCCCTGAATTTTGCGTTATGTCACATGTCGATCTTCCTCAATCAGCTTACGCACAACATCAACGTTTTCTTGGATGACTGCAGTTTTTGGACGACCTTGACGGGGATCATCACTGAGCTTGACACGTCCACGTTGAAATTCAGCAAACCAGCGATAAATTGTGGTTTTGGATGGGGCTTCATCACCAAATGCAGAAATCATCCGGTCAACACACTGTTTTTGTGTCAAACCATTTCGAAAGTCATAACAAATCATCGCTCTTGAATTTTCTCGAGTCAATTCCATTTTCTCAACGATTAAACAAGTTTGACAAAACCTTGTGACAAGACCGAGAGTCTTTTTTTAAATAAATAAATGGTATTCGATTTTTAAAACCAAGGAGTTTTCAATTAAAAAGATTTTAATATGACAGGAACAGTGGAAATATTCCATTCCCGATACTTTTAGTGCAGCCTAGGTAAGGGTGGAGAAATGGAAAATAAAATTTTTATTATCTTCTCCAGGTTTCTGTGATGTTAGTGCCATTATCCTATTGGTTTTTAGAGTTTCATCGGACTCGGGGCTCGCGGCCTCAAAGTTCGCTAGCATCAAAAAAGGGGCACGAGTAAAAATAATTGACGACCTTTTATTGTAAATATTTCTGGATGACATTCTTATTACTCCTTGAGGTTGTGATATTGCTTAGTTCACTCAAAAGGGTAAAAAATAAATTTTAAAAATTTGTCTTTTAAAAAATTCTTTTTTGGTTTTTGAAGTCGGTTTTTGATTTTTATTAAAAGTGATTTCTTTCCGTATTCATTGTCTTCTATCCGTCTGCTAGCATGCATATCCCACTGTTGAGATAATGACACCATATGGAGTGTATCGGAGAATTTGTCCTTTTTTATATTTTTTTCTCATGCCTTAGCCTCTAATATCACGGCTACCACTAGCTACTATTGAATAATTTATATAGATATCCTATATCTCTAGATTTTTTGTCTAATCAACAAAACAAAAATCTATTTTTTTGACCAATACAAACTAAGATTTTTGGTGAAAAACAGAGTCACGTAGTCGCAAGCAAGTTAGAACCCACCTTGTTTGAAATGTTGATGACGAGCGACACATTAGAATTGTTAATGCTCCCCTTTTCCCCAAGGATAGTAGAAATCAATAATCAAAACCGTGTGCCTACTACGTGTAAAATTTGAAATATTTTGAAAACTGTATATGAACGACAGTTTTGTACTTTGAGAAGAATATAAAAATAATTTTTGAGACTAGAGATCTTGTTTGATTAGAAAATTTTAATTGAAAACTTTTTTTCACTTTTATTGCCTGACATGCAAGGTTCTAATGCTGATTTACTGCTGATTACTGCTCGACACTGTCGAGCATGTGATAAATCAGCACTTAAATTACAATTCATAATTTTATTGGTGCCAGCGAGGATCAAACCCAGGTTGCTGGCGTTCTGCGAATTTTACGGCGAACGCTTATCCCCCTGATCTACCCCGAAAGCTTCTTATAAAAGATTAAAATGGGGTTATTTGAATTGTACACAGGCTGGTTATTAATAATAATTGTCGAAAGTAATTTTACTAGTAGCAAGATCTACCGACATCTTGTAACTTCAGAGTTCCATAGAACATTAATAAAATGAACCTTGTACTTAAAGTATATGACTTAGGACTGAAAAATGTAGCTTAGTTAAACACTTCTATCCAATATGCAAAATACTATCGAAAAAAGTATAATAAAAAATACAATCGAAGTGCTAAAGTGTTTTTACATGAAGGCTGCGATGGCTATCCGCGTTTATTTTTATTTATATGTACATTTTTGAACGAGCTATCTATGGAGAGGGCTATGCTCGGGATTTTTCTGCATGGTAGACTTCGTAATGAGTATACTCGATTTAGGACCAGTTAGTTACGCTACCAACAAAGCTTAAAAGATCAATAAATTGGTGTGGCAATAACCTGACCATATAGCTCGAAATCACACTTCTGAAGGGGATGAATACAGGTGGTTCAAGACTTTACCTTGTTACATTCCTTGCAGGAAGCCTATGTTCTCTAGTGATAGGCTGTACTGATGATAATGATACGCGAATAATTCAAGTAGTAGGGCCTCGCCGCATTACGCATTTCGGCTGCGGCACGATATGTTAGTCGTGACCATGTCAATGACACCACTCGCACAGTATACAATCACAAAACAGCTGCTTAATTCTGCTGTATTCTGTATAGTGTATAACAAGAGTCGGAGTCTCTTCCCACTCGTAAAGAGGTATTCCATCCTAGTCGAATTTATATTATGTAGGTGACTATTAATAAGTTACTGCTTGTCACCTTTATTTATTTAAATAATACTATGTCATTCATTACGTCGTATTTAAATCATGAAATAAATATATAGATATAGTTACTTTGTGTATCTATCCAACTTTTTTATGATTTTCTTAGCATGTTCCTTATTTGACTTAACGATTCCTATAGGACGAAATGAAAAGAAGAAAAAGACAACTATTCAAAATACCGCGTTCCACTTTTTCACAGCTACAATCACAAATACAGTTTTAACATTTAATGTTTCCTAACATATCATTTCTGGTTTCCGTTCCAAAACAATTGATTTAACAAATTGATAGTGAAAAGTTATTCTGGGTGTGTAAGCAACCATTATAATTAATTATATTTATCATGAAAGTTGTTTTTATTTATTGCAATTATATCTTAAATGATTTCTGTGTAATGTAATTCCAATTACTCTACGTATTTCAGTGTTACATGTCTTCAAAATATTTTTTAACTTATAGATTTTTTTGAGAATTTTTTTTTCTGCGATATTTTTGCGCATATTAAACTCGAATTATGAAGTTGTCTTTCTTTCTAATAACATATAAAAAAATAAGTATTAACTATTTATTTAGTTTCAAAAAACATTCTTAATATATTTTATCAGCATATTAATAAATTACATACTTATCTACTAAGTTTTCACCTCAATAGCTTTCATTTCAATAACGTATGATCAGAATTCTCAAAGCTCAACGATCCAAGTCAACAAAGCGATATGGAATGAAAATTAAATGTCACATTAAAATTTACTCACGTTAAAAGTTCAAAGCATTAAACAAAAAATTAATAACTGCGTAGGTATTTTTCTTTAAAAATTTTGCCTCTTTTAAACCTTTATTTTGTGTTTTCTTAAAGTATCATAATCTATAATTTCAGTGACTTAAACTTGTATGTATGAGCACAAAATAATAAGAACTGCTAATAACCCTGTTTGGCAAGTGGCTCTACTAACTTCCGAACGGAACATTTCCTACTGTTGTAGGGCTGTAGTAGGCTAAACAGCTTCGGGTAGATCGTGTATGGACCACGCTGTCACAGAATACCAGTGTAAAATAGCGACTTAATGCTGATGTGTTTCGTATGGTGAATATAGAGAACCGGAGACTCTTTTTTACTGGAAATGAGGCATCCCATCTCAGTCCTCAGGGGTGACAATACATCTGCATTTTAATTCTTAATCGATGATAGATGTGGATGTCTATGGGTCACAGTATCCACTTACCGTTAGGTGATGGACTGTGTGTGGTATGATCGACTTTGCACTCGCCTATCGAATAGACTGTGTGATAAAAATATTCTTATATATATAGTACTTAGTTAAATAGTTAAAAGACCCACTTTGAAGTCTTCTAGCCACTGGAGTTGAGTTATACATACAATTGTATATAATTATTTTCGTATATAATTATCTTGGAATAATAAAATAGTATTTAAATACTTTTGTAAAATTTAAGTTACATTATATATGCTTCCCTCTGCTGCGCATAGACCTCCTCACATTTTCAAGAATATTGCGTTCTCTCACGCTGCTATCACATGGCATATGATAATTTCGATCCTCATTTAAATGCGATCAACGTACATATTTACTCGAAAGGTTTTATTTAAGTAGGTATTTAAAAACATAAAACAATTCAAGAGATTGAAACCTCATCATTTATATCATATTAAAAACGAGTCAAGTTGCATCGTTGAGCGAAAACCGGCATCAAATTTGATCATTTGATCCTCGAATGAAAAACGAGAAAGTAAATTGCTTTGACCGAATACGCGATTCATCAATCAATCTTGCACTAATCAACAAAAATATAGAACCTAGCACACCGTTAATAATATTTAATTCACTCTGTATACTTCGCATCTACCAAGCCATGACATTATCTCAATAGTAAAATCGTTAATTGCACGGCGTTGATTTAATTGTATCTGTCATGAACCGCAGTAGCTCTCGAGGTCCATGCGCTCTTTGTAAATTATACAGCACACAACACAAGTTCAATATCCACCGGCACCAATGAAATTGTTAATTACAATTTTCAATGCTACCTACCCACATGCTTACCAGTGAAGGAAAACATTGTGAAGAAACCTGCTGAATGTAGTGAGCATATCTGAAGAATAAAATATTTTGAGGACATGTGAAGTTCAATAACACACATTGGAGAAATTGAGATAATCGACTATGCAACTCTACAAGATGCAGAGTGTACGAGCTTGATTATGAATGAAGTTTCTCTTACATACAAAGTTTATTTAACGCAAATCATCGACGTTTCCGGATATACGGGATACAGATAACATGTTTAGATCAGCCTCTGCCATAACGTTCGACTCTGTACATCAGTGTATCAACTAATAGGCATCTGCTCAGCATCATACTACAGTACTTATATTTTGCGGGTGACCTTAAGAAAAACTTGCAAGCACTCACTAAACATGTTTTCTTATTTTACGAGTTTTGGTAGAACCTTCTTCTGAAATTCATGCGTCGTATTTTATTACGTTTTGCTTGAAGTGACAGCCCACTTTATGTGAGGACTCTTGTACTACAGAAAATTGAAGAGAAAATATTTATTCAAAATGACTAACACATATTAAATGTTGGAAAAGATAGCAAATTTCTATAATAAAGTTCAATCTAACGTTTAACTTTTAAACTTACTTTTAGATGCTGTTGACATATTTGATTGGAACATATTTTTCATAATATGCATGTTTCTATACTAATTAAAAATAGTGACTGCCTCCTTGGTCTAATGGTTGTAGTAGTACGACTGCTGATCATGAGGTCCTGGGTTCGAATCCCGAGCCGGGCCAATAAATTAATTATTGAGTTTTTTACGTCAAGAAATTCTTAGTAATTGCTCCGGAGTCAGGAAATTGGCGGTCTTACCCCCGTGCCTCGGAAAGCACGTAAAGCCGTTGGTCCTGCGCCTGATCTCACTCCGGTCGTGTCGGTTTACCGTCCCATCAGCGCATACACTTGGGCACTTTAATCCTGTCCTGCGTTAGCTCGAAAAAAAAAATCTTTCCTATTACCATTTACCAGTTTTCTTTCCTCACCTGAATTCAAATTTAACTAACTTCTGAATGAGCTCGTCACTTGAAATTTTGAACAAAGCTCAAAATCGGATGAAATGTTGCACAAAATTTAAAGAAATCACTTACTTCTATTAATTAATTTACATGCCCCGATGTTCTTTACCAATCTTAACGAATGAACCAGCCCTGTTATCACCAGCAGCGACAACCAGTCACAGTTCCTTTAGTGGCTTCACTGCACGTGGAACCCACGTACCGATAGCCTTTATAACAAATGACACAAATATATAGTAATTTCTCAGAGACTCAAATTTGGATCTCTTATTTATTTCACCTGCCTCAGATACCACCCCGACTTTAAATGAGGTGTCCCTAAGATAAGAATATGTCGAAGTGCCTACGCAAGTAGCACCTCTCTCCCATGAGACCAAAGTCAGACCGCTAGGTCTCTTGCCATCGTCTCTTAACCCCTCAATCCCCAGCCAGGCCTCTGTCACTCTTGCTACCTGCGTGAAATAATTACCTAAAATCACGATTTACCCAGCTGTGTCAGACTATGTGACAAAGCAAAGACGTATACAGATCTCCCATAATCGGTTAGACGTCAAGAATTAGAATCTCTGCAGATGGGATCTGCTGTAGCAAGGAATCTGCAGCTTTTTGGACATTGTCGATAAGTCAGTCTGTTTCAGTATTACCGCTATGGAACCTATAGAGTTACCCGTAGACGCCCAGATGATCGTCGCTGTCTACGAGTAGCCAAAGGATGGACAGGTCCAGGGTGCTGGAGCCTCCTAGTGTAGTTAATTAATTCCGCTACCATGTTGATGGGAGGGTAAGAATTGGGTCTCTGACCACCCGCACTCACCACACGAAACGCAGAATCAGAGCTTCTATTTAACGCTGGTATTCTGTGCAGCAACAAAATCTGCCGCGTTCTGAAATCTGTTAGAATTAATATATCGACGTTTTACAAAATACTACAAAATATAGAAAAATTTCATTGTTTGTCATCAGCAAATATCATTTAAATAAAAGTTGAATATTTAATAATAATATACTTACCCTCATCAAAGAAACTAATCAGCATCTTCGAATCTTAATTAGGATTGGGCGAACTCATTTTCAGCGAATTGTTACGAAAGTACTTTCTAACAACCCTAAAAACCATAAAATTTGCATAAAACTGCACTGAAACTTTCTAATTGTGTGTATTACGTAAAATTTTTCAAAAGTCACATAACCGTAAATCATACCAAAAGTTAACTTGCATTTAAGTAGTAGTAAAACATATTCCATAATTTCCGGCATGGATGTTGTATAGTATTTCATTTTATTAGACCTTTTTGATGTATTATAACGAGCTTTGATGTGTATTTCATAGTTATTAAACTTTACTAAAATGCTAAATATATGGGGATAAAGTGATCGCAAATTCTATGCCGACATAAATGTCCTCATATTTTTGATAGGCTTTTGGAACTGGCAATATATTTAACTACCCCGACATACATTATTTTTTATGGGGATAAAGTGATCGCAAAATCAATGCCGACATAAATGTCCTCTTATTTTTGATGTGCTATTGGAACTGGCAATACATTTAACTACCCCGACACATATTATTTTAAATTTATTTTTCGAATATCATCATATATTATTTTGAATATTTCTTTTTGAAAGAACTAGTGTGATTTGAGAGTTTTTTGTGTTCTTCTGCGATAGGTTTTACTGAACTTAGCTCCCACCGCATAGACAGTCTCCACGAATTTTTCATTCATATCGTCCAATTCATTAAAGTCTTCTAGGCGCTGAAAACGGCTTTGTGATTTGAGCTGAAAGTTTTCGGGACCCTGGATCAGTGCACCAGGGGGACGGAGCGTTGACTTCATTGGAAGAGATCTCTCCAACTAACTTTTAGGTTTAGTGTGCCTCTCTACATTCGGTGATCGCTGCCAGTTTTCACCCTTACGATCATTGAAACATCAATGAAGAGTTGTCGTCTGGTCGATATATATGATGATGAGGTCCATCTCATTTTTTGTCAAACCGTCGGGGATCGACCAGGTCTACTTTCTGTGGCGCCGCCCTTGGAAGAAAGAGTTCTTTCTCCACGATGTTAGCTAGCTGCTGGCTCTTTGGGTTCCATTGTCTTATTCCATATTTTTTTTCAGCTCACTGTTCTTTATTTTGCCTAGTTATGCATTGAAGTCTCCCATTAAATCCGTGAGTTTTGGAGGAATGCATGGCTTTAGAGATATCCTAATACATTTCCTCCACCTCTTCATCGGGATGTGCCGAAGTTTGTGCGTAAGCTTGTATGACCTTCAACGAATAGTATAGTTGTAGGACGAATGTGTCGGCTCAACCACTCGTGCTACGACTATGAAAGGAAGAACCACGCTCTCACAGAATACCAGCGTAAAGTAGCAGCTTAATACTACTGTGTTTTGTATTGTGAGTGTAGAGAACTGTAGACCCTATTTACTGGAAAAGAGGCATTCCATCATAATCCTCACAGGGTCATGGATGACACCGCATCTGCATTTTGATTTGTAATCGAAGATGGATGTAGATGTCTATGGGCCACAATATCCACTTCCTATCAGGTGGACTGGGTGCTCGTTTGTCACTCTTATTCTATAGAAAAATTCCCGTCGGCATACTCACAATCTTCACAAGATTTTTAACGAGAGACTTAAATCCGACAACTCCTTGGGACAGATGCTCGCCCTCCCGGTGGATCCCCGAGGATTACCTTGACCTTCCCCTCTGTTCAGATCTCAGATAATCCTATAATATCCAAGCACAACTTGTCTATCTTTTATTCCAGCACCACGATCTTCTAGTCAGTCCTCAGGGTACGTGCATGATATGTTGCCCGATGAAGTCATCTTAGGTGGCAACCGAACCTACAGCGGAGATACTTAGCATCCTCTGCCTCGCTGTTAACGTGGTCACCACCGTAGCCAAGAATAGCGGGGCAGCCGGGTACTTACTAACTCTCATCATGAGGGGTATATTGCCGTAATTACCACGCTTGGTGAGCGGGTTGGCAATCGCCGTTTGTTTTGTTGTACGATTGATGTTATCAGGAAGATGTGGGTTTAGGAACTGCTGCTTATCTCCTTCTGTCGCCTTTTACGATACCCAACAGAAAATATGGGGTAGTGGATATCCTTAACCACCACTACACCTGCAAGTCCAGTCATGCATGAATTCTTACTGCCATATATAGTCTGGTGCTGTAAAATGCCACTATGCAGCTTTCGAATTGATAGAAAAGCGTGCTAAGAGGCTACTTCATTACCCTCTTCTGGTTTAAACCAAACTCACCAGCTTCGAACACAGGGGCAAAGTAGCTAGCTTTTCGGTTCTGTACAGGATGTATTTCGGATTTGTGCGCAAAAATTGCACAACTTAATTCCTCCTTCTCCCTTACACCATCGGACAATCAGACGCTCGGCCAAATTCCATTCTTTTGTTGTCGAGTTACCACGTTTGCTTAAACTGTTTGGTTCAAACCAGTTTCCTACATCGGACGTCATGCGTACTGCAAAAGAGTGCAATAAGTTGCCAGCATCTGTCTTTCCATCCAATTACAATGTGTAAGTGTCTTCAAGGCAAAAGTGAATAGGCTTGTATTAAGTCATTGTACGTCACAATTTTCGGCTGCATCACCATTGACTATCAGGATTAGCTGGGAAGGTAATTATGCGCTGGGTTAGTTAGCTAGGGCAATATCATAGTACTGGTGTTATGCTCATCCGTAGTCTATAGATGTTGAACTTTACCAGAGATATACAAGCATAATGATACTTACGCCTTACATGTCTGAACATTAGGAATAATCGATTTCAGACAACATTCACAGGATCGATACTTTAAAAAAAAAGTAATACTGCTGAAGTGGCTGTGAAATTTAGATTCGCACCTTAATATCAAACTGATAATTTAGAAAATTACCATTTTTTATGTAATTCATCAATTTTTCATAGAAACAGGTTGACAAAGTGCACATAGTCCACCTCATGGAAGAGGATGCTGTGGCCCATGGAAATGTACAGTTATCCTCAATTAAGAATCAAAATGCAGATGCGTTATCACCCATGGGGACTAAGATGGAATGCCTACAAATGAATACGTAACACAGTAGCAAAAAGCTACTTTTTTACGTTGCTATTGTATCACAGAATGTGAGAACGTTGACCTACCTCAGTGAAGCCCACAAATTCGTGCTACAATCATAATATAGCTGCAGCGAATGTATGCCACGTATAAAAATACACATAAACAGAGTTGGAAATACGAGGACAATCGCAACACGTACAGACCATACCACTTAGTTTCGTGCTCACGTATTGACTCTGCCTAGCGTATAAATAAATTTATGTAATGGCCATGCAGCTACAGTGTAAGAACATCCAATACCTTATATCGTCCTGTGGTTGTCGGAAGAGGCGTCCATCAAAACTCCATCAAGGCGTCAACAAGATTTAAACACTATAAAACTGCGATTGCCAACATGTTTACCAAGCCTGCAGTTTATAAGTAATTACGCCTACAAATAAAAACTGATATTGAAAGCGATTATAAAAATGTTTTTGATTGTAATCTAGTTTACTTAAAGACAATTAATGATAATCCCAGAAGTCAAGCGAACTCCATGTTACTGTGAAGGTGAAATTCATTATTTCCTACAAAATTACTGTTCAATTATACCTTATCTGAAAATTCCGCCCATTCATTAAACTGTGCTCAACAAATTACCTATTTTTTGAACGTAAATCGAACAAAGCTTAATAAATGGCCCAAAAGTAGTTAAGGATTTATCACAGTCAAGTGCACATCGTACATCGTCCAGTTGCTATTATAGTCTGCACCTCACTGGATCTGTTGGTAAAAATAAAAATTCTATAATTCATACTGATTGCACACAACAGTTATCACTGCTTTTTTCATATATAAATAAGTTTAGTTTATATATGTTTTAGTACTTTCAAAAATAATTTGAATATTTACTTTATACAAATTGAATTAGTTTTTTTTCCTTTCTTTAGTACAACAATTTCACTATATCATTTGCGGGTTTTTGCAGATATTCTCATCAATATTAAAAAAAAATTGAATTAGACTATCTAATATTACTATAAAACAACGTAAAGAGGAGAAAAGTCCTAGCTAAGCCACATCAGGCTCAGTCTACTTTTTCTTTTATTCTTCTTCAGCGTGTAAAAAAAAAGTCCACTTCTAGACACGGGCCTCTCCAGACCCTGTAACATTGGTTTAAGTGGTCTCGCTTGGAAGACGGATTTACGATCGCAGTACTAGACTAAGTCGTGTAGCGACAGAATAGTGACCGTGTAATGGTGGTATAAGAATATCCACTATCCCATATCATCCCGTGGGTGTCGTAAGAGGCCACAGAGGGAAACAAATCAGGAGATGGGCAACGTCTTCCTAATAACGTCTAAAATTAAACAAATGCGGTTGCCGACCCGCTTGCCAAGCGTGGTAACTATGGCAATTTATGTGGGTGGCCTATGTTCAGCAGTGAACTTTGATAGACTTTAACGGTAAAGATACCAGACTAGTCTCATTATAAGCTGCTACTTACTTGAAAGATTCGATTCCTTACGCTGATTGGAGGTTGGGAGAGCGGTGAGCACATGATCAATACTTTTGGAATAATAATGTTGCTATCATTTCTGTGAAATTTAAATTCAGTGTTTTAAAGATAGGTTTTCCGTAATTAGTCAGCAAAATTATTCCCACATAAAGTTTACATATTGTACTCACAGTAGTTAAGTTAATGTATTGTATGTAATTAAATTTTTCTTTATAGGATTAGGGTGACAATCGCGCATACAGTCCACCTGATGGTAAGTGGATCCTGTGGCCCATAGACATCGACATTTAACCTCGATTAAGAATCAAAATGCAGATGCGTTGTCACCTTTGAGGACTAAAATGGTATGCCTCGATTCCAGTAAAACGGGTCTCCGGTTCTCTACACTCACCATACGAAACACAGCAACATTAAGCTGCTATTTTACGTTGGTATTCTGTGAGAGCGTGGTTCTTCCCCGGTCGAGCCAACCCATTCAAGCTACAATCGTAATATAGCTGCAGCGTGGCTCTACCACGTTAAAAATACGAAGTTAATTTATTTAGTACTAGCGATCCGGCTTCGCACGGGTTGTTTCTGAATCTTGACAAGAGCGTCACCTACTGGATCTATATGTGTATATTATGTATGTATATATATATATGTTATATGATATATATATATATATATATATATATATATATATATATATATATATATATATATATATACTATCTATACCATTAACACATACAAAAAAATTCATCAAAACCGGTTGGAAGGATTCAAAGTCTATAACGGACAAAAGTAGAATTATATAAAACACAAAAAATATTGCCAATATTTTGTGTGTCATTAATTAATCTGGCATTAATTAAAAAACAGTAAATAAAATTGATATTATCAACTTTTTGATTTCTCTAATGAAAATCTTAAGTTTTTCGGATAAAATGTAGCCTAGACCACATCCTAATCTCTCTCTTTTACAATATTTGTTTCAGTCATGCCGAAGATTAGACCGGAGAGACAGACAGACAAAAATTTTTAAATGGTTTTTAATAACACGCAAATAACCTACTAAGCTCAACAAAAGGCAGTTATTATTAATGCAGGCAGAGCCTTTAATTTCATTTATATGTATAGATAAACTTTATTAAAAGTAACGAGCCGCCTCGGCCTCGCCTGGATAGGATCTGTTAATGTGGCGTTATTAAGTTTAGGTATAATCAAATAAAAAATTTTCATATATTTTTTTAAAAGGTATTGTCTTTGGATAAGCTGGTAATGTTCTCTATCTGTTCATTGAGTTAAATCACAATCGGTCAGCCATTCCGAAGATTAGCATATCCAAAACTTACAGATCAAAATAATAAAAATGTTTGTTTATATCTTAATAGCTTGCAAATAACACCCTGCATTTAATAGAAGCCAGTTATTTCAATATAACACACAGGCACTTCAAATTTATTTATGTTATAATAGATGTAATATATATTTAAAAAAAACGACAGGTTGCACTCCGGGAGTGCCGGCAGAAATGAAAACTTGAATAATAACGTTGTGCATTGTTGATATTTTGGAATGATTGGGGAATAATTTTGCACGAATTTCTTTAATTATCACACACGAACATTCGCGCAAGCGCCCTGCGCCGCTTAAGCGAAGCAGCAGGCGCAGGCATACATTTTCGCCGCGCCGTAGAAAGAGAGGGGGATAGTTCCTCTCCTACGGCGCGCCGGCTGTCTCTCTCTCTCTCTCTCTCTCTCTCTCCATCCGTCTTACGAATTTTCGATCATTGTCACGTGTCCTGACGCGAGTTTAACATTTTTTACCCATTATAAATAAGTGTACAACGCCGCTAAAGAAGTTTTCACTTAAAAAAGTAAATCGACTACAGTAGTCTTTAGTGGGCAAGGCGTGCAGGAAGCCGATGAATGATTTTGTACGAGTAGCATTACTTTAGGGAGGCCTATATTCAGCTGTGCACTTGTAAAGAATGTAACAGTGAAGATTTATTTATACTTTATTAAAAATAAGCACAAACTTTAAGGTATATTTCACTTGCAAAGTATAGAAATAATACTCACACATCTCACGTTTTGTCGCATTGCTCTAAAAGTGGATGAAAGCAGCGCAGCGCCCCAACAAAGAACTTGTTGTAAGAATTTGTGTCAACGGCTTGGAAAAGTATCGGTAACTGTTATCTTCGCTGATTCTAGGCTACAGGTATAAAAGGCTTATTGTAACGGTTTAGTGTGGTGATTTAAATGATTTCATTAATATTTTATTATTTAAAAAAAAATTAAACGCAACGTTTTTACGCACATCATTACATTAACCGTAAAATGCTACAAAAATTACTAATAAGTACTCATAGAATTTTAGCTGGTCAAACAACTATCACATCATATTTCACTATTATAAGCAAGTGCCTAAAATTAATTGGTGATGTAGTCGAAGATGGCACCTGACACAAAAACAAATTCAAATTCAAATTCATTTATTTGCCAGAATGTATGTGTACAATAAAGTATGATATTAAATTATGTATAATGTCCCATTTACATTCTACCACTTTATATGGTGTGCAAATATTTTATAAAATGGCAAAAAAAATTTAAAAACAAGTTAAGTTGAACAATTAAGTATACATGCAAAAAAAATTAAAAACAAGTGGGAATTCAATTAAAATGTCACATTGTGTAATGATTGTTCTTAATTGTTAATGTCCATACTCTCCGTTTTTTTTTTGTAATTAATTAATTATTAGATATATATCAATATTACTGACTTCGGATTTATTTTCCACAAAAAGAAATAAATTCATTTAGGTCGTAAAACATTTTTCTTTTAACCATTGTATCAACTTTTTTTAAAAATGGTTAAAGGTAACTCTTTAAAGTCGTTGGGTATTTTGTTATACACCTTTATAGCATTTACGTAAGAGTTCCTTTCATACAATTTGAGCCTGCATTGAGGTAAGTATAATTTATGTTTATTTCTAGGAGCTACATTTCGTTCAGTTACATCTATATGCCTTTCAAAGTGTTCAGGATGTTGTTTTACAAATATGCATATTTCTTTTATGTACAAGCATGTTAATGTCAAGATCTCGTACTTTTTAAACAAGGGCTTACAGCTATCCGTATTCCTGCTCCATAGATTGCACGCACACATTTTTTTTGTACTCTAAATACTTTTATTACATCTACTGAATTGCCCCACAATAAAAGACCATATGATAGTACCGACGAAAAATATCCGTGATATGCACATAGAGCAGCATCAGTTGATACCGTGACTCGTAATATTTTTATTGCGTAGACAAATCTGTCGAGTTTCGACATGTGTTTTCCAGTCGCAATTTTGATCCAACATTATACCCAGAAATTTAGTGCTTGCTACTTGTTCGATGATCTTAACATTCATATGTATCATATCTTAAATAATTTTAAGAGTAAAAGAGTAAAACATTTCTTCCGTATCTCTCGCAGGTAGAGATTTGTTGAAATGCTGGTAAAATTTTGTAGCCTCTGATAAATGGTCTGATAAAATCTCCAGACCGCCGCTAGTAAACAGCATCATGAAGTCGGGTAAGAAGTCAGATGGAAGAAGTCCTATCCGTCAATACGGCTCTCAAGCGTGGTGTGAGTTAGATGAACATGGACAGAAGGAAAGTCATGTGTATTATCCATGTCACACCTGTGCCGATGGTTGTTGGGAGCACTACGCTAGAAGTTGTTGACGAATATGTTTACTTGGGATAAGTAGTCTGACTAGGTAAGTCCAACTTCGACCGAGAGCTCAATCGACGGATTCAAATCGGCTGGACAGCGTTCGAGAGATTGCGACACATCTTCTCATCAGGCATACCTCAAAATCTCAAAACTCAATTGTACAACCAGAGCGTGCTGCCAGTGATGGCCTATGGATCTGAGACGTTGTCCTTCACTGCTGGCCATATGAGGAAGCTCAAAGTCGCTCAGGGAGCAATGGAGAGGGCTATGCTCGGAGTTTATCTGCGTGATAAACTTAGGAATGACGTTATCCGCAGTAGAAACAGAGTAACCGACATAGACCAACGGATTAGTAAGCTGAAGTGGCAATGAGCCGGCCATCATATAGCTCGAAGAACTGATAACCGATAGGGAAAAAAGGATCTCGAGTGGCAGCCGTACTCACAGGCGAAGTGTAGGGCGTCCACCCACTAGATGGAGTGACGACCTGACATGCAGGAAGTCGATGGATGCAGGTGGCTCAGAACCGTGCTTTGTGGCATTCCTTGGGGGAGACCTAGATTCAGTAGCGGACTTGTGAGGGCTGTAGTGATGATAAAGATGATGATGATTCTGTGATTATCAATTGTTGGATAAGGGCGTCCTCCAGCTCGTGTCATTTGTCTCTATCTTCTGCAATACGTGTCCACAGGTTTCTCGCTACTGCCTCTTTATAATCCTTACATCTACTAATAGATGGACCACGGTGTCTCTTGCCATCACGTGGGAACAAATGCAGGATGCGCTCGGTCCACCTACAACTAATTCTATTGAAAAACAACGTCCGGCTGGGTCTCTTGCTGGTTCTTCCCAGGTCAGGGGTTTTCTCTGAATCGGTGGTCGTAGTACTATATTGATTTAAAAATGATTCCATTTTATCCTAAAGCCTTTATCATGTGATTTTCTTATTACCTTCCTACATACATAATATTTTTGACAAATCTGAATATAGAATGTTATTTAAATTTTCTCCAGCCAATCTTATTTGCAATTCATATGACCCGTTTTATGTAAATGCACTGGTACAATTAAATAAGTCTCGTTGAGCTGTCCCATTTATATTCGTACGTTATATGTATATAAAACATTTAAACGCTTTTTGAAAATAATTTGGATTATATACAGAAGCTCAAATTTGCTTAGTGAGATAAGGAGAGGGCTTTGTTTGGAGTTTATTTGCGTTCAGATCTTTGTCTCTCTCTCTCTCTCTCTCTCTCTCTCTCTCTCTCTCTCTCTCTCTTAGAAATGAGCGTAACCGCAGTGGAACCAGAGTAATCAACATAGCGCAACGGATTAGTAAGCTAAAGTGGCAGTGAGCCGGCCATATGATTAAGAAAGGTTCTCAAGTGGCAGCCTCGTATCGTTAACCGAAATTTATAGCAGCCCCTCATTAGATGGAGTGATGACATGGTAAAAGATGTAAACAGTAAATGGATGCACGTGGGTTAGGACCGTGCCCTGTGGCATCCCTTGAGTGAAGGCTATGCTTAGCAGTGGATTTGTGAGGGGCTGTAATGACGGTGAAAGTTTGCAGCTGAATATAGGCCTTCCTCATAGTTTGTATCATATATATTTGCCATAGCTGCCACTCTAGGCAGGCGTGTCGGCTACTATAACCTCTTATAATTTGTTATTAGGAAGATGCTGCCTATCTCCTGTTTTAATTTCCCTCTATAGTCTCTTACAACGCTCACGGGATAATATTAATTGGGTAGTGAATTATCTTACGTCGCCGCTACATGGTGGATATAAATAAATAAATATTATTCGTATCATTTTATAATTATTTTTCTTGTAGACAAGGTCTTTTTGCATTAAAATTTTAAAATTAATCTATTTACTAAGCATATAACGAAAACATAAGCTCAACACAATTTCCTTTATAGTTGGAATTATTTGAAAACTTTCCTTATTCATAGCGACAGTTGCAAAACTAAGTACAAAGACGGCGTGTGTTATAGTAATACAATAACAGGGAGAAGGCCGAATTCGTACGTAGTAAACAAAGCTTCGAGTGTGATATCAAAATGTTTCTAAGCATTTTTGTCCACACTCAATTTTGTGAATATATCATTATAACTTCAGACAAAGTTTTGCTTACAGTGTATCTTATACTATTTCGATCACTACAGTAGGATTCTTCAATGTTTAGTAATTCATTGGTTATTACTTATTTCGATTAAATCAGTTCTCCGATATAATCGAAATAAGTAATAAAAAATTAACGATGTCACTTTGTTAGAAACGTGTCCCGGAAAGTACGTTAAGTCGTTGGTCATGAGCCTGATCTCTCCCCAATCGTACGGTTTCATCACGGTAGCGATCTCATCAGATTATGAGAGTGAAGGAATAAAGAGTGCACCTGTGCTTGAGAGCAAACTCATGCAATGTTATCCTGTCCTGTGCAGAATGTTAATCTACGTTGAGACTGGAAGCCGTCAATGACTTTGTATTAAAAAAAATTAGTATATATATAACATATTTTTCACACTCATAATCTTGGCAAATACGTGTGTGTAAATTATCATTAGATGTACGTACGACTATGTAATAACACTATTTTGGTGTTCTACTTAGTCAATGAACCGAAATTTTAGCAGTAATCACATCATGTTTCCCATTCACAATATTCACATTTGAAACCGTAATCTGTTTCAGTGCGTTATAAATGAACTTATGAACTAGTGAGTCATACCGATCAATATTAGTGCAAAAGAGACCCTTGGTAGAAGTACAAAAGTGCTACTTATAAACTACGTATAAATTGCAGAATAAAAATTAAGCTGAATGTAAGGGGAAATATGCATTTTTTTTTCAACTGACCATCTTACCTAGACGCCGTATTACCATACTGCCTCTATCAGGTAGTGTTTATTATATGTACCTCACTAGGTACACATATGAAAAACTACAAAAACAAAAACTATGAATACTAATTTCTTATGCGGTAATAATAAGGGACACCTTTACCGATGTGAGGGCGAACAACCAATCTATTTATCCGGTGTGGACATGGAAAAATCTTTCGAGTAATGTATATCAACTGGAACATATCTGAGACGGCCAAAGTGGAGCAGCGAAACTGAAAAAAATAGAAACTATTTATTTACTTACTCAAAATCATCTATTAAAAGTTCACGATTGAACTCAGGCTTCTATAGTGGTGATTAAGTCAAACATAGTAAAATGCACTGACTCAGCAATTTATTTTACAAACGAAATCAACACCGTATACCTAACAATAAACATGAACTGCCACAAACTAGCTTCACCGCCATAATATTATGTGTCCTGTAAGAGACGGGATAGCAGTTAAATTAATTTTACAACACCCGGAAAATTTAATACGACGCACATTACCGCCAAGATTAATGCATCAAAGCAAGTTTGTTTGCATTTCAAAACTTAAATGAAACAAAATACGTAGCACGAATTAAGTTTTTATTAACATTACGAGGGCGGCACTGAAAATTTCGGGAATCAAGGAAGTGACACAACAATACAATTTAAAAATGTATTTATTGCTTTTCGAAGTATTCTCGAAATTTGACACATTTTTCCATAGGATAGAACCAATCATTAAAGCAACCATTCCATTCGGAAGTTGGGGTCTCCAAAATAGCCGTTTTGTAGACGTCCACAGCTTCTTCAGGTGATGAAAATCTCTGTTCACGCAATTTATTCTTTATTTTAGGGAAAGTATAGAAATCATCAGGGCTTAGGTCGCGGCTGGACTGCGGATGGTCTAATAATTCTATGTTTTCTTGCTCTAAAAACTCTTTTGTTCTGTGTGCGGTGTGAGAACTCGCATTGTCGTGATGGAGGATCATGCGGCGGTTGCAGTTCTCTTTACGGAGTTCAGAAACGACCTGTGGCAAACAAATGCTAGCATACCATTCTACATTAACCGTTCTTTGTCCCTCAAGAGGAATAGTCTTATCATGGACGGTTTTGGAGACAAACGTGGCCACCATTTTTTTTGCAACACTCCGTGAACGAACAATTTTTGGTGGCTTTAACTCATTTTCGAACACCCAAACTCGTGACTGGTTTTTTGTTTCGAGTTCGTACTTATATATCCAGGATTCGTCACCTGATGCGATGTTGTATTTAGCATTTGAAGATCCTGCGTGGAATCTTTCGAGAGTTCTGACGCACCAAGTAACGCGAGCCGCTTTTAGATCTTCACAGAGCGAATACGGTATCCATCGGGAAAACACCTTCTTTACACCTAATTGTTCATGCAAGATTATTTGTATTTGACTCATGCCAATGTTTAAAGTTGCCTAAATTTCGCAGTATGTCACATGTCGATCTTCCTCAATCAGCTTACGCACAGCATCAACGTTTTCTTGGGTGACTGCAGTTTTTGGACGACCTTGACGGGGATCATCACTGAGCTTGACACGTCCACGTTGAAATTCACCAACCAGCGATAAATTGTGGTTTTGGATGGGGCTTCATCACCAAATGCAGAAATCATCCGGTCAACACACTGTTTTTGTGTTAAACCACTTCGAAAGTCATAATAAATCATCGCTCTTGAATTTTCTCGAGTCAATTCCATTTTCTCAACGACTAAATGGCCCTTGGTATTGTGATAAAACAAGTTTGACAAAACCTTGTGACAAGACCGAGAATCTTTTTTTAAATAAATAGATGGTATTCGATTTTTAAAACCAAGGAGTTTTCAATTAAAAAGTGTTTAATATGACAGGAACAGTGGAAATATTCCATTCCCGATACTTTTAGTGCAGCCTAGGTAATATTATAAAAACAATTATTCGTGTGATTGAGGTGTCGCAGAATACATCACTCCATTTCGTCTCGTGGGTGTCGTAAGAAAAGACTGAAAAATGTTGAGGTTTTAACTTCCAAAGAAAGCGGTATAGTCATTTCGTTGACCTTTCGTTGATTATCACACTCATGACGAAAAGCATCGTCAATAGTGTGCATTGAGATATGTCTGTTGTGCGATTTTGATTATATTTTTAGACGCAAAAATCACCGGATTTAGAAATCAAAGTCAAAGTTTATATGCTGCAACAGTGTACTATTCTCCTTTCTTTCCCGAAAGATGTTTTTAAACGATGAAGATTTAAATCGGTTTTTTTTATTCTCAAGATTCAAAAAGCCAAGACGGCAATTAGACTGTAATGAGCTCTATTCAGCCACAAGAAACAGTACTTAAAAGCAGTAAAGCCGTATATTTAAATAAGTACATTACTTAATTTTGCTCCTCTTATTTTAAATATTTTTAAAACCCCTTACATTTTAAATTACACTTTTAAATTTATTTATTTTTAAATTTTATTCAGTGGAATGGAGTACGCGTGATATGTCGGAAAAATGAAACAGCTTATTTCTTTATTTACGATACATTTCGTTTCTCTTACGACACGTTTGGTAGTACAAAAATTGCTTTAATAACTATTTAAAGAATCATTTAAAATGGCTTAAATTTTTTTTAGCGTAAGGTGACAAACGTATAGTTCATTAAAAAAAATTACATGCGCTTCAAAGAGACAAATCTTAAAACAAATCTTAACGGAAAACAAAACGTACTTTCATATAAGACTCAAATATAAGAGAATTTAATTCGAATCATGGCGGGATAGAATGTTTATAAAATACAAATAGAAGCTTTATAGGTATTGCGAATCTTACTTGTCCTTCAACATATAATATAACCAAGCTTACTGTAAAACTGTTGGTGGGTAAAGATCAAAAAAATACCCTGTGTTTATAAGTAGTTTTGCTATGTTAAAATTTGTTTTATGCTGTTGATTATTTACGTGTTTTGTGGAAATCTATGCGGGAGGGCTACCGAGCAGTAGTAGGCAAGTCCACAAAAGTTTTAGTGATGAGGATGCACAATGTAAAATATTTGTATAATCATATTATATGGGAACATAGAATATCCTCATCCACATCCATCCATTACAGCCTATAGAAGTCCAATGCAATGATTCAAAGTTTCTTCATCCGCAAAGCAACGATAGTATCAACGGAAATCCAATTTACACAGATACTGTGAACTCCCTTTAATCTCCAAATACTCCATGAAGCCGTCTAAGCACTATCAAAGTAGTGCCGAAAAACCCACATAATCCCATTAGTGGCAAATGCAACCAACTATGTTTGAACTGCAAACGTTGCACCTGGTCTCCGTAGAACCCTTAACATTCTTATCGAACCACCAATTTCACTCGATTCCGACTATCTTCAAACATATATCCTTGACTAGACGACTGGACCGACTAGTCGTCTAGTCGTCTAGTCAAGGATATATGTTGGTGCCACAATCAAAAATGTGCCACAAAAAAACCACATCATCTATTTATCAAAAAGTAGCCTGTGTGCCCGTTAGCCACCCTTAGTCTTTAAAAAAAATTGGTGGACCCTGCAGGCCATCTCTAGGAATACCCGCTAATTTCAAAAGCGATCCATATTTCACCAAATTATGAGATGATTTGTTTTTGAAGTCGATCGGTAAAACCGTTTAATAGTTATTCCAAAAAATGCCGCAAACCGCATCTCAATCAAGACGTTCAAAAGTTATGAAAGGTTCACATACTTACACACAGAACACACACACACACACACACACACACACACACACACACACACACACACACACACACTCACACATGCGCGCGCGCTTTTATGAACCAGTAGTAATTGTTGTTGTAAGCATTATGTAAAGTATATAAAAGTGATTTTTCATATAATTTAGGCAGTCAAACTCTAACCTCTGTTCGGTACACAACTTTGTTATAGTTTATAATATTCCGAAGTGTAAATTAAATTAAATTAGTTTTGCAGCAGTAAAGGTGTCTTTTTTTAAAAAGGACCCCAGGCGAGCCATCCTAACAATTTTGGTGTCAGAAGTGGGATATCCTGGGAAAGCAATTAAAGATCCTAGGTGTTAGGCGCGTCGCGACAAGGAATTCCCACCTAATACTTATTTGGCTCCGTGAACCTTAGCGTTCATCACCACGGTCCTTGTGTAAGGTGCCAGCTGTCGACGGTAAGTCTTGGGTACATGTGCCTAATCCCGCACAGTTTCACTTGTGGTCGACGATAAGACTCCGCTACTAAGTGCGAGCCCGCACCGCATCATTCAGAAACTCCTGCTGCTCCATCGTGGTCGATGATAAGTCTCTACTTTCGAGTGTGAGCCCGCATCACAACCCCTTGCACTATCGGATCACCGGACAGCTTGACTCGCCACCAACATCAGACCTTGCATCATCACCACCATCACCACGTGTAAGGTCTCTTCACGGACAACGCAACGTGACTTCGAGGTAGCGTCGTAATTTAAGACTTCCTGAGTCGTCGAATAGGTACTCAAGCCACCGCTACAATTGACGTCATCGCTGCAGTGTCGAATTAACTGACACGTTTTGGAAAACCAAGAGTAATTTTTATATAATATAAAATTAAAGTTTCTAAAGTTATTAATTAAAGTGAAACAAGTGAAAGTGATTTAATCTAAAAAATTAATCAATTATAAGAGATTTATTTTAACATTAAGTCATTATATTTTAATTTAAAATATTTTGTGTGTTCTGATGATCTGTACTGTATTTTAAAAATATTACCTATTAACTAATGTTCTCTAAAAAAGGTAAAAGCTGAAGAAGTTAAAATTTCGAACTCTGATTCCTCAGATAGTTCACTGTCGGTCGAAAAAATCACCCTTTCAGTCCTTATCAAATTCGTTAAGCCCTACAATGGGGATCGCGAGTCTTTGCCAGCATTTCTTACGAATTGCGAAAATGCAATTTCATTGGCAAGTACAGACCAACAGAATGTTTTTTTTAAATATATTGTGTCCCAACTTGAAGGAAAAGCACAATTAGCTTGTTGCTTAAAGAAATTTAGTAGTTGGCCCGAATTAAAACAATTTCTTAAATCAATATTCGGAGAGAAAAAACATTCAACGTATTTACTTGTAGACCTACAAAATTGTAAACAGTTGCCTTCTGAAGATGCGACACAGTATTCATTAAGGATTGAATCGTGCCTTACGCGGATCCAATCCGACATTCACTACAGCTGTGAGGATGAAAAAGAACTTTTAGGTAGAATTGCAGCAATGGAAGACTTAACTTTAAATACTTTCTTATTGGGTATGAATTCTAGTTATTCGCATATTGTACGCTGTAGGAACCCTCGAACTTTATCCGAGGTGATTACGCATGCTATCGAGGAAGAAAATTTATTTAAAATAAGTAAATTATCGCTGCGCTCATCTAAATCGTGCTCAATTTACCACAAACTCGGACACACTCCTTTCGAGTGCTACAAAAATAAATCAAAGGTTTCTTATCCTAACCTCCATTATCTTAACTCTAATTCTAATTCATTGCGTAATAAAAATTCAAATAATCCAAATAATTATTATAATAACCTCATTCTAATTTTAATCCAAATAAAATATGTGCATATTGCAAAAAGAAAGGTTTACGTTTATAGGTTACATTTAATAAGTGAGTCTCGCAAACTCAAGTTTAAAAACAATAATATGCGCCCGATGAGTGTACTGCACTATCAAGTACACGAGTACAGAGCACTAGTAATGTGCCGGACAATAATCGCTCTAATGTACACGTTGTTTGCGCCTCTGAAAATAACAATGATAATTTAAACTAAACAGGGTTTCGGAGCCATGTCTGCCGAAACGTATTATTAATTTAAATGACACGAAACCTATTAATCTCTCTAAATCCCGTGTTCCCAAATTATTTTATAAAAAACGGAAAAATTGATGGAACATTTTTTAAATTCCACGTTCAACGAGTCTTCAGTCTAATCGTCAATTCTCGTTGCAGAATTCTAATTTTGATGCACCTTCGTCTGAATTGATATGCTCCACTTCAAATAAAAGACTCGATTCCTGTGTTCCTAAGTTATTTTCAACACAGGGTAATAAAAAATCAGAGACTCAAAGGAATAAAAGTGATGTCTCAATTTCTAACAACTTTTGTAATAAAAAATTGAATGGTTGCCAACGTGACGTTATAAATTATGAAAAATCTACGTCACTCTAGGGTTGGCACACGCGAGAAAACGTATACAATAAATAATATTAATAATAATATTTCTCTGCCTCACGTTATGTTAAAGACTAATTTTAATGAAAAGCCCCTATGTTTTCTTATCAATACTGGTTCTTGGATTTCTATTGTGCAATATTCTAGTTTATTAAATCAACCAGTTCTAGGGACTGATATAATTACAATGAAAGGTCTCAGTGATAATGACTCCACTTGCTCGTCTCTTGGGTCTATTAAGATTGATTTTGAATACCAGATTTCTTCTAAGAGTAAGATAGTATTTAGTTTTTTGTTTCATGCAATTGACGACACAATTAGTTTACATTATGATGGTATTATAGGTAGCGATTTTATACAATATTTAACGTAGATATATAGTACTCTATTAGTTCTCTTAATTTACAAGGGCATGCAATACCCTTTTATTTTAGTAAACCATTATACGTTATACCTCCACGGTCGGAGATGGTAATTGAGTGCTAAGTAGCCAATTTATTAGAAGTAGGTGATTGTAAAGAAGCCTTAGAATTAGATCTGAAAGTTTGCGAAGGCGTATTTTTGGCTAATTGTATTGTAATGTTAAAGCCGAATAATACAGTTAACGTTACCATCTTAAACACTACGGAAAACGAAATCAAAATTAAAAAATTTCAGGTTAAATTGACTCCATACCAACCTATGTCATCAAAATTAGATAACACTCATAAAGAAATTATTCATAACTTAAATTCTTTAAATATTGATCGTTCTCAAAAAGTACTTGAACAAATACGATGCTCTCATTTAAATTCCCAAGAAAGAAAAGCACTAATGACGGTGTATCTCAAAATACACGGATATATTTCATCTTGATGGCGAATTCTTAACTCATACAAACAGTATTCGACATTCTATTAATTCCGGGAATGCACCTCCTATACATGTGAAGTCATACCGTTTTCCCGAGATACATAAAGATGAAGTCGAGAAGCAAATTAAGAAAATGCTTGACCAAAATATTATCAGACCCTCCACTTCGCCTTGGAATGCCCCAGTTTGGGTTGTCCCAAAAAAATTAGATGCTTCTGGTAAGCAAAAGTGGCGAATTGTTATTGACTATCGCCGATTAAATGATGTCACTATTTCTGAAGTTTATCCTCATCCCCTCATTACGGATATTCTCGATCAATTAAGTCATTCCAAATATTTTAGTACACTAGACTTAGCCTCTGGATTTCATCAAATTTGCTTAGATCCTAAAGATACTGAAAAACGGGCTTTAGTGTTACCACTAATGGTGTTTCTGGGCATTTTAAATTCACACGTTTGCCTTTTGGCCTCAAAAACGCCCCATCAACCTTCCAAAGACTGATGAATTCTGTTCTTTCTGGACTACAAGGTCTTCATTGCTATATATATTTAGATGACTGTATTGTATACTCTCATGATCTTGACTTGCACGTGAAAACACTTGAACTAATCTTTTGTAAATTCAGAGAGGCTAATTTAAAATTTAAACTTGACAAATGTGAGTTCTTGCGGCGAGAATTCGCTTATCTTGGGCATGTAATTACAGATCAAGTTGTTTCGCCTAACCCTGATAAGGTAAAGGCTATTACTCAGTTTCCCACGCCTAAGACACCTAAAGATGTAAAGTCATTTCTTGGATTAACAGGTTACTATCGTCGTTTCATAGAAAATTTTTCTCATATCACAAAACCTCTTACTTCCTTACTTAAAAAAGACACAACCTTTCACTAGTCTTATGAGCAAGAACATGCTTTCAATCAACTTAAACAAAAGTTGGTTACAGCTCCTTTACTACAATATCCTGACTTCTCTCAACCTTTTATCGTAACTACCGACGCTTCTAATTACGCTATTGACGCAGTTTTGTCTCATGGCGAGATTGGTAAAGATAAACCTATCGCCTATGCATCTCGTACCTTAAATAAACAAGAAGGAAACTATTCGACTACAGAAAAGAAGTTATAAGCAATACTCTTCGGTATTAATACTTTTCTACCGTATCTTTATGGGTATAAATTTAAGATTGTCACAGATCATCGCCCTCTTACATGGCTATTCAATGCCAAAGATCCAGGTGGACGTTTGCTCAGATAGCGATTAAAATTAGAGGAATACGATTATGAAATCGTTTACAAGCCAGGTAGAATTAATTCAAATGCGGATGCTTTATCTCGTAATCCAGTAAACGCTATCACCCATTCTAAATTAAATAAGACTACATATGAACATTTTTTAAGAAACAATTTACAAAAACAATTTCTAATGATACACAAATTGAAGAGCACAATCAAAGTTTATATACTGCAAAACAAAAAATAATTGCTTGTCCAGTCTCTCTGGACTTTGATTGCTCTATACCGAACTGTGAACAGCTATTGTCAATGATAAATAATACTGCCGAGTTGTTATCAGCGGAACGCGAACCTGAAACCGTACACTCGGTCGACTCTAACAATAAAATATTTTACTTTCTTTACACTAAAGTTCATCATTATGACGAGACAAGTTATAAGACAATTTATAATTTATTACGTAAGTTTAGGGACTTAATTATTCCAAAAGATAATTATGATACTGAGATAGCATTATCTGACTTTTCGGAACTATTTACAAAGTTAGTATATTTAAAAATTTACAATATAATATCTTATATTTTCCATGTAACAAATATTAAGGTTCACATATACAAGAATCGAATACAATACCCTTCTCCAGCCGAGATTCCAACCATTTTAAAAGAAAACCACGGGACTACCGTAGCTGGTCACCCAGGTATAAAACGCATGTATAGTAGAATTAAATCCTTGTTTTACTGGAAAAATATGCGTGCAGACATAGAACGCTTCGTTAAAGATTGTACACTATGTCAAATTAATAAGCCGTTGCGCACTTGTAATAAGGCACCCATGGTCATAACGTCCTCAAGCACCAAGCCGTTTGAAAGATTAGCGCTAGATATTGTCGGTGTCCTACCTGAAGCGGGTCTTCAAAAATTTAAATACATACTAACGCTCCAGGATGACTTAACCAAATTTTCTTGCGCCTATCCGATGATTACTTCGACAAATGATGAAGTCGCGCGTAATCTCATTCACTTTATTTCATTATTTGGGTTTCCTAAAATGATTCTAACTGATCAAGGTTCATGCTTTACTTCAGAGTTATTTAAGCAATTGACTAGCATTTTTAAAATAAAAAATATATTCTCGAGTCCATACCATCCCCAAACAAATGGCGCATTGGAACGTAGTCACGCTACCCTTAAAGAATATTTAAAATCATTTGTAAATGAGAACCATGACGATTGGCACTGTTATCTTGCTACTGAAATTTTATTTTACAATACCACTCCACATTGTACTACCGAATTTACTCCTTTTGAATTATTGTACGGACATAAGCCGTTTATCACTAGTAGCATATACAACTCTTATGAAAATACAACCTATCACGAGTACATTCGCGCTCTACAATACAGAATGAAATACTCCCGCGAACGACTCGTTATCACATATTATTTCCGAAAACCCTATTAATCGTTTTAAAAGATCTCTTGAATTTGGCAGTCAAATTCTTAAGTTTTTCTTTGGTACATTAGATGCTGATGACGCCAGAAAATACGATGAAGCTATTTCTACTTGTCAGCATAATGAAAACGAGATATATTCGCTAATGAAAGACAACATACACATTGTTCAATCAACCATCAATAATTTTAATGTTTCTATTCGTCAATTAAATAATAACGAAATTAGATTAAATAAACAAATAGAAAAATTAAATTACATATTTTCTGAAAATTCTAAAATTACTACAGACTTAATTAGTTCAGCTAAAACAAATTCTATTTTTAATGTGATTGAAGGTTCACTGCTATCGGTTTTAAACATACTAGATACAATTTTAAACTCTATTTTATTTGCATAATCAAACATCCTCCATCCTTATGTCTTAACTCCCACTAAGTTATTTAAAGAGCTTTCTAATAGCAAAATGAGCAAAATTAATGTGGAATTTCCCATTTCCTTATCATTAGAGAACATACATACCATTATTGATCTAGCCGAATTAACTTCGTATTACTATAATAATAAGATAGTATTTGTTATAAGAATTCCTTTAATTAACCCTATTAATTTTAGTGTTTGATTTTACCATTACCTACAAAGCATGATAAGTATAATTTACTAACTTATATTCTCATTCATCCTTCTAATGATAGATTAAATTACGCATTTTTGATAGTTTGAGTGAGTGTAAAAACGTTAACAATAAGTTTATGATATGTTTGTCACCTCCTGTTTTGTCCACAATTAATAATCCAACCTGTGAAACTCAACTCTTGACTGAAGTAATTATGTCACTTCCAGAAATATGCGATTCAAAAATAATATATGGTAATATTAATTTATGGTGTAACTAGGAAGCTAGAAGATAACAACATGCCTGCTGAATATGCAGTATTACTCAAACATTGCCTCACATCTGGCTATCTGTTGTGGAAGGAAGAGTTCTACAAGCAAGTAGATGGTGTGGCGATAGGCTCACCTGTATCTCCCATAGTCGCCGACATATTTATGGAGGACTTCGAGGAGAAAACCCTTCTTAATGCTCCTGTAAATCCAAGATTCTACAAGCGGTACGTAGACGACACCTTCACAATTTTACCATCTGACAAAGTAACTGCATTTTTAAACCACCTTAACTCTATAAACTCTAAAATACAATTCACAATGGAGTTAGAGGCAAATAATTCTTTAGCTTTCCTAGATCTTTTAGTCATTCGAAATCCTGATAACACTATTGGTGACACTGTGTATAGAAAAAAGACCCATACCAACCGATATTTAAATGGTGAATCTAACCATCATCCTTCACAGTTAGCTACCGTGGGCAAATCTTTGTTTCAGAGAGCACGAGGGATCTGTGACAGAAAACATCTGGCCGCCGAGCTGCAGCATATCAAGCAAGTGTTGCAAGACAACAAGCTTCGGGTCCCACGGCTACGTCACAGTGTCTGAGTGAAGCCGGCCACAGTCGAGCGTGTGCCTGCTGTACTACCATATGTCAGAGGAGTCACAGACAAGATTGGCTACATCTCGAAGCGAGCTTCCATTAAAACATACTACAAGCCGCCGAAGAAGATTAGTCAATTTTTACCATCCGTCAAGTGTAATATCCCTCTACAAGATGCAGGAGTGTACAAGTTAGATTGTGAATGTGGTTTCTCTTACATAGGTCAAACAAAAAGATCCATAAAACCCGCGTGAAAGAAAATATAGCTGACGTGAAGCACCGACGCTCCGGGAAGTCTGCAGTCTGTGAACATGTTCAAGATCGTCCCCACCATTACATCAGATTTGATAAACCACAAATCCTCGCAAAAGAACACCGATTCCTACCAAGGATCATACGCGAGGCTATTGAAATTAAAAAACATCCTAATTTCAATAGAGAAGATCGTTGGGTGCTGCCATCTGCTTGGGATCCTATAATTAACAAAATTAAACCCAAACCCAAGCATACCACTGCAAGACTTCAAGATACTGTAAGTTCGTTTTGCGTAAATCGGACCAAAAATTAATATTCAAAAACTGAAGGTAGCCGGGCTAACAATGACATTGGGACGTCAAACATCTCAGTCCCCCCGTGACCGTGGTTACTGTAAAGCACCCGAAACGTCGGGAATTAAAAATAAGTAAAATCAGTTAAATAAACGAGCTAGAATCCGTAAATTTAGTTTTATTCAACAAGTTTCTTAGTTATTAATCGATTAATATTTATATTACTTTGCTTTATAATGTAGCGATTAAAATTCACTCATTTCTTTTTCAAGTTTTATATTCCTTATTATTATGTTTCTTAGTTGTTAATTGAATAAGATTGTCAATTAAAATAAAGCATTAGCTATTGCAATTGTATCAGTTAAAATTTTTATAATTGTTGAATGATTTTACTGTATTTCAATATTTTATTGTATCAACTTAGCATGATTAAAACTACTTTTACGGATTTTATCGCGTTTATTTTTACTTTTTTTTTTTAATTCCCGACGTTTCGGGCGCTTTCCAGCACCCATGGTCACGGGGGGACTGAGATAACTGACGTCCCGATGTCATTGTTAAACCCGGAGAACCTTCAGCTTTTTTAATTATTGTTTATGGTCCGATCTATGCAAAATGAACTGACTATGTCCTGAGGTCTTGCAGTGGTATGCTTGGGTTTAGTTTTAATTTTATTGATTATAGGATCCCAAGCAGGTGGTAGTACCCAGCCTCCTTCTCTATTGAAATTAGGATGTTTTTTAATTTCAATAGCCTCACGTTGGGGCCGTCTAGGATATGATCACAAACTGCAGACTTCCCGGAACGTTGACGTTCCCCGAACCATTACATCAGATTTGATAGACCACAAATCCTCGCGAAAGAACACCGATTCCTACCAAGGATGATACGTGAGGCTATTGAAATTAAAAAACATCCTAATTTCAATAGAGAAGGAGGCTGGGTACTACCACCTGCTTGGAACTCTATAATCAATAAAATTAAAACTAAACCCAAGCATACCACTGCAAGACCTCAGGACATAGTCAGTTCATTTTGCATAGATCGGACCATAAACAATAATTAAAAAAGCTGAAAGTTCTCCGGGTTTAACAATGACATCGGGACGTCAGTCATCTCAGTCCCCCGTGACCATGGGTGCTGGAAAGCGCCCGAAACGTCGGGAATTAAAAATAAAAAGTAAAAATAAACGGGATAAAATCCGCAAAAGTAGTTTTAATCATGTGCAATGTTCGCGTAAATATAAGAAATCATTATGTCAACTTAGCATCTTGAATTTATTGCATCCTACGTTTATCTTAAAGGATAAGCCTCCGTCTTAAAGGGGGAGATGTTATGAACCGATGTACAAGGTAGTAATTGTTGTTGTAAATATGTAAAGTAAATAAAAGTGATTTTTCATATAATTTAAGCAGTCAAACTCTAACCTCTGTTCGGTACACAACTTTGTTATAGTTTATAATATTCCGAAGTGTAAATTAAATTAAATTAGTTTTGCAGCAGTAAAGGTGTCTTTTTTTAAAAAGGACCCCAGGCGAGCCATCCTAACAGCGCGCGCGCGCACACGTACATACATATATCTATACGGAGGTCCACGTTAAATTAGTAAAAATAGCTTCCTGGGATCTCAAAACCTCGAGATCTGATGAAATCTCGACTTTTGAAAATCGGGGTGAAACCAATAACTTCCCTATTTTTGAAAATTTTCAATTTTCTTAGCGGGAAGTTAAAAATCATATTATTTCAATTAAAAGCAGGTATTAAGAAAAATATGGTGTATTTATACTATATTAAAATTATAATATGGTGTATTTGACTTTAAAATTTTAGAATTTAGCTTCACATTCATTCACGCCATTTTCTGCAAAATATTGACATCCGAGCGGAAAATACCGATAATACCATATTATTGATATTTCAGGTAAAAAATAAGATCAATGAACTGTTAACCAAATAAGGTTAACAGTTCATTGATCTTATCATTGATGCTTTGGTAGAGATCTCACTTTTATAACCGGTGGATATTTCTTATCTTGTCGTCGCTTCCTGTATTTATTGTTATGTTAATACAAATAAGATAATAAAACTTAAGAATTTGCATGTGAATACAGAATACTTAGAGCTGTGGTAACTCAAATGGTTAGCGCTCGCAGTTAATTTCACACAGTACGCAAGCAAACCGGGTTCGATCCCCACCGGCACCAATGAAATTGTTAATTGCAATTTCAAATGCTGATTTACCCCGTGCTCGACGGTGAAGGAAAACATCGTGAGGAAATCTGCATGTCTGAGAAATAAGAAAAAAATATATTTCGAAACATGTGAAGTTCACCAACACACATTGGGCACCGCGGCGGACAATTCCTTGCCCTAAAACCCTCTCAGAAATGAGCAAACTCCTGCTGAGGAGTGGGACGTATATAGGCTATAACTTTTAACAGAATACTTAATATTACATTGCAATGTGGGTTAGAAAATAATCAGTAGTCTTTACTCAACTATGGTCTTAAATTAATGCGCCAAAATCGTACAAATTTTACATATCAGTCTTCCGTTGTGAAAATATATCACTCTGGGATACATTTTTTATTCGATTTGCTTTTAAAAAACTAATAAAAAATTTAAAAAACGAATTCATACATGTTTATAAAATTAAAGTATCTCTGGGAAATATCATGCCATTAAGACATGAACAATCACTTCTAAAATTATATCTGTCTGTTTGTCCGGTCTAATCTGGGGAATAGTTAAACCGATTGTAATGAGCTTCACAAATATATAGAGAGCAATACCAGAAGTGATCTAGGCTATATTTTATCCAAAAACGTTAGGGATTTTTTGAGAAATTGAAAATTTTATGAAATAAGTGACCTTTGTGGACATCTTAAACCTAAATAACACAACATCTATTGTTCCTACCCAGGCGTAGCCAGGGCGTTGCTAGTTTTATAAATAAAATGAATAACTGCTTAAAGTTTTGACAGATAGTTAAAATAAAATAGTAAGAATACCACAAAAATGTCTACAATGATATCCTTTACTTTTTGTCTTTCAAAAATTAACAAATACCACAGACAGTCATTGTATGTAGCCTGTACGAATAGCACCAACCAGACGTTATCAGAGGAAGGCTTGAAGCACTATGACAAAGACGAATAGTTAACACATTCAAATCCAGAACTCAACGATTTGTATCTTTGTACGAAAGGTTGGGTAAGAATCAGAAATTCAATATGTAGGCGATCTTCTGATCTATTTGTGGACACCTACAATCGATACTAAACAAAGGCCAAACTTCCACTGACAATTAAAGACTTTTTTATAGGATAAGGGTGACAAACAAGCACACGGATCACCTGATAGGTAGGTAAGTGGTTGCTGAGGCCAATAGACTTCATCGTCTATCCTCGATTACGAATCAAAATGCATTGTCACACTTGGGAACAAAGATGGAATGCCTCATTTCCAGTAAAAAAATTCCGGTTTTCTCCACTCACCATACAAAACAGCAGCACGTAGCTATTACTTTACGCTGATTTTCTGTGAGACCATGGCCGTTTTTCGGTCGAGTCAACCCATTCGTGCCTCGTAAGACTAGGATGAAACGTATCATACCGTGTATAATATTTTAATAAAATAAAGATGCCCCTGCTTGTAATAACTTAGGGTAGACAATTCAACTTTGAACATGTTTCATACATAGTAATTCTTTGAACTTAATATTAATCAAATCAAATATGGAGAAAGATCATCATCATCATCATTACAGCCCTTTACAAGTCAACTGCTGAACATAGGCCTCCCCCAAGGTATGCCACAAAGCACGGTCCTGAGCCACCTGCATCCATCGACTTCCTGCACGTCTTACCAGGTCGTCACTCCATCTAGTGGGGAGGTCGCCCTATACTTCGCCTACCGGTACGAGGCTGCCACTCGAGAACCCTTCTTCCCCAACGGTTGTCGGTTCTTCGAGCTATATGGCCTGCCCTTTGCCACTTCAGCTTACTAATCCGTTGGGCTATATCGGTCACTCTGGTTCTACTGCGGATATCCTCATTTCTAAGTTTATCACGCAGAGAAACTCCGAGCATAGCCCTCTCCATAGCTCGCTAAGCGAATTTGAGCGTCCTCATACGGCCAGCAGTAATGGACCACGTCTCGGTTCCGTAGATCATCACTGGCAACACGCACTGGTTGTGGAGAAACATATCAAAACATAATTAATTAATTTTATAGAAGAGGGGACAAACAAGCATGCAGCCCACCTTATGATAAATGACTACCGCCATCCATGAACAACTGCAATACCAGGGGAATTGCACGTGCGTGGCCGGCCTTCAGAAAGAACGAAGCTCTTTTCTTGAAGGTTTGTAAATCGTATCGGCCAGGAAAAATCGCCTGTGGTTAACGATTCCACAGGAAGGTCATACGAGGAATAAAACTCCTAGTAAAACATACAGTGGTGAACCGCAAAGCATCCAGGTGATGTGGAGGGGACGACCTATAGTACCTAACATGGCGGTAGCTTGCAGAATGCAACCGTGATGTTATCATGAATAGCACCACACTTTGGACTAGACAATGGTCCAAGGAGCAAAAGGGGCATCGACGGAGATTTGATATCCATCTGAATATGAGAAGTCAGCAGAAGGTCCAAAAGGGCATGCACCTTGCATGATCATCCACATCTATTCGCGTAATTGAAATAATCAGTTGTGTCAAACCGTATACCAAGGTAAAGTCATAAACAGATCTCTTCGTATGATCTGGTAAGACGTGAGTCGAGCCATTCACCGTGATAGGCGTTAAAATGCCAAGGATCACGATCTCTGCGGATGGGATCTGGTGTAGCAAGGAATCTGTAGCTATCTGTAGCCTCAAAGGAGTGTTCCAACTTGTAACCCGGGATACCGGGGAGGACACCTGCGTCTCGGTTAAGATGGTGACGACGGCGTTTAGGTTCGACTGAAGCCCCCTGATGTTGCAGAAATCCTCGGATAGCGTGGCAAGAGTCACCTTGGTTTTGTTGCTAAGCTTGCCTCGAGCAGTTTTTGTTTTGAGTGAATATAGGCAAATACCCCTACGCGGAGCAGCCTCAGCACCCACGATCAGGAGTGGAGTAACTTGGTCGTCGATGCTCAGTGAGGGATTCTTCATTACCAGAAGCTTAGTATCTGGAGTAGTATCTTATTTGATTCCACTAACCATCTTGGTTGGGGGGGGGGGGGGGGGGGAATTACCTTCCAGCCAGGTGCACTCACAAGACGAATTGCAGAAGCAGAGCTTCTACTTCACGCTGCTCGTCGCGCTTTATTCTGTGAAGTTGTACCACTGTTGAAATCTGTAGCGCACTCGAAACGTATGTAATTTTTAAATGCGCTAACTGAATTCTCAACTCGGTTTAAGTATACTTACGTAAACTGAAACAAAAATCTTAAAATTGAATACTCAAAGTTTACCTAACCACTTTCTGAGTAGTGGAGTTCTTTAAAAGTACTGAGTAACTGCAAATAAAGCAAAATGCAGACAGTTAAATAAAAACATAAAATATTATTTGCAATATAGTTCGACTGAAATTTCTAATATGAGGCACCGAATGACTACCTCGTTGGTCTAGTGGTCCTAAACGGTATTGATGACCGTGAGGTCCCGAGTTCAAATCCTGGGTTGTCCCAAAATTAATTGTTGGGTGTTTCTAAGTAGCAGCCCGAAGTCAGGAAGTTGGTGGTGTTTTAATCCCTTGCCTCGGAAAGCTCGTAAAGCCGTTGGTCGTGCTCCTGATCTCTCTCCGGTCTCGGATAGCCATTTCATTGGACTATGAGGGTATATTATAGTTGAAGCACGAATGAGTCGGCTCGACCACAGTCAGCCGGTCAAATTACAAGACTTTATTATAGATGGTAAATAACATACTATACCTACTTTTTTATGCCAAGTGATGATGATTTATTTGTAAATTAAACTGTCGCGAAGACTTAAACACAAACAGTCAATCAGACAAACGAACGATCAAATCCACAAACGAACCAAGAAACGAATGGGGCAAACTGTACGCTTGTGTTTTATTTTGTAAATAAAAAACAAAATGACCGCAATGAGGTAATCCCTAATTTGCTTCCAAATTTATCTAGCCAATTGGTACTTGATTTCTATAAAACAAATAATAGATGCCCTAAATAAGCAAGCACTATCACCAATTATTGATAATAAATTTAAAAAAAATTAAATGAAAACTAGAATTCAATGCCTACCTAAAACTAAGTACCTACACTAACAAAATAAATAAAATTGCGTAAGTATCTATAATTTGTCTCATCCTGCAAACAAATTAAAAATAAAACTAAACTCAACCCAGTAAAGTATTTTGACCTTTAAGTAATAGGTGCGATCGGGCTTAAAATCAGTTGGGTTTTACACTTACAAAAATTCTTAAAATCACTAATTAGGCTACAATGTCCTTTAAATGGTCTCTCAAAGGCAAAACTTATGCGCAGATTTATTAATAGCATAGATTACGCAAAAATATGATGAGATAAACAATAAAATATGATATTACAACTGAACTACTAAGTTGTATGTTGTATGTAATGCAGGTAGGTAGGTACTGCCGTTTTGAACGCGCAGAAAAAGTGATGATGCAGCTTAATTATAGCTGTAGAACAAATGGATCAACTGTATCAAGAAAGATCTTGCACTCACAGAACAGACCAGTATAACATAGCAACTTTATGCAATTATGTTTCGTATGGTGAGTGCCGACAACAGTACTCTCTTTTTAATGTTAACGAGGCGTTTCATCCTAGTCTAAGTAAATAAGGCATCAATATTTTCTTTATCCTTCATTTTTAAAAACTTATGATATTAATATTAATAGTTATCTTTATGACTATAAATAAACTATTTTTGACGTCCCTTGGTTGACACTTTCACATCAGATAAGTTGTTCTATAGTTTAAGTTAAATAAACAACAATTACTAAATTGGCATTTTATCGCCGGATGCCACTTAAGTATAAAACTGCCGTTCTTCTCGCTCTACCCCAGAGCCGGTACCCCCCAGCCACCCAGCAAAAATAAAATGTAATGTTAGGTTCCAGTAACCTATTTATCAAGACTAATTATTTTTGATCCAAATGGCAAGCATCTAGCGCACTTGCAATCTTATATTGTTAATGAATTATTGGACTGTAAAAATAACGACCGCCACAATTTGAGATTCAAAACTTGATAACGCTAATGATATAAAATGGCTTCTGGCACACGTCTTCAGATTTAGTTGCAATAGTAAAGAGAGTACTAATATAATAGAAGTTTGCAGTCTACCACATTAGCAGCATAAAACTATTCATAAAAATAGTATTTCTTTTTATTAAATCAAAGGAAAAACAATAATTGTTTATATTTTGTTGTTAAGGAGAGTAAGTATTTCCATATATACAAAAGAAATATCACAGTCGGTACTTCATTAATTTAATTAAGAGCATAGCGGCAGGTTTTAATTGACGTAATGGTTCAAACGGGTAAGCAGTTAAATAGTGAATTTTATGACAAACAAAAGACTATTTTTTTAATTAATTTTCTCCAGACTGGTTTAGTTCACATCTAGTTATAGTCACATTCAAGATTATGCCAACAGCTAATATTTAAATAATAGTGAATTTTATGACAAACAAAAGACTATTTTTTTAATTAATTTTCTCCAGACTTGTTTAGTTCACATCTAGTTATAGTCACATTCAAGATTATGCCAACAGCTAATATTTAAATAATTATTTTCTCTTTCATTCCGTCGTCAGAGGCACGTCAGAGTCAAACCGAGTAAACCACATGCAGTTAGGTTTGAAATTAATATTTAACGTAATATTTATATTTACTTTGTCCTCAAACGTAATGAATAAATTTTATTTTACAGATATTTTAATTTGTCGTTCAGAATTCCAGCAATTGTGAATATGTTGGGAATTTTTCCTGGTTAGCTTCCTACTAGCGTCCATTGTCTCTACGCCCTATAGTGAAATATTGAATTGATACAATTATTCATTTAATTTTTGTGACGTAAATTTAAAAAATACTAAAACTTATATTTGAACACAAAAGTGACACAAATCTCCGATAGGGGACTTTTATGGGCTCTTAAATAGGAATAATAATAAGATAATATGTACCTTTTTGTTCTGCGAAATCCCAGACCCGAAAATATCTGATATTTTTCACTAAAGAACTGATCCAGATGGTTTTCAAGTTCAAAAAAAGTAAAATTTTAACCACACTAGTTGTTGAAAGCGATTAAAAAGCCGCAAGATCGAAAGAGTTCGGTAGATATATAAAAAACAATAAAAGTTTCTGTTTGCTAAAGTGCTTAAGTTAAAGTCCAGTGGCCAAATTCACTTGTGTTTTACCACAGATTTAGTATAAACCGACGTTAGAATAGATTGGCAATGCAAAACTGAAGTTGCATAGTGTACGCGTATGTGAGAATGAGAAAGATAAGCTAGAACATTCACATACAGCGTGTATGAGAATGCTCTAGTTCTCTTCTGTTCAACAAGTCCTTCTTGTATTTGCAAAAACACAGGCTTTAAAGTAAAAATATATTATTTAATAGACGAAAGTATTTGTGAATAGGTATGTAGAACTTAAATATAACTCATCTCAGAAATAAATTCCACATCATTATACATTTAACTCGTAGGTACGATTGAAATGATTACATGAAATGATGACATGATATGACTACAAACAACTTGTACTTAAATGGATGGAAAAACTTATATTTTATAATAATAATCCTCTGAATGCAAAGGAATTGAATATAAAATAATAACTGAAATGAAATGAAATGAAATTCTGCTCATTTTAACTTCACTTTTGTAGAGATTGACATTATCGATAATGTCTTATCGAAAGTTCCTTAAAACGTGCTAAAGTACGCCTTTCATGCAGCCTTATTCAACTTTTTTAATTTAAAGGTGCAATTGTTAAGTATTCTTCTAATCGCATGTAATAATTATTTTTTAATAGAAGTAGTGTGAGAAACGAGCACACAGTCCACTTGATAGTAAAAGGATTCTGTGGCAGATTTTCACCAAATATTAATGTTCGACAAAAATGGTTGACACATAAAGAATCCCGAAAAAAAAATTCCACTACGAGAGCGGCACTGAAAATTTCGGGAATCAAGGAAGTGACACAACATTACTATTTAAAAATGTATTTATTGCTTTTCGAAGTATTCTCCGCGAAATTTGACACATTTTTCCATACGATTCGGAAGTTGGGGTCTCCAAAATGGCCGTTTTGTAGGCGTCCACATCTTCTTCAGGTGATGAAAATCTCTGTCCACGCAATTTATTCTTTATTTTAGGGAAAGTATAGAAATCATTAGGGCTAAGGTCGGGGCAGTACGGCGGATGGTCTAATAATTCTATGTTTTCTTGCTCTAAAAACTCTTTTGTTCTGTGTGCGGTGTGAGAACTCGCATTGTCGTTGATGCGGCGGTTGCAGTTCTCTTTACGGAGTTCAGAAATGACCTGTGGCAAACAAATGCTAGCATACCATTCTGCATTAATCGTTCTTTGTCCCTCAAGAGGAATAGTCGTAACATGGCCGGTTTTGGAGACAAACGTGGCTACCATTTTTTTTTGCAACACTCCGTGAACGAACAATTTTTGTTGGCTTTAACTCATTTTCGAACACCCAAACTCGTGACTGTTTTTTTGTTTCTGGTGCGTACGCGTATATCCAGGATTCGTCACCTAATACGATGTTGTATACAGCATTTGAGGTACCTGCGTAGAATCTTTCGAGAGTTCCGAGGCACCAAGTAACGCGAGCCGCTTTTTGCTCTTCACTGAGCGAATGCGGTATCCATCGGGAAAACAACTTTTTTACACCTAATTGTTCATCCAAGATTATTTATATTTGACTCATGCCAATGTTTAAAGTTCCCTGAATTTCGCGTTATGTCACATGTCGATCTTCCTCAATCAGCTTACGCACAACAACAACGTTTTCTTGGGTGACTGCAGTTTTTGGACGACCTTGACGGGGATCATCACTGAGCTTGACACGTCCACGGTGAAATTCAGCAAACCAGCGATAAATTGTGGTTTTGGATGGGGCTTCATCACCAAATGCAGAAATCATCCGGTCAACACACTGTTTTTGTGTTAAACCACTTCGAAAGTCATAATAAATCAACGCTCTTGAATTTTCTCGAGTCAATTCAATTTTCTCAACGACTAAACAATTTTGACAAAACCTTGTGACAAGACCGAGAATCTTTTTTTTAAATAAATAAATGGTATTTGATTTTTAAAACCAAGGAGTTTTCAATTAAAAAGATTTTAATATGACAATAACAGAGGAAATATTCCATTCCCGATACTTTTAGTGCAGCCTAGTATATGCAGCAAGCACTTTAAAGAAAAATGTTTTAATCATAGAGGTCCCCACCGTGTAGTGGTGGGCGATGGGCAGCAACGGCTTCCAAATAAAGACTAAAAATAAAATAAAAACTGCAGATGCCAACCCGCTTGCCAAGCATGGCAACTATGGCAAATTCCTATGAGGCAATCTATGGGGAGACTTGTGTTCATCAGTAAAATTTTATAGACTGTAACAGTAAAAAAGAAGTGCATAAGAGGAAAAATTACAACATATCCGTTCATTAAAATTTATTAATAAAAATACATATTGAAACTTGTTTTTATTATTAGAATAAAGTAGGTAAAAATTGCAAAAAACTTTTGGTGAATCGAAATGTGCATGCTTAAGCGCTTATGTTATACGTCAATTTTTAAGTATTTTAAATGCATACAATTTTCTCGATAATTTTACGTCAAACGTCAATAAAAATGTTTGGAAAATCTAAAAGTGCATGACTTATAATGATCATATGATCGTATAAAATATTAAGAAAATAATTCTCAATCAACAAAAGAATTATTTTTTTTTTAATTTTACTATGTTTTTATTTTTGTGATATTTTTTTTATAATATTTAGTCGAGAAACTTTTAACACGATTATATTAAAACGATCAGAAATCAACTTTAATATTACTTTACTTTTTAGGTATTTGTACTCAGGCATTATCGTATGAACTAGTCTCTTTTACCTGGATCGTTAATATTTCTTTCTCATCATCTTTTTTCGTCTTCAAAAAAAATTCTATTCATAACCAGTATTCTAATTTAGCATTCACTAAAGTACACCTTCAGGTCACTCTAATAAGTGTTAGACTTATGAGTATATATAAACACAAATCCTTCGTACTTTTAGCGAAACAATACATTGTAATGAAAATCTGTGATTATAAAAATAATAATAATATGTTACTTGGTCAAGTATGGATGAAAATTGATTTCTGGAATATTTTGTATTTCTACCGTGATCGATATTTTTATTACGATTCGCTGTAAACAAACGATACAGTAACCCACTCTCGACAGTGGTCGAGCCCGCAGTGAATCAAAGTGGATCTGTATTTAATTATAAGAATATTTCATTACAAGGCTACTGGAACACCCAAAATTTCGTAATTTCTCAGCCGAAAAAAAAATTATACTCGTAACTAAACAAAACAAAGTATCTTTACGGATTTTATCGCGAATAATTAACTACTTTTACTTTTTTTTAATTCCTGACGTTTCAGGGTGCTTTATAGAACCCATGGTCACGGGGGGGACTGAGATGTTTGACGTCCCAATGTCAGTTCATCCGGCTACCTTCAGTTTTTTAATATTAATTTTTCGGTCCGATCTACGCAAAACGAGCTTACAGTATCCTGAAGTCTTGCAGTGGTATGCTTGGGTTTGGGTTTAATTTTGTTAATTATAGGATCCCAAGCAGATGGCAACACCCATCTATCTTCTTTATTGAAATTAGGATGTTTTTTAATTTCAATAGCATCGCCTATGATCCTCCCGATTCTTGGTAGGAATCGGTGTTCTTTTGCGAGGATTTGTGGTTTATCAAATCTGATGGTAATGGTGGGGACGATCTTAAACATGTTCACAGACTACAGACTTCCCGGAGCGTTGGTGCTTCACGTCAGCTATATGTTTTTTCACGCGGGTTTTTATGGATCTTTTTGTTTGACCTATGTAAGAGAGACCACATTCACAATCTAACTTGTACACTCTTGCATTTTGTAGAGGGATGTTACACTTGACGGGTGGTAAAAATTCGACTAATCTTCTTCGGCGGCTTGTAGTATGTCTTAATGGAAGCTCGCTTCAAGATGTAGCCAATCTTGTCTGTGACTCCTCTGACATATGGTAGTACAGCAGACACACGCTCGACTGTGGCCGGCTTCACTCGGACACTGTGACGTAGCCGCGGGACCCGAAGCTTGTTGTCTTGCAATGTCTGCTTGACGTGCTGGAAGCTCGGTGGCCAGATATTTCCTGTCACAGATCCCTCATGCTCTATGAAACAAACACGGTAGCTAATTGTGAAGAATGATGGTGAGATTTACCATTTAAATATCGGTTGGTATGGGTCTTTTTCCTATACACAGTGTGACCAATAGTGTTATCAGGATTTCGAATGACTAAAACATCTAAGAAAGCTAAAGAATTATTTGCCTCTAACTCCAGTGTGAATTGTATTTTAGAGTTTATAGAGTTAAGATGGTCTAAAAATGCAGTTACTTTATCACGTGGTAAAATTGTGAAAGTGTCGTCTACGTACTGCTTGTAGAATCTTGGATTTACAGGAGCAATAAGAAGAGCTTTCTTCTCGAAATCGTCGATGAATATGTCAGTGACTACTAGAGATATAGGTGAACCCATCGCCACACCATCTACTTGCTTGTAGAACTCTTCCTTTCACAATAGATAGCCAGATGTGAGGCAGTGTTGGAGTAATACCGCATATAGGCATGTTGTTATCTTCTAGCTTCCTAGTTACAATTGAGATGCAGTCTTCAATATGTAGGCATGTGAATGGTGGCTGAACATCAAAACTGACCATAGTTTCGTTATCAGCGAGATGTTGGTCTTTTATCTCGCTAACAAAATGGTATGAATCCTTTGTGTGTGCTCTGCTATGTCTTCTCAGTGGTGAAAGTATTTTTGGAAAGTGTTGTGCCAGTTTATAAGTTGGTGAATCGATCAGGCTCACTATAGGACGTAGTGGAGCGTTTGGTTTGTTTATCTTTGGTATTAGCGAATTCACGTCGAGATTTAATTTCTCGGAGTATTTCTTTATTAAATCGCTAGTTGCTTTAAGCGTGTTAGTTGTGAGGTCTGTTTAGACCTTTTTATATGTACTTTCGTCCAATATAAGTTGTTGTATTTTAAAATTATATTCCGACGTGTCCATTATTACCGTAGCATTGCTTTTATCCGCGCGGAGAATCTTGAGCTCTGGTCTGTTCCATAAGTTATTTAGCGCTGTAAATTCGTCTTTAGGAAGGTTTAGTTTCGGCACTAAACGAACTGTCTTGGACGAATAAGGACGGAATATCTTGACGTATGGCCTCCAAATCTTCCATAACGAGAATTTTTAAACAGACAATCCTCGACACTGCAGATAATTTCTTCGTACGGGATTTTTCACGGTGTTAATGCGAAGTTCATTCCCTTCGAAAATACTTTCATTGTCGGTTCGTCTAGTGTATTTTTTGACAAACTGTTATAGTTGTTTATAGTTTGTGTCTATGGCCGACGGTTGTGTATCATTATGGCGTTGACTTGGATGTTTGGCATTTGATTTGATCAAAACTACTTTTACGGATTTTATCGCGTTTTATTTATATTAATTTTAATACCCGACGTTTCAGGTGCTTTCCAGCACCCATGGTCACGGGGGACTGAGGTGACTGACGTCCCGATGTCAAAGTTAACCCGGAGTACCTTCAGCTTTTTAATTATTGTCTTTGGTCCGATCTACGCAGAATGAACTAACTGTATTTTGAAGTCTTGCAGTGGTGTGCTTGGGTTTTTATATAAATAAAACGCGATAAAATCCGTAAAAGTAGTTTTAATCAATGTATAGTGTTCGCGTAAATATAAGAAATCATTTGATTTGATCGTTAATTTTTGGTATTTTTTATTTGTAGGAAACTAGCCCCTGAAATACAGGTATTATATCCTAGTTTAGGGGCTAATGATCACTGTAAATTTTGTGCATGTAATATGTTTATCAATAAATATTATTATTATTAGATTATTATTATTGTTTATTTTTGCATTCATTGTATTTCGATGTTTCTGGTTTGTTTAAAGTTTCGATGCAATTATTAAAATCAATGTCGTTAAAACTGTTTTTAGTAAAATGGACAAATTGTCTATGGTGTTGTTTATGAAATTTATATCGAACCATTTCTGCTGAATCACCGTTTATAACAACTTTTTACTTGCCTAATTTAAGGTCTTAGCGCCTCCTTGAATGTCCTTTTTTGTTGATATTTTGACACACGTAGGAATGAGATTATGGCCTCTGCATCTCTTCAAGAAATTTAAAGATGTTATATATCTTGCGCGCTTGGTTTTAAGATCTTCTAATCGGTGAATTTTATTTGCTATTACCAGTCCGTACTGGTTCACATAAATATTTTTTTAAATTTACGCGAACACTACACATTGAATAAAACTAATTTTACGGATTTCGTCGTGTTTAATTAACCACTTGTATTATGCAATGATAATTTTTTTTATTTTGACAACGTAAACATGAGTGTTTCATCATTTCATCATGTGAAAAATCGACGCTTCAGGGAGTCTGCAGTACAACCCAAGCATACAACTGCCAGACTTCAAGATACTATAATTTCATACTGTGTAGAACAGAACAAAAATTAATAATTTTACTCTGTGGGTAACCGCGGTTAACTATGATATCTGGACGTTGAACTCTCCCCCCCCTGGACTACTGTAAAAGGCTCGAAACGTCTGGTATATAAAAAGTTAATATACGCGATTAAATCTGTAAAAACTAGTTTTATTTAAATGTGTGAAGTTCGCGTAAATAAAAGAAATCATAATTCTTTAAGTAATTCCTTCCAAATAAATTAGATTCCAAAAGGATATATGCAATGCGTTTGTTGGAGGAAAACAAATTTGATTTCCATTTTCTGCTTCAAGTAACCACTTTACGTGGTATATAGGTTACACGCTCATTAAATTTAATTATTGCGACGTAGAAGTCATGCTACAAGAATCGAGATAGATACGCAAAGTTATTTATTCATCAAAGCCGACTGCTGAATTAGGCTTTTGCCATACATTGCCTCATATAGTGGATATTTTCCATAGTTGATATGCTTGGCCGGCAGTTTGGCAACTGCATTTTTAGAGGTTCCATGCCTTAAAAGGTAAACGTAAACTCTTGTAAAATCATTTTGTTGCCTATCTCCCGTCTAGGCAGGTATCCGTCTGAGTAGGTATTAACCATACCTATGATATATATATATATATATATATATCTGTCTTTCGTCAAATAGCCAATGCCAGTGTCTGAGCTGCTGTGTACCGGTCTGAACGGTATACAGAATCAATAAAAGATTGTGAGACATTCTACCTTAGTCATATCATTCTATCTTATTGGTGACCAGAATTTGATTAACACCAATCTTACCAGCCTCGAACACAGGCGCAAAGTAGCCAGCCTTTCAGTCTTCTACAGGATGAATTTCGGAGAGTGCGCGCAGGAATTCCATAGTTTATTTCCTCCCTCTCCCTTCCATCATCGGACAACCAGACGTTCGGCCAGTCGCCACCCTTTCGTTGTTGACTTACCACGCATTCGAACCAAACGGTTTTCTACGTCGTTCGTCATGCGTACAGCAAAGGAGCGAAATAAGTTGCCAGCATCTGTTTCTCCATCCGATAACAATGTGGGTGTCTTCAAGGCAAGAGTGAATAGGTTTTTGTTAGGTCAGTGCGCTTTACCATATTGCGCTACATCACCACTTACCATCAGGTGGGATTGTAGCTAAGTGCTGGCTTAGAATAATAAAAAAAGTCTTATGAGGTGGAAACGCATCTATAGCCTTCTTTCTTTGAAGTTGGTTCCAAGTCCAAGTTTCACTTTTTTTTCATTTATTTCACTGGAATGTTATAATTATTTGACATCAGGTTGATTGTAAGTTCTTTTGTCACTTCTTTTCAGTTTTATTAAAAAATCCTGTAGCATGAAGCTACGAGTAAGTTTTAAATAAGCCGACGTAATTTTCAATTCTTAAAGAAATATTTTTTATACGCCTTTGGAACTAAATTTTCATTTTCAACCCCAAATTAAACTGCAAGTCTCTTTAAAAGCTCTTTCGTAAAATAAAGCGGTGCATTTTCCGAGAGAGTACTGCAACAATTACTCTTGTGGCTGGAGGAAATGTTCAGCAATTTCATAAACTTAATCGAACTCATTTGTGTTCATTTTAATGCCTTGTAAAATGTGTAAATAATAGTGATCGACAAGTAAAGTAGCACAAAAAGAAAGTTTTACATAATTAAACATTAATTAAATTATTACATATTTGTCGATAGTATGATGTTATAGCAATTGAAGCGTAGCGTAGCTTTTAAACTTGAAAAGGTGGCTTTTCATACAGCTTGTAGCTTTACGCCTGGCGTATAACAAATTTTGTATTAGAAGTAGTAATACAAGTAATGTCTAATGCCCAAACACGCGACGGGCAGCACTGTCGAAGGTGTAAGATATCTGGTTCTACGATCCTAAATCTGCCTGACAAGGCTGACGATTAAGGCAAATCCTCCCGTAAGACCCCATGTCCAGCAGTGGAGTTATGACATGATGATGATGATGAAGACATACTAGCAACATGCCGTGGCCGTAATCACTTACCATCAGGTAAGCCGTACGCTCGCTTGCCCTCTCTCCTATAAAAAAACTGTTTTGTTACAAATGTATACATTTTTTTACAAAATTGTAAAAAAGATGTACTAAAAATCTATTTTGCATCAAAACTTGAAGATATTATAAAAAGTGTGGGGACGTCTTTTGTGTAAAATTGCAAACCAAAATAAGTTTTGTTCGAAATTTCGTTTCTATAGTGTTTTACTTTTTCGATTTCGTAAAAAATAAATTTTTTCTCATAATATATATTCTACTTAAATTCTGAAACTGTTCTCTAATTGTTCGGGAAGTTTTACGGCGGCTTATAGCGAACAGGCAGTACTTTATTCTTAAAAATATACAAGTAAGCTTCTGAGCTTAACAGAAGCCAGTTATTTTGATAATACAGACATACACTTCAGTTTATTCATATGTATAGATGAACAGATTATTTGTTAGCTCGGTAATATTGCACCACTGCTATATTATTTAAGTTGCTATTTTACGCTGGTAATCTGTGTGAATGTGGTCCTTTCCCGGTCGAGCCGACATATTCCTGCTGCAATGCAAATGCAAATTTTTCCCAGGTCAGGCTATTTCTTAAGTAATAGAAATAACCCGACCAGCGCAAAGATGCGTAAAGGCTTCGTTGCAGAACTGCGGGATGCCTCAACTACTCTAGTCATTATTAAGGCTTTAGACAGGTACCGATGAAAAAGGGAATGCAATTAATCAAGTAATTCTATTAAAATAACTAATATTTCCATTAATTGCACCATAATAACAAAATGGTGTGAAAGTAGAAGTAAATGACAATATACGAGTAACTTGCAGTCCTTCGTTAAAACTTTTGTCATCAACACATGAATGTTTTTAGATAACTGTAAAATTTACGTTTAGGGTTCCGTACCTTAAAAAGAAAAATAGGACCTGTGTATCAAGTTAAAAAATGAATGTCAAATAGATCTGCAGTCCCGTGAAAGTGTAAAAAAATTCAAGTTATAAACTCAAGTCAGTCTGATAATCTAGAAATATAATAACACAAGTACAGGTAAAAATCTAAAACTTCTTAATTTTTAGTTATTAAATCACTCAGTTTTTTTGGTATTACGATTTCTTACATTTATTGTTAGAACATCGCTCATGATATAGAACGATGAATGGGAAAATATTTATTCTACCACAAAGCTAAGTTTGTCCTTCAATCCTACTTTCATTTTGATACGAGCATTGCTATGTGTTTACTCAACTTACCTTATTTTTGCCCTATGATGCCCAGGATGGATGAACTATCTACATTCATAATTAAGTGTATACGGAACACTGAGTGCACGAGTCCTACTCGAACTTGTTCGGTTTTCTAAGCAAAGCAAATAACGTGAAATGAAAACATTCAGCCAGACAGTGTTACCTCGGGCTATACAATTTCCTCTTCTTTTATTTTGTTCCAGAGAATTGTCCGGGTTGAAATGATTTTTTTTTGTTATTTTTCATACAATTTTTCGTTTAATTTCGTCTATTAAAATATCCAGTATATTTTAGTAGATTAAATTATACTTTTTACTTAGAAAATTTAGTTATATAAGGTCACTTCTACAATAATTCATAATTTTTATCACTTCGTTTTGCCAAGGATTTACAATTTCTTACTTTTAAATTAATGTCTTATAATTAGTACCTACTATATTTTCCGAAACGCTCCACTAGTAATTAAAAATTTAATTTTCGTCACGAACTTTCAAGACGCTGGATAATCTAATTAATTATGTCGTAATTACACTTTACCACAAGATGACATTTAGCCACGTTATGTTATATCAAGTAGCTGTGTAACACTTAATATTTTAAGCGTTGCGTTGTAAGGAGTAGTCGTTATTATAAGCAGTAAAATCATACATATATTAATAACATTAAGCTCGCAACATACGATGAAATATTTCACATGTACCCAAGAAACTTCCCGAATCGAGAAGCGTTTTAGACATTTAATTTATAGTTATACGGACTAAATTAACCTAACCTTTAGTATATAGAGTATTGCGTACACTAAAAAATAATTTCAACCGATTCCCTACAAAAATATTCTGACGAAATAATATGTTTCTAAATCATTCATATATAACCATTCATAATATTTAAACAATTTATGTCATATATTTAGATACTCGCATACTCACTCATTAAAACCTGTAGGGTACTTCCCGTTAATTTAGAATGAAGAAATTTAGCAAAAAGCGAGGTTTACGAATGCATATTAGATACTACACTTATACAGACTAAATACTAGTGATGCAACGGAAGTGTCATATCGGAAGCAGAAACGGAAACAGATGTTAAAAATATTTTTTTGCAGAAACGGAAACAGAAACGGATGCTGAAACGGAAATAATACTTTATAAAAAAATTGCAAATAAAACTTTTAATTAACATTCAAAATTAAGTAGCGGTAAGTTATATTTTATGAAAAGTAATTAGGCCACTTTTACACCTAACAATCTGTTCCAGTGTTCTTCATTATAAGTCCAGCTCCGAAAAATAATAATTATTGCTATATCAATTAATGCTCACTGGCGATGCTGCGTACCACCTATACACCAAAGCTCAATTGGCACTGGAATTTGGGCAAACCCTTTAAAAAGCCACATTTAGGTTTAGCGAGTAGGTAATTTCGTAAAGCCCTAGCACGAAAGTACGACGTAAATAAACTTTGAATCCAAAACACTCATTAAAGTTTCTTTAAAAATAATTATTTCTTACCGTGACCATAGGGTACTGGAAAGCACCCGAAACGTGGGGTATTAAAAATAACATAAATAAACGTAAAATAAAAATAATTTATACTTTAAGTAAAAAATAAATAATATAAACTTCACGCAAACATAACTGCTACCCAATTAATTTGCAAATCTAAGTTATAACAAAGGCATTTATTAAAAACTATTTTTAACTGGAGAAAACTCGTTTTAACTAAAATCTGGTTTTAACTATAACATAGGACTACATTTTATAAATAAATAGGTATGCAATTCCTTGACTGACCAATTATTTTTTAGTTTGCGATGAAAGTTTTACAGTTCCAACTAACTTCCCAAACTCAGCAAACTCTTCGGCGTTTAAGATGGCTCTTTAAAGTGGTAATTGTGCAGCCTTTTCGCGAGTATCTTTTGTCACATAATTTACATCTGGCTGCTTAATCATCAATCTCAAAATAATAGTTCCAAACGGCACTTGTTTTTGGCTTCATGATTGCAATTAAATTACACACATGACTTAAATTTAAATAAACTAAAAATACAATAAATCTATTTATATGGGTGCGTAGCTGAGTTCCGTTCAAATTCCGTTATAAAACTTGCAGAAACAGAAGCAGAAACGGATGTTAAAAACCATGCAGAACTTCCGCAGTTGCGGAAACAGAAACAGAGTTCTGTTGCATCACTACTAAATTAGTTTATTTTATAAAAATATGGTCTATGCTGAAATCCTTTCAACCGTTTCCTCAAAAATATATCCTACGTACACAATATGTCTATATAGTAATTGCAGATAGAACATAAATTTAATAATTTGATATATGTACTATACAAAAGATTAAAGTAACACCTAATATACTTTACCCACACCAAGAGTTTCATTTATTTTTGGGAAGGTTTTTGGACCAAAGAATAGTTTAATACTTTTTAGCAATGTCTTCTGAAAAACTTTACATGACCACCAATAATTTTAAGAGGTTTCCTCACGATGTGTTTATTTATTACCAATTATGTTGTAAATATGTGGTAAAAATGCAATTAAAGACTTCATTGGTGTCAGTTGAGATCAAAATCAATTTGTTCGCGTTTTGTAAAATTGACGTTCAGCGCTTATCCTCTTAGGTAATAGGATTTCTGGTGTAGATTTAATGTACAATTGTTGATATTATAATAAAATGTTAAAAGTATAAATATAAAAACATTAAAAAATATTATAATCAAAAAATTATGTTGATCCTATACTACCCCGGAATTGATTATTAACATATCTTTGTGTTGAGAATTCAGCTTTTAAGATTGTGACGCAATATTTAATAGATATTAAAGAAACACGTATTAAAATTATTAGACAACAAAAAGTAAAATAATATAAGACAGGATAACGGAAGCTTTAAAGAAAAAAAGACGGGGGCAAAATGACCAAGGGTATTTCTGTAAGATAACGCGTCGGTTCACAAGAGCAAAGTTGCAAGGCTGTTCTTTACAAATACGGATTCGAGCCATTCGTTTTTCCTCTTTAGAGTCTAGCCTTGGCTACCAGCGACATACATTTATTTTAAATTTAAAAAATAAACAGCTGATTGAATAAAATTTTCTGATTACAATCATATCAAGGAGGCTATTTCGACATATTTTGAAGAAACAGATGTGGGTGGAGACCAAACCCTTGCAATACATAAGTATTTAAGGTTTTTGAGAACTAGAAACATAGAACTAGAAAAATGAATATTTGTTTACCAACTAAAAATTTAACTTCAGTGTGTAAAGTTTATTCGGATAGGTAGTTGTGGACGTTGATTAATGAGATAACATCCAACTTTCCCAAGTGAAATAATACTGCAAAAGGTAATAAGAAACTTTGTCACATTATTCTTGTGGGTGAATTCGCTCCCTCCATGAAAATTTACAAGTAGATTGCTCTACCTCGGTTCTCTCTTCACCACATTCATATATATAAGAGCACATTATGTTTTATACATAGCTTTGAATAAGTTTTGCAGGTATATAAGATAACTTTTTAAACAAAGTAGAGTACGTACGTAAAAAGCATTTAATTAGACGCAGGTTCGGCGTCACATGGAAAATTGTTCCCATCTCTGGTCTGGGGCTCCCCAGTGCCAGCCCCTTCCATTTGATTGCATCCAGCGCAGGGCCATTCGAATCCCAGCATCTGGATGTCTGGCGATCCACTACTGTGCGCTTTAAAAGAAATTTTCCTCCTCGCACAACTTCCTTGGAGAATCGACTACCACCAGAGATTTTTCTTGACCGATACGACTTAGGGACCTTCAATAAAAGAGCCTACTCTTTTTTAAAAGGCCGGCAACGCATCTGCAATTCCCCTGTTGTTGCAGTTGTTCATGGGCGGCGGTAGTCACTTACCATCAGGTGAGCCGCGTGCTCGTTTACCCCCTCTCTTATATAAAAAATGTAATGAAATTCCTCAAAACTTGCAAATAGCTCTTATCACCAAACTGTAATATAAACTCCACACAATTATATATATCTTAAGAACACTTCTTGGAACACATGCAAGTGCATTCTATAATTATTTTTACACAAGTTTTTTTATTTGTTAATCGACTCGTAAAATTCTACTTTTATTAGTATCAAGTAATACGATATTATTTTAATTATTTTTTTGATAAAAAATTCCCTCACAAAATATAGATATATCAAATTTTCACCTCATTTCCAAGTGGTGCCACCCTAGTAGCAAAAAAGTCGTGGATACCTTCATTATACCTCATCTTTTTCTTTTTATGTAAAATTGATATGGCCCAGAACACTTGGCGGACAGTTATAAAAACTAAATTATAAGTTATAACAGAGAGAAACTTTAACTCGTTCCTTTTGTTTTATAAAAGAATACAATACAAATTATAAATAAATGTACAGGTTTTTTTTTCAATAACCGGCCAAATTTGCAAAAAAAGGTTCAGAATATGTAATATAGGCAGGTGGTGAAGAAAAATTAATTAAAAACCTCAAACATTCTGTCCTTTTTATCTTTTAAATTTATAATGCGTGGTACCTAATCCACTTTTTTAACTAATTTTGCTGGGCATGCAGTAAGGGTCGATCGGTAGGGAAACACGTTGTTGTTTGTCACCTTTAATGTGGAATTATTTCAAATAAAATTAAAAACCTTATTTATTCGTATTTTCAAAAACTACAATATCGGTATATCATTATTTATATATATAAATTTAAGTTTAAAATTCTCTTACTCTTAGAAAAACAACTCTGTATGTAACTTACTGTACAAAAATAAGGTAAATTACATTTTTGTCAGATTTATTGATATTGTGGCGACGCTGTTATCGTACCACAAGCGAAACACATCGAAGTCTAAATCGCGCTATCAAAGTTCTGAATCAAAACAGTATATAAGTATAGAAAAGCTCTGAACTATCACAGTGCGTTGGCCGCTCCCCTTTTCCTTCCACCGCCAAAGTATCATATAAAATATAACTGGTATCAATATCGTGAAATTATAGTATTTTGCACCTTTAGTTCAAAATTCTCTGGTTCATATCCTGCTCGAAGGATCAAATGGCCTATTATATAAATTTGAGTAAACCTTTTTGATACATATTATATTATGATTTAATATAATTTGTAATAATTGCTATAATTACTATGTATTTAATTATAAATTGACATAAAACTTTTTTCTTCTATGCCTATTTAATATTTTTATTTAAATTTTAATTAAGTTTTTTATACAATTAATTTTGAAAAATGAGCACACAATCCACCAGAGGATTATTGGACTCTGTGGCCCATAGATGTAATTGCATATTTTAATAATTAAAAAATAATGTTGATTATTAGCTGCAGTTAAAAGTATTATGATGGATTTGAACATAACCCAAAGTAGTTGATATTTTTATGTATATTTTTTATTAAAATCTTATTTTTAATCTCTAAATCTAAGAAGGCCAGATGAGAATTGGCACTCAAAAGCTTTACATTTTTATGACTAATTAGATGACAAGTCTAAAACATCTTTGTCATAAAATTCATGAAAATAAAAATTAATGCTAACCACTCTATCTTAAATATAAGTTGTTATTTATATCAATTTCCAATATATTATTATTGAACAAACTTATATTTAAATTTATTTAAAAAACACTACGCGAACACAAAGTGACACAATAATTAAACAGTAATTAATTTATATCTTTACTCTTGATGAGCAAACGTGCGTCCTGCGGAACAAATTAAAACAAACAAATTACTCCAAAAAATTATCTTATTACTGTAATACACTACTGAAATAAATAAAACTATCACAAAATTTTAAAATTTCTTTCTCAACAATACATCACAAAATTATGAAATTTTTTGTTAAATTGTCTTACACGTCGCACTGCTGGATCTATAATATTATATCCATATAGATTCATACATTCACATTAATTACATCTGAGTTTTGAATACAGATGGTTGACTCAGTTATTGTAACCACTAAGCCACACTTTTGATGCAAAATATATTTAACCCGTATCCAAAATGCTGAAAGAAAACACATTTATTCCAGTTAAAAAAATTATAACACAAAATTTAAAAAGAAATAATAGTAAAAAGACAAATAAAATAAATTTTAACCCCTCCATAATGATATAAGCGAATATACTTTAAAAAAGGCTGCGATGCATCATGAAATTGCGAAATGGAGCAGTCTTACCGAAGCGAATCGAGTAGCTGTGTGCATGCTTGCTCTTAATATGATCCAGAATTATTAAAAATATAAGTACACTTGCATTATATTTAGTATTTTTAATTAAATAAAAAGAAAATATAATGACTATGGTCTTAATAAGCAAATTTTTTAAAATAAAAATAAAGAAAATAAAAGTCAAAAATAAATAAATACCTCTACAATATTTCGCCTTGATCCAGATACTTGACTATAGAGAGAAAGACTCTGAAATAAAAATATTTCGAAAGTATGTGAAATCCACATGATTTATTTTACACGCAGTGGCCAGCCATGGGACATATATGGACTGTAATTTTTATAAAAACTTGATGACGTTGTAGCGTGTTCAGTCAGAAAATATTTTCCTAGGTAAAGCTTGTGTAATTATTAAGTATGTTGTGATGTATTCATTTTACATATTATGAATGGAAGATTTCTTTTTTTTTCTTGTAAACGTTAATATTGAAACACACATTTAACCAAAGCTAAGATGACACTATCTCATAAAGAAATAAAATAATTGTCCTTTAGTTTTAACACAAGTATGTGTAAAATGCTTTAAAACTACCTTTTACGTATTTTATCTAGTTTGTGATTCTTTGAGTCACAGACACGCCTAGTAATCAAACAAAAGTAAAAATTAAAAATCACTTTACAAATGCTTTTGATTGGTTGAAAATTTTTGTATTTAAACGAATTCGGGTGTAATTCAATTTAAAGTATACGCAATATTGTACATATATTTTCCATAGAACGCTAACCTATAGAAATCTGTCTCTTTAATCGAGGAAATTTAAGTGCAAGAGTTCTCACCGAAATATTTAAGGAGTATTTGATATATGTATATGTTCTCTGTATACATTTACGAAATTTCTATTTAGTTAGATTTTGTATTTTTACACAGTTCAATGTCTCTTTAGAATATTTCCTACGAATGTGATTGAAAATAATATATAAAACCATATCGCAATATTATGATGATTATTATTATGTCGCTAAAACTAAATATTTTTTATTCCTACATAAGGTTACATTTAATACATTGTTTTAACGCCTTTTTAGTTCTGGTTTTGTGAAAATTAAATCTCCAAATTCTATGCAATAAAAGGATAAGGTATTTCAAACATTATATATTATATTTTCTTGCTCACCTATTGAAGGTTATTGAAGGAAATCCTCGGTGCGAGTCCTCTTCCTATTCAACATTTAATAGTCAATTGGTTTGCAACTGATATCAAATCAAAAATATGTTTTAATTATTAATACTCCCATATTTGTTATAGCTTCTGATAAGAGGCAGTGTATCATCTCGTTAAACCAGCCAAATCGGTTACGGGCAGCAATATCAAAGTTGCTAGATGCCTGGTGTTGCGAGTCTCAATCTGTCAGCCAAGCGTGACAATTCAAGCATATCATTTCTACATCGGGGAAAAGGCTAAATCCGACAATAGAATTATTTTATAGTCTGATAAAAGAGGAGTAGTCGAAGAAGAAGAAGCATCACTTATCAAGTTTACGACCAGACTATTAAATTAAATTCAGCATTATAACAGGCCTTTACTCTCAGCACTAACTTTGCCTTTACTTATTTATAGTAACTCAAAAGTTATCCATAACGTTAATTTTTGCATTATTATAAAAAGTTATGTACAGAAAATCTCAATTGTTAACATCAAGGCTTCCTGAATGAAATAAATACCTGGTACCTAGAGATATCGGCCCATCAGATTTCACTTAGCCCGTAAATATGATACCAAACTCTTTTAGTATAAAATTTCGAGTCATCCGTTCATACATATCTGATTTTATGATGGAGGACAGGATGTTTAAGCAGCCTTCCGTGTTTCGAAAACGTACAATTAGTATCATGATTTATTATATTTTCGCGAACAGGACACATTGAATAAAATCTACTTTTAAGCATTTTATCAAGTTTAATTCTACTTATTTTTAATTTCCGACGATTCGGGGGGCTGTGGTGATTGACGTCCTGATTTGAGAGTTAACCGGGAGTACCTTCAGCTGTTTAACTATTACTTTTGGCCCGAACCACGCAAAAAGAACTTACTGTATCTTGAAGTCTTGCAGTGGTATGATTGGTATAAGTTTTAGTTTTATTCCAAGCAGGTTATATTACTTGACGGATGGTAAGAACTGCTAATCTTCTTTAGCAGCTTCTAGAATGTTCTCAAAGAAGCACCCTCCAAGAAATAGCCTTGGTCCACCACCCGGTTTGGATCCTATAATTAATTAAAATAAAACTTCACTCAATCATACCACTGTAATACTTTAAAATACTTTAAGCTCGTACTGCGTAGATCGGGTTGGTTTTTATAGTTAATATATTAAAATAAAAATCATCTAAATCACAAAAATTAAGACAAAGTTTCACCAAGTAACCATAATCGCGATTATATATTTATATATAAATAAATACAAGTGTACATATATAGTAAATATATATTTTTTTTTGTATATTTCAGTCTAACAATATATTATTACGGTATCATAGTAAGCAACAAATGTGTGTTCGTTAAATAACCGCTGTTAGGTACGCTTCAGCAAGAGTACTTTGCGGTTGCATTAAATTAGTTTCATTACTGACGTGGTCATTTACACTACCTTGTAATTATTGCGAGCAAATGTACTGCAAGCTGGCGAACATGGTTGTTTACTCATGGAAATAGTAAAACTTATATAATAGTAGTTTTTAATACTTGACTAAAAAGAAATATAATAGTGGTGAATAAAAATATATAAAAAGAAAAATTGTATGTTTGTTTGTGTGTTCGTATTCCATACGTATTATGGTCAGCTGTTGAAGGCGCTTCCGTGAAGACTTCTACCAAAAAATGAGTATTTATGGCGGGCATAGCGAGTATTGAATGAAATTCAATTTTTCCATATTAAAATGAATTTGTATGTGATATAATTTTTTTGCATATACCCTATATATAATACTATATTATGTATTTTTCCTTCTACGACACCCATGGGATAATGTGTGGTAGTAGATTCTCTTACGCCAGTGCTACACGCAATTATACACGGACAGCAATATTTTCCTAACAACTACTCAAAATTATAAAAGACTTCGGTTGCCGACCCTTTTTTACGTGGAGAAATGTCTGTCAATGTCACGGGCATGCCGGACTCGCGCCCACTAAAACCACCTGGTGTCCCACCTTCGTCGCAGATTGGCAGGGCCACGGGAACGCTGTCGCACACATCCGCGGCCCCTCCGGTGCTGGCCGCTTCATGGCAGCCTCACCTCGGGAAAGGACTACCCATCCCCCTTCTCTTTCTCAGGTAAGACGCACCTGAACACATGGCGCGCCCTCCTTCACGGCCTCCATTTTCACGTGCGTAACAGACCTGTCCGATGCACGAAGGCCATGGGGCCAGGAAAAACGAGCACTCAGAAGCAAAAGCTCTCCTGGCCCCAGCGGCGGATCTGGTCTATGGCTCCGCCGCCAACTAAAATTCGGCTGCAGAGAGTAGGGAGAGCGACGCCTTGCAATACCAACAATCCTCTCCCCCCACAACCCCATCACCACCGCATCAATTGACGGTGCGGCCCCTTCGGAGTCGCGGAGGATAGGGCGAGTGGCACTTCGCGATACCAGCACTCCTCTTCTTCCGCAACTCTACCTCGACTTCAGCGGTAGGGAGAGGGGCATCCCTCTCACCGCAGCCCACCGACACACATCCGAAGTTGGCTCACCAAGCCTCCTCGGGCCGGCCCTACACCTCGGGCTAGCTATGTGGGTCAACCCATAAGAACAGATTTTTTCAGACAGCAAGTTATAAATAATAATTCTGCATAAATTTCGCTACAGCTACTTTTATTTCAAAAACATATGACCTAAATTCTCTAAATTCAAAGACTCGCCTCTACAAAACCCCAGTGGAATGAAAATGAAATATGGCATAAGAGTAATTTATTATCGTGAAAACAGTATTTTTAGATTTTATTATCAAGTAATCTTTTCCGTTCGTTTTATCTTCATATTTATTTTTAAAACTCTTTATTAACACATTTTATATGTATCTTTTTAAGGCCGATGTACCGGTAATTATTTTAATATAAAAATTCTTCTACTGTTATAACATTATACATCAATATGAAAACAATAAAAATAAAATACATAAAAATAAAAATTGATGATAATAATCTATCAATTCATTGCAGAAAAATGTTTTCTTTTTTTTTTTAAATAAAGCTCTACACATGTCCACTGCTGAACATCTCTTCACTCTTGACTCTATCTGCTAGACAGATCTCTGGCAAAGACTTGAGTTTTATTTCCGCTCGATCTTTTCTTCAATAAGAGTATTAAATCGTGAGTATGGAAGTTGCGTAAGTCCCACCGCATGTATTTCGAATTCTGTTACAGTACAGTCACAGTACATACACTGTACAGGCAACTGAACAAGTTGCCTTCATGACATGTCTGATAAGTGTCCTCCCCCTCTCTTCGGACCTCAGATTATTCTATAATATCCGAGCGCAACTTGTCCATCTCTTCTTCCAGCTCCAGAATCTTCACGTTAATCCTCAGGCTGCGTGCGTTAAATATTGCCAGATCGAGTGGATCCTTGGTAACCGAACTTCTAGCTGAGATTCTTAGCTTAGCTTTTTTCCCCATCGGTTATTGATTCTTCGGGCCGGCCAGGCTTCAGCTTACTAATCCGTTGTACTACGTCGGTCACTCTGGTTCTACAGCGGATATCCTCATATCTACTTATAGCGGATTCCGAGCATAGCTCTTTCCATAGCTCACTGAGCGACCTTGAGCGTCCTCATACGGCCAGCAGTGAAGGACCACGTCTCAGATTCGTAAGTCATCACTGGCAACACGCACTGGTTGTACAATCTAACTTTCAGAATTTGTTCAGCCAAGTTGAATCCGTCGATTGAACTCTCGGTCGAAGTTGGACTTACCTTGTCGAACTATTTGTCCCAGGTAACCGTACTCATCAACAACTTCGAGCATAGTGTTCCCAACAACTACCGGCATAAGTGTGACATAGACATTAAACATGATCTTTGTTTTGTCCATGTTCATCTTAATACCTATCCGTTGGGAGACACCATTGAAGTCATTGAGCATAGTGCTTAGGTCCTCCAGCGATTCTGCCATAAGGACTATATTGTGAGTGATGTACTCGCCATTGATGTTAATACCATATCGTTTCCAGTACAGTAGCTAGAAAACGTCTTCCAATGCAGCGGTGAAGAGTTTCGTGGATATAACATCACCCTGTCTTACAACTCTCTGCAGTTCGATCTCTGCAGGTACATAGTTCATTATAATTTTTATTTACATGGCAGATGCGTTCTTTATGATTATGCATTGCAGCGAATGCATGTTCATTGCTTAGAAATCATTTAAAAGTCAAATCAACACAAACAAATTGAATGAAAATTATTTTACATTCAATGACGGTACCTATTTATTTCATGAATCAAATAAAGATAAGATCAACAGAGTACTCGTACAATGAGAACTGTTAATTAATGTATACTTTGCAAAATACAGGCTAAAGAAAGAAAAGAGTAGTTTTTCGTATAAAATTAGGTTAACGCAAAAATAATATTAATATTATTTAAGTTGATTGTAAAAAGAAGAAAATATACATATATATTTTTTACATCAAATTGTATTAAATAAAACTGAAATTGAGTTTATAATTTATTAAACATAGGATAGGGTGACAAACGAGCAGTCCACCTGATGGTAAGTGGTTGCTGTGGCCCATAGACATCTACATCTATCCTCGATTACGAATCAAAATGCAGATGCGTTGTCACCCGTGAGGACTTAGAAAGCGGGTTGGCGGTTGCAGTATCAGACACGTCGCACCTGTGACGCTGCTGCCTGTCACAAATCTGGATATTTTTGGCCTGACCAGAGAACTGAGATGGTTATTTCGCCATATGTCGGATGCCAAAACTTGTTCTTTCTTTTTTGGCTTTTCGCCCCTAGTCGCCTCGTACGACACCCGCGATAGCATAAACGCCACACGGAACCTTAGAAATAAAAATGTTTAAGTAGAATTTTATATGTTAATGGGGTTATAATAGCTTACTTCTATGTAGGGATTGGACGGTGAAGTGTACTTATGTCAGTTGTCTTAATTTTAACGTGCACTCCTAATAATAATTACTTGTTAGACCTACTGTAAGGCGTAGTTCTATAATAACCAGGTTCAGAAGAATATTTTACAGAGGAATAGAGGTTATTTAAGGAAACTATATTTGAGTCGACATAATTATGTAAATCTTTGTAATCACTTTCGTATAAAATAATTTCAAGACGGATGATATACTGTAAAAGAAATAATAATAAATCAAACGAATTATAAAAGCAGGCTAAGTGGGATATTTGAATTAAGGTACAGTATAATGAGATAGAATAGAGAGCTTAGCATAAGATAAAATAACTTATACAAGTTATCATTAGTGGCGGCGCTGTCGTCGCACCACACGTGAAACACACCGAAGCAATCAAAGTTCCGAATCATAAACAGTATATATAGAACAGCTCCGAACTATCACATGGAGCGTTGGCTGCTCCCCGGCACACCCGGAGTCTTCCCTTTTCCTTCCACGGCCACACATATATAAATCACTTTAAGTTATAATAAATTGCATTAAAGAAATTCACTCTTCAATAAAAAAAATTACACAATTAATGTAAGATTAAAAAAAACTATAATAAATATAATTATACATAGGAATAAAACAAATATGTATTTGAGACTAGTTCTTTTAGAAATTTAAACCTCTTTCAAAAGGGAAGGGATAACAGCACTTTTTCCAGGAAGTATATCAGCTAAAATTATACGCAAGTACCTAACGGAAGCGTAATTAGGTCGTGTTGCAAATAAATAACGTGATTGCAACCAAGCAATGTAATTTACCCATTAGCTTAATATTTTAATATAACTTTACACACTTTAAGCAAAGACACTTTAGACAAGTGAAATATGTTCCAATCGCTACACCAACGTATACTTTTAATATTGCATGGGCGCCGTTTCTTTGTATCGTTTCTCATGGGGAAATTTTTGTCCTAGTTGCCACGCATGGTAAGCGGGTTGGAAAGCGCAGTTTTATATTTTAATTATGCTGTTATCAGAAAGATGTTGCTGTTCATCTCCTGCCTCAGTTTCGCTCTGTCGCCTGTTACGACGCCCATGGGAATTTATGGGGTAGTGGATATTCTTACACCGCCACTACAGGGTAAAGACAGAAAATTGTGACATACGATAATTATAATATACAAAGAAAATTTCATAATAAAATTTATTTTTTAAAATTGTAGCTTTACCGCTTGCCTGACTCCTCAGTTAAAGAGTTTGAATACGTAATCAAATATTCAGTCCCTTTCTAACAAATGATACTATTGTACAATGAGTTCCCGTGTCTGTATTTGACTTAAGGTATGGTCTGAGTAAAACACGTTCAGCGATAAGTGTGTGATTTGTCGGTAAGTAAGATAAACAACTCGAGCGACCGTCATTTAGAGCACTGTAATACAAGAATGTGATTTTCATAGCGCATAGATCGTCCAGCTGCGCTGCGATTTCAAACATAACATATTAGTTACATCACATGAAATAATTTTTGTTATTCCCAATTACTAGTAAAATCCTTAGCATTATTAAAAATTGGACCGGTAAGATGAAATGGCAATGGGCCGGCAATATAAGTAGATGAAATGGCAGAAGTGAATGTAAGTATAAATAATAGAAGGAGTTAGAGGAGAGAGGCAGCCTCGTAATAGTAAACAAATTGTAGGACCGCAAGCAACGAGAAACAAAATAGCTTCATCACGGAGCGTTGGCGGCTCCCTGAGCCGACCACCATGCCCCTCGGGAGATCTCCCCTTTTCGTTACCACGGCCAAATACCAGTTTTGCTCGCCTGCGTGGAAATAAGGAGTCCAAAAAAGGTGTGCACAGAGGTATATATGTATGTCATCGTAAATATCACTTACTTTCGTATATTATTACTCACGGATTATAAAGCCTCTGCAACGTGGTTGCCTCACAAAGATCGCTCCTAATATGGCCGCCAAATATACTATAATTAATGTGCTTTTTGGGTACAATATTGTATATTTCATTCATTCATTCAATCTGCCTTCCCAGCGTGTTGTTTATGGGCAATCTTACAAGAAAAGCTCTAATTTTTATAGTATAAGGATAACAAACGACCACACAGACAGACACCTGATAGAATGTGGATGTTGTGGCCCAGAGAATCCTCAATTAAGAATCCTCAAATAAGTTTGGGCTTACCAGGCGATTAAATATGAGAAAGTCATTAACTAACTTAACTCTTGCGTTGATGTTAGTGTTTCCCCAGGCTGTGTGGTGAGCATTAGTATCTCAACCCACCACAACTTTGGCGTTGTGTTTTAGGGTGAATTCCGCCACTCGCTCTAACTCTCTCTTCTCTCCGGGAAGAAAGGCTGAGCAAATGATTAATCTGGCCCCTGTGCATCCCTTGAAATTTATGACGGCTGAGACCAGGTCGTCGTTGCAGTACTCTGGAACAGCTCAAAGTTCAATGTTTTTATTATAAATAATACAAGCTCAGAGTCTACTTCCTTTAGTATTGACTAGGATCTTACGAGTCTCGCTAACAACGTTCAAGGCTCACCCTGCGAAGTGAAAGGCTTAGGGGATTATATTTGGGGGAGTTAAGGCTCTATTACCGCGTAAGAGACTCCATTGAACTAGATGAACTTCCCTGAATCGGACTAAATAACAGACGGCAACCACGTGAAAGAAGAACTCCTATACAGTCAGTTTTAGGAGTTCGTTACACTTATTCCATGTTTTAAAAAAATAAGTTTTTGGATAAAATATAGCCTAGATCACTCCTGGTATTGCTCTCTATATAATCTAACTATGATGGTTTTTTTTCTCACCACAATATTACATAACTAATGTTTAAGTATTACATCTTAATGTTATACTGTTGGAGACTGGTACCTAAGCTAGGCTTTACGTCTGTGTCGTAAGAGGCGACAGAGCGAAGCTGAATTGAGATGGTTGGCAAATTCTTTCTGAAGTTGCCAACCCGCTTGCCAAATGCGGTAACTATGACAAATATTCTCCCCTCCCTCCCTTCGGAGGCGATCTATGAGGGAGGTGTATGTTCAGCAGTACATTTTGATAGGATGTAATGGAAACATCCATTATACGTGGTAGAGCAATACTGCAGTTATATTAGTAGTATAGTTGTAGCACGAATGGGTCGGCTCGACCGGGGAACGACCACGCTTTCACAGAATACCAGCGTGAAATAGTAGCTTAATACTGCTGTGTTTCGTATGGTGAGTGTAGAGAACCGGAGACCCTTTTTAGTGGAAACAAGGAATTCCATCTTAGACCTCACGCGTGACAATGCATTTTGATTCGTAATCGAGGATAGATGTAGATGTCTATGGGACGCAGCAACTACTTACCATCAGGTGGACTGTGTGCTCGTTTTTCCCCCTATCATATAAAAAAGCATATCATAATAGAATGTAATGGAAATATAATATAATAGCTTAAAACATTAATTTTATTAGTTTATGTCATATTAGGTATGTATATTATTTAACGTGTAATTTTACGCTGTTGGCGACGCGCCTATAAGAATATTTCTATTTATTGGTTAACCGATTACGAATAGCTTCTAAAAAGCAAATTATCAAGCAACAATATTCCGATAAGAAAATGCTTAGTTGAATCTTAAAGAAATATCGAATTAATGATATGAAGGTCTTGGGTTCGACTCCCAAGCCGGAATAGTTTATCGTTTTCATAGTAATATCTCTTAATAAATTCATATACGGAATTTTTAAGATATAAATTATGTTACCGGCTTTGTTCCCCGGTCGAGATAATCGCTGTGCATAAGTAGAATTAATGGAAATTAATTGCATAAATATTGTCTTATATGAGTTTGATGTTTCGTATGTAAACAAATGCCTATTTTCTATGATTGATTTATGAAAAGATTCACTTATATTGTTTGATAAGAAACATGATAACTGATAAGAATCTGATTAGAGGTAGTTTTCGGCGTTTGAGAATTGAGTAGAATCATTTATTCACCTAGTATTGTTGATATTAGACTTTCCATTTTTACTGATAGTCGATAGCCGTGCGAAAGTTAGTTGTTCAAATAGTGTGAGTTCATAGACCCACGCTAGCCACGTACTTAGGAGGCCAAATATGTAGAAATTTAAATATTTGCAATTTCAGCAATTTATGTAAAAATGACTTGTAAAACATTTCAGATTGATTGTACGTGTAAAAGAGGTGAATTCTGTGGTTATTTTTATGTGAAAATTCCTGTGAATAAGTGAAATAATGATAGTTTTGTATAAGAAATTTAAAAGTGTTTTAATAGTGAAATGTATAGAGAAAATGTAAATTAAACTGTTGTATTGGTTAAGATATGTATAATTTCAAGTGGAAAACATTGTTTTAACTTTCTATGTTAAATATTTAAGAAATTTCAACTTTGAACATGTGAGTAAAATAAGCATATTTTGTTAAATAAATAAAAGGTTTTTTGTGATATAAAAATGTAATGTATATCGTAGTATAGATATTTTTTGTGCTATCTTTATAAGTAAATTGTATAAATGTATGTCTTATACAAATAAAGTTATTGAGCAAACCGTGAGAGAGTGATAGTACAAATTGATGTAATTGAGTTGCGCAAGCGCACAAATGGCTCGGCTTACTTTCGCGTATAGCTCTGGGGTAGCTCAGTAAATGAGTTTTCTTGCAATTCGTTCACGGATTCAGGAGGGGTCACTCTACAGTCAAACAGTTGACTAGAGTGCTGCACCTGCTTGCGGCAGAGTACAATCGTGGCCGCATATCGTTGGGCGTCTTTCTCGACATCGAGAAGGCGTTCGACCGGGTGTGGCACTCAGGATTACTATATAAGTTACACGAACAGACCAGTGCCCCCCCCCTGCTATGTTGCGGTTAATGGCGTCTTTCCTGGAAGACAGGAAGTTCTACGTCTGCGTAGAGGACGCCGAGTCCGCAACAAGAACCATCAGTGCCGGCGTCCCACAGGGCAGTTGTCTGTCTCCAGTCCTGTACGCGGCTTACACGAATGACATCCCAACATTGGCAGGCAGGCTGCAAGAATGGGAGGACGACGTTGAGCTGGCGCTATACGCGGACGATAGCGCCTATTTCACCTCGTCCAGAAGAGCCCATATAGCCACTGCCAAAATGCAGCGTCTGCTGGACCTGTTGCCATCATGGCTGAACGAGTGGAGGATGGTCGTCAACGTTGGTAAGACGACCGCTCTGCTCACTCGCCGCCTCAGAAACCTACCACCGCCACTAACTCTCGACGGCCAGAAGATCGCGTACGAGAAGGCCGTGACATACCTCGGGTGCCGGATCGACCGGGCGCTGCGCATGACTGCGCACGTTGACTTCGTCGTCCGCAAAGCCAGATGTGCGCGGGCGATGCTTCGTCCGGTCCTGGCATCCAAGCTGCCCATAAAAACCAAGCTCCGGATATACAAGATGTATATCCGGACTATTACCACCTACGCTGCTCCGGCCTGGTACGCGCTTCTGAGCGACACCCAGAGGCGGCGACTACAGGCTCAGCAGAACCTGTCATTAAGGACGATTGTCGGAGCAGGTCGTTACGTCCGGAATGACGTTATAGCGGCCGATCTGAAAGTCGAGACCATCACCGACTTCGTGGCCCGGTTAGCGCGCGGCATGTTTGACCGTGCCGATAACGGGCCACATGAACACCTGAACGGCTTTCAAGAGAACTCCTCTCTATATGTGATTAGAGAGTCGAGTAACAACCCACAATGCCGCAGAAAGGCCAACTTAGACTTATAGATTACCTCTACAGATTACCTCCCTTTCCGTAGTCGGTAAACTACGGAAAGAAATTTCTTATCCGGCTTCATTATATGTAGTTATAGCCATGCCAAGATAGGCAAAAAGTGACTGCCCCATAGTTATGGGGTATGAGGATATCCGGGCAATGGGGTATACCCCGAGGCCCGATACCTGCACGTACCTAGGTGCGTGTAGATGACATCAACTTAACTTAACTTAACTTGCAATTCGTTCGGGGAAGTTCGGGAATCCTTCGGGAAAGTTCGGGAATCCTTCGGGAATCGTTCGGAAAAAGTACAAGACCAGCAGTCAATAAGAAGAAGAAAGAAAAAGTGTAGGGAAGTGATAGGGAAAAGTAATTAGTCTCTCACGGAACGGTTTAAAGATAACTGCTGTTTTATTTCCAAGGAATTCTTCCCTCAAAATAATACAGTCCACATCGAAGAATTAAAGCGTTGGGACCGGGACAACTTCGGAAGACCCGTAATCCCCGCCTGAACCTATTTTCTGAAAAGGAAGAGGTTATCGCCCTTGTGTGTTACTCCATTGCGGAGATCACATACGCTGTTCCCGAACCCAAGGTAGGCGTTATAGGAGGCCGGATCGAGAGAAGCCTCGATTCCCCCTTCTGTTTTTTAGTTTAATGTTTCCCTGCTGGTTCCTTTTCAAGTGGTCCTTCGAGCAGGATCAAGGAACCAGCTGTGGACTGCTGGTTATGGAAAAAGAAGACCTTCGGAGCCGAGTGAAGATCAGCAACCGAAGGAAGCCGGAGGTTTGAGCTGAAGCAACAGGAACAAAGGCCAGAAGACCAGGTCAGCGCAGTAGGACCGGACCTGGAACTACCAAAAGAAAGAAAATCGGGATTGCGGCTTAGGGCGTGTACTCGCATGGGGCACGTATCGCAGCCAGCCGCAGGTGCCTTGTGAAGGCGCTCATCGTGGCCAAGCAAAGCTTGGCATTTTTCCTGTCGGGCAAGCGTGCTCGGCATTTTCCTGTCGGACGATCGTGTCCGGCATTTCCTGTCGGGTCATCAGAGGGTGCAAGAAGAAGAAGCATCCACCGCTGCTGCTGCCAGGCGAGGGTGCTCGTGGGCACCTGACTGCATCGCGGCCGGAAGAGGGCGCCTGGACGAGGCGTCACCGGCAACTGGGAGACGAAGCGCAGCATACATCCCGACCACCTAACGGTGCCAAACGGTCGGGCTCTGGGACAACACCTTCGGGTGGAGCAGTTCTCTCGAGCGAGACTGCGCTTGCACTACCGCTCGACTGTTTCGTCATATTCCTTGGCGGGACAGTTCCTAAACCTTTCCTCCATTCCATTCCTGCACGACTCCATCCCTGGACGGCTCACCTCGGTAGGCCCCGTTCAGGATTGATAGGGCTGATAGGGCTGTTAGGGTAGTTGTAAGGTTGATAAAGGGGGGGAGAGGGGTAGTGGGGTTAGGTTGGGGTGTAGAAGGGGTTGTAGGGACCGTAGGGACAGTTAGGGACCGTAGGCCAACAATCACCTTCCTGCAAGATGAAGAAGGCACAAGACCAGCAGGGAGAAGCGAAGGAACCAAGACAAGGACAGGGCCCTCAAGAAAAGCTAAAGAGGCGGAATCATCTGGAGCGACCACAGCTACTGCTTCGAGTGGAACAACTCCTTCAAGTGGAGCCACCACCGATACGTCCACATGCACGTGGGACTCACGGACGTCCATGGCAACGACAAGCAACAGGACGGACACCAGTGGTACGCAAGCCAGCACCGCACAACAATCCGTTATATCCAGGAGTGAAACGGTAGTCGAAAAAGTAGGTCAAAGGACCGAAGAAGCGGCATCGTCAAGGAGAGTAATCGGGCACACTAGTGACAAAGGGTCACAGAGAGGTAGTAGGTCATCGCGATCGGCGAGGCTGAAAGCCGAATTAGAGGCGCGGATTAAATTCGAACGCTCAGAGCTCGAACGAGCATAGGCAGATGCTGCCTTAGCCAAGTCTTAATTGGAGTTGGCACGACTCCACCGAGAAGAGGAGATCGACTCGAGTGAGGATGATGAAGAGCGGAATACTCAGGTGGAACCTTTCGTAAGGAGTTGGGTTCAACAGACCATAATGAGCGCGCCGGTTAGTGTAACGCAACCCGATATTACTGATAAGGAAGCGTGTAAAGGATCACGCCGCAAAGGGGCAGAGATCAAGCGCAACCAATGAAATGCACAGAAACACACGCGAGTGAGGTGTCAGAATTGACCGAAGCAATTGTGAGTGCAATAAAGATAGCGGGTAAAGATAAGTCTTCCCAGCTTCATTTCCTCCAGGAATTACCGGCGTTCGATAGAGACCCGGGTGAATGGATAGTTTTCAAAACATTGTTTGAAGACACGAGAAGCCAATTTTCAGGGGTGCAGAATGTCGCACGCCTTAGGAGGGCATCAAAGGGCACCGCTAAGGAAGCGGTTAAGTCGTTGTTGTTTACTTTGTGTGAACCTGAAGAAATAATGAACGCTCTCGAAAGAAGATTCGGTAGGGTTGAGATGCTCATTTTAGCCGAAATCGATAATGTAAGACGTATGCCAAGATTGACAGAAGATTGCCGGAATATAGGATCTTTTGCAAGTCGTATTACGAACGTGGTTGCCACAATACAAGCATTGAATCAACCACAGTATTTATACTCACCGGAGTTAGTAAACCGCATAGTCGAGAAACTTGGAACTATGATTAAATTTAAATGGTTTGAATATCGAGCTCAGCATCCTTTGGAGCCAGAGTTACAGAAGATGGCCAAGTTTTTAAATTTATTGAGTGAACAATTTGGAACGTCCTTAAGCAATGAAAATGTGCCTGAAAAACGGAAGCGTCCTGAATTCAGGAAGCAAACTGTACACACCGCAAAGGGGTCTGTACGCAACCGTTTCAAGAGCGAGCGCTATGAGCGCCGAAGTAATACGAGCGAGCGTCTAGAACGCCGAAATAATAAAGGGCACAACCGACAAGTGGTTATGATAACCCAGGATAAGCCTGTAAGTCGGGTAACACATAAGTGTGTTATATGTAACAAGGAGCACTCTATAGTAAGTTGTTACAAGTTTAAGGACATGAATAATCGCGAGAAATGGGAAGCGGTTAAAAAAGCGAAAGTATGTTTTCAATGTTTGCGACCTAACCATATGAGGTTAGAGTGCAAAGGGAAAAAATGTGGTGTAAAGGGATGTAGAATGTCACATCATCGATTGCTACACCGATACCCCAATGAAAATACCTCGCCGCAAGAGGACGAGGGGGGTAAAGAGGCTCAAATTACAACTGTTAGTACAGTGAATGCACTGGCATGTGCATACTTAAAGATTATACCGGTCGAGTTGTATGGACCTAAACGAAAGGTCAAGACCACAGCTCTTCTGGATGAAGGATCAACCATGACACTCATAGAGGAGTGGATGGCTCAGAAGTTAGCGCCTCGCGGACGTAAAGAAGAATTACGTATTGAAGCCGTGGGAGGTAAGCGAATTAACGTCGACAGTTCGTATCGCTTAAACGTTAAGATTATAAGGCATTTACTCGAATGACTTAGAAGAGATAAGTGTACAAACAATTAAGTCACTTAACCTTTCTCCGCAGTCAGTGAGTCGAGAATTATTGCAACGGTGTTCTCATTTGACCCCGATTAAGGACGAGTTGATTTATGAGAGGTCCAGACCTACCATATTAATTGGCCAGGACAATTGGCATCTCATAGTTACTCGTGAATTAATTTCAGGAGGTAAGAACCTACCTGTAGCATCGCTCACCAAACTTGGATGGGTTTCACATGGTCACATATCGGGTAGCATCAAACCAATCAAGATTGTTAACCACATTTCCACCAAGAAGGAGGAAGACATGGATAAGTTGATCAAAGATTATTTTAGTTTGGAATCTCTGGGAGTGTCTGCGCGAAAGCCCGTGAACGACCCAGAAGAACGAGCTTTAAATATTTTGAGCAAAACGGTACGTCGTATACCTAATAATAGGTACGAGACTGCTTTGTTATGGCGCACAGATAATGAGTGCATGCCGTCGAATAGAGCGCAGGTTGAAATTCGCCTGTTTAACATCGAAAGGAAGCTCGATAAAAATAGCGAGTTAAAAAAGGAATATGAGAAGCAAATTGAAAATCTCATCGTTAACGGTTACGCAGAGAAAGCGAACCATATTTCCATTTCCCCACGCACGTGGTATCTTCCTCACTTCGCAGTGACTCATCCACAAAAAAGGAAAATAAGAATAGTTTTCGACGCCGCCGCTAGGACGGGCGGACGTTGTCTTAATGATGCATTGTTAACCGGACCGGACTTATTGAAGTCGTTATTTGGCGTTCTGCTACGATTCAGAGAAGGAAGCGTGGCAGTGATGGCAGACATTAAAGAAATGTTCCTGCAAGTGAAAATCCGGGAAGAAGACAGGGATAGCCTTCGATTCTTATGGCGGCACAAGCGTGACGCGCCACCGGAAGAGTATAGAATGACGTCACTCATATTTGGAGCGGCATCATCACCATGCATCGCTATGTATGTGAAGAATAGAAATGCGCAGGATAACGCACATATCTATCCAGAAGCAGCTTCCGCTACGGAAAGCAATTTTTACATGGATGACTATCTACAGGCATTTCCCGACGAGACGACGGCCGAAAGGATAGTAAATGACATGTATGAATTACATAAACGTGCTTCATTCCAACTGAGGGGATGGGCTAGCAACCGACCCGAAGTTTTATGTAAAATGGATATTAAATATAAGAGCGACAATGCTTCACTGGGGGATAAGGAGCTCACAGAACGCACTTTAGGTTTGATCTGGAATATCAAACGGAATATAATAAGTTTCTCCATAAGTCTTCGTAACACACCGGAAGAGGTGATGGAAGGTTTACGACCGCCTACGAAGAGGGAGATAACTAGTGCTGTGATGTCGGTCTTCGATCCTTTGGGACTCGCATCACCCATAACGATTCAAGGGAAGTCGCTGATCCAGCGAGTATGGAGGACAGGCATCTCTTGGGATGAAGAAGTTACACACGAATTACGCGTGTTATTTTGTAAATGGATATCGGAAGTGAAGAAATTAGGTCATTTAGAAGTATCTAGACCCGTTTCCGAAGGCATCGGCAAGGGAGAGTTACACACCTTCACGGATGCTAGTGAAAAACCATACGCTGCCGCGGTGTATTACGTCACCACGGACGAGCTAGGAGAAAGGCGGATTACGCTGATCGACGCAAAGGCAAGAGTAGCGCCGCTGAAACCAATTTCTATTCCAAGGCTTGAATTGCAAGCAGCTCTTATGGGCAGCAGATTAGCTGCATCAGTTATTGAAGAGAGCAAGTAAGAGATATCCGAGAGAGTATTTTGGACGGACTCACGTACAGTGTTAGCGTGGATTAAGTCATATCCTCGCGCTTTTAAACCATTCGTTGCTCATCGATTGGCTGAGATCGAAGATCACAGTAAACCATGTGAATGGCGATGGGTTCCAACGTCACAAAACGTGGCAGACGACGCCACTAGAAATTTTCCTTCCACCTTCGATGTAAGTCATCGCTGGTTTCAAGGACCTGAATTCCTCAGAAAAAGTCCTGATTTATGGCCCAAACAAGTGGACATCATAAATAGCTTAGAAACAGGTGAAGAAAAATCGCCAAAAGGCGTAAATGCGCTGAGAAAGCAAGAACCGTTAAGTCTACCCGACTACGGACGATTTAGCAGCTTTAAGAAATTCCTTGGGGCAACCACACGCACCTTACAAGCGGTAGAAAGATTCAAGAGTTTAAGAAAGTCGGTTAAAGGACCCGACAACGCAGCCGAAAAGTCGGTAATGTGTTCCAACGAAGTTTTAGCAAAGTCGGTTAAAGGACCCGATAGCGCGTTGGACATAGCGCTCTTGAAAAAAGCTGAATTATTAATTTGGAAGTTCGTTCAAGACGAATGTTTTCATTTGGAAATAAAATGCTTAAAAGCAGGCAAAAGCGTTGAAAGAAGTTCACGCTTAAGTAAATTATCTATGTAAATAGGAGAAGATAACTTACTCCGTTTAAATGGGCGTTTAACTTTTAAGTCTAATTTGACCGAGGAAAGTAGAAAACCTATCGTATTAGACGGTAAACACGAAATCGTTAAAATGATGATTAGAGAAGTTCATCATCATTTTGGACATGCCAATCACCAGACGGTGATGAATGAGGTGAACCAAAAAATTTTATGTCTTGAACCTGCGTAATGTAGTACGAAGTGTATCACATCATTGTCAGTGGTGCAGGACATACAGGTCAAAACCGCAGAACTTGCCACAAGGAAATATTCCTCTGGAGAGAATAGCTCATCATGAACCACCTTTTACATGCTCAGCCGTAGATTATTTCGGACCTATGAGTGTGACCATAGGAAGGCGACACGAAAAACGTTGGGGTGTTTTATTCACGTGTCTCTTCACCACCAGAGCAGTACACCTGGAATTAGCAGCCTCATTGACACCAGCGTCAATGATAATGGCGTTGAGGCGATTTATCGCCAGAAGAGGAAAACCAGCCGTTATATACAGCGATAACGGGACGAATTTCAAAGCTGCGAATAAAGAATTATTGAAAGCATGCGAAGAATGCTATGAGGGCATGAAAAATGAGTCATTTAAAAAATATATTAAATGGAAATTTATACCTCCGGGAGCACCGCACATGGGTGGCGCCTGGGAGAGGTTAGTAAGATCGATTAAAATTGCGTTGACCGCTACGCTCAAAGAAAGGAGCCCGCGAGAGGAGGTTCTGCATACGTTGCTTTTGGAAGCGGAGCATACTGTAAATTCCAGACCTCTGGTAACATTCAGTATGGATAGTCCTGAAGAGGGTTTGACACCCAATCATTTTCTTCTCGGACGCTCATGTGGTGTTCGACCACCTGGATTATTTTAAAGCAACATCTGACGGGTCAACTCAATTGGAAATCTGCACAAAGGTTAGCCGACCATTTTTGGACAAGATGGCTAAAAGAATACATGCCTACTTTAATACCTCGAACAGGTAATAACGGAAAGTTTATGGAGCCTAAAGAAGGTGATATTGTCTTGATAATAGACCATTCGTTGCCACGAAATACGTGTCCGCAAGGCAAGATTAGTAGGACGCTACCGGGACCAGACGTTCACACTAGCACAGGTATCTTGAGGAGACCTACATCCAGAATAATAGTCCTGGTACCCGCGACGCCTCCCAAATGATGGTGCTGATGCACGGGGGGGGAGATTGTTGGCGACGCGCCTATAAGTATATTTCAATTTATTAGTTAACCGATTACGAATAGCTTCTAAAAAGCAAATTATCAAGCAACTATATTCCGATAAGAAAATGCTTAGTTGAATCTTAAAGAAATATCGAATTAATGATATGAAGGTCTTGGGTTCGACTCCCAAGCCGGAATAGTTTATCGTTTTCTTAGTAATATCTCTTAATAAATTCATATAGGGAATTTTTAAGATATAAATTATGTTACCAAAAAAAAAAAAAAAAGGATTTCTTCCCCGGTCGAGATGATCGCTGTGCATAAGTAGAATTAATGGAAATTAATTGCATAAGTATTGTCTTATATGAGTTTGATGTTTTGTATGAAAACAAATGCCTATTTTCTATTATTGATTTATGAAAACATTCACTTATATTGTTTGATAATAAACATGATAACTGATAAGAATCTGATTAGAGGTAGTTTTCGGCGTTTGAGAATTGAGTAGAATCATTTATTCACCTAGTATTGTTGATATTAGTATCACTTTCCATTTTTACTGATAGTCGATAGCCGTGCGAAAGTTAGTTGTTCAAATAGTGTGAGTTCATAGACGCACACTAGCCACGTACTCAGGAGGCCAAATATGTAGAAATTTAAATATTTGCAAATTTCAGCAATTTATGTAAAAATGACTTGTAAAACATTTCAGATTAATTGTACGTGTAAAAGAGGTGGATTCTGTGTTATTTTTATGTGAAAATTCCTGTGAATAAGTGAAATAATGATAGTTTTGTATAAGAAATTTAAAAGTGTTTTAATAGTGAAATGTATAGAGAAAATGTAAATTAAACTGTTGTATTGGTTAAGATATGTATAATTTCAAGTGGAAAACATTGTTTTAACTTTCCATGTTAAATATTTAAGAAATTTCAACTTTGAACATGTGAGTAGAATAAGCATATTTTGTTAAATAAATAAAAGTTTTTTTGTGATATAAAAATGTAATGTATATCGTAGTATAGATATTTTTTGTGCTATCTTTATAAGTAAATTGTATAAATGTATGTCTTATACAAATAAAGTTATTGAGTAAACCGTGAGAGAGTGATAGTACAAATTGATGTAATTGAGTTGCGCAAGCGCACAAATGGCGCGGCTCACTTTCGCGTATAGCTCTGGGGTAGCTCAGTAAACGAGTTTTCTTGCAATTCGTTGATCGAGTCTCGTCCGGACCGCGCCAACGAGCGGTCGCGTCCGCCGGTCGTCGACTCCCGCCCGGGTGGGAGAAGTACAGCGCGTCGCTTCGCAGTGGGTGCGCGCGCTGTGGGGCCAACTCGGCTTGCGTCGAGCCTTGAGGACGCCCCTGACCCCACCCGGGATGAATATCACCCAACACTGCGCTTAACCTACACGCTGGGAAGCGAACTCCGAAGGCCCGGCGCACCCAAGTGCGCGCGCCTGTTGGTGACTTCGGCTCCGCGTCGAGATGCTTCTCCGCGGAACCTTGAGGTTGCTGACCCTTCGGCAGATTCCCTTCCCAGAGGCGCGAGACACGCCAACCTTTTGCCTAGGAATGCCAGGCCTTCAGCTAGAGCCAGGAAGGAGCACTGGAGGCCCGGAGCAGCTGCTGTTGGAGCGCCCTCCTGTCGGCAAGATTGGCCCTGCGTCGACTCCCATCCTCAGGACTCCGCGGTGCTTCGAGATGGTCGACCCTCCGGTAGCACCGACCTGGTGGCGCGCAATACGCCAACCAAGATAGCCAACAATGCCGTACTGGTACGGCTCCCAAGACCGGCTCATTGTCATGAGCCGTGAGGATCACCCGGGTAATGGGGGACTCCCCGAGGCCCGAAACCTGCATGGGATGAATAAAAGTAGTCCCATAGCAGACGACAATCAACGTTGTAACGTTGCAATTCGTTCGGGGAAGTTCGGGAAAGTTCGGGAATCCTTCGGGAATCGTTCGGAAAAAGTGCAAGACCAGCAGTCAATAAGAAGAAGAAAGAAAAAGTGTAGGGAAGTGATAGGGAAAAGTAATTACTCTCTCACGGAACGGTTTGAAGATAATTGCTGTTTTATTCCCAAGGAATTCTTCCCTCAAAATAATACAGTCCACATCGAAGAATTAAGGCGTTGGGACCGGGACGACTTCGGAAGACCCGTATCCCCGCCTGAACCTATTTTCTGAAAAGGAAGAGGTTATCGCCCTTGTATGTTACACCGTTGCGGAGATCACATACGTTGTTCCCGAACCCAACGTAGGCGTTATAGGAGGCCGGATCGAGAGAAGCCTCGATTCCCCCTTCTGTTTTTTAGTTTAACGTTTCCCTGCTGGTTCCTTTTCATAAGCCACCAAAAATAATATAGATATATTATATAGAGATATATTATTTTTGTACAGCTAAAGATGACCTGAACATAATACAGAGTACCATATAAATTTCATATGTTTTAATTTTAGTAATAATTTTTAGTTTGCAAGAATAACTTTTTAAGTTTGAATATTGGGTACAAATAAACATGACAAAATTTTTTCCTCTCTATTACTTTTTTAAATAGTCAAACAAAGATAACTTATAAACTAAGAAGAAAAAATAAGAAAAAATTAATTTTTTCTTATTTTTTCAACCGAAAACAGATTATATTATCTAGAGTACTTAGTTCTGTGTTTTTTCATTAAAAACTTACATATAGATAAATAAAATGTTACAATGAGACTTTTTATTATTTAACGAAACTGTGAATTGAAGTAAAACAAATGAGTATTATATAAAGCCTTAAAATATGAGTGTAAATATTACTCCCCATGTTTTACAACTATCTAGTAAAAGAAGACCTACATAATTTGTAATGGAATGTGAGCGGAACTGAAGGGCAAGGGGATTATTATATTTATTATATATTTATGCCTATATTGTACACATTTATATGTGCTATAAGCACATATATATGTGTACAACATAGGTATTGCGCAAGGTAATTCACATGCCCCCACCTCGGATATTGCATTGAGTATGTGTAGATTAATAGCAAATGTATAAATTTTAAGTAGTTAGTTAGTTTTAATGGGATTGACATGTTAACAAACAAAAATCCCTAAACAAAAAAAACGAAATAGTGAATGTAAATAAGACATCTAAACTTAATGGTTCGCAAAAAGTTCAATAAGCTTATTTAAGTATTAAAATAATAATAAGTAATAAACTGTCTATCCAGACGCGATTGGCGCTGGTTGTAGCCAGCATATTGTCACAGAGATATAGTCATGCTTCAGATGTATTATGGTTATAATTATATAAGCAATGGGTCAGCTCGGTCGCTTAAGGATCACCCTCTTAAAAATATCAGCGAAAACACAAATCAATGAATAAAAAGAAGAAAGAAACACATATCTTCTGGTAGACTATGTGTTCTTTTGTCATCATTGTGTGTATTTAGAATCCGTGACTATTCAGGATTACCCAAGAAATCATTTGCATTTTTCCACTGCACGGCTTAATGATATTGAAAAATTCAGCCTCACAAAGTCTTACAGGGTAAAAGTGGGTAGTGAATTTTTTTCTCACACTTTTACCCTGTAACTGGACAAGTTTAAATAGGTTTTTTTCAACGTTACTAAGATACGTTTGGTATCTGAAAGACTGTTTCAAGTTTAATTTAAATTTCTTTTTTATTTTAGATACCTCTTACAGGTGGATTTTGCAAAACGTAGAAACGAATTTAATCTTTCGACCTGCAGTTAACAAATTCCAAGTTTACGTTTAAATGACATTATTTATATTTAAGCACGATCGACGTTTAAAATCAATTCAACAAGTGTGTAAGAAGTTGCTAAAGGTAAGTCTTAAAACATGGGTAAATGCTCTGAATAATTCTAAAACTTTCTACATAAACCAGAATATTTGAATATTTCGTAACGCCAGACATTTACCATAACCCACTTCTACATACAGCTATCTTCACCAAATCGCACGGCCTCTCAATTGAAGGATTTGCCTTGCTCGTTTTACGTAGCAGGTGGATTTACGATCGCAGTCCATCTAATAACAATCATAAGTAGCTAGGAGTAATACTTCTCAATTAAGAAGTTCTCGTTTTCCATCGGTGATTTGTCCGGACCAAAACGATTTATGAATCTTCAAGAAACAGAACTTTTTAAAAGGCTAGCAACGCGCCTGCAATTCCCCTGGTATTATATCTTTATGGGCGGCTGTCGACACCATTAGGTGAGCCACATGCCTGTTTGCCATCTCATCTATAAGAAAAAAGTATTACTTGGAAAATTTGCCTATACTACGTCCACAGGCAGTTTAGTGAGAGATTGCACAGGATCAATACTTTTGAAAAAAGTTATACTGCTATCGTGGCTATAAATTTATATTTGTACCTTAACCCCAAAGTGGAAGCAATAAATAGTTATAGAGAAAACGTACAATTAAGAAAATTAAAAAGGTTATTATTAACCAATAAGTTTATATGTAATTTATCATAAACCGTATCGAAAATACGTGGACAATTGCAACACGTACAAGATCAGACCAATTTGTTTTTGCTCACATATTACCTCCGGCTAGTGTATAAATGAATTTATCTCATGGCCGTGTAGTGGCAGTGCAATAATATCTACTACCCTACATCATCCCGTGGTTGACGGAAGAGGCGTCAAAGGGAAACAAACCAGGAGACGGGCAGCAGCGTCTTTCCAATAACTGCTCCGTGGCGCAGTGGCTTAGCAATGAGTTACAGCGCTAAGGGCCGCGGGTTCGAATCCCGCACGGAACGATTATTTGTATGGTCTACAAATAATTGTTCCGGGTCTGGATGCTTGTCCTCGTGAAATTTATGTTTGTAAACTGCCCCCACGATACAGGATAAAATCCTAGTATGGAGGTAACGTTAAAAAAAAGAAAAAATAATAATAACAACTAATAACTGTGTTTGCCAACCTGCCTGCCAAGTCAGCAATTAATAATTTATTAGTTATTATTATTAAAAATTTATATTAAAAGTGATGTTAAAAATGTTTTTGATTGTAATCTACTCTACTTCTAGAGGATTTATAATCATCCCAGTATTCAAGCGAACCTACAAAATTCCTGTTAAATTAAATCTTATCAGAAAATTGAGCCCATTCATTCAACTGTGCTCAACCAATTACGTATTTGTTGAACGTAAATCGAACAAAGCCTAATAAATGGCCCAAAAATAGTTAAGGATTTATCACAGTCAAGTACACATCGTACATCGTCCAGTTGGTAATATGTTATACGCTTCAATGGATCAGTGGATAAAAAATAAGTTTATTTTATCCTATATTAAAATATGGTAATTTTTAGTGATTTTGACAATTATTTTTGCTTTTTTCATAAATCAATTAATTTAAATATACATACTAGCTTTTGCCCGCGACTTCGCCCCGTAAAAGAAAATAGTTCTAATAGGAAGTTTAATTATTTTTTATGTTATTAATTTTGTTATAACATATAAATCATTATGTTCAAATTTTTGAGTACTTATGAATCATAACAATCTTTATTATAGTGTAGGGATTTGAAGGTTGAATAAATATGATTTTTTATATTATATGAACACGGAGCTTGGCCTTTAATCTGATGAAAATGACACGGAGGTATTATATTTTTACAACGAAATCTACCGCAGTATTTCTTGGTAAACAATATTTTTAGTTTTTCCTTCGGGTGCTAGAATCACCAGGCTACTCTGTAAGCTTAATCTGACACATGTCACATACAACTGACCGTGGGAGAAGGAGCTTTATCTCAAGTCTACTCCTGCTACCTTAAGAGTTTGACCTTGAGCTTTGTTTATGGTTATGGTGAAGAGACTTTGAAAGGAAACTGCAGTCTCTTGATTTCGAAGCAGTAATTTGATGTTGTTAGGAGAATGCTTGGAATAAAAATACAGACTCTCCTCGAGAACAACCTGTCAATCTAGTTGCCTTAATTATATTGCGATGCAATGTTTTCACTTGCAATCTGGTGCCATTGCATAATTTTGGTGGATTTATATTTCGCAGTAACATATTTCGCGCGCCAACTCTCAATTTTAATATGTCAGTTGGGAGACCAGGAGGCTTCATTGTGTTCAGGAAATCGACGGGATAATGAATGGCATCATCGGTGTTTATCACTAGTCAACGGATTTATATTGATATTCGACCCCTTCGAATGATCTCAAAAATATATCATTTATGACTGAGGCTTGTTCGTTTTTTGGTGTAAGGATGGCACGCTCGCATAATTATTCGGCAAATTTATCGAGAATATTATAAATGTTTGGGTTAAGGGGAAAATCAATTTTAGGACCTCAATAAATATTAACGATCCTTAATGGTATTACACAAAAAAAGATACCAAATTATAATAGTAAAAGGTCTATATATTTTGTGAAAATTTAAACGGAATCAAGAAATCTAAAAAAAAGAGTTGTTTTGATATTCGTGTTCTGGTTTTTTTTTTAGAAGAGGGGGCAAACGAGCATACGGTTCACCTGATTTTATGTGACTACCGCAGCCCATGAACAACCGCAACACCATGGGAATTGCAGTTGCGTTGCCGGCCCTTTAGAAAGGAGTAAGTTTTTTCTCGAAGGTCCCCAGGTCGTATCGGTCAGGAAAAATCGCCGGTGGTAAACTTTTCCACAGAGAGGTTGTACGCGGAAGAGAACTCGTAGTAAAACGTACAGTGGTGGACCGCCAAGCATACAGATGGTGTGGATGGTATCGCGAGGCTTGCCACGTAGTGCGTTCATGAAATTTGGCGGCTGGAATTAATCCAAACAATTCTTCAGAGCACTCCCCGTGATAGATACGATAAAATATGCAAAGAGATGCAACATCTCTTCGCAGCACCAGTGAATCGTGCAATCGGAAAGCACTCGGTCATCGACGATTCGAGCAGCTCTGCGCTGGATGCGGTCAAGTAGAAGGATCTGGCATTGAGGAACCCCTGACCAGAGATGATAAAGTTCCTGCTGGTGAGCCGGTATGAAATACTGTCCCTATCTGCTGACCACGCCAAGCTTTTTAGAGGACAATTTGGCCTTCTCTTCCAAGTGACCACGAAACTGCACGTCACTCGATATGTCGACGCCGAGGATTCCGATACTGGCTGAGGCAACAAGGGGAGTGCCTTGAAACTGAGGAGATACGACAAAGGGGTTCTTTTTGCGGTTAACGTGAAAACTTGTGTCTACAGAGGGTTAAACTGGACTATATTTAGTCGCCCTCAATCCGAAACTTTGTTCAGCAAAGACTCTTCTTCTCAATAAATGTTGAGATGCAGAAGAAACAGAGTTATAACAGATAGTAAGTGTATATTATATATTTATTACTAAAAAGAGATACCACTGAGAACTTTATGTTTAAAAAGTTCACGCATTTTAAATGTTGTTTCGCATAAGGCTGCTTCCTATAGGGCCGAATCCCAATGTTTGTTGTCCTCTAGCAAGCCAAGTTTCACGCAAGCTAATTGAAAAGTTGGATGGAAGACGCCGTTGACAGTCTTCAAATCATCGAAGGACGATGTACCCTTAGCTTCGTGTAGAAGTAAGCGAAGATGTCAACATCGGGACGTCAGTCACCCCAGTCCCCCGTGACCATCGGTGCTGGAAAGCACCCGAAACGGGTATTAAAAATAAAATAACGCGATAAAATCCGTAAAAGTGGTTTTAATGGATGTGTAGTGGTCGCGTTAATATAACAAATTATTATTCAATGTCTTTTTAATTTAAGTGTAAAGCCACCATCAGCCGGAGATCGTTTTATCCACTGCGGGTAACCATCGTGACCTGTCTGAGTATCTCTTAAAATTGTCTGGTACGTTTTTGTTACATTTATTGTCTTTCATGCGGGCAGAATTATTATTACGTTTATCACATGGAACGTGTAACATATTGTTCTTAATTATGTCGTATAAAATAGGATCTTCATTTGGATTTGGTATTTCAGCATATATAAGTTCATCCACCATATCAGACGAAATGCGGTTAATCATCCACAACAGTATGTTTATGTGAGCCAGATTCTGTTTCTGCCATTCGGTGGAGAACATGAAATGACGTACCTCTCTAAATATTTTTCCTTTAGTTAAATTTGCCATTATTTTGTTAGCTTAGAGGTGAAAAATCCTAGCTACTATGTCATGTCTATCATAACTTTTATTTCATCTCATCGAAGATTGCAAGTAAATGTTATAAAGAGATCGGGACGACCGTAGTGGCGCACATACGTAATAGCATCTTGTGTCCGCACATGCATATAGCGTGCCCCCCACCTCCCCCCAGTAAAAGAAGAAGGCAGCACCACCTTTTGACCCTTCTGATCAGCACCAACTTCCTGTCTCCCTATCGCATCTTGGAAGTGTACATAACTGTCCCCCTAAGTCCCCTGCGCCTGATTGATTGATTGTTGTTGTAACTCAACCTTTACGTCTCGATTTTCACAAACATGTCAACTAAAAACTGGCTAAAGAGCGAACGAAACTATAGCAGATGATTATCTTCTCATTTCCTATTCATTACACGGCAAGAATAACGACTTACACTGGATACCATTTTTAAGCGGTTGTTTGGTCGATTGATATAAAAATGGAATATTCATCCTCCCCGTAGCAAAACAAAAGTGGGTACTGTAAGAAATCGTATGAGCGATGGATTTCACTTATTCGATGCAATGTGTTCCGCTAGAAAATTGCTGCTAACAATAACTAAAGCAATTTGATTTGACGTAGGTTGATTATACCGTCCACTGTGGCCATTTGTAGGCTTTCTTTTAGCATTATTAGCTTATCTTTTTTCTTATTATATATTTTAGCTTTAAATGTATTTGTCGTAGCAGATACTTTGTCCAGGGCTGGCTTTAACTCTCTTACGTATATAATAAGAGTATGTAGCATTTTTGTAATTGCCTTATTAAGCCAGGTTTTCAGAAAGAAAGTTATGGCATCTCAATTGAACTTCTTTATCGTCCTCACCAGCCAAATATATCTGTAAGAACTGGAGTAGCGGAAGCACACTTCCAACCAAATGATACAGCTGGCCTTGGCACCTTGAATTATCATTTTTTACTATCTTGTACGAGTACTATCATTTTAGCTCCAAACGAGGTCATTTGAAAACATAATGCCGTATGCCAGCCATGAAGTGTTCATGCTCAGGGTCGAGGTTTTTATCAAACAGTAAAGAAGATCTGGAAGCTCTTGCAAAGGTTCGAGCTGGACCTTTCTAAATCGCAGCACATTCGCACAGATATGTACTATGTACTTGATAATTTTACACCACTACATGCATTCGATGTTCATTGGTCCCAAAACAACAATATTATAACAATGTTAGTAGCAGTGGAGTTTAATACTGTAACGGTAAAGATACCAGATTAGGTTCATTATAAGCTCGGATTTACTTGGAAGATTTGATTCCCCGAGCAGATTGGAGGTTTAATGAATGGTGAGCACATAGTCGACGCTTTTTGAATAATAATGCTGCTTTCATTGGTGTGAAGTTTAAATTCCGCGTTTTTAAAATAGGTTTTCCTTAACCTTTAATCGTACCACGCCCGCCGTAACAAAAAACAGCTTTGTACCGGAGCCTCAGTCGTCACCTCAGCTGGCGGCACTTGTTATAAACATTTATATTTCTTACGACCTTTCCTTTATGTTTAAAGTAGTTTTAGTTACAGTTATTTGAAGCCGATAAGATTTTCGATAATTAGAAACAATAACCATAACATTTAAAGGTTTATTTTATTTTGTACAGCTCTTTGTTTCTAACGGATCTTGATAAAGTGTACTTACTGACAATAAATTTTATTTTATGAATGAAATATCATAAGTTTTTATTTTATTTTTATGTTCTTACAATCAATACAACATATTCTTCCTAAATGAACCGAAATTATGCATGTAATAATTATAATAATTCTACTTTTTCACTTGCAAACATTTGCTAAAAATTCGACAATACATAGTTTGCGCGCGCTTTGTAAACTCATTTTCAAAACCTTTTTGTGTATATATTTCATAGCATCTTCCTTTATTTTTCTTATACAATCATATAGATTTAACATTTAGCAATTCCTAGTAAAAGTATTTACTATGGTATTCCAATAAGAAATATACTATTATTATCTTATTAGAATCTTATTAGAAATCTTGACCGTTATGAATTGTTCGCGTAGAGGTTTTTTGTTTCTACTTTTTTATCAATTGAAATATAAAAAAGTTACTGTTGTTGTAATTTTAATCATTCAAAAACATTACGTAGTAAAGATAAATAACATTACTTACAATTTTTTTGAAAGAAAATCCAACTAAAATCACAATCACAAAACTTCAACGATTACGATAACTAAATAACCTCACAGCGCAAAATCAAATGGCTGTTATATTTGATTTTGTCTATGTAACCGAGTGAATATAATTCTTCAGAATACTCTTTAGTTCGTCGAGCATTCATCAAAATTATTCCCACTTACAGTTTGATTATTATACTCACTGTAGTTGAGCTACTGTTTATGTTCATTTTAATTCTTTATCTTTTTTAAAATTACCCTACGCTACGGTTTTCCACGTATCGTGAAGGTATTTTACAAACTACCTCTACACAAGGACAAATATCCAGACCCACAAAAATTATTTGTAGGCTATGCAAATATTTGTTCCGTGCGGGATTCGAACATGCAGCCTGGAGGTACTGTAACTCATTGCCGTCAAATGTGTAAAGTTATTTATTTATAACTAGCGAGTCGTCTTGGTTTCGCTTGGGTGGGGTTAATTAATGTGGTTTTAATTAGATTTGAGATAACACAAACACCACTAATTATATCAATGACTCGATTACTCAAAAAGAAAAGTTTTTCGGATAATATATAGCCTAGAGCACTTCTAGCATCGTTCTCTGTCTGTGTAAAACATTTTAGCCTTGCCGAAGATCAACCCGGATAGACAGACAGACAAACATTTTGGTTTTTCTGCCTGGTTTTTCATGCCTTAGTATCATGCAAGTAACCTCGTGAGCTCAATAAAAGGTATTTATTTCGATAGTACATACAGGCACTTCAATTGTATTTATATGTGTAGATAAACTTTGTTATATACTAACGACCCGTTCCAGCTTCGCCGGGATAGTATCCGTTATAAAAAAAAAAAAAAATATATATATATATAGACACTCACGCCTGTCACCCAGAGGTGTAGGCAGAGACTACAGACAGACTTCCATTTGGCATGATCCTGACACACCTCTCTTGCCTCCTTCACATCCATACACCTACGCATACATGGTCGTCGGTTAAGGGTACTCCTAATTTGGCCCGTTTTCAATAAATCGCCAATTTGGTTTCCGACTCTACCATTCACTTCTGCACCATAAATTTTCTTTGTCACTCTTTCCTCATTCATTCTTTCCACATGACCAAACCACCGAAGCATTCCTTTCTTAATCCTGGTCACATCATCCTGCAAACCACACTCTTCTCTTATTACACAATTTCTTACCCTGTCAGATTCATATTCAGCCCTAACATACTCCTTAACGACCGCATTTCTACTGCGTTTATTCTACTCTCGTGCTCCTTCTGCCACACCCAACTTTCACTACCATACGTTAAAGTAGGGACCAACACAGCATTGTGAATTACCATACGTGCCTTTTTCGACACATTTTGACTCTTCACAATAGAGTGCAAGGCCCCATTTACTCTATTTCCCGTCCGTCCGTATTATCCGTTAATGTGGCGTTATTTATGTTTACGATCAGGAAATACCAATTTTTCGCTTTTTTTATTTTGGCAAGAAACAGTTGTATACAAAAGGAAATAAAATACAAACAACATATCTGTTAGAAATTGACCTACAGTGCCGAACAGTTAAACACAATTTAAAAGAAAGTTACATGGTAACACTACATAGTGACTATTTACATAACAAAAAAAAACTAAGTATAGAAACATAATTAAAATTAGAATATCAATTTAAAAAAATGCAAATCACTTGCAAATCTTACTTAATCTTACTTTTTGTTTAAATATGACCCAGATCCTGCCTGGTAGTGCTCACTACCTATTCGTAAAGTTCTATCACAATAGGTTCAGCCATTCTGAAGGTAAGCCCTGACAGACATAAAAAGACACACAAATATTATAAAATTGATTATTGATGTCCTAACAGCGTGCAAATAACACCAGCGCAGCGTTTATTAAAAGCAAGTTATTCCAATTTATACTATAGTATTTTTGTAGATATAAAAAAATACTACAATGGCCCCTAGTGGACAAGACATGTAGGAAGTCGACTGATAGCTTTGTGACGTTTACTTCGGGGATGCTTATATTCTGCTGTGGACTTGTGAAGGCTGTACTAATAGTGCAGCTTTATTAATAATTTGTTTTTGCACGAATTATGAAGTTTATTTTACTCGCCAAGTATATAGATAACACTTACACATCTCACGTTTTGTCGCACTGCTCTATAAGTGGATGGAAGCCGCGCCCCCACAAAGAACTTGTACGAAGTTTGGGCAGGTTACCCTCCCTCTTAAATATTTCAGCCGCCATATAGCAGTTTGTACACTGCTGTGTTCCGTTCACAAAGGTATTAAGAGCCAGTATAATAAAAGGCTGCGAGTCGTTCCATCTTAGTCCTCAAAGGCATCTGTAGCCTTCCTTATTTTAAAAATGGTTACGCGAAAAAGCTATGTCTATCTCAAATAAATACCAAGCAGCGTCTCTCTACAAAATAAATATTCTTAATGAAACGAAAGACCAAATGTCTGCTTGAAAATCTAAACTTCCTAAACACAGCCAGCCTCCAGGCTTTGTATTTTAATTGTTGTCGTCTTCAACATTCTCAAAAATCACATATCTAATATATGAATATTTATGTTTGTTTGTTCGTATTTAATGCACTGCAATACCGTCAGATAGCGCTAAAATTTGTCAACTTATTGCTTGCACTTGCGCGAAGGTTATAGGCATAGTACCATAGTACAATTAACTTACAGCAGGTGGCGCGTGTATCGTTATGGTAAATTTATTTTAAAATCATATACTCGTATCATGCAATTTCAGTAAATGTTTTATTATTCCTAATCTATACATATAATAAATCTGTAGGACATTCGTGTCGGTAATTCTAATATTTCCTAAAAAAACAAGTCCATGGGACTAAATAAAGGATACTGAAGCCAAATTACTTGTTTTTAGAATTTTTGTCTGTTTGTCTGTATGTATATTAAATATTCATGCAAAAACTACTGGACAGATCTCCATGAAATTTTGTATGCGGCAGTTGGTGACCCGGCGCAATTTATAGGCTACTTTTTATCTGATAACGGAACTTAAAAAAGGAGGGTTAAATAAGGAGGGTTATTAATAAAGGATAGTTAAATATTTTCCTTTTTTTAGAAGTTAATTTTCTATTATGTATTATTCGGTTAGTTATAAGCGGGATAATGTAGTGTTTTTTTTAAACGAATACAATATTTATAATTAAAGTTTAAAATTTGTTTTAACTGTTGTATAATAATTTGAAACTACGCCATCGATCTATATTGTACGTTTCCGAAACAGCGCCATCTGTCATAAAAAGTAAAAAGTAGTATATTTAACCTTCATAAGTATAGTTATCCGTTACTAAAAATTAAATAACATAAATACACTTACACTTACACGTTTAAATAATTATATTTATTGAATAATTTGATACTTTTTAGATTTATTTTAAGTTTTTCATTCTTTCATTTTAATAGTAATAATTTAAATATATAATAGATAAAAATTCAGATGGTTTTTAGTTTAATTACTAATATATAATAATGAACTGATTAACATTGGTTTGCCTGCGATTATTGCAAAATTCTCATTACACTTATCCTTTATTTAAAGATATTTTTGTATATACGTCGTGACCAGATCGTAGAATTGATTTTATCATGAATATTGGATCATTACATGAAATTGAGGCATTTCTTGAAATTTAACAATGCCTGTTGACTATATCATGTAATTATAGTGCGTAAAGGTTGTGTTGTGATATAAAATTCTCAAGAAAACCTAGTCTTAAAGTATATTTAAACAAAGAAAAGTTGAAATCGTTTGTTTTTGTTTACATTGAGCGGTAGAGGAATAATTGTGAGTGCCGGTGGGTTGACCAAATCGATGAATAAACATTGTTTGAAGAAATTAACAACTAAACCCAACATTGCCTTTTCATAATATTCTAATTAAATCGTATAATAGTTTCACTATTCACCGCTAGTGGCGCTAATAGCGCATTTTTAACAGAAACAGAATTTTAACAGAATCCACATAACTCTATGCCTCATCGCGAACATTTAAATAATATATATAAATGTTCGCGGCTTTGAGGCCGCCCAAGAATCACCCTAGCCGCATATCAATCCACTGTCGCTGATATTACTAGATGGTGCTTTCGTATGATATTTTGGCGAAACAAGAATTGACTTCGTTGATTCAATTGTAGATTGAGGATAAATTTGACAAATTCACATTAATATTATACTATCGATTCACCTGGGCTTCGCAACAGCACCACCTACTGGATATAAAATCTAAACCAACTTTTAAATCTAAACCATACAGAGACCCAATTTATTTAATTGGGTCTCTGTATGGTTTGGTCACACAAAAACTTTCATCAAAATCAGTGAGTTTTCGCGAGACTACTCGCAGCAATTTATTTTTATATTTATAGATTACTGTAATATGCATGTATGATCAATTCTACGATCTGGCCACATTTACATAACTTGAGAGCTTTGGCTTTCATAATTTTAATCTAAAATCAACGCCATCCATTTACTGCTAAATAAACTAATAATAACTAACCGATAAGATTAAATATAAAACTACTGAATACTTATTCTTGAGGGTCAAAAACTTAAAATATCCAGCCATTATTCTGCTGATTTACCGTAATTACCACGTTTAGCAAAATAACTAACTAAACTGTTATACTGAATACTGTGTATACAAAACTGTAATTAAAAGATAAACTATCGGCGTAGCAATAATTTCATTAACTTCCTTTGGTGTTAAGTTATCCTATGTAAGTTGTATCTCTATTTGATGGATTAATTAAAATATTAGCAACTATTGTATAGTGCTAAACAATATTCAATAGGCCAATGATATAAAATAAATATCGCAAATGAACACGCTGCCGTGCATTAATAGAAGACAACGAAATTCGACATTATTTGGTCAAAATTAAACTACCTTAATTTATGAATAAATGTAAAGAGTAAATAATGTAACTTTAAATCAAAGATAATTTACCCTTATTAAAGATACCTCGGAAAGCATGACCGATATAAAAAGTGACAGGGGTTGCTAGGCGTATGATATTAATGCAATTCTAAAAAAAATTACGACTAATATTCTCTAAGAATTCAAAAGATATCACTTCACTAACTAACGTGACGAGGTAACTCTATAAGTGATCCAACTTTGTTGATTTTCGTATGAAGCAGTATTAATGATGTTTCTCAACGGAAGCCCAAGCGAGCGAAACCGCGGGTAAAAAGCTAGTAAATAATATAACTCTTCCAAATTTATAACAATATTTCCTAAATTATTTCTTATGCAACTGCAACGCGCCGTGTAGTACCCGGCTAGTAAATAATAATATTTTCCAGCTGTCTTTGCTATCTTAATTATTATTAATAATATGTATATACTTTATACTAAGTTATAAAAGTGCTGAACGTGTTTGGTACATTTACATAGTACTCATTCCCCTTAAATTCGATGATAAGAAGTCAAATACATCATGTTACATAGTGATGAAATACATCATCTTATATCATTTTTCCGAAAATATTAAAAACGTCTTACCGCTTTTGTATAGAGAAATAAGATTCATGTTGCACAACTACATACTTATAAAGACCTTAGTCAACATGCGAGCTAGTGCCAGAAACAAAAATCCCAATTTGTTCAGCTTAACATTCACGTGATCGGAATATTAACGTATCAGAAAATGGAAAATATAAAAGATTTAAACTACACCGCTCACAATTCAATATTCTCATATGTTTTAACGCTACTTTGTATAATTGAAAAATACATAAGAGTTTTTTTATCTTACAATTGAAATGTACCCAAAATGTTTAGCTTTAATTATGTTGTGAAATCGAAATTGTGGAAATTCACAGAAAAACTAAAAGGCGGTTATTGTAAGTTATGGAACAATCCAACTCAGTCCCACAGGAGCTGTAATCTTTTTTAAAATACGTATATAAGCGGGCGAGTGGGTGGACATGCGTGCGTGCTTGCATGCTTGCGTGCGTGCGTTGTGTGTGTGGGAAAGGGGAAGGGTTGATTCGCACGGTCAGATTTTTTTAAATACCATATAATCATCATTACTACAACCTGTCGAAAGTACACTGCTGAACATAGGTCGTATTTTGTCGTATAGAGAGTAACTTAGGCTAGTAAATTAATTTATTTTAAAAAACAATTAGAGTACTGCGTAAAAAAAATTAAAAACCCATTAAAATCAATCGTAACAAATTCTACGCGGACAAAGTCGCGGGAAACAACTAGATAATAATAAAAATGGAATAATACATAATTCTAAAATACTATGATTAACGTTACAGCTGTATAGATAATTAGCAAAGTAACTAGAAGATTTTAGAATAACCTCTTATAAAGCTGTTGTTTGACAAGTATTATTTGAATCATGAGAGTAAAGTTCGCCCCACGGAATGGAGCGACTCAAGTAGCCAAATTAATACGACAAAATTCCTATTGTTTTACTGTATTGTATGTATGTTATGTACTTTGTATTGTTATTGTTTACGTGGTAGAGCCATGCTGCAGTTATATTAGTAGTATAGTTGTAGCACGAATGGGTCGGCTCGACCGGGGAAGGACCACGCTCTCACAGAATACCAGCGTGAAATAGTAGCTTAATGCTGCTGTATTTCGTATGGTGAGTGTAGAGAACCGGAGACCCTTTTTACTGGAAATGAGTCTCAGTCCTCGCGGGTGACAACGCATCTGCATTTTGATTTGTAATGGAAGATAGATGTAGATGTCTATGGGCCGCAGCAACCACTTACCATCAGGTGGACTGTGTGCTCGTTTGTCACCCTATTCTATAAAAAAAAAACCCAAGACGAAACGGAGAAGGTGTATGTGTTTAGGGTAAGAATTTGTTTGTTTGTTTGTGTGTGTAAACCAATGTTCTCATTTATGCTATGATGTGGGCTGTTGAAGAGTGTTCTTTGATTTGGATCAGTTATTACTACGCCATCTCAAGGTCGTACTCTACTGAGTCACATAAGCTGGCACTTTGTCCTATATTTTGGGTTCAAGATATGTAACCATTTTGTCGACTGTAGTGCCTTACAATTTATGCACTGTGATGGTCTAACCAAATATGGAATCTTTAGCCTTTCTTTTCAACCAGCACCTTTGTTGTCTTGAAATGATACACTCATTAGAGTTATGCCTACCCAACTATTATCATTGTTGGATTTTCATCACAAATTGGATAAGAACTTTTTGGCCAACTCGTCGTATTCCAACTAGTCTCTTCTTAACTTTTCTCAATGAAAACTCCGTACTGTAGGGCTGATGCACCGTGAATGCTACTTCTCATTATCAAGCTGAAAGATTTTATATTTTGTCTTTCATAATAGCAATACCATTATTTTATTAGTTGTCAGAGCCTCGAATGTTTGCCACTTTTCATAAACTTTAGTATGTCATTTGAAAAAGTTGTTACTTCCCCACAAAACTTACAATCGAAGGTTGTTTATTAAACGAGCTTTCATAACCTATTGCAATTTGTAAAAAATAAATAATTAATTAAGGGTTTTTAACTTTACCATTTTAAGATCTAGAAAAGCGGTTCAAGTTGAAATTTCTACTAATAGCAACAACGCAAAAAGTTTTTACTGACGTACGTGTGTTTTAGTAATAGGGATGACTGAGGCATAAAAGGACAATTAATGCAAAATTAACACATCAATCCATAGTATGTAATTCGCGTGGAAGTAATATTATTATAAAATGAGTTATTTTCATAATATTTGATATGGATCCAATGGTGTGCGTGGCTTAGCATTTAGTATTTACGTTTTAGATTTCGGGCTGACTTCGATTTTACTTACCAAATATTAGCCAAACTTCTTTTAGTTAATATTTTACAAATATTTCACACATATAAACTATATTTGGAATTGAAATATTTTTAGCCAATATAAAAGAAAAAAGTGACTACGTGTACATTTATTTATCAATTTTTGTTTTCAAAGATCAGGGATAAAATAGGAAATTATACGTGTTAATAAGTATTACTGCACCCCAGGAGTTAATGCAACCTACTTAAAGAAGAAGAAGAGATAAATGTTGATGTCTATACGCCACAGCATCCACTTACCATCAGTTAGAATGTGTGCTCGTTTGTTACCCAATGCTATAAAAATTATTTTCCTTTAGCTGTAACACAAATATGTGTATAACTTTTTATAACTATTTAGAAAAGTAAGACTCCTAATCAAACATAAGCAAAAATTGAAAATAACGTCACAAATGCTTCTTATTGGTCGAAAATTTTGGTATTTTAACGAATTCGTAATCGCGGCAGGTGTAATTCAATTTTACGTGTACGCAATGTTTTATATTCTTCATCAAACGCGTATCTATAGAGGTCTGTCTGTTTTTTTCATCAAGGAAATTTAAATGCAGGAGTTCTCACTGTAATATTTAAGGAGTATATGATACATACATTATCTGTATACATTTACTAAATTTCTATTTACTTAGCTTTTGTATTTTTACATGGTTCAATGTTTCCTCAGAATATTCCCTACCAGGGTGATAGAAAAAGATATATAAAACCTTATTTCAATGGTATAATGATTATTATGTCGCAAAAGTTAAATATTTTTATTACTACAACAAAGTTACATTTAAAATATTGTTTTATTTTAAGCATAATGTGCTTAAAATAAAACAATATTTTAAATGATTCGAATTCGGATTTATGTAACGTTTTTTTCCCTCTTTCTATGCAATAATGGATAAGGTATTTCAAAAATGATCTATTATATTTTCTTGCTCACCTACTGAAGGTTATTGAAGAAACCCTCAAGATGCGAGTCCTCTTCCTATTCAACCTTTAATAGTCAATTGATTTGCAACTGATATCAAATCAAGAGTGTTACTTGTGCTATTTAAAAAAAATTAAAAAATGTTTATTTTAATTACACTTATAATATTATTTGTCATATAACATATAAATTAATGTCATACTTATAATATATTATTGCTAATTAAAATTTAAATGTAATAAAATATGTTTTTAATTAATATTACGCACATGTTTGCTATAGCTTATGATAAAAGGCGGTGTACTATCTCGTTAAACCAGCCAAAGCCAAACGTAATACCCTCAGCACTAACTTTTGCGTTACTTAAAGTATATAGTCAAAAGTTATCCGTAAAAACTTTGTAACCTATCAGCCCTAGTAACGTTAATTTTGTATTATTATAAAAAGTTATGTACAGATATTAGATTACATTTTCATTGTTAACATTCAGACTTCCTGGATGAAATAAATGTCTGGTAACCAGAGACATCAGCCGATCAATTTCACAAAGGAAGATACAAAACTTTAAGTGTAATTATTTTTATTAATCAGTCATCCGTTCAACCATATGTTTCATGATCGAGGACAGGGTTTAAGCAGCCTTCAGCAAAAACACAATTAATAGTATGATTTTTATATTTACGCGAACACTACATAGTGAATAAAACTACTTTACGGATATATAAGGATTTCTTATATTTTCGCGAACACGATACATTGATTAAAACTACTTTTACGGATATTATCGCAATTAATTTCTTGATTTTTACTCCCCGACTTTTCGGGTGCTTTCCAGCATCCATGGTCATGGGGGACTGTGTTGATTGACGTTCCGATGTCAAAGTTAAACGGAGTTCCTTTAGCTTTATTATTATTACTGAACTTTTGAACTATTGTTTTGAACTACGCATAATGAACTTACTATGTCTTGAAGTCTTGCAATAATATGATTGGGTTTAGTTTATTATTATTTTAGTTTATATTATTATTGGGTTTAATTATATTAATTGCAGGATCCCAAGCAGGAGATAGTTCTTGACATATGGTAAGAACTGACTAATCCTCTTCAGCAGTTTGCAGAATGTTCTACACTTCTATTTTAATTGGCTACATCTTGTCTGTGATACCTCCGTCATATGGTAGTACAGCACTCACACTCTCTACTCTGGCCGACTACACTAGGTACGGGACCCGAAGCTTATTGTCCTGCTCTCTGTAACAAAAATTTGCCCACGGTGGCTACCTATGCTGGGTGATAGTGAGATTTACCGCTTAAAAATCTAATTTGATGCTCGCGAAAGAACATCGATTCCTACGAAGAATGATACGTGAGTTATTGAAATTAAAAGACATACTAATTTCAGTAGAGAAGGAGGTTAGGTACTATTACCCGCTTGGCATCCTACAACTAATAAAATTAAAACTACACCCAACCATACCACTGCAATATTTCAAAATAATGTAAGCTCGTACTGCGTAAATTAAATATTCAAAACCTGAAGGTAGCTCCGCTAACTAAGACATCGGGACGTCAATTATCACAGTCACCCGTGACCATGGGCACTGCAAAATACCCAAACGTCATAAATTAAAAATATGTAGAATTAAATGCGATAAAATACGTAAAAGTGGTTTTATTTACCACAATAAGTAATTTTAGTGGTGTCTGTGGTGATCGAACTCGGTTTGCTCACGTAAGAAGAAAATTTTAGACGCGTGACCTTATCACTAATCTACTACGACTCTTCCTCATATATCTGCACCTGCTTGTACATAACATTTCGATCTCCTGCCTTAGCACTGGTCAAATCAGGTTAATCAGTGTATACAATATACCAGTCACACCCAGTTGATGCCGTGAGGTCAAACTGATTGGTTTTTAATAGTTAATAAATTAAAATAAATATCATCCAAATCACAATTAGTTTTATAGGATATGGTGACGAACTAGTACACAGACCACCTGATGGTAAATGGTTGCTGCGGCCCACAGACATCTACATCTATCCTCGATTACAAATCAAAATGCAGATACGTTGTCACCCCTGTGGACTGAAATGGAATGCCTCGTTATCAATAAAAGGGGTCTCCGGTCCTCTACACTCACCATATGAAATACAGCAGCATTAAGCTACTATTTGACGCTGGTATTCTGTGAGAGTGTGGTCCTTCCCCGGTCGAGCCGACCCATTTGAGCTACAACTATACTAGTAATATTAACTACAGCATGGCTCTACCACGTATGAATTAATTTAAAGTTTTACCAATTGACTACAATCGCGACTATATGTTTATATAAAACAAATACATGTATACATATATAATATATATGTATTCATTTATGTATATTTCAGTCTAACAATATATTATTTCAGTATCATAGTAAGTAACAAATGTGTGTTCGTTAAATAACTTCTGTTAAGTACGCTTTAGCAAGAGTACGTTGCGGTTGCATTGAATTAGTTTAATTACTGACGTGGCCATTTATAAAACGTTGTAATTATTGCGAGCAAATGTACTGCAAGCTGGCGAACATGGTTGTTTACTCATGAAAATAGTAAAACTTATATAATAGTAGCTTTTTTAAATATTAGACTGAAAAGAAATGTAATAGTGGTAAATAGAAATACATAAAAACGACTTTAAGTTAAAAACAGTTAGCCTGACTACTACCACGATACCGTCAGCAAATATAAGTTGATAGAAAGAGAAACATAAACGTTTCTAGTCAATATAAGATTATAGATAAGACTTATTGAAAAATCACTCTCTTATTTAATTACCACTGGTTCGGAAAAACCTCTGTCCTGGGCAAAACCAGCAACAAACCCAGCAGGACTTTAAAAGAAATGTTTACAATCACGTATATGACACAATTAAACAACACAAAACAAATTAGAAATAATCGTAGCTTGGTAGTAATTACCTCATTCCCAGGGGTTTTTTTTAAGTGCGAGCAGCTATGCAGGTCTAGGGAAAGAGACCAGTATCACTGCGATCAAGAAGATCTATTGTGATCATAAAAATAATCGTAGCTTGGTAGCGATTACCTCATTCCCAGGGGTTATTAACATCCATATTTGTTCCAGTTCTATAGCTTCAAAACGTCTTACAATGCAAAGAAGAATACTTTCGGAGATATAACGAAACTCGTCTTACACCCCTGACACTGAAATTGATCATTCAGAGATTTTGAAATGAAATGTGTCTAGTGTATAAAAAAAGGAAATTTCATATCAAGTTTAATGTTTCATTATCATAATCAATTTCATTCTCAAGGTGCCACTTATCTACGTGCTTAGCCTAAATTTACCGCTTTTTGAACGATATTAATTCAAAGATTATGTTTGTTCTTAAACTTACCCTTACTTTTTACAAGAAGCTTGAAAACGTCTTCTAATGCAAAGAAGAAGACTTTCGGTGATATAACTAAACTCGTCTTACACCCATGACATTGTGTCTAGTGTATAAACAAATTGTAAATATAATTTCATGCTTAATGTTTCATTATCAACACTCTCAAAATTTTCATTCTCAAGGTGCCACTTATCTACGTGCTTAGCCTAAAGTTACCGCTCTTTAAACAATTTTTTGTTTTTAAAATTACCATTATTTTTAACAAGTCTTACATCACTTCAGGCAATAAGGTGGGTTCCATTTAACAAACTAGATAGAAAATGTTTAATATTACATAATGTGCCAAAAACAACCGGAATTTTGACGACCCCACCGACTTTACAAATCAAATCCAGTCATCTCAATCAAATTTAAAACACGCAAATTTATACAGATGTACTACTTATGTACACGAAATGGGAAAATACTTGACAGCTAACTAGAAAAGAAAACTCTATTATCTTAAAAAATGTAATTCAGGAACAAACTGAAACGAGAATTTTTATAGGGTGAAAATAACACTGTCTAGGTCGATTTTTCTACTTTATTTGCAGGAAATACATATTATAACATCAAAATAGCTCATACACAGTTCTTTTGCAGAGTATCAAGATAGTTGGCAATTTACCACTCTGTAATTCACCAGAAATTTCCTTTCTCACCGGACTTCTTCGTAGATTTGCATATACCGGAGAATTTTGCTGGTTCCTTCAAAAAAAGAGTCTGATCCTTTTTAAAAGCCGGTAATGACCCTGCAATCCACATAATGTTGCAGTTGTTCAGGGTAAATATATTTAAAAAAAAACCTAAATCATTTAAAATGATAAAAATAAAACATTTATATAATTGGTTATAATTAAAGCTTTCATGTCTTCTGATTTTGTCAGTAGTAAATAATTCATATTGTTATATGAACAGTTTAAAATTATAGTGCATGATATGCACATTAGCGAAACACGTATGGCTGCCCTGAATAAACAGTAACATATTAGTTATACCGTGATTCTTGTAAATAAAAATTTATAATTCATTTCCGGCGGTACCTCTCCTATAAAAAAATTGTAGAAGGAAATCAAGTACATATTTAAGTACATATTCATGTATATAGTCAAGTAGCCAAGTGCACACTCAAGTACATAATCAAGTAAATATGACGTATTAAATTAAGTAATTAATCAGAACCAATTTCATAGTCAAGTACATAACTGTGTACATATTTAAGTACATATTCGAGTGCATAGTCAGGTGAATAGTTAAGTATATATTCATGTACATAATCAATTACATAGTCAATGCATAGTTAAGTACATTTTTAAAAACATAGCCAAGTATATATTGACGTGTAAAATCAATTTAATAATCATAGAAACGTACATAGTCAAATACGTAGAAAAGAAAATAATGAGGTAGAGGCGCATATCCAAATCTGCGCTCGCATATAGATTGACCAGCCGAGAACCTTTCTTCTACATTGATTGTTAGTTTTATAAGGCCGGCTGATTGCTGTGAACCTAATAATCCGTTGGAAAGTATCCCTTCCGATACAATTTGTATGTTTGTATATTTTGTTTGTTCAATCACGTATACCTTAGGTAGGTAATGACAGAAATGTTCGGATTCAATTTATTTCATATTTACCATTATATGATATTTACCATAGGCAAATAAGTATTAGTAGTATTCTGTTTTTGCGAAAGGGAGGGAGCAGCTAATTAAAAATAAATTTCACAGTACCAGATTTTTCTATATTAAAACATAAACAATTCGTGCATATATCAGTTATTCAATCCATAAGAAAAAATATGTTGCAATTTATAAATATTAATAGTACTTCTGCATAATTTTCGCTTCAGCTACTTTTATTTCAAAAACATATGACCTGAATTCACTAAATTCAAAGACTCGCCTCTACAAAACTCCAGTGGAATGAAAATGAAATATGGTATAAGAGTAATTTATTAGCGTGAAAACAGTATTTTTAGATTTTATTATCAAGTAATCTTTTTCATTCGCTTTATTTTCATATTTGTTTTTAATACTCCTTATTAACACATTTTTACTTATCCATTAAAAGAAGTTGTACCGGTGATTATTTCAATATGAAAATTCTTTAACAGTTGTAACATTGTATTTTAATATTAAATAAATATTAAAACATAAAAATAAAAATCGATGATAATAATCTATCAATTCATTGCAGTTAAATGTTTTTTTTTAAATCTTTACTCTTGACTATATCTGGTAGATAGATCTCTGGCAAAGACTTTCGAGCTTTGTTTCCACTCGATCTTTTCTAAAAAGAGTATTAAAAAGAGAGTATTGAAGTTGCGTAAGTTGCGCCGAATGCATTTCGAGATCTGCTTGTTGAGTTGTCTGTATGATGTCATGACATGTCTGATTACCGTGTCCTCCCACTCTCTTCGGACCTTAGATAATTCTATAATATCCAGGCGCATCTTGTCTATCTCTTCTTCCAGCTTTAGAATCTTCACGTCAATCCTCATGCTGCGTGCTTTAAATGTTGCCAGGTCGAGTCGTCTTGGGAGGCTACCGAACCTCCAGCGGAGATTCTTAGCACCTCCTGCCCCCCGTTAACATGATCGTCACATTGGCTCTTTGCTATATCTAAAACCAAAAAAAATCAACCCCCACATTCAATAAATGGACATGAACAAGTGAAGTATATTTCAATAGCTACAACAACGATCCAAATATTGCTTCGCGACCCTGCCAAGGTTGTTGTCGGCAGCGCTGAGCACAGGGTCACGAGTATAAACATCACAAAAATTCAAGGCATTGGTCTGGTAATACACGTTCGGCGGTAAGTGTGCAATTTTTCGGTAACTGAGGTAAACAACTCGAGGGGCCGTCACTTTGAGCACTGTAATACAAGAATGTGTATTTGCCATAGCACCTTAACCTAGACGATCTCATTTCTACTGAATTTATTCTACTCTCGTGCTTCTTCTGCCATACCCAACTTTCACTACCAAACGTATACGTGCCTTTCGCACACATTCTGACTTTTCACAATAGAGCGTCAAGCCCTATTTACTTTATTTCCTGCATTCACTCATCGTTCCTTATCATATCTCTCATTTCTGCTGAATACTCGTAGACATCCCAAGCTAATCTACTTGCTCGACCAACATCCATGCTAACCCATCCATTTTATAAGATGCGAGAAACATAAAATGCATTTCGGAACTTCTGCATAAAAACCAGCCAAGTTCCGTACATAATATTAACTGTTACACACATATACACTTAATTGATCGCAAACGGCATTCATATCCTAGACGGCCCCAACCATTACATCAAATTTCATAGACCAGAAATCCTCGCGAAAGAACATCGATTCCTACCAAGGATGATACGTGAGGCTATTGAAATTAAAAAACATCCTAATTTCAATAGAGAAGGAGGCTGGGTACTAGCACCTGCTTGGGACCCTATAATTAATAAAATTAAAACTAAACTCAAGCATACCACTGCCAGATTTCAAAACACACTCTGCGTATCACCAAAGACAAAATTAAAAACTGTCACCTCAGTCCCCCGTAATCATGGGTGCTGGAAAGCACCCGAAACGTCGGGTATTAAAAATAACATAAATAAACGCGATAAAATCCATAAAAGTAGTTTGAATCAATATATAGTGTTCGCGTAAATATAAGAAATCATTCATTAACATTTTATCTAAAAAATAAAATATGTTCGTTTGCTTACAACTTATTAACTACATTAAGATTCGATATTTTCAATATTTACTACTCAAATAAATATGATACCTATTATACAAAAATTTCAAATTTCTAACAAGTTTAGTTTTTGAGATAGACCCTGTAACAAAAATTGATTAGAACTTATAGCTCTGACAGTTCCCCATTTTTTTAAGCTGAAAGGATTTAAAATATATTTGTATTTCAATGAGGTCTAGATAATGACCCACCACATACGAGAATAAGAAAAAGCCTTTTTTTCAGCTCCTTTTTTAATGTACGTGTATGTAAAATAATTTAATTTAATTTCTAATGTCAACTCCACCAGACATATACTTAGGCTTATCCATAACACCAAATATATTTTCAGGTTTGTAACTAATTATATCTACGAGCTAAAGACCCGAAATATTCGGATGGACAAACAAACAGCCAGACAGCAGAGTGACATTAATATGGCTCCGTTTTACCCTTTGGGTACGGACCCTAGAACACGAATTCCTATTAAAACCATGAATAAATTTATACATAAATAAACCCTTAAACAAGCAGTGTGAATGATTTGATTTAACTCATGAATACACTCCTCACGAGCTCCGACCGCAAACGGAGTTTGATAATTCACTTGAAATTCCATGCCTGCGTTCCATTTTATAATATCGCTCTTATGATAACATTAAATGTAGAAAAAAGCTCTGTATGAAACACAATGAAAAGGATTATTTTATTAATGTAACAGAATAAAAATTTCCAGAAAGCGTGAAGTTTTGTTATATTTATTTTCATTGTTAAAAATATTGCATAAATTATCTTTATACATTGTTACATTAATTCTGAAGTTGAGCTATGCAAAGTTCTTATGGTCAAGTGGTTATTAAATTATATATTTATGGACCTAGAGGCCACTTACTCTCTATATATCATGTCGGCTTAAAGTAAAAATAAATCACAAAATTTGAACCTGTTAAGAAGCGCTGACGTAGGGTTATTATAACATTAATACTTTTCATGAAGTAAGTACCTAAATTTATATATATTTATTTCTATTAACCAAAGTAATCATCATTAATCATCATCATTATCATTAATCAAAGTAATCAACGAAGTGGCCGATTATTGAAGCTCTTCTTGAAAAATTTAACTGGCCGGGAGAAAACAAATTCTTCAAAGGTGCTATTCTCGGGTATTGAATCTTATTCTCGCCCAAAAGTTATCAAAAAGTAACTAAGGAAAAAGAAGAAGTCTGTAGGCACAAAGATAACGGAGAGCTTTCACCCCAGCTCTTGTAACTTGGGGAGCGTCTTTTTGGCAGTATGAGTGCGTTGACGTACGGGAACAGCGGGTACGAGTGACTGACTAAAGCTGGTTAGAGACGTGCGAGCTTCTCCATCATTGTGTTCAGTTCTTCATAGTAACATATTTGCAGTAATTTTCATCCCGTTTGGTAAGAAACTGTAATGAATCACATCGGTGCTAGACCACCAAACAAATACATTCACTTTTCTAGCGGTACTTTATCTTTTAGAGCATCGTTTAGGTACTGAAACAGGATCCATTCATCGTGCTGTGCACTTGCGATAGTTAAAAAAAACCATTTTTGTCGTAAGTAACAATGCGGTTCACAGTTCCTTCGTTTGTGTGCCTGTTGACAGTGCTAGGTAGGTCAAGCTTTTTTACCTTGCCATATTGACAAAAATGGATCTATATTGTTTTGGTTCTAACGTCGAAAGCTCCTGCTAATTCAGCCGTGGATTGAGTATCATCACCTTCCACAATCACTTTTAATTCGCCATTTTCGACCAATGTTTTCGGACGACCACGGGGTTTATTTTTTAGATTTAAATTTCCAGAACGGAAGCGGGCAAACCAATTAAACCAACACTAATACAAATATAAGAAAAACCAACACTGTTAAGAGTCCAAAGTGAGTAAAGTGTGAAACTCATCACGTCACCTACTAGAAAGATTAGAATAATATCTAGCTAACCAGCTAGATTTATTTAAATATTAAATATTCGGTTCTATTTCTAGAATGACAGATTTTAACTGAATTTTTTGTCAACATCTGAAGAGTTCCTTTTCCGAAAATTGTGTTGAAGACATTACTGTGCGACGATATTATTGTTACCTTGAATCCATCCCGCGGATATCCGATGGTAAAGTACTAGAACCAACAAATTACGTATTATCATTTTAAAAATAATTTTAACGTCTTACTTTGTCTAGTTACAGTTCATTGCTGGATATAGCCCTCTCTCATTATTTGCGAAACCTTCACCCTTGACGGGCGGATTAACGATCACAGTACCAGTCTATGCCTACGATGTCTACGTGTGCTCGTTTGTCATCCTTATTATATAAGAAAATTAAAAAACAATATATTTCAGAACAGTTTCATGATGTTTATACTTTCTTTTTTGTGTGCGAGCAGCTATACAAGTCTAGAGAGAGATACCAGTATCATTGCGACCTTAAAGATCTATTGTGGTCACTGCTATGGCTATAGTTCACTGCTAAGCCCTATGTCTTCAATGAATAGGAGTTGCTTAGCTGTGAGCAATTTCGCCTCTTAAGAACTTCTCCGAAGAACTTCTCAGAATTGACTACGGAATCAACACGACCTGCGCTCTACCCCAGAGCTATTCGCCAAACTGCTCGCTGAACAGGAGAACGGAATAGGTTTTAATCTAGTACTACTGATAATGTGAAAATGTGAGCGTTAGAAGTTGATTAACCCTCGCCCATATTTGTACATAAGTTTACATCTGCGTAATAATTTAAAATATTATTAATATTCCTTAATATATACTGAAAAATGTTTATGATTCATACCACTTTATTCGATAATCGCGACAAGATTTTGCATTTTATATCCAGGTCCGTATTTTTAAAAAATGTCAAAACATAATTACGTTTAATGCAAAACATTTTTACAGTATTTCAAAGACTTCTCAAGAATAAACTTTGCTTGCTTAACTTTTTCCCACAGGTGCTTGTTCAGATTGAAACACCTAGGAATTGTGAACTTGAAGCATATTTCTAGATGCTAAGCATTAACGCATAATTCTGAACTCGTTATTAGAATCGTTTTTAAAATTATAAAATCTTACTCCATTATTTTTATTTTTTGCGATCACATATTAAAATATTACCTATGCATGTAATTTTCAACGATATTCCAATTTTTTTATAGAATAAGGGTAACAAATTCCACAATGTCCACCAGATGGTAAGTGGATGCTGTGGCCCATGGACGCTTTGTGAAATAGCTGCAAAATACCGCTGTTTTGTATGGTGAGTAACGAGTACCTGAGACCCTTTCTACTAGTGATGAGGCGTCCTATCTAAGTTTAAAAAAGTGAGAAGCACATCTTCATTTTTATTCTCATTAGATGTAGGTGTTTTGGGCTTGGATGCTGTTTACAACTTCCACTTGCTATTTCGGGTGGACTATGTGCTCATTTTTTATTCTTATAAAATATTAATACAAATTAATTACAATATATTATCTCGTATAATGTAAATTTTATCTAAACTATAACTTTATATATAAAAATATATATATATATATATATATATATATATATATATATATATATATATATATATATATATATATGTGTATATATATATATATATATATATATATATATATATATATATATATTAGCCTATAAATGTTATGTTTTAATAATTTGCAAGAAAAACTTTTTTAAGTTTGAATATTTGGTACCAATAAACATGCCAAAACTTTTCCTCCCTATTACTTCTTTAAATTGTCAAACAAATAAAGAAAAGCTATCCAACAGTTGTTCTTAGAAAAATAAAATATTCTTTAAAGTTTTTCAATCGAAAACAGGTCACATTGTCTAGAGTACTTTGTTCTAGGTTTTTTCATTGAAAACAGTTGAACAATTTTCTAGCCACCACCCGTGATAAATAAAATGTAACAGTGAGACGTTTTATGTTTGCAAGAGCTGAATAAAAGAAAACGTTTGTGCATTGAAATGCTTTTTTTAAATAATAGCACTGCATACTCTTTGAAATGTCAAGTTGTTCAAAACGTAAATTTCCTTGAATTGAACTGAATTAAACAAATGAGTATTATATGAAGTCTTAAAATATTAATGTAAATAAGATATCTATAATTCATAAAAGACAGCTTGATCTCTGCGACAGCTTTCAGTAAAAATCACGGCTATGAAGTTCTGAATTTCTTAGTAGTACAGACAGTACTTGTACTGACAGTACTTGTACTGTCTGTACTACTAAGAAATTCAGGACTTCATAGGCGTGATTTTTACTGACAGACAGTACCTGTACTGTCTGTACTACTAAGAAATTAAGGGTTTCATAGGCGTGATTTTTACTGACAGCTGTCGCAGAGATCAAGCTACCTTTTATGAACTATAAACTATTGTGACCACTTGATAAGAATATTAAAATCGTCTTGTAGGAGATTAAGAGTGTCGTTGATATTACTCCCAGCTGTTGGCAGCGTAAAATAATATAACCGCCTATCTAGCCTTTTGCCTGATGCCGTTAGAAATTTTTCATAGGATAGGGTGACACACAAAAAACGCACATTTAAAAAAAATTTGAATGTGCGTTTTTTTGTGTAGATTAACAAAAATATACGAGTATAAACTTCGTTCAATTTGCTTTGCAAAAAAGTTATGAACGATTGTATTGGAAGAAGTGCGTTTATGATCACATTTAAAGTCATAAAACTATATGAAGTCTTCAGGTGAGATACTTTTCGTATTTTGTTTTCGTAAATCCACCGTAATAACGAAGATGTTAAAAAAATCATCAAAATCGGATGACATCGATTTTCTAGAGCCAAAAAACGAGGGGACCGCGAAAGTTTAAAATTACCAAAAATAATTATGATGACAAATCATTGTTATGTATTTAATCCTACCCAATAAAGTATAAATATAATTCCATATTTTACTAAAACAATAAAACTAGCCTAGCCACTCTGGTCAAGTGTAAGTAAGTGGTGTAGTATAGTCTGGAATGAAAACGCGAACATCTACGATACAAACTATACAGGATCAGTACGCAAAATTCGGGTATGCATTGCAATAACAGATTTAAAAACAGCATTATAATATAAACAAACGAGCACACAGTCAACCTGAAGGTTAGTGGTTGCTGTGGCTCATAGACATTTAGCTCTATTTTCGATTACAAATCAAAGTGCAGATGTGTTGTCACCCGTGAGGACTAAGATGGAATGCCTCGTTTCCAGTAAAAAAGGTCTCCGGTTCTCTACACTCGTCAAACGAAAAACAGCAGCATTAAGCTACTATTTTACGCTGGTATTGTGTAAGAGCGTGGTCCTTCCCCGGTCGAGCCGACCCATTTGTGCTACAGTTATACTACTAATATAACTGCAGCATAACTCTACCATGTGCCACTTGACTGCTGCCTTTACATTTCCCTTTGAATAGTTTTTTTTTCTTTTTAACGCCATCGTATGTAACACTACAAATTTAATTAGTTTAATAGAAGGAAGAGTTTTACAAGCAAGTAGATGGTGTGGCGATGGGCTCACCTGTATCTCCCATTGTCGCCGATATATTCATGGAAGACTTTGAGGAGAAAGCCCTCCTTACTGCACCTGTTACACCAAGGATCTACAAGCGGTACGTAGACGATACTTTCACAATTTTACCATCAGACAAAGTAACTGCATTTTTAGAACATCTTAATTCCATAAACGCTAAAATTCAATTTACTATGGAGTTAGAGGCAAATAATTCCTTACCTTTCCTAGATGTATTAGTCATCCGAAATCCTAATAACACCATTGGTCACACTGTGTATAGGAAAAAGACCCATACAAACCGATATTTAAACGGTGAATCTCACCACCATCCTTCACAGTTAGCTACCGTGGGCAAATCTTTGTTGCAGAGAGCACGAGGGATCTGTGACAGCAAACACCTGGCCGCCGAGCTTCAGCACATCAAGCAAGTTCTGCACGACAACAAGCTTCGGGTCCCGCGCCTACGTCACAGTGACCCAGTGAAGCCGGCCACAGTCGAGCGTGTGCCTGCTGTACTACCTACCATATGTCAGAGGTGTCACAGAGAAGATTGGCTATATCTTGAAGCGAGCTTCTATTAGAACATTCTACAAGCCGCCGAAGAAGATTAGTCAGTTCCTACCATCCGTCAAGTGTCATATTCCTCTACAAGATGCAGGAGTGTACAAGCTTGATTGTGAATGTGGTCTCTCTTATATAGGACAAACCAAAAGATCAATTAGGACCCGCGTAAAAGAACATATAGCTGATGTGAAGCATCAACGTTCCGGAAAGTCTGCAGTTTGTGATCATATCGTAGACGGCCCCAACCATTACATCAGATTTGATAGACCACAAATCCTCGCGAAAGAACACCGATTCCTACCAAGGATGATACGTGAGGCTATTGAAATTAAAAAACATCCTAATTTCAATAGAGAAGGAGGCTGGGTACTACCACCTGCTTGGGATCCTATAATCAATAAAATTAAAACTAAACCCAAGCATACCACTGCAAGAACTCAAGACATAGTCAGTTCATTTTGCATAGATCGGACCATAAACAATAATTAAAAAAGCTGAAGGTACTCCGGGTTTAACAATGACATCGGGACGTCAGTCATCTCAGTCCCCCGTGACCATGGGTGCTGGAAAGCGCCCGAAACGTCGGGAATTAAAAATAAAAAGTAAAAATAAACGCGATAAAATCCGTAAAAGTAGTTTTAATCATAATTGTATTAACTAAATAATTAAAATAATAATTGTTCTTGAAAATATTTTTAAAATAAATATCCTCAACCTACAGCTTAAATGTCGATGAACCTAACCTATGGTAATAAGCTTTTACGAATCATGTACTAGAAGTACGTGTAGTATTATTAACTTTGTACATGTACACTAATTAGTAAATGGGTGCTATTTAGTGCTGTTACTCATAGCTACCTACGTCTATTATTGATTATTAATCATAATACAGAATTGTCTTGGCGTCACCCTGACCCTACCAGTAAAAAGGGTCTCCGCTTCTATAAAATCGCCATTGGAAACTCAGCAGCATTATGTTGCTATTTTACGCTACCTTAACTATCTACAAATTCGCTAACATTAAAAGAGGTGATAATTTTAAACTATCGCGGTCACGTCGTTTTTGGCTCTAGAAAATCGAAAAATCATTCGATTTAGATGATTGTTTTTAAATCTTATTTACGGCAGATTTATGAAAAAATCACAGGAATAAAAAAATGAAAGTTTATATTGGTTTCAAGGCTTTAAATGTTCATAAAAATGCAATAATTCACGTATAATTGTTGATAACTTTTTTTAAATAACCTAATTAAGTTGTTATACTTTTTTTTTCGTAATCTACACAAAAAATAAACATTAAAAAATGTTTGTTTATTAATTATATAAACAATTTTTTTAATATATTGTAATATTTTATTTTGGTTTTTTTTTGAGTGTGAGATTGAGCAATGCGAGCTCGGGACTTCCCGGGCATCCCGACTCGGACAGGTTAGGTTAGAAGGAGATGGCAGGGTCGAATGAGCGAGCGAAGCCAGCGAATAGACTCCGCCATCTCCTTTGCGGTTATTTTTTTATATACCACTCAGAAGTACGAGTCGAGAGAAGCCCGGTCGGCTCCGTCGACCGGGCTTCCCTCGACTGCGCTACAGGAGAGAGTTGGGGGAGGGAAGCACCACGCCACTCAACCTAACCTAACCTGTCAAAGTCGGGATGCCCTATGTACCGAGTTCGATTCACTAAAAAATTAATAAACATTATTATGTGATTTTTTTTAATTAAAAAAATATGCAAACTTTCAAAGATTGTATATTTTTTTTATTTTGTTACAAGATTTTTTCGAGAATAATATAAGTTATTGATGTACTTTTGAATATAGTTAATTCTTTTTTTGGTCTTTTCCGTAAAAACGAAGATTTAAAAAAACTCATCGAAATCGGATGATTTTTCGATTTTCTAGAGCGTTTATGATATAACATTTAAAGCCAAACACTTAAAGCGAGATAAAAAATTAATAAACAAACATTTTTCAATGCTTTTATTTGAAATGTTTGTTGTTTGTATAGATTAACAAAAAATATACAAACTTCGTTTAACGCTTTGCAAAAAAGTTGTGAACGTCTATATTCGAAGAAGTGCGTTTATGATCACATTTAAAGTCATAAAACTCTATGAAATCTTGAGGTGAGATATTTTCCATAAATTCGTCGTAAAGACAAAAATTTAAAAAAAATCATCGAAATCGGATGATTTTTCGATTTTCACAATATCAAGATTGTAGAATTGGTGATTTAATAAAATAATCAATTATTTCACGAAATGATTGTACATATTTCATTATATGGTCTTACCAGATCAATGAATAATCAGCGTTTGACGATTTAAACAGCTATACGCACAACGAAACATAACGAAAAATTTGGCCAGTTTTAGCTGGCCATTTCATGAAATGATCGGCACATCGTAAATTGATCAATTCTATTATCTGTCCACGATATATATACTAGTTGTTAAATAAGTTTTCAGAATATTACACTTATCAAAGAGTTATGGAAACGCGTTTTATTTTTCCGAATCTTAAATTCGTTATTAGCTAAGGCCAGTAGAAAATAAATTCAAAACTTTAACCATTTTTTTTAAAACGGCGGCGAGAGGCGGCCCTGATTTTGGTCACTATGGAAATTACGAAACTTTCTGCACACCATATTATATACATTATTAATTTAAATATTTTAAAAGAATAAAGTTACAGCCCACCTGGTGGCAATTGGATACTCCAGCCCATGGAGATCTGCAATCTACTACAAACTAAGAAGGCTACAGATGCGATATTATCTCTGAAGATAAAGATGGAATGCCTCACAGACTTTAATTATACTGGCTCTCTACATCCTTCACAACATCACCGGAACACAGAAGTGCAGCAGCTTCTATTTGGCGGCGCAAATGGTAAGATGTTGTCTTCTCTGACGTAGTGATAAGCAGGAAAGGAGTCCTACCATAGATGATATAATTAATTAAAATCCACATTATTATAAAAATTCTAAAATAATATACCTACCTCATTTTTGAAAACAGAGAAAGGTCTGTTTCCAATAATCACGTAATTTTTTCGTTATGATGAAAGGATTTTTTTAATAAAATTGGGCCATATCGTAAATTATTGCTTTCGTTTACTTTAGTGACAAAAAAACTCACGTTACACTGCTTTGATTTTATCAAAGAAATAAAATACGTTTCACGAGAAGCCGAAATACTATTTCGATCATTCGTTGAACGTAAATAGCTATTAGACAGTATTATGTGTATGCCAAAAAGAATTATGGCCTTACTCCGAGCTACTCGTACCTTGTATTACATCTCTGTCTTTTGTGATTTATGAGTTTGCTACTATTCAATGGTTTGTATGTATAATATTAATACCGTATCAAGTATAAAAAATGTATTTTATGGTACTAAGTATCTGGTATTATGTATATAAAAATAATATAAAATAAAAAATTAAATATAAATATTTAAAAAATCATCATCGTCCATTTCGATGGTGTAGTGTTCGCGTGACTACTGTTCATATGGTAGGGGTTTCAAATCTCGGGTTAGGCCCAAATCAGCTGTTGGATTTTTCTTAAAGAAATTCTCAGCAGTAGGTTCGGCAGTCAGGGAGTTGGTAGTGTTTCACACCAGTGTCTCGGAATGCAAGTAAAGCCAATATTCCTGCACTCGATTCTTACTGATTTTGATCTCTTTTCAGTCGTGTAGGACTGTCGGCCTATCACACTGACCGTGTAGTAATAGAGCGTTTGCAAGTTCTTGCGCACACTCGTCCACTAGGTATAACCATGTACTACGCGGATGCTTGCTCTGAACAAGCGCTTTTCAAAACATTTGTAAGGTTGCAAGTTAAAAACATAGTTGTATGTGTGTATTTAAATGGTAGATAGAAAACGAAAACACAATCGGCCGAAAAGACGCTTGACATGTCGAAAGCTGCTGAAACATTCCGAGGGCTATCGTGGTATTTTACGAAAGCTGTCGATCCACAAGCGTTCTGCTGCGTTGTTTTTGTAGCTATGAACATTATCATTAAAATTTAAACTTTAATGTAACTGTATTGAGATCTATATATAAATTTATTCAGATGTAAACAATGGGGAAATTAGTTGGGAATGAAGACCTGGCAGATGTACCATTTAAAAAGCTTCACATGTTAAAACATATTTACGGCAAACATTGCAAATCCGAGCAATTAAACCCAACTAAAACGAACTGTTATTTCATCACTGGACTTAAACCTTCCACAATTATGTGTATTTTAATTAAATTTCCTTTACATGTAGTAAAAGATAATATTATGTAGAGTCACATTTTGGTAAGGATTCGATTATATAACTAGACTTAAAGTTATTTGTAATTACCTCATTACAAATATTAACTGTTTTTTTATATATTCACCTACAAACATTGGCTTATATTAACACTAATTTTGTAAGCGACTATAGTAAACGATCTCTGCGAGTAGTATGTACCTGTGTAAAGAAGCCTAGCGACTTGTACATTTAAAAGCAAATTAATCCAATCAATATTAAATTCAACCAATATTTTTACCCTTTAATAAAAACTCATGCTAAAACCATACGTGTAGACGCAGACTATTTATTTATCAGCAAAAAACACTTGTTTAGTGCGGGAATGAATCCTCAGTCCTGCAGTGTTGCAGCCAAACGATTAACCACTGCGCTACGGATTCGTCATTTATTTTTTACTTTATTGCTTACTAGTATAATTATGCGTTGTTTATTTTATTTTTTATACATATTTTTGTACTTTATAATTGTAGAGGTATTATTACTAATTGCTGAGTGTTTGTGTGTGTGTGAAATATATTGATTTCTTATGCTCATCGGCAGTTTTACTTAATCCTCACGTAAATTTTTTTATTTCTTATAACTCAGTATAGAGATCTCACTTTTATTATATACGACGACGATAAACAATAAATCGATAAATATTTTATCGATAAAATTATTCTAGAATGGACATTTACAGAACTAGTATGATTCGCCTATATTGTCAGCACTGTTATTCAAGAAACTATATTTGATGTCGGTAGAATAGTTTGGCGACCTTTCATATATTTGCTTTTAATAAGGAGTCCCGTGTCTTAAACGTGATTATCATAGATTACTGAATAATTATATTACTAGAGAATAATTATATTCTCTTTGTTACGAAATTACGCATATGCAATGGAAAGTGTATTTAGTGTAAATTGCGGCTCTGCTGGTGGTTTAATGTTGTTGGAAGACGTTACTAAAATTGTTATATGTTATAGGATATTGTTTTTCAGATTCTTAAAAATCATACCAAATGATAAGGACCTAATACTAGTACTTCTATTATAACCTCAAAATCTGATACTTTTTTGAAATAGTATATCTTTTCTGCAGCTAGTCAAAATACTACGCCAACGCGAACAATGTATGGGCGCGTAGCAATTTCTTTTGTATATGATATAATTTTTTGGAATGTTTTTTCTCATATTTTTAAACAGTATTTAAGCTACTAAAGTATACCATAAAAGTTATAATAATTTTACTTCAAAAAAAAACATGTGTGCAGTACGAGGACGGCACTGAAAATTTCGGGAATCAAGGAAGTGACAACATTACTATTTAAAAATGTATTTATTGCTTTTCGAAGTATTCTCCGCGAAATTTGAAAAATTTTTTCATACGATGGAACGAATCATTGAAGCAACCATTCCATTCGGAAGTTGGGGTCTCCAAAATGGCCGTTTTGTAGGCGTCCACAGGTTCTTCAGGTGATGAAAATCTCTATCCACGCAATTTATTCTTTATTTTAGGGAAAGTATAGAAATCATTAGGACTTAAGTCGGGGCTGTACGGTGGATGGTCTAATAACTCTATGTTTCCTTGCTCTAAAAACTCTTTTGTTCTGTGTGCGGTGTGAGAACTCGCATTGTCGTGATGGAGGATGATGCGGCGGTTGCAGTTCTCTTTACGGAGTTCAGAAACGACCTGTGGTAAACAAATGCTAGCATACCATTCTGTATTAATCGCTCTTTGTCCCTCAAGAGGAATAGTCGTAACTTGGCCGGTTTTGGAGACAAACGTGGCCACCATTTTTTTTGCAACACTCCGTGAACGAACAATTTTTGTTGGCTTTAACTCATTTTCGAATACCCAAACTCGTGACTGGTTTTTTGTTTCGGGTTTGTACGCGTATATCCAGGATTCGTCACCTGATACGATGTTGTATACAGCATTTGAGGATCCTGCGTGGAATCTTTTGAGAGTTCTGTCGCACCAAGTCACGCGGGCCGCTTTTTGCTCTTCACAGAGCGAATGCGGTATCCATCGGGAAAACAACTTTTTTACACCTAATTGTTCATGTAAGATTATTTGTATTTGACTCATGCCAATGCCTAAAGTTGCCTTAATTTCGCGGTATGTCACATGTCGATCGTCCTCAATCAGCTTACGCACAGCATCAACGTTTTCTTGGGTGACTGCAGTTTTTGGACGACCTTGACGGGGATCATCACTGAGCTTGACACGTCCACGTTGAAATTCAGCAAACCAGCGATAAATTGTGGTTTTGGATGGGGCTTCATCACCAAATGCAGAAATCACCCGGTCAATACACTGTTTTTTTGTTAAACCACTTCGAAAGTCATAATAAATCATCGGTCTTGAATTTTCTCGAGTCAATGCAATTTTCTCAACGACTAAACAAGTTTGAAAAAACCTTGTGACAAGACCGAGAATCTTTTTTTAAATAAATAAATGGTATTCGATTTTTAAAACCAAGGAGTTTTCAATTAAAAAGATTTTAATATAACAGCAACAGTGTAAATATTCCATTCCCGATACTTTTAGTGCAGCCTCTGTAGCACGCGGTATAAGTGAAACCTTCAAATAAAATTAAATGTTAAGTAAAAATATTTCACGGCACATGATTTTTAACATGATCATTTTCAATCGCAAGTGTGGCATAAAATATAAGATGAAAGTTTAATTTTTTTAGATTTAATTTTGTGTGATATAAGAATATTTTCTTTCATGTTGGATTTTAATAGAAAATTTGTAATAGAGCCATCTACTTCATTCTTTAGGTAAAGTCATTTTATCTAACAAAAACTACTAAGTACTAGACTAACTGGCGGTACGTAAAATAGACGCTAGATAAAATCGTGGATAGTTATATAATGTGTATTGGTATATTAAGATAATTTTATTCAATATTGTTAATTTTTTATTTATTTATTTTAACAGTTCAAATGTATCTTTAAAGCACAGCACAAAGAGGGGACTGAGATAATAGGAAACACTGTATTAAAAAAAATATTAGCAATACAATTTTTTAAAGACAATAAAGCAGACAGTAGTCAAATGGCGGATTCAAACCCACAACATTTGAAGTTCACAGTCTACACTGTACTCTATTACTCTATATGCATACACGCTGGACTGGCTATACTCTACAAAATGTTTGTGCCGATTTGAATCGCCGCCATTGAGCGAACCGGGAGCTAAAATTGACATAATATGCCAAAGTCTGTTGTGGTGTGTATCTCTATGTTTTAATTTTTAAACGAAAATATGAAACTATTAAGAACTAAGATTTGTTTTTAGTAATAATGAGAGTGTGCCTAATATGTAAAACTTGTAATCAAAAAGAAGTGGGATAACATTTCAGAAGTAAGTGAATTTACAGCAAATATTAAAAAAATTAAAACTGTTTAATAAAATAGGTACTTAATTTTTTTTTTCAAATCTTAATATTGTAATTACCAACATGTTTAGCTTTATATTACTGAGTTTTGATAAACAATAAAATTCAATAGGGTTGTTGAGTTCCTTATCTAATACTTTTCGATATTATTTTCTACCCGTAGTTAACAACCAAATTAGCCAACAACAGATAATTATCAAACGTTTACTAATTAAGAAGTTTCCAACTGACCCTAAACTACTATATGGCTAAAAACATAAAAATTGTGAATTGGCATCCGAAACAAAATGGTTATGTTTATTCAAAACACTCCACAGATGACTGTTTTACTAGACATGAGACACGCATCACTTTGTAAAAGTGCAGGTATACCCACAATGTTTTCTGGCAGTACTAGTACCATTAAGTACAAAAGTATTAGATTATTATTTCGAGTGTTTTTTTTTTATTTCTTCTCTCCTTTTTAGTGTAGAAAGGCCGCCTGACGATGATTTTGTGTTTACAAGCTAAGTATAGCCATTCAGATAGGAAACGCAGCCAACGTTATTGGCACTATACCGCGGGGAGTAGGACTGTATGGCAATTTAATTTTTTCTTTTTTTATTATTGTTTTTTTTTAAAGTTGTTATTAAATTTTTGAAAATTAAGTTTGTAAATAACTGATTTAAAAAGTTTATATTTTTTATATCTTGCTAGTTGATTCCAGTAGTAGTTATAACCATGTAGAAAAATAAAAAATAAATCATCACGATTTGAGATAATATTATCATCCATCTATTACGTTAAAAATCATCATTCAATTCCATAAGGTAATCTAATTCAAAAACGAGGTTATTTCGGATTTTTTTAATCAAGCATATTTTATCGAATCGTGTTTCCGCTTCAACAGATTTGAAGATTATAAGCTCAAGTTTAATGTGTCCAAATAACAAACTCTTAGATCTTATAGATACCGAGATCTAAATCGCTCAATATCACCAAAACAGCACATACGGACTCTTAACTCCGTGGAAGTTCATTTCTGCTATCCGCGCCAAAATGGCGAAAACCAAATGGCCCCATTATGCCACGGTATATAGCCGGTCCTTAAATAGAGGTCAGTGTCTATCTCATTATCCCGCACGCTCAATCCTATAGATGTATATGTTTGTCTCTTTTAAGTGTCGCTTTTTCGTTTCATCGAGCTTCAAATGACAAAGATTCTAAAGAAGTTTTCACTTCAAAACAATATAATACGAAACCCTAGGATAGCATTTTCATTAAAAACCTAGGACACCAGAAAGTTAAATCCAGCTCTGTCTATAACACATTTATTTATTTATTCTGAAAAAGAATACTCACCTTCACTAATGACCTCGCTCATGTCTAACACCTGCGCTACCTCTCAAGTGCTCTAAAGAAAATATTATGTGTCGTATAATGGTCTCAAAGTACTGATCATCTAAAAGAGTAATGTGATCTCCTGCATTTAGTTTTAATTTTAGTATGTGACAAAAAATTTTCCACGATAAACTTAATTTAAAAAAAGTTGTAGAGCCACTTCAGCTATAAATTTCAGAGTTTATTTTTGAAATTTAGTATACCAAAAATGAGAAAATTGAATCTGCTAAGATATGCGACAGTGAATCGGTAGGTGCCGAAATAATAATCAGTGCTGTTACCGATCTTGGGCAGTTTTATACGTGGTAGAGCCATGCTGCAGTTATATTAACTATATATAGTTGTAGCGCGAATGGTTCGGCTGAACCGAGGTAAGATCACGCTTTCACAGAATACTTAATGCTGTTGTTTCGTATGGTGAGTATAGAGAAATGGATGCCCGTTTTACTGGAAGCAAGGCATTCCTTATTAGTCCTTAGAGGTGACATGCATTTTGATTATTAATGGAGGATAAAATGTGAATGTCTATGGACCACAGCATCCACTTATCTTCAAGTAGTATGTGTCATTTGTCACCATCATTTTATATAAAAAAGTTGTTTTTTTACACATAACATTACGGTTTCCCTTGCTTGTAAGACCGATTTGCCCCAAACCTGCGATGGGGTAAGTCAAACGTGCAACATGACCGATACTGGGGACGCATTTCAAATCCTCCCCACACTGACGACGATGTCCAGCATTGAATATTCACGGGCTGATAAAGAAGAATAAAAAGAAGAAGAAGCTTGAATTATTATATATTATATATAATATTATTATATGTAGTATATATAGAATTATTATATGTAGGATTTTGAGCAAATAAAAGAATATAACAGTAATATTAATAGTTTTATTTGCCACGTAATCACAGAAACAGAGTACATTATATATACCTGCTTGATTTGACTAGCAATAACAATTGTACCTACGGTGCAGTTAATGTCTTCTGTAACATTAAACTTCATAACATAATTTCAGTAACCTAATATCAAAAGCTTCATTGGCCCAATTCGTAATCAACATGTTATTGTAAATTTATGGCTACTTGTTATAAATATCTTGTTTATGAGTAATATAATAAGCTTAACAACGAAGTCACTGAATTCTTCTCCAGCCATCGCCGAATCATTTTTGAAACAAAATGTAAATGCGTGTACAAGGAGTTTTACATTTCATAAAGTATCATCAAAAGCTATTGTAAAATATTTGTACTTGTAGCACGAATGAGTCGGCTCGACCGGGGAAGGATCACTCTCTTACAGAATACCAGAATAGCAGCTTCATACTGCTGTGTTTCGTGTGGTGAATGTAGAGATCCGAAGACCCCTTTTAACTGGAAAAGAGGTATTCGATCTTAGTCTTCAGGTGTGAGAACGCATCTGCGGTTTGATTCCTTATCGAGGATAAATGAAGATGTCTAGAAACCATAGCATCCACTTACCATCAGGTGGACTGTTTACTCATATGTCACCCTTATTCTTTATAAAAAAGAGACTTTTTTGTAATGTCATGATTTAAGTAAAAGAGACACAGCATAACGCAACTTATTCACCATTTTACTAATCTTCTATACAAATAAATAAAATTTAAGTATCTATTTATTATGTCAAAATGGCATCTTTTTACTTAATGCGTATTGTGAAAGTATATACGGTACTTACAACAAGAAAACAATTTTTAAGATTTTTGTCCGTCTGTCTATTTGTTCTAGCTAATCTCCGAAATAGCTGAGCAGATTTTGAAGTGACTTTCACTGGCAGATAGCTGATGTGATAAGAAATAACATAGGCTAGTAACTTAAGAACAAGGATTAGGGTTACGCGCATGGCATTAAAACACATGAAATTCAATGGTAATAAATTATACGCCGACAAGGTCGCAGAGCACAGTTAGTAAATAATAATAAGGGAAATTGAAACTTTATTAATAATAAAATGCGAATGTTCTGAGCTTTACATAAACTCAGACTGCAAGAGCTATCGCTGCAGCACTCTCGGAAATATACCACTTCATTTTGCAAAATAGCTTTTATATAGACTTTCAATTTAACTCCGTATTTAAACAGAACATTTCGCCTTGGCATGAGCATGAAGCTTTATGTCCGTTTTACTGAGATTTTACTATGAAAATTAATAATGCTTTTTCCTATATTATGTGTTTGTAGAATCTGTTTTAGATCTACAGATAAAGAATCTATGTGACATAGATTTTTCTCTATCCATGATACCCATTAATTATTAACTCCATTAAGTAAAGACATCGTTAGAACCTGAAACAAAAGCCTATTATAAAGCTCATTCTATCCTCAAAAGGCCGGTTGTTTAACTCAACACAGCGTTGTACATGTTGATTTAATGATTTCGTAAATCTTCAAACGTTAATTTATAACATATTGACTTCATTTTGACTTTGTATTTTTATGTGATCGTATAGTGGCGGTATAAAAATGACCTTGTAGTTGCAGGGCAAGAAGATCTGCTTACCCCGTATCGTCCCATGGCTACCGTAACAGACGACAGAGGAAAAAAAGCCATTAGATGGTCAGTAACATCTTCTTCTTAACAACTTGAAAGTAAAAAACTGTGATTGCCAAATGGCCTGCCAAGAAAGGCATGTATGGCAAATACCTCCCTTGTGAAGCAATTTATGGAGAGGATAATGTTCAAATTCATTACAACCAGTCAATGACTTTGACTGGTTGTAATGAATGATGGATCACATTATTGCTCTTTATTGATTTTTAGAATAGAGAAATGTTTATCCTTTAACAAAGTAGTAAAAACTTGCAATTAGCTCAGCTCAGTTTAAATGCATAGTACTCGACAGGGTTCTCTGACTAAATTTAGGATTTATCATATAAGTACAAAATGTTTCAATTATTCAGAATAAGAATACTTAGTAACAAATATATTTATTCACTTAAAACACGATAGTATAAAGATCTCAGATTATAACTGTAATCTGAGATGCACATATATTGCTTCATATGGACATCATGCATATTTAGCATAAAATATTACAAAAAATATTTAGTATTAAAATTATATGATTGATTTTATAGCGAAAAAGTTAATTAGCAAATTAACTAGCAGATTTTAGAACAAACTTTTCCAAACTGTAATTCACCAACTGCTTCGCTACAAATACGATCGAGTAAAGTTCTTCCCACGGAATGGAGCGGCTCAAGTAGCGAAAGTAATACGACAAAGTTCCTATTTTTTTTAAAGCTTTGTATTAACTTGCTTTCATAGTATGTCTTTCTGGTTCAAAAATTTTAATCAACTTTTTGCTTGCTTCTTAATTGCCTTGGCTACCTTGATACGATCCAAAAATTACTTTTGTATAATTTGTGTATCATTTGCAAACATACACTAAAGTAAACACAATATAAATATAAAATATCTTGGATGCAGTGTCATTATGCACTTCATTTTTTATAAACGTAATTATCTTCCTGAATAGTCTTCTGCTGGATGCAAGACTGTCAGACGGTTTGGCGAACGCAATAAAAACAAAAGCTATTTATAGTAATACAAGCAACAAGAGATGATACATAAGTTCATCTCCTGTTTCAGTTTAACTCTGTACTTCTCGTCAAGTATACCTCAAAACCTGAAAACTGGATTGTACATCCAGTGCGTGTTGTGAGTGATGACTTACGGATCTATGACGTGGTCCTTCTGGGCCGTATGAGGACGCTCAAGGTTACTCAGCTAGCTTTGGAGAGGGCTATGCTTGGGGTTTTTCTGCGTGTTAAACTTAGAAATGAGGATATCCGAAGTAGAACTAGAGTGACCGACATAACCTAATGGATTAGTAAGCTGAAGTGGCAATGGGCCGGCTATAAGGCTCCAAGAACCGACAACTGATGTGAAGAAAAGGTTCTCCACTGGCAGCCTCGTAGCGGTAGGCGTAGTGTAGGACGACCCCTACTAGATGGAGTGGCGACCTGGTAAGATATATAGGAAGTCGATGGATGCAGGTGGCTCAAGACCGTGCTTGTGTGATATGATGATGATGATATATATATATATATATATATATATAAATTGATCTGCCAGAAAAAGTATCTGTGCACCAACCTTAGCAACGTACGTTACATACAATTAATAACAATAACGTATCGTATTTGAATATAGAATATAGTTGTTTTTTTTTTTCGATTACTTACCTTATTCAAAACATTACAAGAGTGACAAAAATTAACACAATTTATGATAACTCAAAATAATTAAGAAAATGTTAAGTAAATAAAATTTAAAAATAAAATGGGAGCTATTTAAATTAAGAGTATTTTGTGCTTTGAAGTATTTTCGTATAAATAGTAAGTGCTTAATTAAAAGGTTCATTAAGGACGTCACTCGAGACTCTTTGAAGTACTTATAAGTAAGTTTGAAGGATTTTTAATATTCGAAAAACTTTCACTTTTCGTGAATAAACTGCAAATTTGTTTGTTTACCAAAGTAAACAACTTGAATAAGAAGAGACTATAAAGATAATAAAAACCACATTATATACTTAAATACAATAATATAATTATAAAAAAGAACTTAAATGACTAATATTTGATACGTGGTAGAGCCATCCTGCCGCTATGATATGGTTGTAGCACGAATGTGTCTGTTTGACGGGAAAAACCACGCTCTAACAAAATAATACTATAATGTGTAAAATCAGATGTAAATATTTTTTGGAATATACAATCTCTTAGGCATATAAAGTGTGTCAATATTTCTAAACTTACTTATCTTCACGCACAATCCCTAACGGGGTAGCCAGAGAGAACAGATCGCCAAGTGTCACGATCCTTAAATACCTCTTTCGCTTCTTTCAGGTTCATTATATTCTTCATACATGCACTTCTAGGTATCCGAGTACTCTTGGCCTTCCCCTCTTCGAGTAATTTGCTCACTTGGTCTTCGAAAGTTAGTCTCGGTCTACCTCGACACCTTTTAATATTTACTTTCGCGCTATATATTTTCTTCACCATTCGGTCTTCACTCATTCGCTCAACGTGCTCAAACCATCGGAGTACGCCCCTATCAATTTTTGTGATAAGGTCATCTTTCAATCCCGCCATATTGCGAATCTCTTTGTTTCGCTTTCGGTCGACTATGGTAACGCCGGACATTTTACGAAGAGATCGCATTTCCACTGCATTCAACTTGCTTTTATGCTTCTTCTGGCATACCCAGGTTTCGCTGCCATATAACAAAGTTGGTACCAACACTGCGTTATATATTGCAAGGCGTGCAAGGCGACTCTTCATTACGCCTAGCCTTTTGACTAACGCATTCAGGGCACCATTGACTTTGTTCCCGGCAGCGACACGCCTGTCCACATCTAAATCACATCTTCCATCCCGGCTGAAAGCACTCCCCAAGTATACAATTTCATTTACCTGTTCTAGACATTCCTGATTTACCCATATTTCACATTTCGTTCTCTCTTCGGCCTTTTCAAATACCAGAACCTTAGTTTTATTAGCATTCAAACGGAGACCTTTAATTTCACATTCCTCTTTCATACATGTGACTAATGCCTGCAGTTCTGCTTCTGATGGTGCAATAAGCACTGCATCATCAGCATACAGCAGACAATTTACTTTAATGTCACCCAATTTCACACCCAAACAACTATTTTTCAGCTTCTGTAAACAGCTGTCGAGATACAGTATGAACAGCCAGGAAGACATGACACAACCCTGTTTTACGCCCGCTTGGACGCAAAACATGGGTGACAGGTCATGCCCTACCCGCACACAGGCTTTACAGTCATAGTAAAGTGACTGCACAGCCCTTAACAATCAACCATCCACACCATATTTCGGCAACAGTTCCCTCATTTTCTTCCTTATAACCTTATCAAATGCTTTCTCCTTGTCAAACGATTTCTCTTGCATCCTTCGTGTCAAAACCTTCGAGTAAACTTTACTTGCTAAACTGGTCAAGCTGATCGCCCGATAGCACCCGCAGTCAAAATGTGAACCTTTACCTTATTATAAAGGCACAATGACCGCGGATCGCCAATCATCCGGGACACCTCCCGTCCGCCAGCACAAATTGCAAGCAGATGAAAGCTGTCCCAGACGCGAGGCCCACCGTACTTGACCATTTCAGCAGTAATTCTGTCTAGTCCCGCAGCCTTACCACATTTCAAACTTCGAATTGCACGTTCAATCTCTTTCATGCTGATGACCTCAGTGTCATCGAGGTCCGTGCCAGTCACGGCGTCACCCCCGGATCCTTCACTAAGATCATGACACGCTTACATTTTTCTATAAAATTCGCTCCAGCGCTGCATGACGTCCGATTTTTCTGAGAGGACGTCATTGGTTTTCGAAAGCACTTTGTTCATTCATAAGGCTGTCGCACCACTCCGGGACCTTCCAACCTCTTTCCAGAAGAGTTTGGAGTTTTCCTTAAAGTTGTGCGACAACCTTTCGTCCGCTTCTATTCTACACCTTTCACGTACTTCCTCAATCAATGTTTTCGCATGAACTTTCTGCAGCTTATATCTTTCTTTCATCTTCTCTCTCATATGCTTATCGTTACTAGAGGCCAAGTAGTCTAACCATGCTTTTTTATTTTTCTTTACAGCTTCTCTCACTTCATCATTCCACCATGCATCTCTTCTTTTACTACTACCTCTTTTTGTCGTTCCACATACTTCTTCCGCTGCACTTACCATCCCTAAGGTTCTGCCATGTTCTTTCCACACATTCTTTTCTGCCATCGATGGTGTCAAGCTTTTCGGCTACCATCGTGTGATATTTGTCCTTAGTATCCGCTTCCTGAAGCTTCCAGCTTCGGATACGACAGACCGACTGTGGTTCTGTTACGCGTCCGGTAGCGCCAACCCGCGAAAACCCCTAAATCTAGTAATGTACTAGATAGTGATCCGTTCCCAGGTCACCCCTGAACACTCGTGTATCTATCACCTGTTTTCGCAGTCGGTCATCCACCAGGAACAAATCAATCATACTTCTCTCATTCTTTCTTTCTCTAGTGTACATATGAATTTTTCTGTGATTAAACATAGCGTTTATCACAAGAAGACCCTTTTCCTTGCATACAGCGAGTATAAGCTTGCCAGCATCATTAACCCTTTTGTCGCCAAACTTTCCAAGCACCGACTCGTACCCTGGTCGAGCGATACCTACCCATCCATTCAAATCACCACATACAATAGTTCTTTCGTTTCCCTTAACCAAATCTAGAACTACTCTTACATTCTCCCAAAACTCCTCCGGCTCAGCCCTGGACGACGAAGCTACCGGCGTATAAACATCCAAAAGGAATAACTTCGTCACTCCCAGTTGAAATCGTACCCAGAGAAGTCTTGAGTTCACAACCTTATATTCAGTCATAAGATCGACCAACCGGGACGACAACAGCACCCCCACTCCCTGGCAGGCGTTCTCGCTTTCCGGGACTTCGGACAATATAGCTAACGACCCGCCTTAGAGCTCTTCAGTACCACCGTCCGTTCCACGTTCCGTTTGCTCTCCGACTTACACACGACATCTAATTCTCTTTCTTTCATTATTTCGATCAACTCATTCATCTTATCTCTCATGCCCCCTCTAACATTCCACGTGCCAACTCTGCAGTCCGTCCTCCACCTTCCGCCGTGTTGGACTGTGCGTGACGGGTAGCGGTCCCCATCGCCGAGCTTTGCGCGCTGCATTCCACACCAACGAGGACGAGCTGGTGTGCGTCGCCTTGGGGGGACGCCCTAACCCTCGTTTGCATGGGTGCGCAGCTGTGTAGAATTGCAGCCCTGAAAAGGGCTGGCAGGGGTCGCGACGAGCACGGAAAATAAAAAAATAAAAAGTATAAACTTGTATACCTACACACCCCACTCCTAGGCACACGGTTCCTATCATTTCCAAGAGAGTTTTCGATAATAGGAGAGTCCACTGCACTGCAATGTGTTAGTGAATTATATACAAGTATGTCCATACATGGCAGAAGAGATCAAACTGAATATCCGCACTTATTCACAAATTTAAAGACGAGTGGCTATCCTCTGAACTACTTGCACCAGGGCTCTGCGTTTATTTGTCCATTAATGTTAGGAACTTATGAAATAAATAATTAAAAAAATACTTGACTGATTCAGAAAAATCAATCCCTCTATCTTAAACAAGGATTTAGTTTAGAAAACAAAAATAAAATAATAATTCCTTCAATAATCTTATAGCTCTTAGAGGTGAAGCGCAAACAAACCGGGTCGAATGATATTCTTATTGCGACTTTAAGTGTTGATTTATCACGTGCTGGGCGATGCAGAAAAAACATCATAAGGAAACATGCAAGTCAGAGAAATTAGAAAAAATGAACTATTTCGAAGACATGTGAAGTCCGCCAATACGATATTAGGCAGCGCGGCGGATCATTCCTTGCCCTAAAAACCTCCCAAAAATGGTGGTAGTGGTGCATATAGAAGTACAGGCTGTAACTTTACTTTCCTAGCGAACGATTGAGCGTTCGGTCCTATACATTCCATACGCTCTGCTACAATATATCGTGTAAGAAATACGCCCGTATTTTAAAATATTTTCCTTACAAAATCGAATCGTGGTCCTTTGAAAGAATTAAACAGATCAAAATGTTCATTAATAAATTGCCTATCCATTGCTTCCTCATTATTATTGATCCAACTGTCGTTTCATTTGAATTTTTTCTGCGTAATCTACACCCAATTTTATTCTATATATCTAGGGTCGATATAATAAGTTGAAACGGTACGATGTAATATGATTGAAATTGCAACAGTATTAATGAAATATATTTTAAGAATCTCTATACATTTATTCATCTTTATAGTTCGCTTATGCTACTTTATTGAATTACTCTGTTCTTAGAAAATAATTCTGCACTAGCTCTTTACTAACAAGTTTGCTAATGAAGTTAGGAACGAGATTATGAAAGAGCATTACATTTAATAGATAATCACAATTCAACTTGTTCAAAGCATATTTATAAGGTACTTTTCTGATGCCATCGGGCAAGGAGCTGCAAAGACGTGTTGCCTGAACTGTGAAAGAGTTAGCATAAACCTCAGTGAAGTGCGCAGGAATACAGATTGTGATGTGAAAATAAATTATTTCAATTTACTTTCTTCGCATAACAATATGTTTCCACAGATTTTACTTTTGTAAAAAAAATTCGTAATGAATTTACAGCCAACCTGATGGAAAGTGACTACTGCAGTCTATAGACGTCTGCGAATAACTTTAAACAGAGAAGGTTGCAGATGCGTTGTTACCACTAAACACTAAGTTGGAATGCCTCTTAGTCTGTAATCATACTGGCTCTCTATCAGATATATCTCTATTCAGAGCTGAAAGCAGCAGCGCAAGCACTGTTTGCCGGCAGAAATAAGTAAGAGGGTGCAGTGGCGAAGCCTCTATAGAAGCCCAGAAGCCCGGCTTGCCTTATCAAGCTGAATCAATCAATAATATCAAGTAATAAAATAACTCGTAAACTGTTTTAAACTATTTCAAATTTCCCGCGCGCTCTGTTCGACCTCGTAGCCTTAGGAATACTGCTGTCATACATATAGAGTCGAATTGAGTGATTCGTTGTCTCCCTCGCACGCGTGGCCTTTTTACCGGTCGCTCCCTTTCTAACCTGTGGCAAAATGTTCTGTAATGAAATATAACTACGAAATGTTTATATAGCAATTACTATTGAGCCACAAGCCTGGCTTTGCCCTGAAGTTGTTTAAGAGTACGTTAGCGACTAGCGAATGGGGTGCGGGCCATTCCTATGCAAGTTCACTTCACATTTCAATGTTTATGTTTGTTTTTGTTGTGTTTGTTAAAAATTTATGCTTTTTCAAAGATTTTCAGTAAAAATGGGAGGATAATAGTGTTCATTGTGGTGTATATAAGTGTGTTGAAGTGCTAATCGGCGAGGAAAAGGTAAAATCTTTAAAAATGAAATTTAATATTCAATAAACATTTCTTCATACTTTAAATATAGGTACAGGACTCTTTAGTATTAAAGTTTAGTTAAGTTAGGCGTATTTAAAGGTTTAATAACTCAATATTTATATTACCATATGAATTAAAAATATCATTTTGAACGGCAGCATAAAATATGAGACACCTAGGTTTGATTTTATAGGAAATAAGTGTTACAATCTTTTTTAACGTGAAGGCCAAATTTTAATGTAATAAATCAAAAGAATACAGAAGAATGTACTGAGGTTTTTAAAGAATACTCTCTTTAGCTATTTTCAGTATATAAAATTTTAATAGCGCCATCTACTTAAATCTATAGGTAAAGTCACTTTATCGAACGAAAATTGGTTGATTCTCACGATGGTACCTAAAGATTACGCTAGATGGCACAAATACGCTATCGGCTAATTTAATATTTATATTAACATATGAGTTTGAAAATATCATTTTGTACGGTTTATAATGAATTGAATATCTAATAAATAAATAATAAATAGTTATTATTTTATGGTAAAAAATTAGCAAAGCTTTATCTTCTCATTATAACTATCTAATTCCTGTCCTAATCTGTTCTTTTATGCATATAACTTAAACAAAATAATTTCGAGGTTTCACATCTGCCAGACGTCCCTTTTTTAACTTTGATCATAGTTTGTACTTTGTTCATGTTTTTCTTTTGTTCATGTATTGTAATATTTGTAAATATCTCAAGCAAACCCAAACGGCTCCTTTCAAAACCACCGAAGATGTGCAATTGCATATGTCATACAATCTATCTAGCGATAGTATGCTTTCTGTGTGCTTTGTTTAAACACGTCCTTGACAGCACTGAATATGAAACTAAAGAGTGGAGACAGTTCAAGATTGGTGTATTTTTATTAAACTGCTAAAAACAACAAAACCATATCATAGACTTGCCCTAGGTGCTAGACATCTAGAAATACTTGTGACATGTCACTTGTAACTAGCATAGTTACATTTTTTATAGGATAGGGTGACAAACGAGCACACAGCCCACCTGATGGTAAGTGGTTGCTGCGGCCCATAGACATCTACATGTATCCTCAATTACAAAACAAAATGCAGATGCGTTGCCACCCGTGAGGACTTAGATGGAATGCCTCATTTCCAGTAAAAAGGTCTCCAGTTCTCTACACTCACCATACGAAATACAGCATATACTACACTCACCATACGAAATATAGCATTAAGCTACTATTTTACGCTGGTATTCTGTGAGAGCGTGGTCCTTCCCCGGTCGAGCCGACCCATTTATGCTACAACTACACTCACCGGCACGGAAACTTGGCCACTCGTGAATTTGCTGATTATTTGCACTGAAACGTTTTTTTAACAGTAAATTAATGGTAGATGCATTCAATAAGTGTCTCTAATGGTTTTAGAACATAGAAATTTAATGTTTACTTCACCGAAATTTTTCTTTTCAAGATAACATGTTTTCACTAAAATTAACATCTTTCCATTGTCACTTTAAAAACACTACAAAGTTAAAAATTAAGTCTGTTTCTTTATTGTCTATCAGTTTTAATATCGGGTGTTTCCTCCTCTAGCCCTGATAACCGCTTGCATTCGATCTGGCATGCTTTGAATGATGTTTCTGACATCAACTTGCGGTATGCTGTCCCAAGCGGCCAGCGCTGCATTTCGGAGCTCATTTAGAGTTTGTGGCGGTTTGGAGCTGGACTTTATCTTTCTTTTGAGCATACCCCATACATGCTCAATTGGATTTAAGTCCGGGCTACGAGCTGGCCACTGTAATTTTTGTATTCCAACCTCTTCCAGATATTCCTCTACACAATGTGCGACGTGCGGGCGTGCATTATCGTGCATGAGGAGGAATTGGTCGTGTCCAATGAATCCCGAATAAGGCATTACGTGCTCCTGAAGAACTTCCTCGATGTATCGAGTAGCTGTAAGCCGATTATCGACGATGACCAACTCTGTACGTGCGTCGGAACTTACACCTCCCCATACCATTATTGAGCCTCCATGGAAACTCACAGTTTGGGTGGTGGTAATGGGTAGAAACCTCTCTCCTCTTTTTTCTCCACACTCGTTCTCGACCGTCTGGAGCACGTAAAGCTATTCGACACTCATCTGTGAACAACACTCTAGCCCATTGCTCGTGGGTCCAATTGACATGTTCTCTTGCGAACTGAAGTCGGGCTACTCGGTGCTGTCTGAGAAGTTCTGGACCTCGTGCTGATCTACGAGCTTTTAAATTCACTTCCTCCATTCGTCTTCTCACCGTACGCTCACTAACATTAACGCCTCTTGCGATTTGGAGCCGCTGGCGTATCTCAACAGCGGTCAGGTAGCGGTTTCTCAAACTCCATAACAATAAAACGATCGTCCCGGGCCGATGTGCACCTTACGCCCCCACTGCCTGGCCTGCGGGTGTAGCGGCCTGTCTCCTGGTATCGCTTCAGTGAATACTGCATTGAGGACCGTGGTACGTTAAGCACAATAGCAACTTCACGCTGTGTCAGCCCTTGGTCAATTAATGCTACTGCTTGTGCAACTTGTGCTGGTGTTAGTGGCATTTTTATTGGCTTTAAAGCACCTTTAGTTATTTAATTAAGACACAAGATCACAATAATTGAATAACCTTACAGTAAATTTTTCACAACACACAAATTTAAAATGTGAACTTAGTCGCTCAAATGACCCGATTCAACTAAAAATTAAAGAATTCGTCATGGTGCACTTAAACATAATGAATTACCCTCTTGAACTTGAGGGTAAACATTTTTTGACATACTTGCATAACAAACATTCATCAGAAACACTTAAAGCTTTTGCTATCGCGAGATAACCGCTTGGCCAAGTTTTTATTACTACTATAACTGCAGCATGGCTCTACCACGTATAAATCATTACCACGTATATACATTAATACCTAATGTAGATGGCTTATTTATCACTAACTCATCAACAACGAATAAAACACACAAAACACAGATTGATAATTTGGCTGATTTATGGACGCAATTTGAACTTTAAAACACCACATTAAACAAGTTACAGCCTATGAAATCATCTTGCGAATCATCATTGGAATGGGTGTTCTTTAGCGAGGATTTGTGGTCTCTCAAATCTGATATAATGTTTGGGACGATCCTGAACATGTTGACATACTGCAAAATTTCCTGAACGTTGGTGCTCCGAACGCATCACACGAATGTCGGAACACATCAGCGGTATGTTCTTTTAAGTGGGTTTTTATTTATACATACTCGTATTATAACCACATTCACAATCAAACTTGTACACTCCTGCATCTTGTAAAGGGATATTATACTTGTTGTGTATTGTTGTGTATTCTTCGGCGTTTTATATGTTCTTATGGAAGCCCGCAACTCAGCGGCCAAGTAACTAACTGCTAAACGGCTAACTGTCACAGATCCCTTGTGCTCTCGACGGTACGACGGTAGCTAAAATCTGAAACAAAGATTTTAGCTACCGCGTTTCTGCATAAATTGGACCAATAATTAATACATCAGGGCGTCAAGCACCTCAGTCCCCTCCCCTCCCCCCCCCCCCCCGTGACCATAGATAATGTAAAGCACTGTAAAACAAATTAAACTCGATAAAATCCAATAAATTAGATATATTTTCACGAAAAAACTACAAATTATCGCTAATCTGAATCGACTTATATGAATTTGGCTTGCACCCGTCCGTTTTTTCTTTTTATTGTATATTATATACAATAAAAAAAATATATATGTATTAAATGGTATATGTATATTTTTTTATTGTTTATATATGACCACGCATAACTTTTTACAGAGTAGTCTGATTTTAATAATTATTTTTTTATTGGATGAGGTATGTATCTAAATTGGTCTCATATAAATTTCGAAAAAAATTTTTACCCTAAGGGTGGGAAAATAGGGGTGATTTAATGTTTACTCACAGATTTTAATGCTGAGTTGTGTATTACAACATTACATAATAAATAAATTACGAAAAACTTCACGATGAATAAGCTTTAGACCTCTTGGTCTCTGCATTTCTGCTAAAGCTCGTTCATAGTGAGCTTTGTGTAGTACCTTATTTGGCTCTAGATCAGATAAAGCCCTTACCCTTTAGTGTTTTTACTCTACTTAAGTAAGGTAAGAAACTAATTTAAAAATAATCTAAATTTAAGCATGTACTAATTAGTAGATTATAGCCACACAAATTATAAAATAAAAACTTTTAACAAAAAAATTAAACCGACGAAAAAACTGAAAAGCAAAAAATTATAAACCTTTTTCTTTTGCCAATCAATAAACAAAGATCACTAAATTTAAAGAAATTACCTAATTAAATTAATAATGATACGTGAAATCTTCAGCGATAAACGTTAAAATTTCAAAAAATACGCTCTCCGCACAACCACTCGCAACGACGTGTGTCCTCACGTGTGTACCAGTTCGCTGTTTTGCTGACATTAACTTCGTGAATGCTCGGTATTTCCGGCGAAGGGGCGTGTCACGCCGCGTATCACGCTTTACGTAATTAAATAATTTGCTTATTTGGCGCCGACTCAAAACTACTTAGGCATACTTATATTAGTTTAAGAAGTTAAGTATTAAGGTTAATTAAAAACTCAAATTAATTACAAAAATATATACTTAGGTATACTTACATTGGTTTCAGAACATAGTCATTAAGGTAAAAGAAAATTTTTTTTAAAAAAAATATTGTAAAAACACTAAAGGGTAATTTTTTGCTTTTCAGTTCTTTCGGCGGGTTAGTTTTCTTGTAAAAACGTTTTTATGCTATAAATGTTTTACTGGAATTATAATTAGTTTCTTGATAACGGCCCTAAAGGGTTCTAATAAATTTTGTATTTAGGTAATGTTTTACTTTCTATGTCGATTTATATAGGTTTGAGATCCCTAAAAATTTAAATATATTTCTTTGAATACAAGTACTTTACATCAGATTACAAAATGTAGTTTTAATTAATCTCACGGCTAAACTAGAGTCTGAAAAATATGCGAACTTAAATCAGAAGAATGGAATTACACTGAAAATGTCAAATTCCATAGACTGGTGCCGCGGCTGATAAACGAAAGAAGTCCCTTAGTCTTTTAAGCCCGAGACTGATAGTCGCGCCCAACATAACCCACATTTTTATATAAGAACGGTTTTTCATACCGCTGCCTTAGTTCGAGCTCACATTCAACGTCACATCACAACACCACATCAACAGTGGGTCACTACGAGATCAGGTAAAAATTCAAACAAGCAATGCGAATTTAAGCCATCCATATTTTTATTTTAATTATTATGTCGAAATAAAAGTATATATATCTTTAAACAAACGAATAAGACGGCCTTTCATGAATCGTTGCCTATGAAACCTTGATTGTTATCAATTAAGCTGCGAAATGTTTTGGAAACCGTTTTTGTAAGTCAGTTATTTACGTTGTCTTTATTAGGAGCAATTTTCCTTCCGTGGCGAAGTAGAAGCTTCAGCGGGGTCTTGATTTTATTACAAATAAACCTTTTGTCATCGAGATTATATTATTTGCACATCTTTTCCATATTGAGCATAATATTGGACAGAAATAAAAGGTGGATTTATAGCTAAAATCAGTTAACCGTTAAATATCGTCGACGACCGAGTGCTTTCCGATCGGCTCGATTCACTGGCACTGCGAAGATATGTTGCATCTCTTTGCATTTTCTTTCGCATATACCATGGAGAGTGCTCTGAGGAGTTGTTCGGATTAATCCCAGCCGCCAAATTTCGTGAACGCACTACGCGGCAAACGTCCCGATACCATCCACACCATCTGGATGCTTGGCGGTCCACCACTGTACGTTTCAAGAGGAGTTTTCTTCCGCGTACAACCTTTCTGTGGAATAGTTTACCACCAGCGATTTTTCCGGACCGATACGATCTGGGGACCTTCAAAAAAAGAGCGTACTCCTTTCTATAGGGCCGGCAACGCACCTGTAATTCCCTTGGTATTGCGGTTGATCATGGGCAACGGTAGTCACTTAACATCAGGTGAGCCGCGTGCTCGTTTGCCCCCTCTTCTATAAAAAAATAGTGATGAAACGGTTACTTGTGTGTTTTTAGAAAAATGAGAAACGACTGCAAAATTATTTATACAGGAATAGTAGTCACGTTACAAATATGGTTAAAAAAAACGCGATTTTTGACAAAATACGGCTAGTGATACGATATGGGCATCAACACTTAAGAAACAAATACTTGATACGATACACTTAATCAAGGTACATCACATGATCAAATGTGTACCCGGTCTTACATGGTTTAAACATTCAAGTCATATAGGCAAGGCACTTTCGGAACTCTGTAACATCATAATACTAAATACAATTTTCTGAGAATTATTACAAAAACACATTTCGTTGAAACTCTAATAAACTGAAACTCTATTAATACACATAACTTGTTAGTCACTTGCTTTATAATATAAAGTATCATATTATACTATTATATATTGTGATTTTCCATTTGATGGCGGGTTAAGAGAATCCTACACCCCATTTCAATCCTTGGGTTCGCAATGGGTTTTTTTCATTTTACGAATATCAAATCCACGACTTCCTATAGACAGTAAAACTATCTCGTTTACTCTAGGTGTGAAATACCCAGATCGTTGACGGGGATCAGCTTCAAAAGCAAAATCCGAAACAGGTAAACGGTTACCATCTACAAAGAACTGGTATTGTGATCGTTAATTCGCCTTTTTGAAGCCTAACGATAAGGCAAGTCTTCTCTATAACGCTATAGACCCATGTATAACAGTGGGCTTTTAAGGGATTTATTGATCCAGAAGGAAATATACTATAGGTAATGTCACTCTTTACAAAAAGAGATAAAGCGGTTATTAAACACGTCAACTTGACGACATTCTGTTTAAATTCTATAAAATGAATGAGTCCTTTGATTTATCGTTTTATTCGGCTACGTCATTTTCTAAATTGACTAACGGAAGCACGATTGAGCATTATTTCCTGATAGATATCTTTTTTTCTTTTAATTTTATAGCCGTATTATGTAATTTTCGTTCATTAAGCTTAAACTTAAGTAAAATATTATGCACGGATATTTAATGTTTCCAATTTTGCCGTTTGCTAGCATGCATATCCCACTGTTGGAACGAGCCCCTTTTATTGTAATGAGAATTCTGCGGTAATTACACGCTTGAACACTTCCCGTCACCGACCTTTGTATGTTATACCTAGTAAAACATAAATTGATCACCGCAACCTATCAGAGTCCATAATAATGAGACGAGATGAAGTATTCTCATATGCGCAGTATATTATACTATAGCCGGCTGGCTTATTGGCTGTAGTAGCTTCAAGCCGACAGGGGTAAATAGCATTAAAGGAATAAATAAATCCGCAATCATTGGTTAAACACTTTTAAAAATCAATAGTCTAAGTTATACATTAACACTTAATGGAGGAAGTTACTGTATTATTTATTAACGATTAAATAATAAACATACAGGCTAAAAAATTAACCAATATCATTTGCTAACATATTAACAAAAAAGGGTAATTTGAAAAACCCACATAAATGTAAACAATTCTTATATTATGATGTCGGACCCTTATTGGACAAACAATCGGACTTTACCCAAAAAAATTATGTTTTAACTCAAATTTCCGTAAATAATAAGACTGAACAGAGAATAGAATACGGAAAACTTTAGAAAAAAAACTTATTTTCAAATCCGGAAAACCATTTCTAAATTTAAAATTAAAGTAACAACAACTTATAGATGATCTACTGCAGATCACATATGTCTCCTTCCATATTTTACATATTTAATCAAAGCAGTTAATTTTCTCAAGTTATTATCAAGTGATTTGCTTATAAGTCGACTTTGAAAAAGGAGGAATCTTTTGGTTCGACTACGACGTTCTTTTGTTGTGTGATGTATCTTATGCGATACATTCGTCAATTGGTTTTTATTGAATCTGTTTTAACGACACTCTATTTGTTACTTTGGGCTTGTTATATTTTTTGTTCACTTTTAGATGGACTAAAGAGCTACCAAATTGTTAAAAAAAACAAAAACCAATCACATATAAATACTTACTTCTATTTAGAAGCCAAAGCCACTTACTATAGTTTGTTAAAGTTGCAGCATGTGGAAGCAATACTTCCAAAATGTTTATTTTCTCTTAACATCTCTAGACTACCAGCTATCTTTAGGTAAAACCTAAATCCGAAAAGAATCCGAAAGTCTTATATTAATAATAAGCAAAATTTATTATTAATGTTTGTCTAAAATTCATTGTGTAAATTTTGGTAAAGTAACAATGTGCGAAAGTGCCTTTGTTCTGATGCACAATGGCTACATCACTTCATTACGAACATAAATACTGCTGCTCATAATTGAGTAAAGTGCGGTAGTGCATACATTAATGTGCTACTATGTATGTAGAAGGCCTATATTTGCTTTCAATTTAAGCCTATACTTAGCGGATTCGAAGGTACATAATTTGTATTACATACTTAATACTTAAATAAGTCATTTAACATAAATTATAATCTTTATGGGTACTGATTTTGAAATTTGATTTAAGTAACTAATTAGTTTATTCACAGATGTAAAGTTGACAAATATTCACACAGACCATCTGATGGTAAGTGGATGTTATCACACATAGATACATTTATTAAATAAAACTAATTTTATCGCGTTTAATTTGCCCTTTTTAGGGTTCCGTAGTCAACTAGGAACCCTTATACTAGTTTCGCCATGTCCGTCTGTCCATCCTCGCTTAATCTCTGTGACCGTTAGCACTAGAAAGCTGAAATTTGGTACCAATATGTGTATCAATCACCCCAACAAAGTGGTAAAATAAAAATTGGAAAAAATGTTTTATTAGGGTAGCCCCCCTATATGTAAAGTGGGAAGTGATTTTTTTTAATTTCAACCCTAACGTGTAATATATTGTTGGAAATGTATTTAAAAATGAATAGGGGTTTACTGAAATCATTTTTTGATAATGTCAATAATTTCGGAAATAATCGCTCTAAAAGTAAAAAACAATGTGTGTGTGTCCCCCTCTAACTTTTGAACCATAAGTTTAGAAAATATGAAAAAAATCTGAAAAGTAGAACTTTATAAGGACTTTCTAGGAAAATCATTTTGAACTTGGATGGAAACCACAGTACCCACTACCGGGAGCAGTTGCAGGAGCGCGGAGCGCTGCTGAAGCGCGAACATAATGCATACCCACCTTTAAACTCATAAGTGGGAACACTTATTGTGACGGACGGGAAACTACGGAACCCTACACTGAGCGTGGCCCGACACGCTCTTGGCCGGTTTTTAATTCCATAAGTTTCGGGCGCTTACTCAAAACAAATATGCGCAATCACCCTTGAGGATTGAATTAAATACCGCGTTACCAGTTTAAAAAGTTTTCATTTATCGTCATTCATCAAACGGAAAACAGCAACATTATGCTGCTATAAAACGAACGATATTTTACGCTGGTGCAGACCCATGCGTGCTAGACTTAGCATGGCTCTACCGTAAACAAACTTGAAGCTTGATAAGTATCCCGAGTAACGGTGAACTGAAAATGTATACATTAGTTTTAACTATCGAATATTTTATATAATAATAAAAAGGAAACAGTACAGATTAAAACAACAAAGGCTGAAATAGAATTTATGTTACGAATGGGATACTCTAATTTATTCAACAAACACGGAAAGGTAAACAGCCGGACCGTGAGCAAAGTGAAATAAAGAGAGCACCCAATAATTGCAAACTCAAAACCAATAAAGGCCTTTTTCAGAATAAAAACAACTTTAATATTAGTAATTTTTACACTGCCGTAGGTATTTCATTTTTAATTACTTGTTAGATGTAATAACTTTCTGTTATATATCCTTGACTGTGCCCGGTCCATTAGCACAATATCAGGCTTATTCGCAAGAATAGTCCTATCTGTGATGATGGCCCGGTCCCAGTAAAGCCTGGTTTAGGAGCAGACTCCATATGGGTGCCTATTGGTGACCATAATGAAAGATGAAATCTTTTACTAATATATTTATTACAGCGGAACGTGCCATACAGTTGGCGGGCAACTAGTGACTGGTTGAAAAATCTTATTCACTACATAATATAGTTACAATACAACATTGCGAAGTTTACATGTGTGTGCGCAGCACACCTACAATACTTCCCCCTTTACAAAAAATGAATACAAAAAACTTAAAACTATACAATGAATATAAACTTAAAACTAACAACAAAAACTTGCTAATGCGCTTGTGCGCAGGGCTGTACGGAGACCCCCGCGAAAGGGGTGGCGGCCGCGGCGGGCGCGGGCACATGCTGCAGACTGGTGCTAGAAGCACCTATCATCTGACCCATATTCTGGCCCGATATCGGAACGCCTGTCATTAACACCTGATGACGAAGCCAGCTTTTGAACTTCTTATTAAACTTTACCCAAATAGTGTACAGGATTATCGCCCCCATAAAACTGGCTATCACATATAACCATGTTTGAAAATTATCCACTTTATTCTCTACAGTATTTTGAGCCTGAGAAACAATAACTGGTTTTTCTTGAAAATTACCCATAGTAAAAATCGTAAAACTTATCGCGCTAATGCTATCGCAAAGGAAGTATTTCGTGGCGTTGCTTCGTTACCATCACATTCCTTTAATACATATGCAGGCTTTAATCTGTCGATAGAAATATGTACCTGTCTATCGGGTAATTGAATTAGGTAAACTTTTGAGCCCCCTTTTTTATCACGCGGTATGGACCGTCGTAGGGTGGTTTCAAAGGTTTACGTATTGAATCGTCCCTAACAAAGACATATTCACAGTTACGTAAGTCCTTGTGCACAAAAAAACTATGACAGTTACGTGAATCGTCGGATGTAGGCTTATAACTACGAATAGTATCTCTAATCTTATCCACTAAACAATAATCATTGACGTTACGGTTGTTCGAAGAGCTGTCATAAAAGTCTCCCGGTAGACGTAAGTTTCGTCCGAACGTTAACTCGGCGGCGCTAACCCCTGAGTCACTGCGGGCGGCCGCGCGAAGCCCAAGTAATACTGTGGGTAGCTCTTCCACCCAGGACCCATGTGACAAGCGAGCTGAAAGTGCTGTTTTTAAAGAACGATGCCAACGTTCAACTGCGCCATTGCTTTGCGGATGATAAGGAGTAGTTCGAATTCTATTAACCCCCAACATTTTTAACAGCTGGTTAAAAAGACTACTCTCAAACTGGCGACCTTGGTCGCTAGTTAACTTTATCGGGCAACCGTAACGACAAATCCAACCTTCATATAAATGTTTGGCAACAGTTTCTGCCGTAATGTCTCGTAACGGAAAAGCTTCAGGCCACCTGGTCCTCCTATCAATTATCGTGAGTAAGTATCTATAACCATCTGGTGAGATCTCAAGAGGGCCAACGATATCGACGTGCACATGCTCAAAACGCTCTACTTCCGGAAACTTAGTCAGATTCGATACCGTATGTCTGTTAACTTTAGAACGTTGACATTGTATGCACGTTTTTGCCCACAAAGAAACATCACGATTCATACTAGGCCAGAAATACTTTTTGGCTAACATCTTTCGCGTAGAACGAATTCCAGGATGGCTCAAATTATGTAAACTATCAAAAGCTAGGCGTCGAAACTTTTCCGGTAGGTACGGACGAGCTGTATCAGTAGACATCTCACAAAAAATAGACTTATTTAACATAGGTATAACTAGTTCCTTTAACAAAATATTATCGGTATTTAAACCAGACATAACATTCATGATATAACTGTCGCTACGCTGCTCATTTGCAATGTCATCGAAATTCAACGCAGTTGGCATAGTCACGGCTTCGATGCGCGATAAGGTGTCAGCTACGATGTTATTCGTACCGGTTATATGTCTTATATTTGTAGTGAACTCACTTATGAAAGCTAAATGTCTCGTTCTCCGAGGCGTTTCGCTTTCATCGCGTCCTACCTTTTGAAATGCAAAAGTTAAAGGTTTATGGTCCGTATACACGGTTATTTCTTGCCCTTCAAATAATTTCCGAAAATGTTTTATAGCTAAGTATATAGCGAGCAACTCGCGATCGTATGTGCTATATCGCTGTTGGGTGGTGGTCAATTTTTTTGAGAAATAGCCCAATGGTTTCCAGCTATCTCCTTCCTTTTGTTGCAAGACTGCTCCCACGCATGTATTAGATGCATCAGTCATTAAAGCGAGTGCGGAACCCACTCTAGGGTACGTCAATGTAGCGGCCTGTGTGAGACCTGCCTTACATTGCGTAAATGCTTCGTTCGCACTATCCGTCCAGACGATGGGAGTCTTATCATTTTTCTTTGAGCTTTTAAGATATTTATTTAATTCTGTTAGATATAAAGTTGCGTTGGGAAGATGAGCTCGATAAAAATTGACCATACCGAGAAAACGTCTTAGTTCTGCAACAGTTTTCGGCTTCGAAAATTCCACAATTGCCTGAACCTTATCTTGCAACGGCCTGACGCCGTCGGTACTAATCTCGTGTCCTAAAAATTTTAGTTTAGTTTGTCCGAAACGACATTTTGCCAAATTAATTGAAATTCCATATTTATTAAGCCTTTTAAAAATAATTTCTAAATGTTGCCTGTGTTGAACTTCGTTGTCACTAGCTATAAGTAAGTCGTCTAAATAACAAAAAACAAAATCAAGACCTTGTAAAATGGAGTTCATAAAGCGCTGGAAGGTTTGTGCTGCTCCGCGCAAACCGAAGGTCATTCGAGGAAACTCGAAAAGTCCGAATGGTGTTATGATAGCGGTTTTCTCCACGTCACCTGGTGCGACAGGTATAAAATGATAACTTCTATTGATGTCTAATTTTGAAAATATCTTTTTATCCGGAAGAATAAAAGTAAAATCGTTCAAGCGAGGAATCGGGTATCTGTCGGGCTTTGTTATCGCATTCAGCTGGCGATAGTCCCCACAAGGTCTTATATCTCCATTCTTTTTAGGAACTACATGGAGCGGACTAGCCCACGCGCTCTTTGAAGGACGACAGATGCCCAGTTCTTGCATGATGCGAAATTCTTCTTTAACTTTTTTATACCTGTCAGGTGGCAACGGGCGCGCTTTCGCGTGCACGGGCGGGCCAGAGGTCTCGATATAGTGGACGACATCGTGTTTCGCAGTTTCTCGGAATGACGCTGGTTTAGTGATGTCCGGATACTTTAACAATAAATCCTGATATGGATGATTTACATCAATAGTTTTAACACTAGGTTGAGATACAGTGACAACAGATGCCGAAACATTCAATTCTGTAGTTTTATCTATTAATTTACGCGCGTTTAAATCAACTAATAGTTTGTGGTACGCTAAAAAAATCGGCGCCCAAAATTGGTTGTTTGACATCTGCTACAACGAATTCCCAACGATAAGGTCGGCGTAAGTTTAAGTTTAACACTATTGTCTTGGTACCGTAAGTTGCGATTTCATTGCCGTTAGCTGCGTATAATTTATATTCACTACACTGATTTAGACGATCTTTTCTCACGGCTGGTAAAACAGACACATTGGCACCGGTGTCAACTAAAAATCTAAGTCCGGAGTTACTGTCTGACACACACAAACGATTGAATGGAAAAACGGTACAGACCTGAAGACCCTCGGACTGTACCTCGCTGCTCAGTTTTCCGGCTGTGTTGTTTTCCACGCGCAAGGCTTTGTACACCTGTTGGCCTTTTCTCGGAACCTGTAATGGTAAAAGCATAAGTAGTTCTCCTTCCGGGGACGGCAGGGACTGCTACGGCGCCTGGACTGTGAACGACGCCGGTTGCGATCAAGGGCGCGGGACCGCGACCTCTGCTGATCGATCCGGTCCACGGTAGCCTTTATTTTAGCCACCTCAGCTCTCAACAGGGCCAAGTCATAGGCGGTAGTAGATGCTGGCGCTGGCACGGTGTAAGTAGCGGTGGCGGCATAGGAAGGCCGCACAGCCTCCATGACGTTATCTGCAACTGCTGCTAGGTTGTCCAGGTCCTTGGAGTCGGACACAGTTAGCACGGCTCAGACTTGTGTCGGAAGACGACCCTGCCACAAGACGCGAAGGGTTTCATCAGGAACCTTGTCAGTAGCGAGCTCACGCATCCGCCGAAGCAGCTGAGATGGTTTCTGGTCGCCCAGCTAGAGCTGGAGCTCGCTCATAAGCTTCTCGATCTGCCTCGACATTGACTCCTCATAGATGTGGAGTAGCCGAGCCTTGAGTGCGTCGTACTTGTAGGTAGGAGGCGGGTTGAGTAATATGTCCGTCACTTGCGCGATAACCTCCTTACTTAGCTTAGACACGACCAGGTCAAACTTCGCCTCATCACTCAACCTCTGAGGTGCGAGGATAGCTTCCGTGCGTACGAACCATACGCGTGGCTGGTCCGTCCAAAAGTCTGCGAGGCGAGACTGTAGGGACACTGCATCTACACCTGGCGCCATAATGGGCGGTTGCACGGGTGGCTGGATGTCTTGAACGGGTGGCACGTTAACAGGCGGCACGTTCTGTGACGTAGGCGGAAACGGCGCACTCATGTTACTATATCTATTGTCCACCGATCACAACCACGCGAATATTGCCCACTACTGCATTAACATCACATAGACCACTTCGGTCATCTTGATCACGTCGGGGTCACCAGTTTAGGTGCTTACTCCATATGGGTGCCTATTGGTGACCATAATGAAAGATGAAATCTTTTACTAATATATTTATTATAGCGGAACGTGCCATACAGTTGGCGGGCAACTAGTGACTGGTTGAAAAATCTTATTCACTACATAATATAGTTACAATACAACATTGCGAAGTTTACATGTGTGTGCGCAGCACACCTACACTGGCACGATCATTTTCGAGCACGGCTTCCGAAAAGTACTTATAATAAGGCAGTTTCCGATCCACGAGACCGTATCAGCTCGAGCGAGCTCCTGGTGTACCCAGAGTTAGAAAGCGCCGAACAACCGGAGATGACATACCTAAGTGACTCACCGGGATAGCGACAAGCTCGACAGATGTCGACGGTGCCATCCTTTAGGATTTATCTCCGATAGTTGTTGCTCTTAATAACTTGATCCTGCATTGCACAGACAAAACCTTCGGTTTCCCGGTTGAGGGAGGCGACTGTATCTATGAAAGGCTCATGCAGAGCCTTGTAGAACCTCCTGGAGCTCCTTCTCTCTCCATACGGTCTTCCAGTCGGAAATGCTATCTACTGCTGGGTACTGCCGTTACTCTTTGCCTAAGGATAGAGGACTAAGCTCTTTATCACAAGAAATGACGACACTATATAATGATAGATCATCCGATCACTTCAGCACGTAATTACGGAGGCTGCACACTTCGTGATTATGCATGGTGAGCGCGCTTAAAAAGCCATGTCCACCATGCTTTCGCGGCAAGTACAGCCTATAGCTGTAATAATGTTGTTAAACATCTCAAACGATATTGTGAGAACTGAGAGTGTATGACAGCGAAATTAAAGTGGTTGGTAAGTTATGGGACATGCCAACTTAGTTTCACAGGAACTTGTCTTTTTTTGAAGTATGTATTTTAGCAGGCGAGCGGGTGTACATGCGAGCGTGCATGCATGCTTGCATGCGTACCTTATGTATGGGGCAGGGGAAGGGTCTATTCGCTCGCTCAGATTTTTATAATACCTTATGATCATCATTGCTACAGCCTGTCGGAATTACACTGCTGACAGGTCACATTTTGTCGTAGTTGCCACACTTGGAAAGCGGGTTTTTATTGTTTTAGTTTAAAAAACACATTAAAATATAAGCGTGCTAACAGACCACGTAATGATAAGTGGCTGCTGCAGTCGACTTCAAGCAAAGAAGACAACATGCTCTTCTACCCTTTAAACTGAGCGTCAAATGAAGCCAATGTTACAATATTCTAGACGAAGAAGGAATACAAGAAACTTGGCATAACGCAACTCATTCGCTAATCTTCGTTTATTAATCATTTACACAAATAAATAAAATCATCTATACAAATAAATAACATTGAGGTATCTGTTTATAATGTCAAAATAACAGCTTTTTACTAAATGCATATTATGAAAGTATATACGGTACTTATAACAAAAAAAAAATAATTTAAAAATTTTCGTCTGTCTGTCGGTCTGTTTGTTTCGGTTAATTTCCGAAATAGCTGGACATATTTCGACGGGACTTTCACTGGCAGATAGCTGATGTCATAAGAAATGACATAGGCCAGTAACTTAAAAATGAGGATTAGGGTTCCGCACACAATGTCGCGTAGAACATTTATTAAATAATAATAAAGGAAATTGAAACTTGACTAATAATAAAATGCGAATGTTCTGTGCTTTACATAAACTCAAATTGCAAGAGCTATCGCTGCAGCACTCTCTCGTAAATATACCACTTCATTTTGCGAACTGCTTTTATATAGTCTTTCAATTTAACTCCGTATTTAAACTGAAAATTTTGTCCATTTTACTGAAATTTTACTGCGAAAAGGTTTTAATATTAATGCTTTCTCGAGTGTTACGCGTTTGTAGAATCCTTTTTAGGTGTAGAGATAAAGAATCTAAGTCTAAGTGACATAGGCCTTACGCTCTGTCTATGATAGCCATTAATTATTAACTTCATTAAGTAAAGACATCGTTAGAGCCTGATACAAAAGCCTATTATAAAGCTCATTTTATCCTCAATAGACCGGTTGTTTAACTCGATACAGCGTTATTCATGTTAAGTTAATGCCTTCGTAAATCTTCGAACGTTAATTTATAACATATTAACTTTATTTGAGTTTGTATTTTTTATGTGATCGTATATTAGCGGTATAAAAAGGATCTTGTAGTTGCAGGGTAAAAAGATCTGCTTACCCCGTATCGTCCCATGGGTCGTCAACTAATGATTTTTCAAATAGAGAAAGAAATTATTAAAGTTTAACAAAGTAGTGAAAACTTGGAATTAGATAAGGTCAGTTTAAATTTATAGTACTCGGCAGAGTTCTCTGTATAAAGTTCGAGTCATATAAGTATAAAATGTTTAAATTAATAAGAATACGAATACTTAGTAACACATATATTTATTCACTTACAACACGATAGTATAAATAAAGATCTCAGATTTTAACTGTCGCTACCAACTAGCTTAATTAGCCGTTCAATCAACATCCTAGCCTCTTTACTAAACAGCGCCGTTCAACTAGCGGCCTGAATGATATTTAGCCGTATCGTTTATTACAACATTTACTGCCAAAGTGTTTATATAGAGATTCAACATTGCCAGTATTATTTGCAGATGACTTGTAAATACTTATAAAAAGTAACGACAACATTAGCTCTGAAGCCCTTATCTACGATACACTTCATAATGTCACTCATTGGCTTGATAGCCATAAACTAGAAATAGATCTTAAAAAGACAAAAATTTTACAATTTCGTCCATATAAATAAACTACCCCTAAAAACTAATATTCAATTTCAAAATACCCTAATAGAAGAAATAGACTCGTTCAACTTGCTTGGACTTAGTGTAGATACACATTTAAACTGGAAGTCGCTCATTGAAAAAATTAAATGCAAACTCTCTAAATTTACATGTGCACTTTATCAAATTAATCATAGCACAAATTTAGAAACCGCACTTTCCACATATTACGCGTATGCATTTTCATGGCTTAAATATGGCATTATTCTTTGGGGTAATAGTGTTAATGATGATGAATAGTTCATTTTACAAAAAAAATGTGTTAAGATACTTGCCAGAATAGATAACCGACATAGCTGCCAACTCTACTTCATTAAATTTAAATTATTAATCTTAGTTTCTATTTACATAAAATATATAAGTAACTTCGTATTCAAAAATAAACACTTCTTCACCCAGATTAAAGAAACACACAATGTAAATACAGGTTACATACATAAAGACAGGTTATATTTTCCCCCATCGAGAACCAAAATGCTCAATTGTAGCCCATATTACATGACAATTAAAATATTCAATAAACTACCCATAAATATAAAATCTGAATTTAAATTAAGTTCATTCAATAAAAAAACTTCATGATTATCGTATGTCTAAACGCTTTTACACGCTCACTGAATTTTTTGATATTTAATTACTAAACAGTAGATTACTAAGTATTAAATAAAAATTTATTTTCAAAATAGCCAAATACATGTTACTTTACATGAGCCAACTTGCATAAATTGTTGTGAAGATTATAATGATGTTACAGAGTTATAACTCCATTTTATTATTTTATTGTATATTTCTTGTATATTGCAACGCCCGACAGGGTCTATAATGGTCACTTTAACTGCACAAAAATGTACTGTACTTAGACGCAATAAACGATTTGAATTTGAATTTAATAAAATGGCTGGCTAATGCTTAGATCATTCGTATTGTTACGAGCTTGAGGTTCGTGACAATAAAAATTGCCGATAGAATTACCAAAATTAACTCTTTAATTCACTTTACACTAATTAAACTTAAAGCACTAATAATTAATCACACTGATTCACTTTATTCCGCACCGAAGCTTCGCTTGTCTCGCCAAATTCAATACTTCCCCGATCGCATCTTGCAGCGCCTATAAATACAAATTAGCACCGAAACATCCAGAATATTCAAGTAAACACGCGCAAGGACCCGAGAGTTCGAGTGTCGACTTCTAGAAGCTTAGTTCTTCGTTCCGAGACTAGATGGCGCTGTCGGTTGAAAGATTAGTGATGTCATTTTCTGGAAAGCTCCCCTCGCTCTCGTCCCTGACACTAGATGGCGCTAGTGCCGGATACATGACGTCGACTTATTCGCGCAACAGTATGATAGAGTGAAACAGCACCGTTTAACTAGCGGCCTGAATTATAATCAGCCCAAACATTTTAACCGACACGTCTAATATAACATTTCATGTCTAATTATGCACTATGCGTTATATATTATATAAATATACGCGGCTTTCCACCACCACACCTACCATCAAATTTGTTGTTTGCCGACGTCATATTGACAGTTTGGAGATTTTCAGCAGTAGGTGACAAAAAATGGAACTAAATTGAAATGAACAGGCGAGTCAAGTAATGAAACGTCATCGATCCAAGTAATTTGCCTAGTTGTTTGATCAAATGGCATTTCATTCAGGCCGCTGTCTGGTTCCGATGATGTTGGTGCTATACCTATGCAGCTCTTACAGTTTCATTGGCCTCAGGACTTGCGGCCTGAGGGTCGCAAGCTTAAAATAAAATTTGAAATGTCTGCATCGATCTGCATCGTTACACGCGTAACGGTGCTCGCCTACAGCAGTCGAAAGTGCACGTAGATGAGTTATCTAATCGCTCCTCTTCATAATCGGCGATTACAAACGATTACGCACGAGCACGATCGTATAGAGGGCGTACTCGGCCCTACTCGCCGATCATCGTCTATGATCGCCTCGATCCGTGATTTGTCGGTTTTTCGGGCACGCATCAAAGGTAATCGCCGGGTCGTCGCGTTGAGGTGCTCACACGATCGCCGATCATTCATCCGCCGTCAGACAGGGAAGCGTTGCACACGTGCATGTACTAGTTAACTCAGTACATACAAATGGCTAGTGTGTGGTCAAGTGAAGAGATACTCAAGTTCATTGAAGTTTATCTATCAGACATGTTCCGAAATTTGGAATCCGAGACACAAATGTCACCACATTTATATAATGGTTGTATACCGCTATTAAATAAATTGTTGCAGCAGCAATACACTCCACGTCCATCTCGATGCTTGCTGTTTGAAAACTACTAATGTTGATTGTGTGTATGCTTGCATGATGATCGTGCCGATTGTGAATGATCACACGATGAACGATCATCGTTGATAGTGAAGTGCAGGCTGCAGGCATAACGGCCGTCCGAACCGGGGGTTGCGTGCCCCGGCCCTGACGAGTTAGCTGAGCTGCTAGTTGAACAGCGCTGTTTTGTAAAGAGGCTAGGCTGTTGATTGAATGGCTAATTAAGCTAATTGGCTGCGTCATATTTACAATCTGAGATGCACATGTATTGCTGCTTATGGAGCTCATGCATATTTAGCATAAAATATTTAAAAAAAATATTTAGTATTAAAACAATATGATTAATTTTACAGCTATAAAGTTAACAAATCAACTAGCAGATTTTAGAATAAACTTTTCCAAAGCTGTAGTTCACCAACCGCTTCGCTACAAATGCGACGTTATTTGGGTCAATCGAGTAGTATGGAATCGGAATGGAGCGACTCAAATAGCGAAAGTAATACAACAAAGTTCCTATTTTTTTACAAGCTTTATATTAACTTGCTTTCACTGTATGTATTTCTGGTTTAAAATTTTTAATCAAGTTTTTGCTTGCTTCTTAATTGCCTTGGCTACCTGAATACGAACCTGAAATGATTACAGGAACACACTGAAGTAAACGCAATATTATTGAAATTAATATCTTGAATGTAGTGTCACTATGCACTTAGTTTGTTATAAACATGCTGATATAATTATCGCTGGATGCAAGCCTGTCAGACAGTTGCGCGAACGCAGCACAACAAAAGCTGTTTATAGTAATACAAGAAAAAAGATATAATAAATTTATCTCCTGTTTAAGTTTTACTCTATCGCCTCTTACGATACCTTCGGGATAATAATTGTGTAATCGATTCTCTAACGCTGCTAGTTACTTTATGACGACAGTACTTGCCTACTTAAATGTTATTTATGCGCAACGAAGCGGGTGGGTTACAGCCATCGAACTATATTACTAGCGTATAGAACAGACACCCCGAACCAATAGTTTGCTTCATTTTGGTAAGAGTAAGAACTAAAGATTGCTGCAGCGCTAAAATAATAGTTACGTCGTCTAACCAAACTATTAAAACATGCAGCGCTAGTTTTCATTAGGGGTCAGTTTTCTGTCGACCAAAACGTCATAAGCGGCAGGAAGTTCATGGCGCTTACGCGTATCGTCCAAGGTAGTGTACAATAAGTCGCTCCCATAGATTTTACATTTTTCCCGATTCTCGTGAGCATTGTCACAACGCGAAAAACTTTTAAAAAAGAGTTTTAAAAGTTTTAATGTCTACTTAGTGATGAAATATTAAACCATCACTTTTTTTGGTCTCTTGGAGGATTTACTGCGGTCTTTAAGAACACAACCAGGTATTTTAAAGTTGTTATTTATACGAAGCGAATACAACTGGTCTGTGTGGGCGTAGGACACTCACTAAACAGTTGCGGTACAGTGTACCGCAAAGCTTGGCGCAAAATCATGCACGGCGTTGTCTTATCTATACGTAGTAGTAATACCTCATTGTTTACAGCTATGGATGGCCTTTGATTAATAGAACATAACGCAACATTAAGCGACCCTATGTAGGCGACGCAAGGGAGAGTTGCTAGTTATAACTTAAATAAGAAGCAAGCTTTTTGAGCTGCACTTAACTCAAAAGAAAACGGAAGTATGAAATAAAAAAAATATTTTCTGTTCACAAAATGACTGAATATTTCACTAGAGTAGCGCTTCAAAAACGCTGCGACTTGAATATATATTATGTTAAAAATCACTTGCAGCCTCTGTCCACATTTTTGAAATCTCCAGTTGCAATTTATATGAATGTAAATATATTAAAATGAAATGGATAATTTATCATTTTTTATGAACAGTAGATAGCAAACAACCTACTCTATTGTTGCAATAATAATATCCTCCACATCGAATTTCGATCATGGCAGCCCCCATTTTTTTCGAAACTATCCATCAGCGCAAGACAAAATATAGTATATTATGTGATACGTAGTATAGTGCACAACTCTCATAGTTCAATGGAACAGCACGACGGTGATAGATAATCGCAGAAACAACGGCTTCATGTGTTTTCAAAGCATGGGGGTGAAACACTGCTAACTTCCTGACTCTGTTCCATCTTCCGCAGGGGTGACAAAGCGTTGGCAACTCAATCTGTGATCGAAGATAAATATTAGTGTTTATGGGCCGAAGTATTTATTTATCAATAAACTGTGTGTTAATTTTTTTATAGACCTTATTGTGGGTAACATTTAGTTTATAGAACATGCTTATCACAATTATTACCATGAACTATGTGTTAAAACATAGTGATACACATTCTATATAATTAAGTGACTCTTGCTCAAATACTCAAACGCAGCTAAATTTTAAGACACCGCTAAGTCTCGTGCTGTCTCTATCACTTTAAGTCAAAGTGACTGCGACAACACGAGACTTAACATCTTAAAATTGAGTCGCGTTTGAGTATTGCCATCTGGCAGCTGACTCGTTTGGTAAGATTCCTGCTTGGTTAAATCTGTTCTCTGCCGTTTAATTACAAGTAATACTTATGAAGGTATACTACCAATATTTATAATAAAAAAATGTCTTTAACCTGTACATTTCAGTTTCTATTAGTGTTGTATAAACCAAGGAATTACAAGATAATGTTAGGCAAATAACTTTTAAAAATTAAATATGAGCTACTCTAAATTAAGCGTATTTTGTTCTTTGAAGTCTTTTCGTATAAATCGTAAGTGCTTTATTAAATGGTTCATTAAGGACGCCACTTGAGACTCTTTGAAGTATTTATAAGGTAAATAATCGAAAAACTTTTACATTTCGTTAAACTGCGAATTTGGTCGTTTACCAAAGTAAACATCTTGAATAGGAAAAGACTAGAAAGAGAATAAAAACCACGTTATATACTTATATACTATAATATAACTATAAAAAAGAACTTCATAGACTGGTATTCGTTACGTGGTAGAGCTTTGGCCCCCGCTATGATATGGTTGTAGCAGGAATGGGTCGATTTGACGGGGAAAGACCACACTGTCACAGAATAATATTATAGTGTGTGAAAGCAGCTTATAGGAATAGAAAGTGTCTCAAAATTTCGATATTATAAAAATTAAAAAAAAAGTATAAACATGTATATCTACACACCCTACTGCTAGGCACAGGGTTCCTATCATTTACAAGAAGGTTTTTGATAAGGGGAGAGTCCGCTGCTCTGCCATTTGTGTTAGCGGACTTTATACGAGTAGGTATGTCCACACATGGCAGTAGGGATCAAACTGAAACTCTACTCACAAATTAAAAGGCGAGTGGCTATACCCTGACCTACTTGTACCACGGCTCCGCGTTTAATTGTCCATTAATGTTAGGAATTTATGAAATAAATAATTAAAAGAGTACTTAAGGATCTTAAGCGGGCTTTTAGTTTACAAAACAAACATAAAATAATAATTGGTTCAATAATCTTATAGTTCTTAGAAGCAAAAAAGCACCCACCGTAAATATCGCAGTACGCAAACAACCCGTGTGATACCCGCCGGTTCGATGAAATTCTTAATTGCAACTTTAAGTGTGATTCACTACGTGCTCGGTGGTGAAGAAAAACATCATAAGGAAACCTGCAAGTCAGAAAAATAAGAAAAAAATAACTATTTCGAAGACATGTGAAGTCCGCCAATACGATATTGCGCAGCGCGGCAGATCATTCTTTGCCCTAAAAACCTCCCAAAAATGGCCGCCTGTGCCCAGAAGTAGCACGTATATCGGCTGATACTTTACTTTATATTAATATATATTTGGTTCATTTCAAATAATCGCCTAGTAAAGTATAATTAACTTTCAGAAACATTTAGTTAAAATCTATGAAATATGTAACTAGGGCGCTGACAAGTCCCGGTTAGGCTTGTTGAAACAATTTTAGTCGATATTTATTGTTGATGGCAACGGAAGAAATATGCCTTAATCTTGAACATATATATGTCTGAGAAAACTGTAGTTTTCAAAACACGTTTTTGAAAAATGTTCTCAATACAACAATTGTAAGCTAACTTCTTAAAATGACCTGCCAGAATAAATATCTGTGTCTACAATTAATAACAATAACGTATCATATTTTAATACACAAGATTGTTGTTTTTTTTTTTCGATTACTTACCATATTTTAGAGTTTTTTAAGTAATTCATTGCTTTTTTGTTATTTTGTAATAGGAAAATCGCAAATTTTTGAAGGTATATTGATAATATAAAATTGACAAAATATTGTACATTATTTCATTGTAAAAAGATAAAACACTATTATCTTTGGCATAAATGTGTTTGTATGTGCGTATTATCTCTATTTTCTGAACTTTTTACTACAACGCTCGTCATTTTAATCAAAAAGATTTGTACTGGCGTCATTTAAAAGTTAATTTGGGGTCTGACTTTCGAACCCAAATTGCCGCCCTCTAAAATCTGCCTTCGCCTCCCTTGCTATGGTACTTGATATTTTTGTGACGTTTAAATATGAAACGTTTACATTTAAAAATTTTGTCATTTGCCATAATAATAAAATAATTTTAGACTACTTTTGTTAAAATTGTTTTACTATACGAAAGCAGGATTATTTTGGCATCCATATACCTCATTATTATTGATCCAACTGTCATGTCGGTTGAATCTTTTCTGCGTAATCTACACCCATTTTTCTTACAATAAGTTGAAACGATACGATGTAATATGATTATAATTGCAACAGTTATAATGAAAAATATTTAAGAATATGTGTACATTTATTCATCTTTCTTTTTCGCTAATGCTACTTTATCGAATTACACTGTTCTTAGAAAACAACTCTGCACTAGCTGTTTACTAAAAAGTTTGGTCATGAAGTTAGGAACGAGATTAATAATACAAAGTTTCTTATTGCATTACAATTTAATTGACCCCAGTTAAATATTTTACTTTTATGTATTACATAAATATCATATTAAATCTTATGCTCGTATACTTTTTCGATTGTCTTATAAATGAAGAAATAGTATGTCTGTTTAGCAGTACATAATATTATAATATACTTGGATGATTCATGTAACTAGCGACGTGTTTAATATGTAATCACAAATCAGCCTTTTCAACGCATATTTATTGGGTGATTTTCTTATGCAATCGGGCAAGGAGTTGCAAAGACGTGTTGCCTAAATTGTGAAAAAGTTAGCATAAAACTCAGTGAAGTGCGCTGGATTACAGATTATGTTGTAAAAATTAGTTATTTTAATTTACTTTCCTCGCATAGCAATACGTTTGCACAGACTTTGTTTTTGTAAAAAAAAAAGATAAAAATTGCTTATTTATCACTAACTCATCAACGACGAACAAAACACAGCTCGATAAATTGGCTTGATATATGGACACAATTTGAACTTGCCCATACCATAGTAAATACCGTTACAGCCTATTAAAGTCCACAGCTGAACATGTTCCTTAATGTCCATAGTATCGCGAATCATCCTTTGAATCGGTGTTCTTTAGCGGTCGGTTTTTTTTAGGATTTGTGGTCTATCAAATATTATAATAATGGTTGGAACGATCCCGAACATGTTGACATACTGCAGCACATCAGCGATATTTTCTTTTACGTGGGTTTTTATTTATATTTTGACCACATTCACAAGCATCAAGCATTTACACTCCTGCATCTTGTAAAGGGATATTAAATTTGATGAATGCGTAAGAACTAACTTATCTTCTTCGACGTCTTGTATGTTCTTATGGAAGCCCGCTGTTGTCTGTGACTCCTCTGACATATGATAGTACAGCAGACACAGGGTCGACTGAGGCCAGTTTCACTCGGTCGCTATGACGGAGGCGCGGGACCCGTAGATTGTTGTCGTGCAAAACTTGCTTGACGTGTTGGAGCTCGGCGGCCAAGTGTTAATTGTCATAGATCCCTTGTACTCTCCACGGTACCACGGTGCCGTAAGTACCACACTGTAGCTAATAATAATAATATATAGGCGTAGGGAAATGACGACCCCATCGCCCGCTGACATAACAGTTAAGTAACAAAACTGCTACATCGGTGCAGTCAGTCAGCTCCTTGCCAAGAGGTGTAAGCGCCGTGCCTCGGCAGAACTGCGAGTGCAAAGGCCCGTTTGTGCTTACGGCTGTATAATGAAACGGTGCCGAGCCTGGGCGTCTCCCGTTAATTGACGCCCATAAATGGATGATTGAGAAAAAAAATAGATTATATAGGGCCGCTGCCTGGGGGTCGCCGGGGCGCGTCTGAAACTGGCGCTGAACGCGGCAGCATGCGGGCCGCCAGCCGAGCGCGAGGAGCTGCACGATCACCTAGCAGCCCTCCGCATCCATCATCCCCACCAGAAGGCTTGGTGTTGGCTGGGTCTTCTCGGACCCAGCAAGCGGCACCCGCCGCTGGTGGAGCACGTCGCATGCGTTGGAGAAAAATTATAAACGAAAACGCATTGCGGGCGTACTATAGGGAGAAAGGCGAAGAAACTGCAGGGATAAAAAGCAATGCATCCGAGCCCTATACGCTATAGGGCTCGGATGCATTGCTCTTTTGCAGAGCCGGAGCCGTCTATTCCCGTCACGGAAAAAAACCTGGCAGACCAAGTACGGTAAATCATGCGCTCTAAAATACTTGATGATGCCGAACTCGAACGACTACGACGTGAGGCTACTCCCTCATCAAATGAATCGGCTATGGCTGGGGATGCGGCCCCTCAGGTGGCAGACCAGCATCCACACATGGAAGCCGCCATGGATTTTCCAGTTGTGGTTGATTCGGACGATGATGAAATAGTCTCCCACGAACTAGAGCAAATGAGGAGCGTATTGAAAGAGGCGATTTTAGAAATACACAGCATGCCTCTCGAAAATCGACCGCGACTTCCCCGCGTACCCCTAAGCAAGCGAAATGAAAGTGAGGGCTCTTAACCCTATGCTGGTGACCTATTTGGAACAGGATAGACCTTGGACAGCCTGGACCTTTGCGAGACGAACTTAATTATTTTTGGCACCGCAGTGACAGTTTGCCGTATTATTGGCGCCAAAATTCCTATGGCTGGACGCGCTACGAGACAAAGTAGCGTCAAAGTAGAATCGAGAACCGTATCGCAAAGGCAAGGGCCGTTATCTGCAGACTGACAAGCTTCAGGTCGGGTAATAATAGACCAACGGTTGTGCGCAACGTTAGAATGGCGTTTGCTGGGATATATATATATATATATATATATATATATATATATATATATGTATATATATATATATATATATCAATTTGTATCAGCTGGATATCACGCAGAAACTAACGGAGCGCATAGATGACCTGAAACAAAAGGTCGCTACTTGAAGGAAGCGGATTCGACCATTTACCGAGGGGTCCAAGCGGTTCAAAGCAAATCGTTGAAGCCAGAGGCGGGAATTTGAAGCCGTCCCAGGACCAGATCAGGCCGACAATGTTGCATTCTGGCGTAGTTTGTGGTTAGAGCCCGTAAACCACAGCGAGGTCTCTTGGATGGAAATTGTGGTAAGGCAGGGTGCGAGTGTTACGACTATGGACCCCGTCACCATAACGCTGGAAGACGTGGCTGAGACGCCCCTTAGGGCCCCGAACTGAAAAAGTCCGGGACTCGACAGGCTGCATCATTACTGGCTGAAGGGGTTCGTAGTGTGTAACACTGTGCTCACCCGAAAGTTTCAAGAGGCTCTCGACCAGAAGTCACTCCCGAGCCTCTTCACTACTGGGATCACTCACTTGGTTCCTAAAGATCAGGATACTACAGAACCGAGCAAATACCGCCCCATCACGTGTCTACCAACCATATATAAGACACTGACGTCCATTTTGAGCGCGAGAATCACTCGTCACCTGGAGCTAAATCAGGTGATGTTACGCGCTCAAAACGAATGTCGAGACGGCGGTCGTGGAACCAAGGAACCACTTCTCATTGGCAAAGTGGTGAAATGCGAACGTTGGAACTTCTCCGCCGCCTGGATAGACTACAGAAAGGCATTCGACTCGGTTCCCCATATATGGCTAAAGAAGGTCCTTGACCTGTACAAGATTGATTTTACAGTTAGAGATTTCCTCGAGCCATGTATGGAGCATGTTCTTTGTCATCTGGGTGAGCGGATGATGGCTGCGGAAATCCGCATAAGGATAAGAATGGGTATCTTCCAGGGTGATTGTCTGAGTCCAATCTGGATCTGCCTCTCTTTGAACCCTCTCAGTACTTTACTGAAGGGATCCGGGAGGGGATTTCAGCTTCGGAAAGAAGGTACAAAAGTGACTCACCTTTTCTATATGAATGACCTCAAGTTGTTCGCCTCCAGTCACTCCCATCCTGTCGAATTGCTAAATATCATTTGTGAATTTGGAAATTCTATTAGAATGGAGCTAGGAACGGAGAAGTGTGCAGTCCTCCATGTTGAAAGGGGAAGGGTTGCTAACTCTCAGGGTAGAGACATATATATGCCCGTCAACTTAAGGACAACTTGAGGGCAAGCATATTGCTCCTAACTGCCAGCGCCCTACGCTCCTTCTCTACATCACAATCATCGCTTAAATCGCTCGTTATAATGTGACCAAGATACTTAAAGGTATTAACAATATTTAGGGCTATACTGTTGAGGTATACGGGAGAAACATGATGCGGCGGCTGTTTCGGTGCTGTAAAAACAAGAATGTGACTCTTTTTCGAGTTGTATTTCAACTTTGCAGTTTCTTCGCCTTTCGCCCTATAGTACGCCCGCAATGCGTTTTCGTTCATAACTTTTGTCCAACGCATGGTGCTCCACCAGCGGCAGGTGCCGCTAGCTAAGTCCGAGAAGACCCAGCCAACACCAAGCCTTCTGGTGGGGATAATGGATGCAAAGGGCTGTTAGGTGATCGTGCAGCTCATCGCGCTCGTCTGGCGGCGCGCATGCTGCCACGTCCAGCGCCAGCTTCAGACGCGTCTCGGCAACCCCCAGGCAGCGGCCCTATATAATCTATTTTTTTCTCAATCATCCGTTTATAGATGTCAATTAACGGGACACGCCCAGGCCCGGCCCCGTTTTATTGTACGGCCGTAAGCATAAAAGGGCCTCTGCACCCTCAGTTCTGCCGAGGCACGGCGCATACACCTCTTGGCAAGGCGCTGACTGACTGCACCGACGTAGCAGTTTTGTCACTTAACTGTTACGTCAGCGGGCGATGGGGTCGTCACTTCCCTACGCCTATATATTATTATTATTAGCTACAGTGTGGTACCTACGGCACCGTGGTACCGTGGAGAGTACAAGGGATCTATGACAGTTAACACTTGGCCGCCGAGATCCAACACGTCAAGCAAGTTTTGCACGACAACAATCTACGGGTCCCGCGCCTCCGTCATAGCGACCGAGTGAAACTGGCCTCAGTCGACCCTGTGTCTGCTGTACTATCATATGTCAGAGGAGTCACAGACAACAGCGGGCTTCCATAAGAACATACAAGACGTCGAAGAAGATAAGTTAGTTCTTACCACTCATCAAATTTAATATCCCTTTACAAGATGCAGGAGTGTAAAAGCTTGATTGTGAATGTGGTCAAAATATAAATAAAAACCCACGTAAAAGAAAATATCGCTGATGTGTTCCGAGCACCCACGTTCGGGACAGTCTGCAGTATGTCAACATGTTCAGGATCGTTCCAACCATTATATAACATTTGATAGACCACAAATCCTAAAAAAACCGACCGCTAAACACCAATTCAAAGGATGATTCGCGATACTATGGACATTAAGGAACATGTTCAGCTGTGGACTTTAATAGGCTGTAACGGTATTTACTATGGTATGGGCAAGTTCAAATTGTGTCCATATATCAAGCCAATTTATCGAGCTGTGCTTTGTGTGTTTTGTTCATCGTTAATGAGTTAGTGATAAATAAGCAATCTATATCTTTTTTTTTTTTACAAAAACAAAGTCTGTACAAACGTATTGTTATGCGAAGAAAATAAATTAAAATAACTTATTTTTACAACATAATCTCTATTCCAGCGCACTTCACTGAGTTTTATGTTAACTTCTTCACAGTTTAGGCGACACGTCTTTGCAACTCCTTGCACGATGGCATAAGAAAAGCATCCAATAAATATGCGTTGAAAAGGCTGATTTGTGATTACCTATTAAAGACATTGCTTGTTACATGAATCATCCAAGTATATCATAATATTATGTACTGCTAAACAGACATACTATTTCTTAATTGATAAGACAATCAAAAAAGTATACGAGCATAAGATTTAAGATGATATTTATGTAATACATAAAAGTAAAATATTACTTGTTAGTAAACAGCTAGTGCAAAGTTGCTTTCTAAGAACAGTGTATTTCGATAAAGTAGCATTAGCGAAAAATAAAGATGAATAAATGTACACATATTCTTAAATATTTTTCATTAAAACGGTTGCAATTTTAATCATATTACATCGTACGGTTTCAACTTATTATATAGACCCCAGATTTATAGACGAAAAATGGGTGTAGATTACGCAGAAAAGATTCAACCGACATGACGGTTCATATCAATAATAATGAGGTATATACATGCCAAAGTAATCCTGCTTTCATAGAGTAAAACAATTTTAGCAAAAGTAGTCTAAAATTATTTTATTGTTATAGCAAATGCCATTTTTTTTAAATATAATAGTTTCATATTTAAACGTTACAAAAAATATCAAGTACCATAGCAAGGGAGGCGAAGGCAGATTTTAGAGGACGGCAATTTGAGAACGAAAGTTAGACGAGCATTGTAGCCTAAAAAAATTCAGAAAATAGAGATAATACGCATATACAAACACACTTATGCCAAGAATAATATAGCGTTTTATTTTTTACAATGAAATAATATACAATCTTTTGACAATTTTATATTATTAATATGCCTTCAAAATGTAGGACTTACGTATTACAAAATAACAAAAATGTATTACTTAAAATCTTAAAAATAAGGTAAGTAATGTAAAATAAAAAAACAGCAATCTTCTGTATTCAAATATGATACGTTGTTGTTATTAACTGTATCAACGTACGTTGATAAGGTACACAGATATTTATTCTGGCAGGTCAGTTTAAGAGGTTAGCTTACAATTTTTGTATTGAGAACATTTTTCAAAAACGTGTTTTGAAAACTACAATTTTCTCAGACATATGTTCAAGATTAAGGCATATTTCTTCCGTTGCTATCAAGAATAAAAATTCGACTAAAATTGTTTCAATAAGCCTAACTGGGTCTTGTCAGCGCCTCAGTTACGTATTTCATAGATTTTAACTCAAAGTTTCTGAAAGTTAATAATACTTCACAAGGCGATTATTTGAAATGAACCAAATATATATTAATATAAAGTTACAGCCTTTATACGTGCTACTTCTGGGCACAGGCGGCCATTTTTGGGAGGTTTTTAGGGCAAGAAATGATCCGCCACGCTGCGCAATATCGCATTGGCGGACTTCACATAAAATACATAATACATAAACATTCACGCCTGTCACCCAGAGGGGTAGGCAGAGAATACAGACTTCCATTTGTCACGATCCTGACATACCTCTCTCGCCTCCTTCACATCCATACACCTACGCATACATGCTCGTCGGTTAAGGGTACTCCTAATTTGGCCCGTTTTCAATAAATCGCCTAGGACGTCCCTTTCCGACTCTGCCATTCACTTCTGCAACATAAATTTTCTTTGTCACTCTTTCCTCATTCATTCTTTCCACATGACCAAACCACCGAAGCATTCCTTTCTTAATCCTGGTCACAACATCATCTTGCAAACCACACTCTTCTCTTATTACACAATTTCTTACCCTGTCGTTCAGATTTAGCCCTAACATTCTCCTTAACGACCGCATTTCTACTGCGTTGATTCTACTCTCGTGCTTCTTCTGCCACACCCAACTTTCACTACCATACGTTAAAGTAGGGACCAACACAGCATTGTGAATTGCCATACGTGCCTTTTTTGACGCATTTTGACTCTTCACAATAGAGTGCAGGGCCCCATTTACTCTATTTCCCGCATACACTCATCGTTCTATATCCTTATCATATCTCCCATCCCTGCTAAATACGCAGCCCAAATATACAAACTCATCTACTTGGTCGATCAACTCCCCCTTCTATTCTTATTTCACAAATCGTTTTACTTTCTTCTCTTTCAAAAACCATAACCTTCGTTTTACTTGCGTTTACTTTCATACCCCTTTCTTTTAATGATCTGCTCATTAATGTAACCATCATTTGCAACTCGGCCGCCGACGACGCAAGAATAACTTGATCATGGGCGTACAAAAGGCATTTGACGGTTAACTCACCCATTCTTAATCCGCATTCTTCAACTTTCAGATTTTGCAAACAACTGTCCATAAATAGGTTGAACAGCCACGGGGAAGCCACACAGCCCTGTCTGACACCTTTATGGATGTAAAACCAGTCCGAGTAGACCCCGTTGATCCTAACACAAGCACTAGAGTCCTTATAAAGAGACTCCAATGCCTGTAACAAGCCAGCGCTCAACCCAAATGAGTTCAGTGTTTGCCATAGCACATCCCTATCCACTCTGTCATAGGCCTTTTCCAAGTCCATGAACGCACAAAAAACCTTTTGGTTTTTGGCCAAAAACTTCTCCGCGATCATGCGCATGGAAAATACTTGATCTGTACATCCCATTCCCTTTCTAAATCCCGCTTGCACATCCCAAATTTTTCCATCAGTTTCTTTCATGACCCTTTCAATCAGTACCTTAGCATATAGTTTTCCCACAATGGTAAGAAGGCTGATGCCACGGTAGTTTTTACAGTCCCGCTGCGACCCTTTTCCCTTATATACTGGGACTATCACGGCTATGCACCAGTCTACCGGTACCCGCTTCAGTTCCCAGCATAAATTAAACAAGGTGTGCAGCAGGCCTCCCACGATTTCCTCTCCAGCCCTTAGCATTTCGAGTGAAACTCTTTCCTCTTCTTTAGAAGTTTCTACTTCACTTAGTACACACGTTGTCTCCTCACTCATAAACACGCTTTCAAAATATTCCTTCCATCTCTTTAAACTCAAAATTTCATCATTCAAATTATAGCCATTCTCGTCTCTTATAGCATTCATCATAGGCTGTTTTGAATGTCCCCTGGCAGTTCTTACAAGTTTCCAGAACATTTTAATATTTGCCTGGAAGTTATCCGATATTCTTCTATCATTCTTATCCGTTCCTTCTTGCTTTTTTCTTTCTACTACTTCTTTTACTCTCTTATTAAGATGTCTAAAGACTGCCTTTTTTCTTTCGATATCATCATTCGTACCGCTAGAATTACCAGCCTTTGTTGCTAGTAAATCTAGCCATGCTCTCTTCTTTGCTTCAACTTCCATACGTATCTCATCATCCCACCATAACGTATTATTTTTCCTTTCATTCTTTCTCTTACTAACACCACATACTTCGGTAGCTGCATCCACTAAACCTTTCTTTACGTGTTGCCATACATTCTCCAAGTCTAACTCCTTCATACATAATTCATCCAAACCACTTATATTTTCTTTCAGTCTACATTTGAACTTGTTTTTCTCACCTTCATCTTGTAACCTTTCTGTTCTAATACGCTGTAACGCAGTGGTAGACACAGATGATCGATGGCGCCAACGCCTGAATAGACCATTAATTCGGCATAAAACCAAATAATGATCCGTTCCTACGTTAGAACCCCGATAAACCCTTGTATCTACCACTGCGCCCCTCAATCTTTCATACACAATTATAAAATCTATCATGCTTCTATCGTCACCTCTTTCCCAAGTATATATGTGAATCCTCTTGTGGCGAAAGCAAGTGTTCGTCACAAAAAAGATTTTTTTCCATACATACGGTGAGGAGACTTTCACCATTCTCATTTATACTTTCATTACCAAACGTTCCCAATATCCTTTCATAACCAAGCCTCCTCACACCAACCCTTCCATTAAAATCTCCTAGCATAATAATATTTTCATTTCCCTTACACTTCATTAACACCATCCTTACCATTTCCCAAAACTGCTCTCGGATATAAGTGGGCTTAGACATGTCTGGGGCGTAGACCCCTAACACAAACAACTTTTTTAAGCCCACTTTCATTCGTATCCATAGCAGTCTTGGGCTTACACATTCATACTCTTTCACACATTGGCCCATTCTTTCTGAAAGGATGATACCTACTCCCTGGCATGCCCGCTCGATCTCGTCTACACCAGACCAGTATGCGGTATACATGCCATGTGTAGTGACATCCTTCCCCTTCCTTTTCGGCTCATTTACACATAACACATCTATTCCTCTATCATACATCATATTGCATACTTCATCCATTTTATCATTCATTGCCGCACATACATTCAACGTAGCCAGACGGGCCTCTGCAATCCACTTTTCGCCTCTCCGGGAGACAGAACGTGACGGGTTGCGAACCTCGTCGCCGGTTTTCCTCCCGGAGATTCTTCGCACCCCTGCCCCATTAAAGGGACGCCGGGAATTCGGGGGCCATTTCTTTTATATGGTTCCTCATGGTGCGAAATATGGGGTAGTATATTTTACGCCGCTACCACGGCGTGGAGCCGAGTCTGTGGTATCGGCTTGTCGCTCATTTAGCACCACCCGGGGGACACGTGTAGGGTGGGCCTAGGAATAAGTGGTCAAAGCCTACGGACGCGAGCGACTTATCCCTCACTTCACACGACTTCACATGTCTTCGAAATAGTTATTTTTTTCTTATTTTTCTGACTTGCAGGTTTCCTTATGATGTTTTTCTTCACTGCCAAGCACGTAGTGCACTTATTATACACTATTAACACTTTAAGTTGCAATTAAGGATTTCATTGAACCGGTGGGGATCGCCGTGGGTTGTTTGCGTGCTGCGATATTTTCAGCGGGTGTTTTGGTTCTAAGAAATATAAGATTATTGAACTAATTATTATTTTAAGTTTGTTTTCTAAACTAAAACCCCGCTTAAGATCCTTAAAGGGATTGATTTTTCCGAATCAGTCAAGTACTCTTAATTATTTATTTCATAATTTTATTTTTCATTCATTCTTTTTTCATTCATTAATTGAAGATACACAGATTTCAGAATACAGAGAAAACCAGAAGCCGTGAACGCGCTTTTAACTGAGGTAACGAAAACTATACTTAAATAGTGTAGTTTCACGTTCAGGCGAATATTCTCTACGATATAAGATTACTTTCCTCTATGTGTCACTCTATGAACATCGTATGGCGTGACGTATTTTGCCAGTGCCAAATTAAAAAAAATTATGCCATCTTGTGCCATCTCTGCCTGTAAAAAAAGGTGTTAGGCTCCAAAAAGAAAATAAAACAATATGATTGGATCACATTTTTCATGTGCAAGCAGTGGCAAAGCTAGAGCTCCAAGCTAGGGCAAGCCCAAGATATAAATTGATAAAAATATAGATTGTTGTTTTTAGCAGTTTTATAAAAATACACCAATCTTGATCTGTCTCCACGCTTCAGTTTCATATTCAGTGCTGTCAAGGACGTGTTTAACAAAGCACACAGAAGGCATACCACTGTTAGATAGATTGTATTACATATCAGCAATTGCATAGCTTCGGTGGCTTTGAAGAAAGCCGTTTGGGTTTGTTTAAGCGAAAGAAAAAAAAATATTTACATCCAATACAATACATGAACAAAAGTAAAACACGAACAAAGTACAAACAAACAGTTTAAAAACATAGTTTATAAAGTCAAGTACAAAAAACATAGTTTATGTACAAAATTAAAAAAAAATTATTTACACTTTACATTCTAATGGATAAGAGATAAGTTAAGAAGTGGAATCGTCTCGCTTTCTTATGGAAAGATTTAATTACGTCCACGTAAAATGTTGGTGAACATTTTAATTGTATCAATAACTGTTTTAATTGCGATAATTAATAAGTCTGAAATACATTCTTAACCTTGTGTATTATCTCAACAAAGTTTAAAGATTTCATCTCCGATTATCACTTTAACACACTTCAATTCATCACAAGGAACACTATTATCCTCCATTTTCATTAAAAATCTTTAAAAAAAGCACAAATTTTGAACTCGTAATATTAAATCGCTAAGATATAAGATAAGCACACAGAGTAAATAAACATTGAAACGTGAAATGAACTTGCAAACGTATTGCCCGCGCGCCTCCGCTTTTAACAAATTTATTGCAAAAACCTGGCTTTAAATCTCTATACTAATTTCTATCTTTATATACAATCGTAGTTATATTTCATTATAGAATATTTTGCCATAGGTTAGAAAGAGAGCGATCGCCTTCTCGAAAGCCCCGTAAAAAAGCCCACGTGAGCGAGGGAGACAAATATTAGCTCTATTAGAACTCATTTTTTATGACAGCAGCAGTATCGCTAAGGCAATACGAGGTCATCGGTCGACATGTGTCGAACAGTGGAGTGCGCGGGAAATTTGAAATAGCTTGAAACATTTTACGAGTTATTTCATTAGTTGATATTATTGATTGATTCAGGTTTAATAAGGCAAGCCCGGCTTTTCGGTTTTAATGGAAGCTTCGCCACTGTGTGCAAGTAGCACATTCAGATGTCGTTTTATTTATGAATTGAATTGCTCGTTCTGTTAATAATTGTATTAAAGAATGATGGGTCCATTTTGTTAGTGTTGCAATCTTACCTTTTTTTGTTTTTCCCTACTTTGACTTTTTTGAGCCAACTTTGAGCCATGTTAGTTGTGATTAAACGGCATTAATCTAGTTTAAAAAAAATATTTGACTACTTTCTTGTGTAGGCGTTAATATTTTTCCCTAATTTTAATTACTAATAGCAATACTATAATTAACTAAAGTTGTAGTATCGAACGGAGCTTCAGTATAAAATATAATATATGTGGATAGTACTTTTATTAGTTAGTTTTTTTTTTTTAAATTAGTTACAGTAAAGTTTTTCCAGAAAAGTAATATGTAATATGTAGACATTTCTATCTCTTAAAAGCTTTTTTGGATTACGAAATAATACATTTTATTTTTGCAATTAATTACATAGAAAAAGGAAAGCAGAGGGGGCAACTATAATACTAAGAACATGGACAAAAGCAAGGTTTGAGAAGACTTTAAAATAGAGCTTTTCATTATTTATCTAAATGTAAATTTCTGATAATTAGTTCAAATTCTAAGACAATATTTTTAAAAAGCTTACTCATAAAAATTTATTGTTTAGGTACCTTACCGAAACCGTGTTTTATTTATAGTACTTACTTTTATTTCTTGGTATTATAATTTATAATATTACAATTTGAACACTTCAATCCAATGATATTATAAGAAAAAGAGGTAGATAGGTTATACGCGCACCGCAAGTGGCACGTAAAAACTATGCTAATTAGCAAACCTGAGCTCAGTTGTCGCGCTATCGTCGCGGCATTGAGAACGGCGTGGATACTTGATAGTAATTCGTGTTTTGTTTTCGCACTGGAAATGCCGTCATATGTGATGAGATTCTGCACAAACTACACGAGAAAGGTTTCCAAAAGTCAAAAGGAATCATATTTCATTCGTTTACAATTTACTTAATTTATTTTCGTATTGTTTACGAATTCAAAAATTAGGGAATTTAAAATATATTGTCAGAAAAAATAGAGAGAGACAAGAATACCCCAATGAGTGAGTTCGAAAGAGAAGTGATATTGTTTCTGATCAAAGAATATAAAAAAGAGATAGGTCTCTTCTGAGTATCGTAATTCAAATTGTGTACATATAATTTTTGTTTTATTGAAGGTAAATTAACTATGTCGTTATTAATTTAAGTTCAATTTATTTGTTTTGTAGCGTAACGAAGTGGTATATACGTTCGTATATATAATTATTACAGCACTTTATTTGATAATAAATTTTTAATAAAATCAATTATATTTTTTAATTTTCCTACTTTTAATGCATTTTTACTACTTTATTACTTTTACTATGTGCACTCATGAGTGAATCGCGTTTTAGGCATAAATCACGATGTACGGTATAATGTCATATCTGATTAATTATTCTACATCGTTCGTACTACACAAGACCACGCACCGTCGCAATTTACATTTATCTCTTTTACGCTTGCGAAAGTTTAATCGTGCCATCCTACTTTGACATCTAATCGTAATGCAGTGTGCTATTGCAATATCTAGTTATTTATGTGTGCGTTAGTGTGCCGTTTTCGAAGATCGAATACTGTGTAGGTAACCTATCTACACCTTTTTACTTGCAATATCATTGCTTCAATCGCTTTGATATGTTATCCATTGCAGCGGCAAAGATCATTGACAGCGTGCGCTTGCGTTGACGGTCTCGACCTGACAGAAAGGTCTCTAGTTCTCATCACACCATACGAAAGACGCTAAAATCTGAAACAAAGATTATCGTGGCTTTAGTACCGTGGATCTGCGTAAATTGGACCAATAATTAATACATCAGGGCATCAAACACCTAAGTCCTCCCCCCCCCCCCCGCCCCTCCAGTGACCATGAAACTCGATAAATCATCATCCGTGTGATTCTCTTTTATCAGCAAAGGCGACAGCTCCGTACGTCGTTTGTAACGAACTTTGCCCCTTTTCCTATTAATGTTTTACTGGAATTATAATTCGTTTCTTGCTAACTACCCTAAAGGTTACAAATAATTTTTGTATTAAGATAATGTTTTACTTTCTAAGTTTATTTATATAGGTGTGTGATCCCTAAAAATTATAATTTATTTCTTTGAATATAAACACTTTACATCAGATACAAAACGTAGATTTGATTAGTCTTACGTCTAAACTAGAATCTGTTTCAAAAAAGAAGTACCGTGAATAATATGCGAACTTAAATGAAAAGAACGGAAAGCAAAGCAAACGAAGAAGAGCAAAATTTTGCTGACTGGCGCTGCGGCTAAAGGGCTATAAAAGTTTCTTAATATTTTACGGCCGAGACTTCCCGACCCACGACCGAGGCCACGTTTTATATAAGAATTGTTTTTTATACCGCTGCCTAAGTTCGAGCTCACATTCAACGTCATCAATCGTCAGGGGGTCACTGCGAGATCAGGTAAGAATTCAAACAAGCAATGCGAATTCAAGTTATTCATATTTTTATTTCAATCATTTGTCCTAAGAAAAAATATACATATATTTAAAAAAAACATTATTCCACAAATTTTGAATTAAATTATTTCAAAGAGCCTTTCATGAATCGTTGGCAATGAAACCTTGATTGTTATCAATTAAGCTGCGAAATGTCTTGGAAACCGTTTTTGTAAGTCAGTTATTTACGTTGTCTTTATTAGGAGCAATTTTCCTTCCGTGGCGAAGTAGAAGCTTTCGCGGGGTCTTGATTTTATTACAAATAAACCTTTTGTCATCGAGATCATATTATTGATATATTTTTTCATATTGAGTATAATATTGTGTAGAAATAAAAGGTGAATTTATAGCTATAATCAGTTAACCTTCAAAAAGTGATAAAACGGTTAGGTACATGTGTTTTTAAAATTAAAAATTATAAACGACTGTAAAATCATTTGTACGAAATAGAGCCATGTTCACTAGACCATAATATAGCTCTAGAATCTAGAGCTATATTATGGTTGCAACATGAATAAGTCGGCTCGACCGGAAAAGGATCACGCTCTCATAGAACATCATCGTAAAATAGCAGCTTAATGCTGCTTAAGTTCGCATGGTGAGTGTAGAGAACCAGAGACCCTTTTTACTGTATACGATATATTTCATCTTATTCCACAGACCCCTGTGTCACCCAAAAAGCCATCTGCATTTTGATTCGTAAATGAGGATAATTGTACAATGTAGATATAGGCCCCAATATTCACTTAGCACCAGTATTCAGTAGTCATCATTATTCTAAAAAAATCAAGCAGATGGTAAGTTGATGTTATGGCCCATAAACACCTATATCTGCGTATCTTTAATTAATTCATATAATTTAGTTATTAATTTATTTAATGAGTGCGCGAAAAGGTTACGTGCACTCGTTTTTATGTTGATATACGTGTTCGTTGTAACTTTGATTCGGTTTCTTTCAAATAACATTCCTCCTTTACATTTCTTAATGATGGCAGGAAGTCCAATTTTTGTAGCTGATGATTAAATTTGTGATATTTTTAAAAGTATAATGTTTATTATCAAATCGATATTACATTTTTGTCTCAGAATACAGAAAAAAAAAACCAGAATTCGCGTTCAGCTGTAATTACATGCCGCACACTGGGTCCAAAAAGAAAAGAAACGTCCCGCACCCGTCCCACTTTCAACCCGCGTACTATTGGTAGCTCAGAAAGTTTATACAGTATTTACCGCTTTTTGGGTAAACGGTGGAGGTAATGTAATAATGATAAAATCAATTAATTTTATATAAATTATAATATCAAGAAATAAAAGTAAGCACAATAAAAAAACTATTTCGGTAAGGTACCTAAACAATAAATTTTTATGAGTAAGCTTTTTAAATATTGTCTTTTAGAATTTGAACTAATTATTAGAAATATACATTTAGATAAATAATGAAAAGCTCCTTTTTCTAAGTCTTCTCAAACCTTTCTTTTGTCCGTGTTCTTTGTATTATACTTGCCCCCTCTGTTTTCCTTTTTCTATGTAATCATTTGCAAAAATAAAATATATTAATTCGTAATCCAAAAAAGTGTTTAGCGATGGAAATGTCCACATATTATTACTTTTCTGGAAAAACTTAATCACAACTAACATGGCTCAAAGTTAGCTAAAAAAAATGTCAAATTAGGGAAAAACAAAAAAGGTAAAATTGCGACATTAACAAAATGGACCCATCATTATTTAATACAATTACTAACAGAACAAACTATTCAACTCACAAATAAAACGACATATGAATGCGCTACTTGCACATGAAAAATGTGATCCCATCCTATTTCTTTTGGAGCCTAACACCTTTTTGTAGGCAGAGATGGCACACGATGGTATAAATTAATTTAATTTGGCACTGGCAAAATATGTCACGCCATACGATGTTTATAGAATGACTCCTAGAGGAAAGTAATATTATATCATAATGACTACTCGCCTGTACGTGAAACTACACTATTTAAAAAGGAATAGTTTTCGTTGTCTCAGTTATAAGCGCGTTCGCGGCTTCTGGTTTTCTCTATATTCTGAGATCTGTGTATCTTCAATTAAGAATCATGTTAGAATATACTGATGCCATCAAAAACATTACTTGTAAAAAAACCAAGTCTCGCAACTCAGTTCGTCTACCGTAAAAAGTTGTAAGATCCATATAATACCAAGCCGATTAATTTATTCAGTCCCTACTTAACAGTCCTTCTGTTTTAAGTTATTACATAATTAGCTAGCCTAATAACATTTTATAGTGACCATATCAATGTTAAAAATTTTATAGGTTTCAAATAAATGGATTGACTTGGCTATCGCAAGAAAACACAATGTATTTCACAAGTAATACGTATTATATTAAATTAGATTGCTTAGTGCGATTGCCAAGTCAATCTATATATTTAAAACATATAAGATTTTTAGCATTGATGTGGTCGCTATAAAATGTTGTTAGGCTAGCTAATAACTTAAAACAGAAGGACCCTAAAGTAGGGACTGAATTAATTAACCGACTTGTTACTACATTGATCTCACAACTTTTTACGATAGAAGAACTGAGTTGCGAGACTTGGTTTTTTTTTTACAAATAATGTTTTTGATGGCATCTCATTTCTTTTTGTAGATAAGATAGTCATACTTTTTCTCCTTTCCTCCTACCTTTCTTTCCTTTTACTTACTTTACTTTACCTTCTACTTCTTGAACATCGTACAACGTACCTATCTATACCTATTATACATATACAAGTACACTGATTCATTCACTGCAAATGTATCTTTGTAATTCTATATATTTATATGGGATTACTAAGTTACTTATGCAGTTGGTGTATCTAGAAAACTGGACCGAAATTGAAAAATATTTTAATTTTTCCTTGATTTATACACTAAAAGCTAATTGTATTCCAAATTTAAAGCTTCTATGTCTGCTAGAAGTTTCTTAGAGTTTTGATGATCGGACAGTTAGTGAGTGACAAAATTAAGAAACTGACCAGTTATACTTCTTAAACTACTGGTTTAAATTGAGTGAAATTTGAAATGTACCATGTTTATACAATGTCTACTCGGTTACTGAAAATTCAGGCTTCTAGTTTTATTCACTACGAGGGGGGTCAAATTGACCTGAACTGCTTCGAGAAAAGTATGATACGGCCGTACCGCTTTTTTGCTCGACTTGGCGGGGGCACTGCCGTGCCCTCAGATAATTTGACTGGTGTTTTGTGGAAACTTGGTCCTTCCTCGGTAGTACCGATAAATTCGTTCTGCAATCTCAGTGTAGCTTTACCGTTAACTTAAAAGATATATTAAACTTTTAAGCAGCCCATTCAGAAGGCTGAAACAGCAAAATATGAAAAGGGTAATAGTACGATGAAGTTTAATAAAGGAGTCAGTCTCAAGAGGATAGCAATATCGGCAACGTATTCGAATAAAGCTGCAAATGTATCCTAACGTGCCTATTTTAGCGAATATGAATTTTCATTCCATTCCATTGGCAAAGATCGATTTTTGAACTTTAAGATTTTATTTCTTGTGGGCACGAAAGCACAGAGTAAATCTATACTTAGCCTTTGAGCGAGAAAAAATCAACCCTCTTATCATCAGTCGCGGATACATTTTGAAGAAGTGTGTTGAATAAGTTTGGGGAAGATTGGATACGTTTGGAGAAATTATGATAGGTTAAGAGAAGTTTGGATAAGTTTGTAGAAGTAAGTTTATGTTTTAATAAGTTAGATAAGTTGATAGTTAGATATTGAAATCTCTCAAATTTTTCAAAGATTTAAGTCGGGCGACTGTGCAGGCCAATCCAAAACTTGAATATCGTGGTCTCGGAGAGCCGCCGACACCAGTCGCGCCGTATATGAAGGAGCATTATCGTGCATGAGTAGAAATTCCTAACCCATTTGGATTCTGTGTGGAACAATAATAGGCTCTACTACCTCCCCGTGGTATTTTTGTGCAGTCATGCTGCCTTAGACGTAAACGAGCTGGGTTCGTCCGCCAAGACGAATTCCTGCCTACACCATGATTGTCCCGCCCTGGTAGGAGTGAACCTCCTGAAAGTGCCGTAGATGGCTAACTCTCCCTGGAGTTCTCCAAAAGCGTGGTCTTTGTGAATCCAGATAAAACCCAAACCAGGACTCATCGGTGAACAGCACCAAAGACCATTGTTCGTCACTCCATGGTAAATGCTCCCGAGCCCACGAAAACCGGCGATTGTCACGTCACAATGCTGGAACATGTAGCGGTCTTCCAGCATGAAGACCAACTTAATACAATCTCCTTCGCACGGTTTGGTCACCTACCAGCAGCTGGTGGTCCTCCTGGAGCCTTTGTAGTAGTCTTTTGGCGGTCATTTGGAGAAATCGATCCTGTCTCTGCGTAGTACCACAATATCTACCCGTGTGCCATTGAGCCACATCCCCCAGTACTGCAATAACGTGACCACAACCTTGATATCACGTTTTGGCTGGTGTGTAGGGCCTCAGTGTGGTTAATTAGTAGTGTTTTAAGTTTTAATTGGTGTTCGGTAATAAAAGTGTAAATTTTGGTAATTCAATCGGCTGTTTTTATTGTCACGAACCTCAAGCTCGTAAAAATTGGTGTCAGAAGTGGGATAAAATCATGCCGATTTTACCTAAGGACAAGATGGAGTTGAAGCTGGGCAATATGATCTACCTGCATAATGTCATCGTGGTTGATATAATGGACGACTGCATCCTGGGCCTAGACTTTATGAGGAATAATTGTTGTGAGATCGACGTTAAGCAAGGTGTTTTGAAATGTGGGCAGGAGGAACTTTTTATGGAAGGTGCGTTACCAGGGAACGTGTACAGCATTAAGAAGATTGTGCGCCGAGATCGGAAACGATTGTGCCGGTTAGTCTTCCTCGAAACCTTGGGTAAGCTCACCGTTGTGTACTTGTGGAAAGGGTCAACAATGACCCTCCATGGAAAGTACCTCGCACCTTGCTCAGAACCACTGATATCTCAGGAGTACGTGTGCTGAACCTTTGTGACCAGGAACAGATTATAAAAAAAGGCACACTGGTTGGTACTTGTGATGAAGTGGATTGGTTACATCGGTGCCAATATCTATAGAGTGTGACCTCTAGCAAGGGTGCACAAACGAGAGTGACCACACTTTTAGAAGACTGTCGCAGCGTTCTCTCCCCGAAGAAATGATCAAGGCGAAGAAGTTGTTACTCAAGTACGCTGATGTATTATCGTCAAACGATGCTGACATAGGAAAGACAGGCTTAGTTCAACACAAAATAAACACAGGAGAAGAATTGCCTATCGGCCAGCGACCAAGAATATTGCCGGTAGCACGTGAAAAAGAAGTGGATACCATGATTGAGTGAATGGTGAAGGATGGTGTTATTGAACCTTCCTCTAGTCCATGGTGTTCACCCGTGGTGCTGGTAAAGAAGAAGGATGGCAGCATGCGGTTTTGTGTTGACTACAGCCGTCTGAACGACGTTACGAAGAAGGACAGCTATCCCTTGCCAAGAATTGATGACACGCTGGATCTAAAAAGTGGCTACTGACAAGTTGAAATTGACCCTAAGGACAAGGAGAAAACCGCGTTCTTAACAGGAAAGGGTCTGTGGCAATTTAAAGTAATGCCGTTTGGATTGTGCAATGCTCCAGCAACGTTTGAAAGACTGATGGAGCTTGTACTTACCGTGCTAATTGGCGATGTCTGTCTGGTCTACTTGGATAATATCATCATCGTGGGACGCACGTTAGAGGAACACCTTCAAAACCTGGAACGCGTGCTCATAAAGATTCAGAGTGCCAACCTCAAGTTGAGTCCGAAGAAATGTTCACTATTCAAACGGCAAGTCAACTTCTTGGGGTATGTAGTGTCGGAAGAAGGTATCCGCACGGATCCGGAGAAAATCGCCGCTGTCAAAGATTGGCCGGTTCCAAAAGACAAGACGCAGGTTAGAGCATTTTTGGGGTTGTGCTTCCATTATCGGCGATTTGTGAAGAACTTTGCAGATATAGCCAAACCTCTGCACAAGCTAACCGAGGAGAAGCGACATTTCTGCTGGGATGAAAGTTGCAATATCGTATTCCAGGAGCTCAAGGACCGTCTGTGCAAAACACCTATTTTGGGATACCCTGATGCAAGCAAAGAATTTAAAGTTGACACAGATGCAAGTGATATGGGACTTGGCGGTGTATTGTCTCAATGGAATGGTGACCAAGAGATCGTGATAGCGTACTTCAGCAAGACGTTGTTAAAACCGGAAAGAAACTATTGTGTCACAAGACGCGAATTGCTAGCAGTGGTAAAGTCGTTGCAGCATTTTAGCAAATATCTTCTGGGGCGGAAATTTCACTTACGAACTGACCATGCCGCACTAAAATGGCTATTGCAGTTTAAAAATCCAGAAGGACAAGTTGCGAGGTGGATTGAACTACTGCAGGAATATGACTTTGAGATCGAACATCGCAGCGGGAAATCTCATGGCAACGCAAATGCATTGTCAAGAAGACCTTGTCCTGAAGATTGAAAACATTGTATTAGGCAAAGGGGTAAGGAAGTGGTATCCGTGAGGATGCTCAGGACAGACCACCTCAGCAACGAGTGGAAGGACAACTTACAATATGCACAGCAGGAAGATCCGGACATCAAGCCGATTCTGGAATGGATGAAAGCCAGTGCTCCCAAGCCCAAGTGGAGCGACGTCTCAGCGATGAGTTCGACCACTAAAAGCTATTGGGCCCAGTGGGAAAGCTTGCCGCTTCAGGATGGAGTTCTGTGCCGTAAATGGGAAAATGTTCGGGAAGACAGCTGTCATTTGCAAATGGTTGTCCCTAAAGCTAAGGTACCGGATGTTCTACAGCTGTACCATAATGATTGTTCAGGAGGCCATCTGGAAGTTAAACGAACTCTACTGAAGATCTGGGAACGGTTTTACTGGGTCCACTGTTGAAACGATGTCGAGGACTGGTGTCACAAATGTACAAGTTGTGCGGCTGTAAAGGGACCTCAAACTCGTAGTAGAGGTGCATTGAAGTTGTATAATGTTGGTGCACCATGAGAGAGAGTAGCCATTGACGTTGCGGGGCCGTTTCCGGAGAGTGAAAGCAGTAACAAGTATTTCATGGTTGTGATGCATTACTTCACTAAGTGGCCAGAAGTCTTCGCCATTCCAAATCAAGAAACTTCAATAGTTGCAGATAAACTAGTTCATGAAGTCTTCTGCCGTTTTGGAGTACCTTTAGAGATTCACAGCGATCAAGGAAGGAATTTTGAGTCTCAAATATTCCAGGAAACTTGCCGAGTTATGGGTACTCATAAAACAAGAACGTCTTCTTATCACCCGCAATCTGATGGAATGGTAGAAAGTTTAATCAGACATTGGAGAGGTACCTAGCAAAAGTTGTAGACAATGGGCAACGGGATTGGGACAAGCACATACAACCGTTTTTGTTGTCATATCGAAGCGCTGTTCACGAAAGTACATCAGTGACACCAGCTTTCGCAAACTTTGGAAGAGAATTACGGCTGCCTGCAGACCTCATCACCGGGATACTACCTGATGCCCCACGCAGTATAACTGATTATGCAAATGACTTGCGGAATAAAGTGAGTGACATTTATGAGCACGTCAGACAATCGAGCCAGCAAATGTCTGAAAAGATGAAAACTCGGTATGACCGCAAAATGAACAACAAAGGGTTCGACGAAGGTTCACTAGTGTGGTTGCAAAGGGAAATCTCCTAAGCTTAAAGCTAAATGGTACGGCCCGTACCGGATTGTGACCAGGATCAACGATGTAACCTACCGGATACAAAAAAGCGCAAGAAGGACTCCTGAGATCGTCCATGTGGATCGCCTGGCGCGTTATTATGGAGCCGATAATGCTCGGGACGAGCAAGTCTTAGGAGGGTGCAGTGTTGCGTGCCTAAGTTGACGTCAGGTACCTGGCACTAGCGCCATTTAGTGTCGGGAAAAAGAGCGAGGAGGGCTTCCTAGAAAATGTCAATCTTGACTTTCGACCAACAGCACCATCTAGTATCGAACAGAATAATTACGCTTTCTAGAAGCCCCACACTCGAACTTTCTGAGTCTGGTCGGTCGGCGCCCGTATCAACGGGAATATTCTGGATGTTTCGGTGTAAAAGTGTATTTAAACCCGCTGCATGCCACGATCGGGGCAGTATTGAATTTGGCGAGACAAGCGAAGCTTCGGAGGGAAATAAAGTGAATCAGTGTGGTTAATTAGTAGTATTTTAAGTTTTAATTGGTGTTCGGTAATAATAGTGTAAATTTTGGTAATTCAATCGGCAGTTTTTATTGTCACGAACCTTAAGCTCGTAACAATAGAATCATCACATCACCATACATCCACAAAGATAGTCCTAATCCCTTGCACCCACCTTAAAAAAGTTTGCGACGCCCACCGGGATGTAACTGGGATTTTCTTACGCCACCATCAATCACCACACAATAATACTTAATATAACGCTATTATTTTTTAAATTTAATGAGCATATTGTTGCATGCATTCTATCTTTTTTGGCAAAGGGTTAAACATCACTGTTAGTAAATTATAATATAAAAAATATTGTAGTGCTCATGGCATTTATTTTCATAAAATTGTAATAAACGAGATATCACAATACTTGTCTTTTTTGAATTGCGTGTAAATTAAGAATGATCCAAAATTATATTACTTGATGTTAGGCTGAGTTGAAAATATAGGATTTTAATAGACGTCCAAACAAAATGTGGTGAGAGATGAGATCGTCCATAAACAGCAAATGAGATTAAAAAACATGCAGCGCATACGACGTAAAAAAACGCATGATAATACACTATATACCAGAGACATAATAATATAACGCACTGAGAATTACAAAATAATAAATAGGAAACAACAAAAGAAATAGGAAATTTCAGGGACAGGGACTATATCTTTTACTCAATTTTAACTAAGTTCCAAGCTTACTCACTACCTTTCCCAGGCACGTCATTCATACTAATATATTATCCATGTTTATTGGCCTAAGGATGGGCTCAGTTAGCAACATTAAGGTCAACTCGAGTACCTCTGTGTCGTTCATAGACAAAAATAAAAATTATTTAACATAGCAAGTGGATAAAATTGGTTAACTTTAAAACACGTTTTGTTGCTAGTTTTGCTTCCACCTCTCTAATTTTGACCATAATCTCAAATTTTTACATTATTTTGAAATGTACTGCAAAATAAAACAAAAAAACTTTTATCGTAAAATTACGCCCTTCAGCAATGAAATAGCAATAACTTTAATGTTTTATTAAAAATTGTTTTTCGTTGTATTGTTTTTGAAACTCCATTAATTGCACTATTTTTTCAAGTCAATAGAGCCGTGGTAGCTCAGATGGTTAGCGTTCGCTGTAAATTTCACAGTACGCAAGCAAACCGGGTTCGATCCCCGCTGGCACCAATGAAATTGTTAATAGCAATTTTAAGTGCTCATTTACCACGTGCTCGGCGGTGAAGGAAAACATCGTGAGGAAACCTGCATGTCTGAGAAATAAGAAAAAATTCGAAGACATGTGAAGTTCGCCAACACGCATTGGGGTAGCGCGGCGGACACTTCCTTACCCTAAAACCCTCTCAGAAATGAGGGGAGGCTTGTGCCCAGCAGTGGGAAGTATATAGGCTGTAACTTTAACTTTTAACTTTAACTTTTTCAAGTCAATGGGCACCAAGGATGTAGTACTTTTTCTTTTTTTAACACCACATTATCTTAAACTTGGATGAAAAATCTTGTCTCGTAGAAATTTGCAATTTTAATATTTTTTCTGGCATAAATTATACGTATTAAGGTAATAAATTTTCGATAAAATCTTGAAAAACAAAAAAAATTAAAACTGTTCAATTTAAATGTTTTTTCGCTGTTCTTATAGAGCACGATCTCATCTCTCACCACATGTCGTTTGAATTAGTATTGACACGACATTCTGTATAAACAGTTCAATACATAATAACTAATATTTAAAATATTAAGCTAAATAGTAAGAATAAACAATGTTGCAAAGAATAATTGTTTATGAGACAAAAAAACCCTGAAACCCATGAAATTCAATCGTAATAAATTCACCGCTGACGAGGTCACGGCGAACAACTAGTAAATAATAACAAAGGTTAAGGGAAATATAAATATTATTAATAATAAAATATGAACGTCCTGAGCTTAACATAAGCTCAGACCGCTCACTCAAAAGCAATTGCTGCAGCACTCTCTTGGAAATAAACCACTCATTTTGCAAAATAGTTTTTATATAGACTTTCAATTTAACTCCTTATTTAAACCGAAAATATTGCCTTGGAATGAGCATGAAACCTTTTTATCGTTTTACTGAGATTTTACTAAGAAAATTTTAATATTAATGTTTTCTCATGTATGTATACGCGTTTGCAGAATCTGTTTTAGATCTAGAAATAAAGAGTCTAAGTCTATGATCACACAGACTTTACACTCTCTATCCATGATAGTCAGTATTATTATAAACTTCATTAAGGTATAGGCATCCCTAGAGCCTGAAACAGAAGCCTATTATAAAGCGGATTCTATCCTTAATAGACTGGTTATTTGACTCGATACAGCGTTGTTTATGTTAAGTTAATGACTTCGTAAATCTTCAAAAGTTAATTTATAACATATTAACTTTATTTTGACTTAGTTTTTTATGTGATCGTATAGTGGCGGTATAAAAAGGATCTTGTTGTTGCAGGGTAAAAAGATCTGCTTTCCCCGCATCTTCCCATGAGTACCGTAAGAGGCGACAGAGGAAAAAAGCCAGATGATGGACAGCAACATCTTCCTCTTAACAACTCGAAAAGAATAAGTTGTGTTATAACATATTCCCCCGAGGTATAGTAAGTTACTACTGTTTATTATTCTGATAAATTCAGTTAAGTACCTATTCACATCAGTTCAGAACTAAATTATTTAAAAATAAAATAAGTATTAAACAGCTTACCGATCTAAAACCTCCGTGGCCTTTTGAGATGCGGCTCAAATTGTGCCCCATTCATTTCGAGGCAGATTTGGGCTCGGCATTGCGTCTCCTCATGCAAGCGGGACATCCTCGTGAGGTCTTCGACATAGTCCGCACGTAGTTTGTCGAAAATATCCACGATCCTTGGGCGAATTTCGTCAACACTATCACACTCACAATCGAAAAATCTTTTTTTCACATACCCCCACAGAAAGATGTCTAACGGGGTAACATCTGGTGAGTGAGATATCCAAGTGTGTGGTCCTAGTCTGCTGATCCAGCGATCATGAAATAGATCTGTGAAATGATGAAATGATGCACCATGTGCGGTGATATGACGAATGATAAAACGATAGGTCGTCCAAAATGTCAACCAACTGTTCATTTATAAAGTTTAGTGTTAGCAACAATCGACATCGATATACTCGTTTTTGTTTAGTTATTTATTTATATTACTTTGTATGCCTAATATATTTAAGTAATTTTTTTTCTAAATTAATTAATAACGATTATTATATTTCATTTCAAATATTCGTTTCGCAAACTTTAATAACTAATAATTAGGGAAGTATCAATAATAAGTCTTGACAGACAGTAGTTACATGAGCGAGTAGGATTCTATTTGTAATCCCAATTTTATATCCTGACTAACGATCCGCCCGGCTTCTCACGACTGTTTTCTAGATTTCGACAATAATGCCACTTACCGGGTCTAATTATAAGTGTGTGAGAGCTTATAAGTGTGAGAGTTATCGAAATCCGTCCAGCCTTTCTTAAGTGATGATCTTTCATACGTGAGGTAATTGGTTTTTATTTATATACATTTACCACATGCTTAGCGGGGAATATAAACCATCGATTATATTTTCAAAAGCTTAATCTGCTTGGATGAAAATATTTCTAAATCATGAAGGTAAGGCAGCATTCTGATAATGTTGTGTAGCGGTGCGAAAAATAATTTACTACCTCCTACCAAATAATATAATATATTATTACTCAGAAGCTATAAGACCCATACTATCCCGTAAGTATCGTAAATGACGGCAGAGAGAAATGAAACATGAAATAGGCAACAGTATCTTCAAGAAAAAAACTCAAATTAATACAAAATTTACGGTTGCTAAACCACTTGCTAAGAGAGGGAACTATGGCTAATGTTCCTTCCTACATTCAGCAATGGACTTTTGATTGGCTATATTTTACATAACATACATAAACACTCACGCCTGTCACCCAGAGGGGTAGGCAGAGACTACAGACTTCCATTTGGCACGATCCTGACACACCTCTCTCGCCTCCTTCACATCCTACTTCACATCCTTCACATCCTACCTACGCATACATGCTCATCGGAGGGTACTCCTAATTTGGTCCGTTTTCAATAAATCGCCAATTTGGTCGATAAATTTTCGCCTAGGACGTCTCTTTCCGACTCTGCCATTCACTTCTGCAACATAAATTTTCTTTGTCACTCTTTCCTCATTCATTCTTTCCACATGACCAAACCACCGAAGCATTCCTTTCTTAATCCTGGTCACAACATCATCTTGCAAACCACACTCTTCTCTTATTACACAATTTCTTACCCTGTCGTTCAGATTCAGCCCTAACATACTGCTTAACGACCGCATTTCTACTGCGTTGATTCTAATCTCGTGCTTCTTCTGCCACACCCAACTTTCACTACCATACGTGGGGACCAACACAGCATTGTGAATTACCATACGTGCCTTTTTGACACATTTTGACTCTTCACAATAGAGTGCAGGGCCCCATTTACTCTATTTCCCGCATTCACTCGTCGTTCTATATCCTTATCATATCTCCCATCCCTGCTAAATACGCAGCCCAAATATACAAACTCATCTACTTGCTCGATCAACTCCCCTTCTATTCTTATTTCACAAATCGTTTTACTTTCTTCTCTTTCAAAAACCATAACCTTCGTCTTACTTGCGTTCACTTTCATACCCCTTTCTTTTAATGATCTGTTCATTAATGTAACCATCATTTGCAACTCGGCCGCCGACGATGCAAGGATAACTTGATCATCGGCGTACAAAGGGCATTTGACGGTTAACTCACCCATTCTTAATCCGCATTCTTCAACTTTCAAATTTTGCAAACAACTGTCCATAAATAGGTTAAACAGCCACCTTTATGGATGTCATACCAGTCCGAGTAGACCCCGTTGATCCTAACACAAGCACTAGAGTCCCTATAAAGAGACTCCAATGCCTGTATCAAGCCAGCGCTCAACCCAAATGAGTTCAGTGTTTGCCACGGTAGTTTTTACAGTCCTGCTGCGACCCTTTTCCTTTATATACTGGGACTATCATGGCTTGGCACCAGTCTACCGGTACCCGCTTCAGTTCCCAGCGTAAATTAAACAAGGTGTGCAGCAGGCCTGCCACGACTTCCTCTCCAGCCCTTAGCATTTCGAGTGAAACTCTATCATATCCGGCAGCCTTACCTGCTTTCATGCTTTTCATTGCTTTCATTATTTCATCTATACTTATCTCGCTACCTCTTTCCTCTTCTTTCGGAGTTTCTACTTCACTTAGTACACACGTTGTCTCCTCACTCATAAACACGCTTTCAAAATATTCCTTCCATCTCTTTAAACTCAAAACTTCTGATCTGATCTAATGATGAACCATCCAGGTCTGGCTGGCTCCAATAACGCTTATATAGGCTTATTCTAAAATAGATTTTATACCTAATGAAGTGTTTCCCATTTATTTATCTGTGTTTATAAATTATGGTCAATTTTTAATTGCCTTGGCCACCTGATTACGATCCAAAGATGATTTTTATATAATTTGTACATCATTTACGGCATACACCAAAGTAAACATAATATTATTTAAATAAATATCTTAAATGGAGCGTCATTATACAGTTTCTTTGTTATAGACATGTATCATAATTATCTTAATGAGTATTCTTTTGCTGCATGTAACCCCGTCAGACGGTTTGGTGAAAGCAGTACAACAAAACCTATTTATAGTAATACAAGAAACAAGAGTAGAAGTAAGTATTTCAGTTTATTACAGTAGTCTCCGGATGATATAAGATAATCGATTCTCTAATGCCGCTACCATGTGGTGATGATTGATAATAATTAGTTAAATTATAATTACATCCGGGGGGCAATATTTCATCCGAATAACGTAAAAGATTTTTTTGAAAATACTAAAAGTGGATAAAATAAATGGTCCTTGATTATCTTGCATCATTTAAAATTTAATTTGGGGTCTGATTTTCGTTCCCAAATGGCCACCCTCCAAAAACTGCCGTCGCGTCGCCTCCTTTGATATTTGCACTTGATATTTTTGTGGCTTTAAATATGAAACGTTTACATTTGAAATTTTGATCACTTGCCACAATAATAAAATAATTTTCGGCTACTTTTGCTTAAATTGTTTTACTCTAAGAAAGCAGGATTATTTCGGTATATATACCTCATTTTTATTCAAATGTCGGTTAAATCTTTTCTGCGTCTCTACGTCCAATTTTCTTCTATCTATCTAGTAAATTAACTTTTCATAATAAGTTAAAAGTGCACGATGTAATGAGAAGATGCGAAAATATTTTTAAAATCTGTATACATTTTCATCTTTATTTTTCGAGAACGCTACTTTATCGAATTAAACTGTTCTTAGCAAATAACTCTACACTAGCTGTTTACTAACAAGTTTGCCAATGAAGTTAGGAACGAGATTTATTAGACAAAGTTTCTTATTGCATTACAATTTAATTAACCTCAGTTACATATAATTTTATGTATTACATAATTTTTTATCTTTTATCATCGTAGATCATACTTATAGTTTTCTGATTGTGTTACAAATTAAGTAATATATTATACTAGCAATGCACCCCGGCTTCGCACGGATGATTTCTGGATCTGAACAACAGCGCCACCTACCGGGTTCAGAGACTCACACAACACACACAAAAATTATCATCAATATCATTCGAGCCATTTTTGGTTTAGCGACACTAACGGACAGGAATTGGTTTTTAGATATTATTATTATTATTTGATAATAATTTTACAATATTTAGATAGACATAAGCTATACAGCTTTACCGTATACCGATGCCATCAATATCATACATAGCATGATAATTATTATGCCTAATAATTATGTCGTACATCTTATTGTTGAGATGCACGCATTGAACCGCGTTCCCCGTTACAGTCAATAAACCGGTTTGCTCTCGGTGGCGTTATTTGCCTACCTGGCTTGACGCGTCGAGTACAGCCTGTACATGCGATACAGGCTGTTCAAATAATTTGATACTAATTAATGATATTAAAGATAAACTTATTTTATATTATTAATTATTATTGTAAGTGTAACATTAGTTTTTATAGTATTGATGTGTAGCTTATAATGTATTATTTTTATTTTACAATACTCATTATAAATTACTTAAGAAGTAATTCTTTATTATTTTTGATGTTGCGTTGATTAATTTGTTTTTTTAGTTGTGATGGAAGTTTGTTTATGATATCGGGAATCTCATTCTCATGTTCGTTTTCTATATAGATTTATGTATTTTGGTAATGCTAAGGTAGTTTTCTTTGACTGTAGTGTGTTAAAATTATATTGTATTGGAATTTGTATATTTTTATTAAAGTAATTTTCAATAAGTAATATATACTTTACTTTATTATGTACAGGTATTATTTTACAGAATTCAAAGATATTATGTTGTTGGTCTTTAAATTTGTTTGTAACACTTTTTGGTACTAGAGTTTTTAAAATACGGAGTTGTAAGGTGTAAATTCGGTCTAGGTGTGTTTTATAGGTCCTACCATAGCTAGAAAGACCATACGATATTATAGATTCTGCTAATGAGATATATAATTGTATTCTTATATCGTATAGTATTTTGTATTTTATTAATGTGAATTTGGCCAGAATCCCTCAAAGTCTGTCGCATATATGGTCAATATGCCCTTTCCAGCTAAGGTGACTATCGATTATAAGCCCAAGGCAAGTATGTTGTTCCACTACATCAATCTTGACACAGCTACAATGCACGCTTTTAGTGTGTAAGCATTGGTGGCTATGAGCTATTAGTTTGGGTATCTCGTCGCTTCTGTTTTGGTACTACTGATGTACATAACTTTAGTTTTATTAAAATTAATTACCAGGCCCATATCATGCGACCATGTTAAAGTCATCTTCCAGTTGACTCATGGTATAATTGATATTTTTCCAGCTATGAATAAAAATGTGTCGTCTTCGTATATATTGATATATTTCTAGATATATATGGGGAAAATCATTTTTATTTACTTCCATTTACTTTTTTCGCCAAAAAATCTTTTACACGGACTTTGCTCTCAAATTTTTGTCAGAAATTTTCGTAATGTATTTACAGCCCACCTGATAGAAAGTGGCTACTGCAGTCCTTGGGCATCTGTAACCAACCTCAAATGCAAACAGAGTAGGTTACAGATGAGTTGTCACCACTAATGACTAAGATGGAATGCCTCTTAGTCTGTAATCATCCTTCTCTCTATACGCTTCAAACCGGAACGCAACAGTGCCAGACCTCTTTGCTGGTAGAAGTAAGTAAGACAGACTCCTTAGCAGAAACGGAGTCCCAGCCACCCAGAAATGCATCAGTTAGGATAATATAGGAGATTATATGATAAAAAAGGAAAATTTTGGATAAGTAAAGATAAGTTATGATATGTTTGGATAAATTAGGTAAAGTGAGGTAATTAAGAAGATATCCGCAATAGAACCAGAGTGTCTGACATACTACCGGATCAACAAACGGATTGGGGGTATGTCAAAAGAACCGACAACCGATGGGGAAAAAAGATACTCGAGTGGCAGCCTCGTACCGGTAGGCGAAGTGTAGGGCGACTCCCCACTAGATGAATTGACAACGTCGTAAGACAATGGATGCAGGTGGCTCGGGACCGTGTTTTGCGGCATTCCTTGGGGGAGACCTATGTTCAGCAGTGGACTTGTGAAGGGTTGTAATGATTATGATAATCGACATCAATAATACATGTCTTTTAGCACTCATTACCCACATAGGTGATGTCGGTTATAGGATACTTGTCTGTTTATAACGTCAAAATAACATATTTTTACTGAATGCATATAAAATTACATACGGAACTTATAACAAAAATAAACTATTTTTAAAGTATTTGTCTGCCCGTTTGTTCCAGCTAATCTCTAAAACGGATTTTGACGGGGTTTTCACTGGCAGTTAGCTAATATTTTAGAAAAAGAATTAGGGTCCCGCGTAAAAACATTAAAACCTATGAAATCGTAATAAATTCCACGGAGGCGAAGACGCGGTGAACAGCTAGTAGTAATATAAACCTAAACTTTATTCGGGTAATATTATTTGTAAGTTATTAAAAACACGTATTTTGACGCGTAACAAAAACACTTATCAGAGAGCGTGACTCCATTTTTTGAGAAATCGCCATTTTGTTTGTCATATCATGGTAGGAAAATAATAACAAAATATATAATATAATTAAATATAAATAAATTATAAACAATATAATAAGAAAAGAACAGAAAGATCAATGTTTTAATTTTATATACTTACTTAACAGTTTGTTATCAAATAAAATGTTTTTTTTAATAAGAATACAAAATTTTATGCCGCCTTTTAAAATTAAAATTATAAGTTAATGGAAAAATAAGAATTCAATCAAACAATGGTATTTCTTTTTGTAAATAATTAACAAACAGAAAAACGTTATAGAGATCAAAGTAGGTCGACAGATTAATCAATGACTTTTATCAAAGTCATTTATCACAAGTTGTGAAGGTCTAGAAAAGGTTCACTGGGAAAGTTTCGTAAAGTGAGAAGAATTTTACTAATAAACTGGTTACTTAGAAGTTTTTGCAATTCGACCAAAACATTATATTATGTGCTACTATCCTGGCAGGCGCTACAATTGATTTTATTTATTTATTTAGAAAAAAGACGTTACTCCCACTTTTGGATTTGCTCTTGTATCGAGTTTACTCTGGCAGACAGATCTCTGACAAAGACTTAAGAGCCCTGGTTCCGCTCGATCGCTTCTTCCATACGAGCAGTATTGAAGTTGCGTAAGACGTGCCGCATGCATTTGGAGATCTGACTGTTCAGTTTCCTGTACGCCGTCAAATCTGCTGAAAACTGCAGCTTCAACTCCCGTCTAACAGCCATAAGATTAAATGATCGTGTGATCGGAGAGTTTTAGAGACAGAACTTAGCTCAGATCGCATGGACAGTTTCCATTCATATCGTCCACTTCATTGCTTTTGTAGCTTGAGCTAAAAGTTTTCGGGGCTTTGGATTAGATCACGATGGGAGCGTTGACTTCATTAGACGTGACCTCTCCAACGTAACGTTTCGGTCAGTGTGCCTCTGATCATTCGGTGATCGCTGCCAGTTTTCACCCTTGCGACCACTGAGACATTACTGAACAGTTGTCGTCTGGTTGCCATAATGAAGTCAATCTCATTTTTTGTCAAACTGTCGGGGCTCGACCAGGTCCACTTTCTGTGGACCCGCTATTAGAAGAAAGAGTTCATCATAAGGAGTAGGTACAGAGGGTTCCATTGCCTTATTCCAAATTTTCCTATTTTCATTTCAATTTTCCTATATTCTCTTGTGCCTAGTTTTGCGTTGGAAACTCTTATTAACACCGTATACTGGAGTTCGGAGAAATGCATTTCTCTAGAGATATTCTCATACATTTCCTCCACCTCCTCATTGGGATGTGCCAAGGTTGGTGCGTAAACCTGTATGATCTTCAGCGAATACCGTTGGTCTTTCTGAGTATAAGGTAAACAACCCTCGTTGACACACCCCTAATCTTTACAACACATAATCCTATAATACCCCAACGTAATTTGTCTATCTCATCTTCCAGCTCTAGGATCTTCTCGTCAATCCTCAGGGTGTGTGCGTTAGATGTTGCCAGGTCAAGTCGTCTTAGGTGGCAGCCGAACCTTCACTGAAGATTCTTATCAACCCCTGCTCCGCCGTAACCATGGTCGACACCATACCCAGTAATAGCGATACCGCTGGGGACTGGGGGCAGTTTATTTGTGTCGTTGCTCGTGGGGGGTATATTTCCATAGTTGCCACGCTTGGCTAGGGGGTTGGCGACCGCTGTTTTTTATTGTTTTTGTTGTTATCAGAAAGATGCTGCTACCCATTTTCTTCCTCAGTGTCCCTCTGTCGCCTTTTACGACACCCACGGGAAGATATAGGGTAGTGGGTACTCTTACTCACCATTACACGGGACATTATACATTATTGATGAGGATATTCCGCACTAAAAGTGTTGAAATATATTACCTAGGCATACAGCTCCACGTAATAACGTAATTCAATTCAAGCCTCTTATTACGAGGAACGAGATTTATGCTAAACCTGACGCCGCTCGTCCTATTAAACGCTAGACCGAAACGTGCAATTTTTTAAGCTCGGATTAGACGGCCTTCATTTACATAAAAATAATAATGCGGGTTAAAGGCTTCCTTGTTTATGATTCTTTTATCAAAGCCTTATCTAATAAAAAACCTTCCAACGTAATTTCATTTCATTTTACAAGTGACAAAAATTAAGTTTCCTGTATTATACTTATATTGAAGTTTTTAATGTAGCTTAATTTATTCAACTATAATAAATAATGAGAAATATATATATGTATATATAATAATAAACGTTTTTATACGGTCTATGTTTAATAAAGTTTTTAAACTTGGTGGAAGTCAGATTTTGTACATTTTCTGGGTTTTTGTTTTAAAAATGTATAGGTACATCACCCCAATAATGAATTACTGGCTCTGTGGAGTCTAGTAAAGTAGTAGCTTTCCAAGCATGGCACCTATGGCAATATATATCTCATGACTTAAAATACAAACAAACGGCCCCTAGTATCCGGAGGCCTTCCTAATCTTGACTACAGTGACTACCATGGTAACGGCGAGGCAGGAAGTGCATTAAGAAAGCAAGAATCTCCTATACAGGTTCTGTCACCAATTTAGACGACCTGACCTGGAAACATTTAACGCACGCACTCTAAGAACTGACGAGAGGATGCTGGAGTTTTTTTTTTATAGAAGAAGGGGCAAACGAGCATGTGGCTCACCTGATGTTAAGTGACTACCGCCGCCCATGATCAACCGCAACACCAGGAGAATTGCGGGTGCGTTGCCGGCCCTTTAGAAAGGAGTAAGCTCTTTTCTTGAAGGTCCCCAGGTCGTATCGGTCCGGAAAAATCGCCGGTGGTAAACTATTCCACAGAGAGGTTGTACGTGGAAAAAAACTTCTTGTGAAACGTACAGTGGTGGACCGCCAAGCATTCAGATGGTGTGGATGGTATCGGGACGTTTGACGTGTAGTGCGTTCACGAAATTTGGCGGCTGGGATTAATCCGAACAATTCCTCAGAGCACTCCCCCGTGATAGTGCGATAAAATACGCAAAGCGATGCAACATCTCTTCGCAGCGCCAGTGAATCGAACCGATCGGAAAGCACTCGGTCGTCGACGATTCGAGCCGCTCTGCGCTGGATGCGGTCAAGTGGAAGAAGCTGGTACTGGGGAGCCCCAGCCCAGAGATGGGAACAGTATTCCATGTGCGGCCGAATCTGCGCCTTGTAAAGTTGCAGGCGGTGTGCCGGTATGAAATACTGTCCCGCTCTGCTGAGCACGCCAAGCTTTTTTAGAGGCCAATTTGGCCTTCCCTTCCAAGTGACCACGAAACTGCACGTCACTCGATATGTCGACGCCGAGGATTCCGATACTGGCTGAGGCATCAAGGGGAGTGCCTTGAAACTGAGGGGATACGACAAAGGGGTTCTTTTTAGCGGTTAACGCGCAAACTTGTGTCTTCTGGGGGTTAAACTGGACTAGATTTAGTCGCCCCCAATCCGAGACTCTGTCCAGCAGAGACTCGACTTCAGACACAAGTTTGTCCCGGCACTCGGAGACGTTTTCCCGAGAAATATTGGCTCGGCCGGTGTAAAGAGCATCACCAGTGCTGCCATCTGCATAGCAATGAATGTTACGGGTACGCAACATGTCATTGATATGCAGAAGAAACAGCGTTGGCGATATCACACAGCCCTGTGGAACACCAGCATTAATAGGCTTGCAATCGGAGCTTGCACCGTCTACAACGACCTTGATGCTCCGATCTGCAAGAAAGCTGGTGATCCAATCGCACAATTTCTCGGGAAGCCCATAGGAAGGGAGCTTCGAAAGAAGCGCTTTGTGCCAAACCCGATTGAAGGCCTTCGCAATGTCCAAACTAACGGCCAATGCCTCCCCCTTGAACTCTACTGCCTCCGCCCATCTGTGAGTTAGGTAGACCAGAAGATCATCAGCTGACCGACCACGGCGAAAACCGTATTGGCGGTCACTAATCAGCTGGTGATCTTCAAGGTACCTCACGAGCTGGCAGTTTACAATGGACTCCATTGTTTTGGAGAACAAGGAGGTGATGGCGATTGGCCGGTAGTTGGACGGGTCAGAGCGGTCGCCTTTTTTAGGGATCGGGTGGACGTAAGCCGTCTTCCATGATTTTGGGACTACGCCTAGGGAGTAGGAGTACCGGAAAAGACGCGTTAAAACCGGTGCCAACTCTGGAGCACACGTCCTCAGCACAATTGGGGGGATTCCGTCAGGCCCACTCGACTTGTGGATGTCCAGGGAGAGGAGTGCTTTGCGAACCGAGCGCTGTGTGAAGTGCACTTCCGGCATGGAGCACTCACACCGCGGGATGGTCGGCGGAGTACTCCCCCCGTCATCGAGAGTCGAGTTAGACGCAAAGAAAGAGCCTAGAAGATCGGCTTTCTCCTTTGCGGTATGGGCCAGTGAGTCGTCCTCCCTGTGCAGAGATGGAAGAGATAGCTGACAGAAATTCCCCTGGACAGCCTTGGCGAGAGACCAGAATGCACGGGTTCCAGAAGGAAGGCGAACTAGTTTCTCGCCAATTCTGCCTATGTGCTCTGACTTTGCCTTGGTAATGACTCTTTTGAAGGACCTAGAGGCGGAATTATACTTCTTTTTTAGAGCGCTGGTGTTTACATCCCGGGACGCTGATGCATCAGCCCAGGCTTGGTAGCACTCCTGCTTATAGCATGATGCTATTTTACAGGAGCGACCAAACCATGGCTGAGATTTACCTCCAATGGGCATCACAGAGGAAGGAATAAAAAGTTCCATACCCTGAAGTACCACATCAGCAACAGAGTCCGCAACAACGTTGGGATCATCCGGCTAGAAGCAAACCCGCCCCCAAGGGTAGGATGCAAAGAAAGACCGCATCCCATCCCAATCGGCTGACCTATAGTGCCAAACACGGCGGCAGCCTGCAGAATGCAACCGCGATTTCAGCGTGAGTGGCACCACACTCCGGACCAGACGATGGTCCGAGGAGCCTAAAGGGGCGTCGACTGAAATCTGATATCCGTCCGAGTGAGAGGTCAGCAGAAGGTCCAACAGGGAAGGTGCATGATCCTCCACATCTGGAATCCGCGTAGGCGAAGTAACCAGTTGTGTCAGACCATATGCCAAGGCAAAATCATGAACAGATCTCCCCGCATGATCGGTTAAACGTGAACCAAGCCATTCGGCGTGATGGGCGTTAAAGTCGTCGAGGATCACGATCTCTGCGGAGGGGATCTGCTGTAGCAACGAATCTGCAGCCATTTGGACGTGGTCGAATAGTTGGAAGAAGAAACAAGTCGTCATAATTATCTGTGACAGAAGAGAGGGTGAGAGTACGGTAATCCTTGAATCCCGCAACTTGTGCTATCACTTCGACGGCGATCATCTGTCCTAATGAGGTGTCGGATTTATTGTCCACCGTTCTCGTAAACGACGTTACGATTAAGAGTGTCGCTAAGGGTGGCGTAGCTTATACTCTGAGTTACTATTTTCTATTATTTTTTACGTGGTAGAGTGACGCTGTAGCTGTATTATGGTTGTAGCAGGAATGGGTCGGCTCGAGCGGGGTAGGACCACACTCTCACGAATACGAGCGTAAAGTAGTAGCTTAATGATGCTGTTTCGTATGGTAAGTGTAGAGAACCGGAGACCCGGTTTACTGGAATCGAGGCATTCCATCTTAGTCCTCAGGGGTGACAACGTATCCGCAACTTGATTCTTAATCGAGGTTGAATGTAGATGTATATGGGCCACAGCATCCACTTACCATCAGGTGGACTGTGTGCTCGTTTGTCACCCTAATTCTATAGAGAAAAAAATTACTAAACTATAATATCTATAGTTGGAATTACAGTAGATCACTTGTAAACGAATAGGTACTTAGTCCTTCAGAAGCTTTTCAATTCCGTCCTCTACAGTGGAACTTCTTTTTTATAGAATAGGGTGACAAACGAGCACAGTCCACCTGATGGTAAGTGGTTGCTGCGGCACATAGACATCTACACCTATCCTCCATTACAAATCAAAATGCAGATGCGTTGTCACCCGTGAGGACTGAGATGGAATGCCTCGTTTCCAGTAAAAAGGGTCTCCGGTTCTCTACACTCATCATACGAAATACAGCAGCATTAAGCTACTATTTCACGCTGGTATTCTGTGAGAGCGTGGTCCTTCCCCGGTCGAGCCGACCCATTCGTGCTACAACTATACTACTAATATAACTGCAGCATGGCTCTACCACGTAAACTAACTACTCTTCTTCAAGAAAGGCGTCAATCCTCTATTGAAGAACTACAGAAGAATTTCGTCTACGTGTTGTCGAGTCATTACGAATGGTCTCGCACGCAGACTTAACGACTTCCAGTGTCCCGAATACAGTCCATTTAGCAGTGTCAAATGTATTGTCAGTATATCGAAATGCTAAAATGTTTGTATAATTGGGCTACAATGGCAGTCAAAGTACAGAACTAGAACAAAAAACCTATCCAACTGCAGAAACTCTTCAATGCTGCATTGAAAGACATTTTCAACCTACTAGACTCGAAAGAATACGGTATCAACATTGATATAGTCGCCGTATATCACTAACCTTCGATTTGCTGACGGTAAAATAGGTACTTAGTCATTATAACAGAATCACTGGAGGACTTCAGCACTATACTCAATGACTCAATTGTCTTTCTAAACGCATAAGTCTTAAATGAACATAGACAAAACGAATGTCATGTATAATGTCGATAATACACCTGTTTAGGTAGTTGTTCGGAGCACTAATCTCGAAGTTGTTGATGAGTATATTTGACAAGAAGAAATTGTCCGACTAGGTAAGTCCAACTTCGACCAAGAGTCCAATCGCCGAATCCAACTCGGCTAGACAGCCTATGAGAGATTACGACACATCTCGGCACATTTATCGAAAATCTTGGAAATGTGAGTGAAATGAAATAAAAAGTAAATCAATAGTAAAACCAGTGCATGTTACCATTATCTAATGACACATAGATCTGAAACGTCCTCCTTTACTACCGGCCTGGCATATTATAAAAGACTTGATGAAGCATTATTAGTAACAGAATCATCACATCATCACACATCCATAAAGATAGTAACTCCCTTGCGCAAAACTTAAAAAAGTTTGGGGCACCCACTAGGGGTCAATTCATACTAATAAACTCACCTTAGGCAGAATGACTCTTCAACGGAAATGGGTCTCAATGTGTTTTCAAATTGATCATTATCCATTTTATAATAGTCGTAAAAAATATTCTGGTATGGACATAAATCATCGCAAAAAGTTAACGAATTCACTACATAAACGTCTTTTCTTCCAAGCTGTGAACACCAAAATTTCACTTTCTTTTTCTTCGTTTTCTTCTTTTTTTACTTCCGATATGAGTAACATCATAGCAAAATCAACGTCAACCATTTTATACGAGTTTCAACTACAAGAGTCAACTGGAAACAATGACTTATATATTACTAGCGTAAGGACCGAGCCGACCGAACAAATAAAACGGACCAATGCGTTGGCCCTAAAATTACAGTTTAGGGCCAACGTGAATTGGTTGACAGTAGTGCGCGCGCAGGACAGATTTGTCTGTCACAAATACGAGTATGTCTAGTTGCGTGGTAAAAGAATGCAAAAATTACGATACAAAGATAAAGAAAAACATGGGATATCGCATCATCGGTAAATAACCTTATATTAATTTTGTTACAATTAAATTATTATATAAACGCATTTTTAAAGTTTTATTTTACAGTTAGTTTAGTTACGTTACCAAGATTAGGCCAGGGTTGGATTCAGATCCTCAAAATATTGTACATGGAAAATAAAATTATCTTAAAAAAAAACTATTTAAAAAAATATCACGTTTGACGTTTCATGTTTCTTTTTTCCCATGTGCCGGGATTTTGGCGTCACGCATCTAGTTTATCTATACGTTTCGTTTTTTGACGGGTTTATTTTTATTTCTGTTTAATTTTTGTCTGAAGAACTTAGTGTAAGTTAAATTTTGAATATTGGTACCTAATATATTTTATATTCAATAAGGGTAAACGAAATGTGTACAAAAGTAAAGGATCGATCGAGCATCAATTGACCAGAATTGACTAATTCAAATTTTATTTAAAAAAAAACGCGGTACTCATGTACAATACGGAAATTCTCTATATCGTAGGGTTAATATTAAAATGTAAAAGGACCCAATAATAATACAAGTCCTTTTACCTCTAGGTAAAATTATGGTATTTTCGCTTAGTATTATTACGAAAATATGTACTACAAACTATGAAATAATGTAATAAAAAAATTAACAAATAGGATAATTATACTACGAAATCCGACACTGGTTACGTCGTGTTTTGATATGACGTTTGCATTATGACAGATGCGCTACTTTTTCTTGTATGAAAAACTTATAATATTTAGATGGGCCTATCCTTCCTTTTGAAATCATTGACTGGAAACATATTATGTACATCGCTACTCAAATATAAAAGCGCGCGAATTCACGCGAATTCGTGCAACTTTCATGCAACTTTGCTTTGTGAAGAATTTGACACTTCGATTCGCTTCGACTCTGCGCTAGTTTGAATTGACCTAAGGATGTTATTGGAATTTTCTTACACTACCATCACCACACAATAATCCTTATTATAACGCTATTAATTTTTAAAATTTATTGAGCATTGTGGTATGAGATCTATCTTTTTGGCAAAGGGTTATACTTACATCACGGTTAATAAATTTATGTAATTTTTTAATTGCATGTAATATGATAATGCTCATGCATTGAGCTATTATGTACTACGTACTAGAGGCGACACTGCATTCAGCTACTCTGTTCCACTCAACTGCGGTGCATACACCGCACTTTAATCAGTCACTCGCTAGGCGCTTGTAAAGTTGTCACGTGTTGTGTTGATTTAAAGAAAATCGTACGTAAGTACATATTACTTCAATGTGCTCATGGCATTTTTTCATGAATTGTAACGAACGAGATATCATAATACTTGTCTTTTTTTAATTACGTGTAAATTATTTATTATTTGATGTTGATCTTAGTTAATTAATATATGAACTGTTCTATACATAATAAGTAATATATAAAATATTAAGATAAATTATAGGCATGAAGAATGTTGCATAAAATAATTGTATAATAATAGTAGGTAATATATTTCACAACTATAAAATGATGTTTATTATACACAGATAACATAATATATAAAATGATTACATTTTACATTAATAATTCCGTATTTTTAATAATAACTAATAAGAATTCTAAAGTTGAACACTGTTTGACTGTAATGATTAACTTTACCTCCTACTCCTCCCTAATCACATATTTTTAATAATGTCAAAACATACATGACATCATAAAACCTCTATGTAAGTAGATAATCAAATTTTTATACAATAAAAAAACAGTGCATTACATTTGCAGGTTTTACCAAACTTTGTAACAGTCATACAGTCACTGAGGTTATTATGTAACGGTAAGTGCCTACTATGAATAAACAAAACTTTTTATTATAAATGTTTTATTATATACTATATTTATATTAATAATAAAATAACAATTTAAAATGTAAATTGCTACAACATAAACATAACATAAACACTCACGCCTGTCACCCAGAGGGGTAAGCAGAGACTACAGACTTCCATTTAGCACGATCCTGACATACCTTTCTCGCCTCTTCCACATCCATATACCTACGCATACATGCTCGTCGGTTAAGGGTACTCTTAATTTGGCCCATTTTTAGTATATCGCCAATTTGGTCGACAAACTTCCGCCTAGGACGTCGCTTTCCGACTCTTCCATTCACTTCTGCAACATATATTTGCTTTGTCAGTCTTTCCGCATTCATTCTTTCTACATGACCAAACCACCGAAGCATTCCTTTCTTAATCCTGGTCACCGCATTATCTTGCAAACCACACTCTTCTTTTATCACACAGTTGCCCACCCTGTCACTCAGATTCAGCCCTAACATACTCCTTAGCGACCGCATTTCTACTGCATTTATTCTACTCTCGTGCTTCTTCTGCCACACCCAACTTTCACTACCATACGTTAAAGTAGGGACTAATACAGCATTGTGAATTGCCATACGTGCCTTTTTTGACACATTCTGACTTTTAACAATAGAGTGTAGAGCCCCATTTACTTTATTTCCTGCATTCACTCGTCGTTCAATATCCTTATCATATCTCCCATCCCTGCTGAATACACATCCCAAATATACGAACTCATCCACTTGCTCAATTAACTCTCCTTCTATTCTTATTTCACATACCGTTTTGCTTTCTTCTCTTTCAAAAACCATCACTTTCGTCTTACTTGCGTTCACTTTCATTCCCCTTTCTTTTAATGACCTGTTCATTAATGTAACCATCATTTGCAACTCGGCCGCCGACGACGCAAGTATGACTCGATCATCGGCGTGCAAAAGGCATTTGATGGTTAACTCACCCATTCTTAACCCGCATTCTTCAACTTTAAAATTTTCCAAACAGCTGTCCATAAATAGGTTGAACAGCCACGGGGAAGCTACACAGCCCTGTCTGACACCTTTATGGATGCCAAACCAGTCAGAGTAGACCCCGTTGATTCTAACACAAGCACTCGAGTCCCTATACAGACTTTAATGCCTGTATCAAACCAGCGCTCAACCTAAATGCGTTCAGCGTTTGCCATAACACATCCCTGTCCACTCTGTCATAAGCCTTTTCCAAGTCCATGAACGCACAAAAAACTTTTTGGTTTTTCGCCAAAAACTTCTCCGCGATCATGCGCATGGAAAAGACTTGATCTGTACACCCCATTCCCTTTTCTAAATCCCGCTTGCACATCCCAAATTTTTTCATCAGTTTCTTTCATAACTCTTTCAATTAGTACCTTAGCATACAGTTTTCCCACAATGCTAAGAAGGCTGATACCACGGTAGTTTTTACAGTCCTGCTGTGACCCTTTTCTCCTTTTTTAAATTGCTACATAAATTAAAAATCAAAGGTAATATTATTATTTTAATTAAAAACTAAAAATTGGCAATAGATAATAATATTTTCACATTTTTTACAAAGAAATACATTTTTATTGTAAAATTCACAGGCTTAGACATGTTTATTTTACAGAACCCATAAAACTGTGTTTAAGATTTGAAAATGCACCTTTATATCTAGCAAACATTTAGAAGGCACAAATTATATTGACATGTTCCTCTTTTAGAAAGATTCAATTACCAGGAACCATATTGTGTATCATAAATAAAAATATTCACGAATGACTAGCATATTTTAACATCATTACTTATATACTTAAACCTAATCAATGGCATTACATAATATAGAATTAATACAATGTGTAATATAGTATAAACAGGCAATACTAATATTTAACCAGTATGTTTTACTGATTGTATTTACTGAAATTTATTTTTAACAATATAATTTCATCATGTCACTATATCACATTACTAAAACTATTTATACAGTTTATATATGAGCCAATGTTAACATTATTTCATAAATCTTTGAATATTGTAAATAATAACAAAAATAATTGAGACATAGGTAATAAGAGTATTAGGAAAACATACTATAATTTGACATAAAAGAAAGTATACCACAATATTTACCTAGACCTATATATTATACATAATGTGTACCTAACAAAAGTTATCAATATATTTTACACATACAAAGTTATTGTTACTGTAGGTATATAAATTGTTTAGACAAACTTAAATAATTTTAAAATGTATACTTTGTAAATAGCTGTTAAGTTCTGTTTATTAATAGAAAAAGTTTAAAATAATGTATTAGAATAATATAATTATGCCAGTAATAATATTTATAACATGATAATCTACAAAATAATGTTTGGAAAAATCTAAAATAAAACTTCTAGTTACTTTTTGTTACAAAAAAATAACAAATGGTTCCTACAAAAAAAATATTACAAAACATATTGAAATAATACTAAATTGTCTTTTAAATATTTTTAATAGAAATATTAAGAGAATATCCAGGCGGCATTTAGTCCACACAGACACATTCCTCTGTTTTATCCCTAAATCATTTCACTAAATTCATTTCATTAAATTCATTCAAAGAAATATATTTGGTGAAGATTCCATTCCAATTACAAAAGCCTATTTAGTTATTATATGGTCATAAATGTTGCTTTTAGTATTGCAAATGAATATTATAATGATAATTTGAAATATATATATGTCTGTCAATGTAATACCTACACACTTCAATTTTACGTTATTTTATTTATTTTTATTTCATTTTTAAATTATTAATGATAACTAATTCGAGACTATATTTTAATTTAAATTCATATTGCTATATTGTTATGCCAAAAGAGTATAATGATATTGTACCGCTCCATAGACCTCTCAACTCGCTTCTTAGTCCATCTTATGTTCCTTCATGAATGCAATAAATGACCTAAAGGAACTAAACCAATTATAGGGCTATTATTAGACATCCAGAAAACAAATAACACTTTGTATGTGGTAGAGCCATGCTGCAACTATATTATTGTTGTAGCATAAATGGGTCGGCTTAACTGGGGCAGGACCACGCTCTCATGGAATACCAGCGTAAAATAGCAGAGTAATGCTGCTGTGTTTCGTATGGTGAGTGTAGAGCAATATGTAGAGAGAGAGAGAGAGAGAGAGTGCATTTTGATTCTTAATTGAGGTTAAATGTGGATGTCTAAGGGCCACAGAATTTATCAATCTATAAAAAAAAGAAAAAGGAAACAGGGGAATATGAAATTTTGTAACTCTTTTGTAGGTATAATAAGTTCAAGTGGGTATGTTCCTCAGGGTTATCTTGCAACACAATTAGATCTGTTAAAAAACCTATACTTCAAAGATCTTACCACCCAGATAATCTTCTTAAAAAAAAATGTACATAACATTATACATACAAAAGAACATTAATCATGAAATCAAGACCTTAATTTTTCTTTCTATATTTATCCTGCACATAGGGCACAAATCAATATGTTGCATTCCGCAACTTTGACAACAACACATATGACCACATGGAATAAAGACTACTTCTGATTTGGCATCCATACAAACAACACACTCTCCTTCTTGAATATTTTGATCTTTTTCTGTGTCTAATACTCCTGAGCAATTGCGTTTATTAACATCATCAATATATGGGGCATTAGGATGAAAATCATTAGATCTACCACTCACTTCCATCTGCTGTTCAGAAAGTTTTGAACTCATGTAAAGTTTTATAGCTCTAACTATACCATCCCTATCTACTGAAAGTGTAACACCATTGTCTTTCAATTGATCTGTGGTAATGTTTGCTAATGACTCATCAGAAAATAAAAATTTTACCAGAAAAGGCAGGCAATGTATGACATCTTCCTGTAGAAGATAATTTGCTAATAGAGGATCTAATTGTTTACTAACACCGAGCAAGTTTTTAGGAGCAGAATCAATTAGTTTTTGATAATTTTTTAACCAAAAATCTGTACTCATATCCTTTTTAAACTCAACTTCTCTGATTGTGTCAATAAGTTGCTTTCTCCTCTTGGTTTTCTGTTCAAACAAATCATCCAATAAATTCACTAGCTGTACTCGTTGCTGTAGCAGTTCATTGTAATTATATGCAATATGTAATTTTTTCTTCTCTTGTTCAATAGCACTCAACCTTGCTAAATTGGATGAAATAAAAGATATTTCTTGATTTAAGCTCCATGTTTTTGAATCAACTTTTTCCAGCAAAGATGTGACAATAGCTTTTTGGATATCTTCATCTTCTAGAAGTTGTTGAACTAAGACTGTTCGTGAATTATCTTTAGCATCCAAAAATTCTGATAACTTTACATTATTTTCTAATTCTCGAATAACAACATTTTCTCTGATATTGTTTAAATTATCCCTGTAATTTCTCAAAAAAAACTGAAAAGAGTTTTCATTTCTAATAAGATTTTTCATTGCTCTTAATACATCAGCTTTTTTTATATTGTCATAGTTTTGTCGAGTAACTTCAAGTAACCTATCATGTTCAGCCTTTTCATAGGCAAGTTGTTGCTGAATAATTTCTGGTTTAAGACCATCAGACTGAATAAATTTCTTAACAATAACATCAATTTCCTTTTCATCTTTTTGTATAGCTTTAATTAATCTCTGCCTTTCAACTTCTTTATCTTCATGAACTTTAGCTATTTCAGAGTCTAAATTCAACTGTTCTTGAATGATTTTTGAAAGAAATTTATCTCTTTGCTGTTGATTAGCTCTGTGTATCCTTTTCTCCCGTTCAATAATTGCTATCTCTTGTTCTTCCCAAGATGTAGTATTCCTTCTAGAAAAGAGGTTTCCAATTCTATTTACATCACGAACAGATATGTTAGATTCTACATATGAAGGAACTACATACTCAATGTTTAATGCATCACACAAAAATTTCATAATAGTTTCTGTATCTTTCATAGCAATCTCAGAGGGAGGAAAAGTAAACTTTTCTCCATCTAGATCAATATGTGCTAAGTTACGAGCTAAGCACAGTTCAGGGCAAAGCTCATTTAATTCATCATTTTGAGTAATCTTCAATGTATTTAAACATTGTAATTTACCTAATGATGTTGTCAAGCTAGTTAACTTATTATTTGACACATCTAAAACTCTTAAGCATTCCAAGTATTTGATATTTTCGGGGATTGCTTTTAAGAGATTACTATGAATATATAGTTCAGTTAGATTAACTAGATATCTTATGTCATTTGACAAATGTAAAAATCTATTACAGCTTAAATCAAGAATTTTAATGTGATGCAAATCAGACAACTGACCACCATGATCCAATGAATTCAAGCAATTATTTTGCAGATACAAGTTATCCTTTCTAAATACTTTACATATAGAAAAAATCCCAGACGGTAAATGCCGCAGTTCACATCCTGATATATCAAAGTCTGGCTCCGGGGACTCCTTAGCTAAATATAATTTACGTTCTAATTTAGCACGTGTATCACTAGAGTTCTTGCCGAACATCAACATCGTTGTCCGATGCACACCCGACACAGCACAACCCATGAAAATTCAGAAATTGTTTCAAGTTCAATATTAACACTTAACAAATAATTTTATTAATGATTTCACATAGATGCAGTAAATACCTATATCCCTCTGCGTGAGTATGGTAAGTAAAAGATTACTACAAAAATTATAAGAAAAAAGAAACGATATATTTCTTATATTGAAATAAAGCATTATTTACAGCAAAATGTTTTTCTCTCTATTATCAAAATAAAATTTTACTTTGCATTTGCAAACTACGTGTATGTCAATGTCAAGTTGTCAAGTTTTTTTATGGAGGCGTGCTATTGTACTTTTGCCAGAGTCAAATAAAAATAAAAATTGTTTGTAAATGTAATAAATCATTGAAAATTCTTTACAATATGTGACGCACTTTGCAGATTTTTTAAAAATTTTGTTGATAACTCAAGCTGTCATAAAGTCGATGGCGATAGTATGCCAAATTCCCAAAAACATCTTAGCAGCATGCGACTAAGCTCTGCAGCTCATGCAATAAGAAAGATTAGGACCATGTTCCGATATACACTGCGAGCTCCCCTCAAAAAATTCACGCCGTTATGACTGCCAGTATAATGCCTACTGTTCATAAGATAGCTTATCTCTCCTGTTAAAATCACGCCTAAGTCCTGAATTTCTTAGTTGTACAGACAGTACCTGTCAATGTCAATTAGTGCATGCCCATAAAGTATGACATTGACAGGTACTGTCTGTACTACTAAGAAATTCAGGACTTCATAGGCGTGATTTTTACTGACAGCTGTCGCAGAGATCAAGCTATCTTTTATGAACCATAGGGAATATACGACATCATAAATCGCCGCCATTTTAGTACTGTGAGCAATGGCGCTTGCGAGGTAACTTGCTCTCAGTACTTTGGCCACGTGATCAAAAAACATTACAGCAACGAGAGATTTAACAGCTTCCACGAATAATTATTGAAGATATTATTAATTTATTCTTTTTTTTAGGATAGGGTGACAAACGAGCACACAGTCCACCTGATGGTAAGCGATTGCTGTGGCCCATAGACATCTACATCTATCCTCGATTACGAATCAAAATGCAGATGCGTTGTCACTCGTGAGGACTAAGATGGAAGCCCTTGTTTCCAGTAGAAAGGGTCTCCGGTTCTCTACAATCACCATACCAAACACAGCAGCATTAAGCTACTATTTGACACTGGTATTCTGTGAGCGCGTGGTCCTTCCTCGGTAGAGCCGACCCTTTCGTGTTACGACTATACTACTAACATAACTGCAGCATGGCTCTACCACGTATAAAAATAGAATACCACGTATAAAATTCTGAATTTATTTGAATAAAATATTGTTATTCAAATAAACTCGGACATTAAGTTTTAAAAGCAACAACATTTAAATAATAATTTTTCTTCTTGAACAGAAAACGTGTACATGATAATTTTTTTCATTCGAAAACAGTGTCGAAAGTTGGGGATGGCAGCATACTGGACCTTTTCCGTTTCTAACAATAACCAGTATAGCAAACTAAAAAGAAACGGCTCCACACTATACTAAATTCACGTCACGCCTTACAGTGGTCACAGTACCGTAACCACAGACCAACTGGAGCCCATATAGTTGAACACGAATGCTACCCTCTTTAGTAGGGACCGAACAACAGACCTGAGCATTGCGTCCTTAGCGCTACAATTTTTTAAAATAAAAAGCAATAACACATGCCTACTTGCGCAGTAAAGTGGTGTGGTAGTGATAGCAGGAAACATAATTTCAAGAAGTATAAAATCACGTTTCACCGGTTAGTGCAACATTAAATAATATTAAAATACTAAAAACGTGAAGGTTCAACGTTCTGGTCGTAGTTCTGAGGCTGTCCTTGTCAAGCACGGAGTATTATAGTTGCGTCTTTGTCTATCAATCAGAGGGGTTGCGGGCGGCACGTTATTGTTTTTTGTGTAGACGAACAGTAATTCTATTATATTTGTGTATTAATCTATTTGTAATTATAATTTGAAATCGAAATTACAGTTTTACAAACCCACTCACTTAATGACTGACTGACTCACTCATTAACATTATTGTACTCCAAGAAGAAGCCATCGGTGGTAAAAATGATTTATGGGGAGTTTTATCGGTGGGTGTTTTTATCGGTAGGTAAGTATGGAGAAACCTCCAGATCTTCAAAAACTGCTCTTTGACGAAAACTTTTGCCATTATAGTATTAAAACCTTGTTGAAATTTGATCGCCCATAATATTTTTTGGAAAATATCGGAAAATCTGCTTCTCATCATCAGGGAGTAAATCTAATGCATGCCCAAAATATAGCAATTAGCTGCTAACTTTAGGTATGCTATTTCAAGGTTTAGTTAGGTATTATATTTTGGTAATTTTCGTCTACATTTTTATATTACGTTAATTTTACCTAATGTAGATATTTTCACCTGACTGTCGCGGCCGAAGCCGAAGCAAAGTCGTGGTTTTCCAGAGTATGTATTATTGTTGTGTATTTCTTAGACACACTCTTAACGGATTTATGGTTTAAGCGACTAGCGTTGTAAATGACATATAAAATACATGTATATATTTTAAAGAACTTTACATGTATTTAACGGTGTATTTTACGCATCATATTTAAGAGTAGGATGTATGGATGTAAGACACCTGTAAATTACGTCTCCCACGCCGCCCACACTCCTTTCTTTCTTCTAAACTTGACAGACTTATTTAATTAGAGAATCGTAAGGGTTTCATGTCTCGTAGGCTGGGTCATAGATAATACCTATATACCCGTAGACAGAGAAACCTACAGACAAATTGACGCCTTCTTTCGCATTCGCACACGAAAAGATAGATTTATGTATACGTCTTGCATAGAAATGAGACAGAGTGGTGTGATTGTTTGTCCCTTTTTCCGTGCTGGTTTTTTTGTTTAGCAAACTACACTTTGCTAAACAACTTTGACAGTTCGTAGCGATCTAAGGATTTAACAAGTTGGTTTAAGTGAGAAAAAAGGGTTTTGTGAGCTTAAGATTGGTGAATCTTGTTCAGTTCAGTTCTTAGAACAATTAAAATTTTTATCTAAATATGTTTAAAACTCATAAAGATTATTATATAACCTAAAACTACGTTATCGTCCTTTCTCACTCGAGGCCACGCTAATCATTAGTCTATAGGTTTCTCTGTCTACGTATATACCAGAGAATCTGGGTGGTCTGTGACCGTCACGCTCCCTAGATGTTATACTAGTGACGAGACAGCTATAATTTGATTTCAGTTATTTTCATAGCATAATTTCTTATAACATTTTGCTATGGGGATATGTCACAGCCGATTTAGAAACTATTTTAGTTCTAAGAAGAGAGTCATAAATGCTATTTATAACCTAAAAATAAGAGTGTTTCTCAGAGAAAAAAAAATTCGTGTGGCACTCGGTGACTGCCGCGGTAAAGCTATTGCATAGCATTTTTTATCAACTTATGCAATTATAATTATTTATTTATTTTATTTATGCAGTTAAGTCTTTGATATTAAATCAAGTTACACTTTTTGAGAGTGGTGAGCGATAAGAAAACAATTTTTTTTTTCTCTTATTGAATAAATGAGAAGTTAATATTGTTTAAAATATTTTTAATATCTTACAATACATGTAGGCTATCCAGGAATTTTTATCATTAAGTTAGCAGCTAGTGTACACGTATACGTCTAGTCGCACGCACACAAACACCGTGCCGAAGTCTGCCGAGTGCCGAAGTCTGCCGAACTGAAACGACGTTAGACGATGCACGGCTTTCAACGCCACATCTTCGTGCACGTCGGAGTGGGGAGCGTGAGGTTTTTTTTCGTTACGGAATTTCTGGATTCGGTCCCCGTGCTCAAGGCCCGCGATAGAAGCTATGCAATAGCTTAATTAAATAAATAAATATATTAACTTTGGCGTTTCAGTTTCTTTGCGAAAATTTTTTGTGTGTACACAAAACCAAAATTAGTTTTAATAAAAATTGATATCCACTCTGGTATCATTAGGTTTTATCTGTTGTCACTAGTGTTACCGTAGACAGAGAAACCTATAGACTAAGGGTTAGCGTGGCCTCGAGTGAGAAAGGACGATAACGTAGTTTTAGGTTATACAATAATATTTATGACTTTTTAACATATTTAGATAAAATTTTTAATTGTTCTAAGAACTGAACTGAACAAGATTCACCAATCTTAAGCTCACAAAACACTTTTTTCTCACTTAAACCAACTTTTTAAATCCTTAGATCGCTACGAACTGTCAAAGTTGTTTAGCAAAGTATAGTTTGCTAAACAAAAAAACCGGAACGGAGAAAGGGACCACCAATCACACCGCTCTGTTTCATTTCTATGCAATACGTATGCATAAATCTATCTTTTTCGTGTGCAAATGCTAAAGAAGGCGTCAATTTGTCTATAGGTTTCACTGTCTACCCCGTAAGATTTTTTTTGATACTCCTGTTTGCTCGCGACCTTAAAATGGCGGGAATTGCAAATTTTTTGCCAACTTGCAAATTTTGCTATATTTTCACTTTGAGACAATATTTATGGATAAAACTTACAGGAATTCTTGTTGAATGTATAAACTATCGAATAAAATTATTTTTAGTTGCTAGAAATTGTAATCAAATTCATAAATTACCCTTTATAGCATAGTGGTAGTATATACTACACTTTTAGTGCCAAAATTACTACTAATTTAAATTCTACGCTTTTGTTTTTGGAGAAATTTATTTCTCCAAATTTTCTCTACCCAGTCTGTGGCCGAAAGTTCAGAGAGTGATTTCTTTTTTTTTTTTCTAAGAAACATTGCCACGTTATGGTTTAAAATAAAAGTGCATAACTTTGTCTCTGACTCCATTATTCATTGCATATTGTCTTTGGTTTTGTTTAAAAGAAAAAAATATTTTTTCATAGGGCAGTATTTCGTTGCTAATTAGTTGCCGTCCCGAGCCAACGGTAAGTAATTTGTTGGTCAACTAATTTCGTTCCCGCCCGACGGTACAGGCTACGAGTGTTACAGTTTCTCGACAGATCTAGTAATTCACTGGCTCATACGTTATTACAACAGACTCCCAGAAAATATATACGGTCTCTCTATTACCTAGTTTAAATATTTTATGAAACAAAAACTGTACAAAAGGGTTTATTATAATATTACCCACTAAATGAAGTGGCAATGGACTGGCCATATAGCTCGACGAATCGACGACCGATGGGGATGAAAGGTTCTCGAGTGGAAACCTCATACTGAAAAGGAGAACGTAGAATGGCCCCCCACTAGATGGAGTGAGGACCTATTAAGATATACAGGAAGTCGATAGATGTAGTCAACTCATAGCCGTGCTTCTGATATTCCTTGGTAGAAGCCCATATTCAGCTGTGGATTTATAAAGGGCTGTAATGGTGATGATGATGAATAATCCCTGGGAATGAGTTGTTCGTTTACGAACAGTTTTCGAAATAGTTTTAGTAGTATATAGTGACAACCTGTGTTCTTATTGTATAATATACTTTTTTTTGTGCTGCCGGGTCTCTCGTTGGTTCTTCCTAAGACAGATTTTTTCCGAACCGGTGTTAAAAGTAGAAAACGTCTTTCAATAAGAATTACTTGTAATATATATTGAATAAAAGTGATGATATTCTGTTATAAATAAACCCAATTGTTTTATACATTTCTACTATTTTTATGTTGGTATTTTTCTAATTGTATCTTGAGATAAACAGTAATAAATAAGATAGGTATCTATTTCGTTGAAAGCTGCTACCAAAACTTCATTTGGTTTTTCAGGATGTCTACGCAAATATAATTTTCAATCTGAGTGCACTCATATCACGCCTTCATTGAGTGGGATTTCATCAGGCAAACTCAACATGGTAGCGTCTAGCATAGTTTTCGATGTTGTTGTACATATGCTTAGATCAGATTAAGACGTTTGATCAGGTAAACTCATCATGGTAGTGTCTAACATAGTTTTCGATGTTGTTGTACATACGCTTAGATCAGATAAAGAATTTGATTTCTGAGATCTACGGAATGTAATATTTTAAGATTCTATTACGGTTTTTGTATGTTTCTAACTTATAATTCATGTAATTTTAATTTATAAAAAAATAAGCAAAATATCTTCGTAATTTTTGAACTAACTTGCTAAACGTTCTCGGTAGGGAATGAGGATGAACCATTTTTTGAATAAACCATTCCTACCTGTTATAGTACGGGAGCCCAAGAGGCGATTTTTTGGATTTACTAAAGCGCGTCCGATTAACGTAAGGTGGGTTAATTATGAGCTAAAAACAGTGCATTTAGAAAATCTGACGATTTGAGCGTAACGTAAGGGAGTATTAGAGTTACAAATTTGCAAAAAGAAACGTTGTCTAGACATTCTCGTGCGTGGTTGATTTTTATTTTGAAGGGAATAATGCAGAAATTCACCGTGTAGTGGCGGTTAAGAATATCCACTACCCCATATCTTCCAGTGGGTGTCGTAAGAGGTGACAGAGGGAAACAGGCAGGAGATGGGCAGCAGCATCTTCCTGATAACAGCAACTGTATAACAAAAAAAAAACTGCGGTTGCCAACCCGCTCGCCAAGCGTGGCAACTATGGCAATATACCCCCCCATGAGCAATTACACAAATAGACGGCCCCCAGTCCCCGGCGGCCCCGCTATTCCTGGTTACGGTGGCGACCATGGTAACGGCGGGGCAGGGGGGTGCTAAGAATCTCCGGTGGAGGTTCGGTTGCCACCTACGACGACTCGACCTGGCAACATTTAACGCACGCACTCTGAGGACTGACGAGAAGATCCTGGAGCTGGAAGAAGAGATAGACAAGTTGCGCTGGAATATTATAGGATTATCCGAGGTCCGAAGAGACGGGGAGGACACGGTGATTCTCGAATCCGGCAACTTGTTCTATCACCGGGAGGGCGACCATCTGTCCCAAGGAGGTGTCGGATTTATCGTCCACAAGTCTCTCGTCAACAATGTTGTAAAGATTGGGAGTGTGTCGACGAGGGTCGCGTACCTGATACTCAGAATCACCAAACGGTATTTGCTGAAGGTCATCCAGGTTTACGCACCAACCTCGGCACATCCCGATGAGGAGGTGGAGGAAATGTATAAGGATATTTCCAAAGCCATGCATTCCTCCAAAACTCACTACACGGTGTTGATGGGAGACTTCAACGCAAAACTAGGCACAAGAGAAAACGGTGAGTTGAAGTTAGGGAAATTTGGAGTAGGGCAACGGAACCGAAGGGGCCAGCAGCTGGCCGACTTTATGGAGAAAGAGGGACTCTTTATGATGAACTCTTTCTTCCAGAAGCGGCCCCACAGGAAGTGGACCTGGTCGAGCCCCGATGGTTCGACAAAAAATGAGATTGACTTCATTATGACGACCAGACGCCAACTGTTCAGTGATGTCTCAGTGATCGCAAGGGTGAAAACTGGCAGCGATCACCGAATGGTAAGAGGCACACTGAACCTAAACGTTAATTTGGAGAGGTCTCGTCTAATGAAGTCAACGCTCCGTCCCCATCGTGCTCTAATCCAGAATCCCGAAAACTTTCAGCTCGAGTTACGTAACCGCTTTCAGTGCCTAGAAGATTGCAATTCAGTGGACGATATGAATGACAAGCTCGTGGAAACTGTCCATGCGGTCGGAGCTAAGTTCTGCAAGACCCGCCGCAGAAGAACACAAAAACTCTCCGATCACACTCTTAATCTCATGGCTGTTAGACGGGTGATGAGGCTGCAATCGTCAACAGATTTGACAGCATACAGGCAACTGAACAGACAGATCTCCAAATGCATGCGGCGAGACTTACGCAACTTTAATACTGCTCGTATTAAAGAAGCGATCGAGCGAAACCAGGGCTCCAAAGTCTTTGCCAGAGATCTGTCTGCCAGTAAGAGCCAACTGTCGAAGCTGAAGACTGAGTGTGGCAGCATCGTTTCCGGGACACCTGAGATTTTGAGTGAGATTGAGAGGTTCTATGGGCAGCTGTACACATCATCGTTGGAGCCACACGCAAGTGTGAGTAACGATCCAAGAGCAAGTCTTATCCGACACTATTCCAATGATATCCCGGACGTCAGTCTAAGCGAGATTAGAATGGCTCTCCAGCACCTTAAAAACGGCAGGGCCCCAGGCGAGGATGGAATTACAGCGGAACTTCTGAAAGCGGGTGGAACACCGGTACTTGAAGTCCTTCAGAAGCTCTTCAATTCCGTCCTCCATGGTGGCACTACTCCAGAGGCGTGGAGCAGAAGTGCGGTGGTCTTGTTCTTTAAGAAAGGCGACAACGCTCTCTTAAAGAACTACAGGCCGATTTCCCTTCTGAGCCGCGTCTATGTGCTGTTTTCAAGAGTCATTACGAATCGTCTCGCACGCAGACTCGACGACTTCCAGCCTGCCGAACAAGCCGGTTTCCGAAAAGGCTTCAGTACCATAGACCACATACATACCCTGCGGCAGATTGTACAGAAGACTGAAGAGTACAATCTGCCACTTTACCTATGCCGGTAGTTGTTGGGAGCACTATGCTCGAAGTTGTTGACGAGTACGTTTACCTGGGACAAATACTCCGACTAGGTAAGTCCAACGGTCAATCGACGGATTCAACTCGGCTGGGCAGCGTTCAGGAAATTACGACATATATTCTCGATCTCAATCTCTAAAAACTGGATTGTACAACCAGTGCGTGTTGCCAGTGATGACTTACGGATCTGAGACGTGGTCCTTCACTGCTGGCCGTATGAGGACGCTCAAGGTCGCTCAGCGAGCTATGGAGAGGGCTATGCTCGGAGTTTCTCTGCGTGATAGACTCAGAAATGAGGATATCCGCAGTAAAACCAGAGTGACCGACATAGCCCAACGGATTAGTAAGCTGAAGTGGCAATGGGCCGGCCATATAGCTCGAAGAACCGATAACCGATGGGGAAGAAAGGTTCTTGAGTGGCAGCCTCGTACCGGTAGGCGTAGTGTAGGGCGACCCCCACTAGATGGAGTGACGACCTGGTAAGATATGCAGGAAATCGATGGATGCAGGTGGCTCAGGACCGTGCTTTGTGGCATTACTTGGGGGAGGCCTATGTTCAGCAATGGACTTGTGAAGGGCTGTAATAATAATAATAAATAAAAAAATGCAGAAATAACAAAAAAGACATAATCTGTCGATTTCCACAAGCCGAAATACTTAAAAATCGACCATGAAGGTAGGAGCGTGCAACTGGAGTAAAACATGCATAGGTACCCCACTCCGCTCCTCCTCCTTTGATTTTTCCTTGTATCTAACTCTTTTGTGCCATCCCCTTCCATTCACAGTCACATTTTATGGTTATTGAAATAAAAGTTCATAAAAAATCATAAAAAAATATTTCTATTAGTCATATTACGAATATCCCTCAAAATAATCGTCAGATTTTAAGCTACCATAACTGTTACATCAAGCTGAACCTTCTGTATAATGATCTGATACGCTCGAGTATTTAAATATGGTGGTTTATTTTTCGCTTTTTCAAAAATTTACTACGAGCTTGCGTCACTTCCGAATCGTCAGTCTTTTCACTGGGAGCATTTTTAGGATTTAAATATCTGACGCGCTGGACTAAATTTTAAACATCTGTAGTAATTTGTAGTATTTAATTTTTAGATTACGAGGGCCACACTGAAATTATCGGGAATAAGAAAAATCACATGCACGGTATAGCTAAATTGTACTTTTTTGTTTTTCGAAGTATTCTCCGTTCAACGTAATGCACTTTTCTATTCGTGCAAACCAATAATTTAAGTTAAAACAGTAATTCCAGTCTGAAGTTGATGTTGACAAAATGGCTGATTTGTGCGCTTCCACAGCTGCTTCGGGTTCTTCAAACCGTTGACCGTATAATAAATCTTTCATTGTAGGAAATGTAAAGAAATCGTTTGGGCTCACCTCAGGACAGTACGGGGGATGGCTCATCTGCTGAACGTTTTCCTGCTTCGAAAATCATTTATCTTCTGAACCGTATGGGAGCTCGCATTATCGTGATGTAAAATGATGCGACGTTTCGGGTTATTTTTTCGGAGTTCAGCTATCATTTCTGGCAAACAAACCGTGATATACCACTCAGCGGTAACCGTTCTGCGTTCTTGAAAAGGAATTGTAGCAACATGCCTCTTTTTCGAGACAAACGTAGCGACCATTTTCTTTGACACGCTGCGGGAGCGAACCACTTTCGTTGGTTTAACCTCGACTTCGAAGACCCAAACTGCTGACTGATGTATTCTTTCAGGTTCGTATGAATAAATCCATGATTCGTCACCTGAGACGATATTAGAAACGGCATTTGAAGCGTTGCAGAGTATTCCGGCGGGAAACTAGCTTTCTTACACACAGCTCATTATGTAATATCGACTGAATTGCAGTCATTCCGATACTGATAACAGCCCGAATCTGCTCGTATGTCACACGATGGTCATCTAATATAATAGTTCGCACAGCTGCGATGTTTTCAGGCGTGGCCGCTGTTCTTGGTCGACCTGCAGAGGAAACAGTGCTGAGCGACACACGACCGCGTCGGAACTCGGCATACCAGCGGTATATTGTCATTTGACTCGGTGCATCAACATCATAAATCGAAACAAGTTCGCTGAGACATTTATCTTGAGATAAGCCTCGACGAAAATTGTGATAAATTATGGCACGGAAATGTTCAAGCGTGAGCTCCATTTCTATTAACGACGTGTCAACTTTAAACCAACATAATTTTTGTTATTATTCATTTTTTTAATTGTTTGAATGTCATTAAGATTCAAAGAGGCCAGTATTCAAATTCTAAAAAAGGTTTTATTGTAACTCATATCCGATATCCGAAATATTCTATTCCCGACCATTTCAGTGTGCCCTAGTACATACATTACACACAAAATCTGTAGAAGCTTTCCACACTACTGGAAGAGGAATCATTATCAAATTTTTCTTCTTCCTATTAACTAATCTACTAATCTAATAAGTACCCATGACTATAGAATACTATAATACACAATAGAATGGCTATCAACTTTATTTTGTATGAGGTTTGGTGTCGCCAAACCCGATTCACTGTGTTGACAGACTGAATAAGTTTACATATTTTAGACTTTTGATTAATATTCAAGATCATCATTAAAAAATCGTTTAAATTTTAGTACATATTTATTTGTAAATAGAGTGCAATTTGGCATTTTTTAAATAATTTGCATGCGAAATTTGGAAACGATTGTAATGTCAAAACACATCTCGTGTTGACATTTATAGGTGTGAATTGAAGTGTTAGTGACATTTTAGTGGCTACGCGGGCTCCACCCACTCCCCCGTTCTATTATGTATGTATTATAGTATTCTATGCCCACGAAGCTCGAGTAAATCCCCACTTAGCATCATGGGCTACACCACTATTATAATTTGTTTCATAAATACCTTCACAGTAGCTTAACATTACACTTATTTTGAGCACAGTAATTTTTTCCTAGTCAAGTCTTCTTGAAGAGTGATATTATTTATACATTATTTATTTATAGTCGTGGATTATTTTCAACTTTAATGATGTTTTCACACTACTAAGCGTAAGCACCAATGTATTATAACTATTTATTTATTATACAGGGTTATTTTTCAAAGAGTAGAATTTTAAACTTATGTTGAAGTATATAAATAATAATATGCGGATATTGCAGATTTTGAAAATACAAGTAAATAAGGCTTCTACTTTTAATTGAAATTATCCCAAATTTAGTGTGTATTATGGCCAACAACTACGCGTACACGCGCTTCTCGTGGTGCGATACAATTCACAACGTTTTTGCCTACCGATCGACCCTTACGAATGTGTGCGTGCGTAGTAAAATCAGGTAAAATAATGCATTACCACGCATTTTGAATTTAAAAGATAAAAAGGATAGAATTTTTTAAGAATTTTTCTTCTTAAAAGTTCTGTATATAGAGAAAAAATTCTGTTTGCAGACAAGAAGAATATAATATATACAATACATATATTTAGCTAAATTTTAATTTAATAGTAAATGTGTCATACAGGGCTGACAATCGATATGAACGCAATATAATATGAACGTTCAGTTTTCAGGGCTGAAGAGACGGCCAATACAAATCTTATTATGATTATGAATAAAATACCATTTATATACCTACTTAGCGACTTTTATTTGAAATATTTCATATACTATGAACATTTAATTTCCTTCAATGTTTTCATATTAATGCTGCCTGCATGTTTACAGGCAATCATCTACTTTTCTATAAAAGTTATCTAACGTAAATGCATCTTTTATCTTAGGTGTGTCATATATTTTTTATCTATTATTTTAATCCTTTATAGTTTCAATAGTCTTCTTAGATCAACTTTCGGATTCTCGTACATCTTCATTTCTTATTTTATACCATGGTTTCTTGTTAATGGAACTGTTACGGCAAGTAAAGGACAACTGTTTGAATAGAGGCTATTCTCATATTTTGATCGTTATAGGTAATTTTTCATGTATTTTAAGTCAAATAATGGTACTTCCCTGTTTGCTTTTTTATATAAATATGTATTTCTGTCATAATCACCAGTATGTTTTTTTCAATTTACCATTGTGATTCCACTCACTATTAGTTGGTACGTTTTCACCAAATAATATGTGCTGCCTTATATTTTCTCTGTGCTCGTTGGGTATGTATAAATGTTCATAGTCATTTCTATGATTAAGGTTATCTTTTATGGATTTGGAATCTGTTACCTGTATGATATTGTCTTGACTCGTTCTAGGAAAAGACGTTCTAAACGAGGAATCTATTTCTTCTACAAACTCTTTGTTTTGGGAATTTTCTTGGGTCACTTTTTGTGGATATTCAACGTCATAACTCTTTTCATTTAGTCCTATATCTCTGTCATTAGTTGTGTAACTAAAGTATTGTTCTTTAGTTTTCATTGTTGCGTCATCGTCACTAACATTAAAATTGTCTTTAGGAGTATAATCGTTGTCGTAATCATTCTTTGTTACATAATCACTTTGTCCTACGGCAGGATAAACATGAGACTTTATAACTTTATTCAATCTTTCAAATGCATCTTCGAAGTCCTTCCCGTCTGCTTCTTTTTCATATAAATTTTTCTGGACATTTTCTTGATTTCTTTGTCCGTATGTGTCATTATTTTCCTTGAATATTGGTTCTAAAATATCGTCGTGGTGTGGTGGTGTCAGAAACACCACGTCACTACTGTTATAATTTCCTGGTAGTTCAGTATTAAATACAACAGGTTCCACAACTTTATCGGGTACTGGCGTAACTAAATCATATGTAGATGTTATTCTAGTTTTAAACTCACGATTTTCGGCAAGTGTTTGCGACACTGCTTGCGGCGCTTTACTAAAATAATCAAACGTATGAAATGTTGGTAAATCAGGCAATCGGTATGTTTCTGCCGCTGGAAGCTTAATAACCATAGCTTTACCTTGATGGTATCCAATCCCATGCCCTTCAAAGGGTTTATTTTTATTCTTTTTCTTCTTGTTTGGTATTCTTTGAGGAACGTGATTTCCGATATCATTGTTATTCGAATCAGTAGCACAATACATTTTATTTAATTTTTGTGTGTCTTTATGAGAAAGACCAACTCTTTGTCCGATATACGCACCACTCTAAAACAAAATGTAATATTTCTAATTATTAATGAATTAAAGTCATGAGTGGATGAAGGGATTCTGTAGCATTTTAATGATTTTTTTCTTATAAATGAAGGTTCTATGTGCATACAGACCATAAAAGACCTTAAAACAGCGTAAATAAAGATTGATTTTAGAAATAACACGTGACAAAAAAGATATGTACAAAGAAAAAAATGCTAATCACCGTGAATGAAAGTTATATGGGCACTTAGCGTACTATACTTAATTTAAAATTATTTTAATACATGTTGTTCTAAAATGGAAGCACTATAATGTTTTGCATGCACGTGTTATGCCCTGTCCTTATCTCTTTCATTCATTTGTTCATTATATTCGATAATGTCAAGAGCTAGACAACTTCTAGAATCTGTAGTAACCTATTCTATTTCAAATGATTTAAACGACAAAATAATGTCGTTTCTGACCGCAAAATTCTACATAAAGTTAAGTATTTTACTCTGTCCGTGAAAAATTTTACCTTATATAGAGAGGTATTTAAAATTTATTAAAATAAGGTTCAGTTTTTTCTAGATCTACATTCAGGAATAGAAACAATACATTGTACATATAGTTTGCTGCTACGACGTAGGGTAAAGAAGTTGTATGTATATACACGCAGAACAAGGATATCTCCAGAGTCATGCATTCCACCAAAATCCGTTATACGTAAACGTGTAAACGGGAGACTATAACGAAAAACCAGGCACAAGAGAGAATGGTGATCTGAAGATAGGAAAATTCTGAATAGGGCACCGGAACCAAAGGGGTCAACAGCTGGCCGATATTACGAAGAAGGAGGGACTCCTCATGATGAACTCTATTTTTTATGTAATCGCCCCATAAAAAGTGGGCATGGTCAAGCCCCTACGCTTCTACAAAAAATGGGATTGTCTTCATTATGATTGTTCAGTGATGTCACGGTGATCACGAGAGTGAAAACTGGTAGCGATCACCGAATTGGCACATTGTACTTTAATGTTAAGTTGGAGAGGTAACATCCAATAAATTCAACGCTTCAAGAGGGACCCTAGTGCTCTAATCCAAAGCCCCGAAAACTTTCATACCGAATTACAAAACCTTTTTCAATGCCTCAAAGATTGTAATACATTAGATGATATAAAGGACAAACTCGTGGAAATTGTCCGTGTGGTCGGAACTAAGTTCTGCATGACCCGTCGCTGATAAACCCAAAAAATCTTCGACCACATTCTGAATCTTATGGCTGTTAGACGGAAAATGAAACTGCAGCCTTCAGCAGATATAGCAGAACTGAATAGACATATCTACAAATCCATGCGGTAAGACTTACGCAACTTTAATACAGATCGCATTGAAAAAGTGATCGAGTAAGGCCCCAAAATCTTTGCCAGAGATCGGATCAGTTGAACACCGGAAGCAGTAGTATATTCAGGGACATCTGAGGTTTTGAGTAAGATTGAGAGGTTCTACGGGCAGCTGTACACGTCATCGTGAGATCCAAACTTAAGTGTGACGATCCAAGAGTAAGTCTCAGCCGACACTATATCGCTGATATCCCGGACGTTAGTCTGAACAAGATTGATTGGCGAAGGTGGAATTACAGCGGAACTTCTGAAAGCAGATGAAAAACGGGTACTTGAAGTCCTTCAGATGCTCTTCAGAAGCTCAGCAATTTCGTCCTCCATTTCCATTCATCTTAGGTTTGTCAACAAAATATACCTTATGACAGAATTCGCTGAAGGACCTAAGCAATAAGCTCAATGACCTTAATAGTGTCTCCCAACGGATAGGTTTTAAGATGAACATAAACAAAACAAAGGTCATGTGTAAAATCAATGTCACACCAATGCCGGTAGTCGTTGGAAGCACTACGTTATCAACGAGTATGTTTATCAAGAACAAATAGACCGACTAGGTAAGTCCAAGTTCAACCGAGAGATGCGAAATCAACTTGGCTGGGCAGCGTTCGGGAGTTTACGACACATTTTCTTGTCAGGTATAACCCAAAACTTGAAAACAAGACTATACAACTAGTGCGTATTGCCAGTGATGACATAGGGATCTAAAACGTTGTCCCCTACTGCTAGCCGTATGAGGAAGCTCAAGGTCCTAAGCGAGCTGTGAAGAGGGCTGTGCTCGGAGTTTCACTACGCGATAAACTTAGAAATGAGGATATCTGCAGAAGAACTAAAGTTATCGACAGAGCTCTATAGATTAGTAAGCTTAAGTGGCAATGAGCCTACCATATAGCTCAAGGAACCGACAACCTAGTATGAAGACTTCTAAATTTTTAGAAGATAAAAATATAATATAATATACATAATACATAAATAAACACTCACGCCTGTCACCCAGAGGGGTAGGCGGAGACTACAGACTTCCATTTGGCACGATCCTGACACACCTCTCTCGCCTCCACATCCATACACCTACGCATACATGCTCGTCGGTTAAGGATACTCCTAATTTGGCCCGTTTTCAATAAATCGCCAATTTGGTCGATAAATTTTCGCCTAGGACGTCCCTTTCCGACTCTGCCATTCACTTCTGCACCATAAATTTTCTTTGTCACTCTTTCCTCATTCATTCTTTCCACATGACCAAACCACCGAAGCATTCCTTTCTTAATCCTGGTCACAACATCATCTTGCAAACCACTCTCTTCTCTTATTACACAATTTCTTACCCTGTCGTTCAGATTCAGCCCTAACATACCTACTCCTTAACGACCGCATTTCTACTGCGTTGCTTCTACTCTCGTGCTTCTTCTGCCACAGCCAACTTTCACTACCATACGTTAAAGTAGGGACCAACACAGCATTGTGAATTGCCATACGTGCTTTTTTTGACACATGTTGACACTTCACAATAGAGTGCAGGGCCCCATTTACTCTATTTCCCGCATTCACTCGTCGTTCTATATCCTTATCATATCTCCCATCCCTGCTAAATACGCAGCCCAAATATACAAACTCATCTACTTGCTCGATCAATATAATATAGATATGTAAATATAAATATGTTAGGTAATAATGGAATGCCATCCTACTAAATAAATTGCAATAAAACATTCTAACAAAATTTAAAATATTTCAAATAATTGAATAAAAATTCAGCTGTCCTAATTATACTATTGTAATTATAATAATACCATAAAAATGTCAAAATCAATTCATTAATAAATAACAACAATTATAATAACCGTATTTCGAATTCAATGTGTGTACCTATGTTTAAATAATATAATAAATGTTAATATTAAATAATTATTTAACAATAATAATAATAATAAAACGAAATAAATGTTCCTCCTTCAATATTGTTGTGCCCATCAGGTTTTATATCATAAAACTATGTAATAATGTATGGATGCAGCTACCGAAGTATGTGGTGTTAGTAAGAGAAAGAATGAAAGGAAAAATAATACGTTATGGTGGGATGATGAGATACGTATGGAAGTTGAAGCAAAGAAGAGAGCATGGCTAGATTTACTAGCAACAAAGGCTGCTAATTCTAGTGGTACGAATGGTGATATTGAAAGAAAAAAGGCAGTCTTTAGACATCTTAATAAGAGAGTAAAAGAAGTAGTTGAAAGAAAAAAGCAAGAAAGAACGGATAAGAATGATAGAAGAATATCGGATAACTTCAAGGCAAATATTAAAATGTTCTGGAAACTTGTAAGAACTGCCAGGGGACATTAAAAACAGCCTATGATGAATGTTGTAAGAGACGAGAATGGCTATATTCTGAATGATGAAGTTTTGAGTTTAAAGAGATGGAAGGAATATTTTGAAAGCGTGTTTATGAGTGAGGAGACAACGTGTGTACTAAGTGAAGTAGAAACACCGAAAGAAGAGGAAAGAGGTAGCGAGATAAGTATAGATGAAATAATGAAAGCAATGAAAAGCATGAAAGCAGGTAAGGCTGCCGGATATGATAGAGTTTCACTCTTTTTACGGGGTAGAGCCATGCTGCAATTATATTAGTAGTATAGTTGTAGCACGAATGGGTCGGCTCGACCGGGGAAGGACCACGCTCTCACAGAATACCAGCGTGAAATAGTAGCTTAATGCTGCTGTATTTCGTATGGTGAGTGTAGAGAACCGGAGACCCTTTTTACTGGAAATGAGGCATTCCATCTCAGTCCTCACGGGTGACAACGCATCTGCATTTTGATTTGTAATGGAAGATAGATGTAGATGTCTATGGGCCGCAGCAACCACTTACCATCAGGTGGACTGTGTGCTCGTTTGTCACCCTATCCTATAAAAAAAAAAAAAAAAAAAAAAAAAAAGAAATGCTAAGGGCTGGAGAGGAAGTGGTGGCAGGCCTGCTGCACACCTTGTTTAATTTATGCTGGGAACTGAAGCGGGTACCGGTAGACTGGTGCCAAAGCCGTGATAGTCCCAGTATATAAAGGAAGAGGGTCGCAGCAGGACTGTAAAAACTACCGTGGCATCAGCCTTCTTAGCATTGTGGGAAAACTGTATGCTAAGGTACTGATTGAAAGGGTCATGAAAGAAACTGATGGAAAAATTTGAGATGTGCAAGCGGGTTTTAGAAAGGGAATGGGATGTACAGATCAAGTCTTTTCCATGCGCATGATCGCGGAGAAGTTTCTGGCCAAAAACCAAAAGTTTTTTTGTGCGTTCATGGACTTGGAAAAGGCCTATGACAGAGTGGATAGGGATTTGCTATGACAAACACTGAACTCATTTGGGTTGAGCGCTGGCTTGATACAGGCATTGGAGTCTCTGTATAGGGACTCTAGTGCTTGTGTTAGGATCAACGGGGTCTACTCGGACTGGTTTGTCATCCATAAAGGTGTCAGACAGGGCTGTGTGGTCCCCGTGGCTGTTCAACCTATTTATAGACAGTTGTTTGCAAAATTTGAAAGTTGAAGAATGCGGATTAAGAAAGGGTGAGTTAACCGTCAAATGCCTTTTGTACGCCGATGATCAAGTTGTTCTTGCGTCGTCGGCGGCCGAGTTGCAAATGATGGTTACATTAATGAACGGATCATTAAAAGAAAGGGGTATGAAAGTGAACGCAAGTAAGACGAAGGTTATGGTTTTTGAAAGAGAAGAAAGTAAAACGATTTGTGAAATAAGAATAGGAGGGGAGTTGATCGAGCAAGTAGATGAGTTTGTATGTTTGGGCTGCGTATTTAGCAGGGATGGGAGATATGATAAGGATATAGAACGAAGAGTGAATGCGGGAAATAGAGTAAATGGGGCCTTGCACTCTATTGTGAAGAGTCAAAGTGTGTCGAAAAAGGCACGTATGGCAATTCACAATGCTGTGTTGGCTTGTGAAAGTTGGGTGTGGCAGAAGAAGCACGAGAGTAGAATAAACGCAGTAGAAATACGGTCGTTAAGGAGTATGTTAGGGCTGAATCTGAATGGCAGGGTAAGAAATTGTGTAATAAGAGAAGAGAGTGGTTTGCAAGATGATGTTGTGACCAGGATTAAGAAAGGAATGCTTCGGTGGTTTGGTCATGTGGAAACAAAGAATGAGGAAAGAGTGACAAAGAAAATTTATGGTGCAGAAGTGAATGGCAGAGTCGGAAAGGGACGTCCTAGGTGAAAATTTATCGATCAAATTGGCGATTTATTGAAAACGGGCCAAATTAGGAGTACCCTTAACCGACGAGCATGTATGCGTAGGTGTATGGATGTGAAGGAGGCAAGAGAGGTGTGTCAGGATCGTGCCAAATGGAAGTCTGTAGTCTCTGCCTACCCCTCTGGGTGACAGGCGTGAGTGTTTATGTTATATGTTTAAAACTATGTAACATCCTTTGTAATCTATGGAATGCAAAAAAGTTATTGAGTATTGAGTAAGAAAGGTTTTCGAGTGGTAACCTCGGAGTGACAACCTGGTAAGATGTGCAGGAAGTCGATGGTTACAGGTGGCTCAGGGCCGTGTTTTGTGGCATTTCTTGGGCAGAGGTCTTGTGAAGGGCTGTAATGATGATGATGATGATGATGAGAGGAAATTTACAAAGCTGGATATTAAAAAAGAGGTCAAGCAGAAAACGTGTTTGTAGAAAATATGGAACAATTTCGGAAAAAAAGGAAACAAATATTAGAAGAACTATTAAAATTTTTGAAACCAGAATATCAATACTATTATCAAAATATTGTCGACCGAGATTAATCTACTTAAAACGTTAAGATATATTTTTTATTTAATGCTAGATATCACATTCATACATATATTACTTTAGATTTGTAATTTAGACGATGAATGGAAGAGTTAAGTACATGTTTTTCATATAGATTTTTTTCTCCATATCAGTATAAAGGTTTAATTGCATAATTAGTTATAAAAAATACTTTATACATGTTTGGTTATTATAAAAAAGCAATCTAAAAAGCGTTATATTATCTAAAACTAAAGTAACCAAACTTCGTGGCCCATTTTCACAATGTTTACAAATGGCAACATATCCCCCTCATTCACTCATGACCTCAATTAACAAATTAGTGGCATGGCATGGCAAATATCCCCCATATTTGCCACGCTCAACAGGCGGGTGGGCAATTGTAGTTTTTTATTTTTAGTTATTGTTATAAAGTCGCTGCTGCTCGCCTCTGGTTTAGTAAATTTTCTCCTTCTGCGCCTCCACGACACCTACGGGAGGATATGAGGTTGTGGATATTCTTACACCGCCACTACACGACTAGCTACTTGTTGATGAATTTATTATATAACATAGAATAATAATTAATAATTAATTAATAAATATTAATAATTATAATGATTTCTTATATTTACGCGAACATTGCACATGATTAAAACTACTTTTACGGATTTTATCGCGTTTATTTTTACTTCTTATTTACTTTTATTTTTAATTCCCGACGTTTCGGGCGCTTTCCAGCACCCATGGTCACGGGGGACTGAGATGACTGACGTCCCGATGTCATTGTTAAACCCGGAGTACCTTCAGCTTTTTTAATTATTGTTTATGGTCCGATCTATTACATCAGATTTGATAGACCACAAATCCTCGCGAAAGAACACCGATTCCTACCAAGGATAATACATGAGGCTATTGAAATTAAAAAACATCCTAATTTCAATAGAGAAGGAGGCTGGGTACTACCACCTGCTTGGGATCCTATAATCAATAAAATTAAAACTAAACCCAAGCATACCACTGCAAGACCTCAAGACATAGTCAGTTCATTTTGCATAGATCGGACCATAAACAATAATTAAAAAAGCTGAAGGTACTCCGGGTTTAACAATGACATCGGGACGTCAGTCATCTCAGTCCCCCCGTGACCATGGGTGCTGGAAAGCGCCCGAAACGTCGGGAATTAAAAATAAAAAGTTAAAAATAAAAAGTAAAAATAAACGCGATAAAATCCGTAAAAGTAGTTTTAATCATAATAATAATTAGTTAATAATAATAATTAATTATTATTCTATGTTATACGTAAATACAAACTCGAGATAAGTTTTCTTACCTGCTTTGGTACTAGAGTGTCCTGCCCATTTGCAGAAAACGCTTTTTTACTATAATGCAATACGCTATCATAGTCATATCCAACACCGAAATCAGAAACGGCGAATGTGTTGTATTTTCGGAAGTTATGCCTTGCCGCTGAAAATGAATTAAATATGAAATTTTATAGCGTATACATGTGTAGAATTTCAAACCAAAGCACAATTTCGCTCGCATTGTTATTAGATTTGTTAAAAAGTATTATTAACTATTATTACTAACTTTAATTATTGTTATTACTTAAAGACTTCCTTGAAATGAACGACATTAAAATAAATCCAAATCTTGCCGTTTTTATTTGACCGACTTACATAGATACCGACTATTTTGTTACTATTAGAAAAGTCTTATTTACTATGTGATTTTTTTACTGTTGTTTATAGGATTCTATTTGTTCAATTGTTAATTTATATAATAATATATTTACCGTTAATGAAGAAGTGATAGCGCTTTTTTAGAATATTATTACTTAAACCTTGTTTTGTTTAACATAATTCTTTTGATGGCAAGTAGCGATAGTAGAAAAGAGATTTTATAACTTACGTTGAATTATATTTTCCCATTTTACATCGATATAATCATCCCTGTCCGGACTACTCTGCATGTGGTAGAAACCAAGGGTATGCAGAAACTCATGGACCACAGTGCCGTGCCTAAAACAACCTCTGCCAACAGGATGTCGTCCATACAAATTCAATACTTGATAACCGCCTTGGTAACCAACTTGCGAGAAACAACCACGTCTACTACCCTGAAATAAACTTTAAGGTTTAGATGTAAAACCGAACAGTGTGATGTAATAACTTTATCTGTAATAATTTGAAAACTTAATGTTAAAACTTAGTGCCGCGTACGTACTATAACTGAGCAAAAGTTGCTATGCTTTCTGAGAGGATTATGGAGGAATTAGCCTGCCGTACTACTCCAGTCCATGTTAGCGGACTTTGTATGTCCTCACATCACGATGAAAAGGAAGTTTAAAAAAATGTTTTTGACCACGGATTTAGAAACTTATTTCACATGTCTGTGTTTAGATCGTTTATCAAATCTGTAATGGCGGGGGTCGTTACTGATTTAATAAACCACGAATCCCCGTAACAGGGCACTGAGTTTTACAAAGGATGATTAGCGAGGTTAGTGCAATTAATAAGCTCTAAGGCTAAAACAGTTACTGAAATAACCCAACAGTTTAAAAAAAGTTTACTGAAAACAGGAAAATCAAAATATTATATCCTATGTCACTTTCACGACTAAATCAAACGAAACCCCATATGCAAAATTCCATAAAACCGTTTAGGCTTCAGAGAAACAGACACACATACATTCAAAAAACATTAACTTCCTTCTCGAGCAGTCTGCTAAAAAAATATCAAAATTTTAATGCAGATGATAGTGGGGTGCTACCGTCTGTGTTTGAGTATCTTTATTAAGGTATAAAAATATGAATTAGTCATGGAATAAAAATGAACAAAATTAAATTATTATTTAAAATAACTTTTTAGCTTTACTCAAAACTGGTTTAAATAACGACAAAGGAATCAGACCTGTCAATTGTTACGTTGATGTTTAACATCACTATTTAGTAGGGTAAAGAGTGCCTAGATGCCTAGCACGTCCGTACTTTGGTATTGCGCACGCGTGCGAGAAACTCGATTTTATTAGGATACCTACAGATACCATATTGCAACACTAGAATATGATTATGAACTCACACGTGAGGTGTGAGTGACATTTACGTCCTAATATTTAATTTGAAAGTGTAAATATGACATGAATTTTTAAAATTTTCAAGAATTATTCTGTTTAAACCCACTATTGTCATTTTTGCTTAAATACATTCAATACACGCAATGTTGATTAGGTAAAAGATTTCCCTTAACCAAAATATGTAATGTAAGCATTTTATTTTCTTTAGCACATACCTGTATAACAACAGCATCTCTGTCTCCTTTCTTATATGGTCGGAATTTGATACAGGAAGCTCGTGTTATATCGTCTATTCCATTTTCTATAGCTTGCAATTGGTCTTCGGCTGGAAATCAACCATAAGCCGGCGTTTATTTTTAAAAGCAACTTTGAATTGATAAAAACTGAAAATAATTAAAAACTTTCTAATTATTATTATTAACCGGAGACCCTTTTACTGGAAGCGAGGCATTCCATCTTAGTCCTCACGGGTGACAACGCATCTGCATTTTTATTTGTAATCGAGGATAGATGTAGATGTATATCAATGGTACGCAGCAACCACTTACCATCAGGTGAAATGTGTCACCCTATCCTATAAAAAAATATTTGTCGGCTCCATGGCGCAGTGGCTTAGCAATGAGTAGCAGCGCTGAGAGCTGCTGGTTCGAATCCCGCACGGAACAAGTATTTGTATGAACTACAAATAATCGTTCCGAGTCTGGATGTTTGTCCTTGTATAATTTATGATTGTTAACTGCCCTACATTAATTTAAAACATAAATACATAGAAAGAAGATAAAAAGAAAAAGAAGGATCAAAAACTACGTTTGCAAATCCGTTTGCCATGCGTGGTAACTATAAAATATATCTCGCCTATGAGGCAGTCTATGGCGAGCGCCATGTTCAGCCGTGGGCTTTCGAAATTCTGTAATGAAAGTATAAATTAATGAATATCCAAATACTGTTTATAATTAAAAAATGTAATGGTACATACTGATGATAACTACCGCTGCCGTGAAAAAAACGAGTGTGCTTATGACCACACGTCTGAAGTAAAACTTCTTTAGCTACTTCTGTATATATATATATATATATATATATATATATATATATATATATATATATATATATATATATATATATATATATATATATATATATATATATATATATTCTATATCCTACCATAATTTGTTATTATTATTTAATGTATTGAACAAAATATTATTTCATAAAATTATTCAAAACGAAATAAAATTACGAAAAATAACTGGCTATGAGAGAAAGAGAGAAAGATGTTTGTGCGCGCGCACTACTCTCTCTTGCTTATATCCCCCACTCAACTCCCGTTCGCCTTGCCCGATCACACTTTTCGTAACGCTTTGGTCACGCGTTCCCCAGCTTACTCGCCAAGTCAAGCGTGCGTAAAGAAGCTTTACTTCAAAAAGTACTCTTAATATTTTTGTGTTACCCACAGAAATGTTCCCGCTGAATGTAATAGATAACTTCATTGTCTGGCCATCTCTTAGTAATGTCTCTAAGACCGTTCCTGGCTAATCCTTCGGCCACATCTTCAACGATCAATCGCCTTTGTCTGTCATTAAGAATCAGATCACCTTCAAATTTTCCACTCTCCTCCCATGCATTCTCTGACACCGTTTCGTCTTCGTCCACATCAAGATCAGGATTACCTTAAATTTAAATTTTTAGTTTTAGATTTTCTATATTATAGTTTCTTCTCTAAGAATCGTATATATAAAAATATCACACTCGTATTAAGCATTATCATGTCACGCCTGTTTCTCAAAGAGACAGGTAGATATCATAAATTTCGACAGTGTACAATTTTGACATAGCTCTTTAATTTCGACTGCATTTTTATCGTAATTTTTACATGAAAATAGCCGCATTGCAGTCGTCATCTCTTATAGTCATAATCATAGAATACTATAATACACAATGGCTGTCAACCTTATTTTGTACGAGGATAGGCGTCGCCGGAAGCACACATACAAGAAATTACGTCATATTATCACTACTACAAACCCGATTCGCTATGTTGACAGACAGATTTTAATACATATTTATTTGTAAATAGCGTGCAATTTGGCATTTTCTAAATAATTTTCATGCGAAATATGGAAACGATTGTAACGTCAAAACACATCTCGTAATGACATTTATACGTGTGAATTGACGTGTTAGTGACATTTTAGTGGCTACACGGGCTTCGCTCACTCCCCCGTTTTATTATGTATATAATTGTAGTATTCTATGGTCATAATAATTATGACATGTAATTAGGCAGCTGTAATATTAGTGATGTCCTTCAACCCGAATTTGGTCACAGTGGCCAGTCTCAATAAAGACTAACCATCTGCGCTGGACAAGATTATAGTTAGGGGTTATAGACGGACAGAATCATAGAGAGAGAGAGACAGATTTTATATGTAGTAGTGCCTAGCTGCAGCTATATTAGTAGTATAGTTATAGCACGAATGGGTCGGCTCGACCGGGGAAGGACCACGCTCTTACATTGAAATTATTTCAATGTAAGAGCGTGGTCCTTAACGGTTCTCCGGTTCTCTACACTCACAATACGAAACACAGCAGGTTTCGTATTGTGAGTGTAGAGAACCGGATACCCACCCACCAGAATTTTGATTCGTAATCCTCGAGGACTGTGTGCTCATTTGTCTCCTTATCTTTAAAAAAAAAATAGTGCAAGAGTGAGTGTACACTAGTGCATTCTCTATTCCATAACTCTGATAGTTTAATGGGACAGCAAATCAACACGACCGAATAGAGATCGGATGCAGGATTGAAGTCTTTCCGGGGCACCGGGATGAAAACTCGCCAACTTCATGAAGACAGGCTGCTACCAAGAATTTTTTGACAGAAAAATCAACCTGAGGTTCGAACCTGGAACCTCACGATCAGCAGCCGCGCTTAACATCACTAGACCAACGAGGTATACGAGTACAGCTGTATATATTATTGATGCTGAAGAAGTAGAAGTTTCCTTCCTATAATTTGTGAGGATTTTAATTGAAAACATAAAAAAGAATGTAGTTATAAAATTTGCAAAGTTTTTTTTACGTCCATTTGTCTAACCAAACCGGTTTGGCTTGAAACTATTAAAACCTGTTAATAAGTATGTTCTTATGATCTAAATAGTTAGCCATCGCAGTTTCTATTAATCCTAAGGATGCCTCGTTAAGATGCAAAACGTGCTGTGCAATCTTTTCTGGTGTTGTGGTGTTGGGGGCAGTATTTTAGGTTTAGTGATGGTAGCGATGGAGCACGCTATTATGGAAGGGGGAGATGCTCTTCTCTAACACGCTAAACCTTTTTTCAAATAAGAAATGATAACCCAAAAGTAATGCGTTATCAGATCAAAATTGGAACTAGTTAAACCATAACAATAACCCCATAAATCGATCAACAGCGTAACAAATGCAAATCCTTACTTTTTAAATTGAGATCCAACTGCGACGTTTTCTCTATAAAATCACTGAACTCTTCCAATTCACTGCGAGTCATTGCCCGACACTCCAACACAATAATATTTATTAACACCACTAATTTTGTCCACTTCATGCTTGATTAAATTATATTATTAAATGTTCTAATCTACAAAAGATAAAGGACACCTTAACTCGAATAAAAAGTCATTGCGAAACCGTTATAATTGCCAACTGGTTTATTCTAATATGAAAAATAGATTTAGGAGCGTACTCGCACGGTATTCATTTGTTTTTCCATTTAACCCAATTCATCGAGACGGGATGGATTTAAAGCTTCAGATACGACCATTTCACAAGGTATTGAGCCGCAACTGTCATATCTTGCGTCAGCCACCGAAGTCACCCGCTTGCTCGCCGTCAACGACGATTTTACCGCAATAAACATGCGCAAGAGTAAATTGCTAAATTTGCCGCCCGAGTTGCCTTACAATTCATTAAAACTTCGATTTCTTTTACATCACAATACCATCGCATTAGTGCTATACGAAACAGTATAAGTATTAAGGTCATTTACGAGGGCGCTGCTTGCTTCTAAATAAATTGCTATTGTGTGTAAATAAGATAAATTGCAGAAATTACGAAATGTGCCAGTCACATTTCTTCATATATGAAATGTTCTGACTGTGAATTTTTTGTGCGAGCAGCTATGCAGGTCTAGGAAGACCAGTAACACTGTGACCTATAAAATCTATTGTGATCGCTGTTATGGCTATAGTTCACTGCTAAGCCCCTAAGAAGGAGTTGTTTCCTTGAGTTGCTTAGTCTGGGACATGGATATGTGCTTTTTTAGACGGTAGTGTCCAGTCGGGGCTCTTGTCAGAATACGCAGTTTATTCTTACCTAATCACAGGGCTTTTGAAGCGAATTTACGATCAAAAGTTTTAGAATGTTTACAGTCTGGTGTATTAGATCAGATGTTAAGTTATTTATTGTGATAAAGAGTTTCAAGGGTCAATCGAGTTAGGCTTATTGAGATTCCACAAAATGGCTTGTGGCAAACTTGTGTACTCTTTATACCCCCATGACACGGAACCCATATATATATATATATATATATATATATATATATATATATATATATATATATATATATATATATATATATATATATATATATATTGATGTAGTGTTTTTGCAGATTGATTTCGAAATATGGCGAAAAGGGGGATGCCCACTGTTCATAGACACTTCGGCCATGGGTGCCCACATATAAAAGCATATGGAAATGATAATATGCAATTAAAATAATGAAATGGTTAAGGAATTGGTTTAAAAAAAGTCGGGATTTTTATGATATAAAGCTTTTTATTTTCACAAATACAGCTTTTTAACGACTACTTTTACCAATTTTATTGCTTTTAATTTCTTTAAATTTTAATTCCCGACGCGTGATTTTTCTTTTGGAGGCCTATGCCAAAAGGCACACCGAACAGAGGGACTTACTTTAACTAGTATTACAATAGGAACTCAAACACAAATATTATGTAACCCCAAAGTTCGGAAATAAATGGCTATATTATTATTATACTATTATTATTTATTCCTGACGTTTAAGGTGCTTTATAGCACCCATGGTCACGGGGTACTGAGGTGACTGCCATCCCTATGTCAGTTTTGGGACATGGAGTACCTTCAGCTTTTTATTATTATTTTTATAGTCCAATCTACGCAGATTGAACTTACTCTATCTTTAAGTCTTGCAGTGGTATGCTTGGGGTTTGTTTTAATTTTATTAATTATAGTGTCCCAAGCAGGTGGCAGTACCCAACCGCCTTCTCTACTGAAATTAGGATGTTTTTTAATTTCAGTAGCCTCACATATCATCCTTGGTAGGAATTAATGTTCTTTAACGAGGATTTGTGGTCTATCAAATCTGATGTATGTCTATCTGGTTGGGGTGACACCCTTGACATACGGTAGTACAGCAGGCACACGCTCAACTGCGGTCGGCTTCACTCGGTCACTGTGACGAAGACGTGGGACCCGAAGCTTGATTTTGTGCAGAACCTGCTTGACGTGCTGAAGCTCCGCGGCCAGGTGCTTGTTCTCACAGATCCCATATGCTCTCTGTAACAAAGATTTGCTCATGGTAACTAACTGTGAAGGATTATGGTGAGATTCACCGCTTAAATATCAGTTTGTATGGGTCTTTTTTCTATACACAGTGTGACCTATGATGTTGTTAGGATTTTGGATAACAAAAAAATCTAGGAAAGCTAAGAAATTATTTGCCTCAGATATAATATCATAATTACTGAATAGAATTTGGCACAGAGAGTGGTAACGATGGATAAAATTCATAGAAACAACATCCTGATTTAATATTTCTTGGGCCATATTCATGAGCCGCTCTAATTTGTTTCTTGGTACTTGCAATAATGCCTATATGCATTCATCACTATCTCCTGTTCTTACTTTTATCAAATATACAGCAAGTGCAAAGCATCCACTATGTTTACTTGACATTTTGGGCACTTCAGACAGAATTTATTGGCATTGTGCCTTTGATAAGCGTAGATAATAATGTACAGTATATTCGGGCATATTGTAAATATTTTCAAAGTCTATATGATGGTAAATATTATCTTACAATAATGTAGAAAAATCTATAATTTGTGCTACACTAAATGTTTTAATATGGTTATATATTAATTCTAAAAGTAAATACCAAGAGTTACTATTTAAATGGTAGTTACTGATTCTACATTCTGGAGGTACATAGTAATTGTATTCACAAAAATACATACCCGCAATGCTGATGGAACAGTGAGTTGATTGGAATTGTTACAACCAGGAAAAAACATTGATTTTGTGTGAGTGGTGCTCTTACAAAATTAGGCAGCAGTATATTGTATGATGTATGATCTAAGCTTTGTTGTTCTAGGTTCAATACATTACTCACTTTAGATTGCTACAAGGATGGACTAGATGATTCAGATGGTTCCCGTTCTAAAGTTTAACGTGTTGCTGCTTTATCAATCCTTCGCAATCATGACACTCACGCGATGACGATAGCAACTGAAATAATATTAAATTAAAAAAAATAAGACAAAGTGAACAAAATAAAATAGATTTGTTTACTTTAAACTCAAATATAGGTAAATGTTACTTAAAACTTAATGCCCTATATTATTTAATAATTAAGGACTGACTGCCTACCAGTAGTCCAAAAACAATTAAAAATCGACTGTCTTATTTCTTGGTATTTGATAAAAATTGTCCATTTCGTAACTATCTGGTGTTAGCTAGCTAATCTTATCGCCGTGTTACAAATAAGCTATTTTGTTTGTCAGGTATAGCTTGTGCATATGTTAAAAAATAAAACAACTTCATCATTTCATACATTCATCACTATCAAATATCAGCACTAGAATTAATAAATTAAAAACTGTTGAACACTTACTTTTAACTGTTGTCACACTATAATGTGATCGACAATCTCACTCCATATGAGTTCTTGAGAATTTATTTGAAAAATAACAAACAAAATAACACAATGGCAACTATTTAGTTGTGAATTCACTAGTACCTTTTTACTTGTTGAATTGTGATTTCATTTCGCATGACATATTTCCTATAGCTGTCAGATTTGATGTTGCCACATAACTAACATAAATACAACGAAACGATATCGATTTGTATTCGATTAGTAATTTAATGAAAAAATAATAATATTTGAGTTTCGCTTTCAGTTCTACACGCTTTTTAAAATATATTTTCTTTTATTTTTTTAAATTATGTTTTAAATGTATTTTTAAGAACAGTTAAAATGTGGAGTAGCGTATTGTTATGCTCTAAACAGTTCATGGTAAATCAGCTAAAAATTCACTTGTTTAATTATCATAACATGATTCCATTTTAAATGTATTGTTAAAACAGATAACAATAACAGTTAAATTGTGCAGTAGCATTTTATTGTACTCTAAAGAATTCATAGTAAATCAGCTAGTAATTCGCTTGTTTAATTATCATAACATCATAATATCCATAGCGATTCGATTATTATTCGATTAATAATTTCATAAAAAGAGAATAATCTTGGAGGTGTTTTAACTTCTGCTCGCTTTTTAAAATGTATCTTCCTTTTTTATTTAAATTCTATTTTAAGTGTATTTTTAAGAACAGTTAATTGTGCAGTAGTGTTTTATGAAGCTCTAAAAAATTCATGGTATATCAGCTAGAAATTCACTTGTTTAATTATCGTAACATGATTTCATTTTAAATGTATTGTTAAGAAAAGATAAGAATAACAGTTATATTGTGCAGTAGCGTTATGTTATACTGCATAGAATTCATTGTAAATCAGCTATTAAATCGCTTATTTAATTATCATAACTACAGATGTGAAGGCGGTTGTTAACGTTTTCAACCAAGCCGATAACAACGGTTGTTTTTGTCTTGAAATTGATAAAAATTGTGCAGTTGCGTTTTGTTAAGCTTTAACCTTTTGAGCGCCACGCCAAAAACGCATTACCGTGTCCTGTACGCTAAAGCGCCAAAACAAAATAGTGTTGCCAAGAGTTGATATATCGATAACGTGAAATAACTTGTTTTTGTTGGTTTTTTATGCTATAAATGACTCTTAATAAACTGTATGTTTTATTTAATCTTGTGCCGTCTTCCACTCTTTTTATATACATATGTACTTTGTACATATAAACATAAATAAAAAACAAACAATAACAATAAAATAGTAGTAAACCACAGCACTACTCTCCATCCTAATGACAACACCGATGACGACGACGCGACTGGACGACAACGGCGTAGCTGACCTTCCCTTTTGAAAAATGTTGTGTATCGATTTCAAAATCGATCTAACCGAAATATACAGACATCGATTCATAATATTTTATGTGTCGGGGAAGGCGTAGGCCAAGTGACGCACAGAAGAAAAGTCTTACACTCTTATGACAATGGGGATTTGATATGATGCTGATGCTGCTAGATGATTTTGAGACTGAGAAAGAAAATGGCACAACACAAAATGAAAAATTGCTCTTCACACCCTAAGTAAAAAAAAACATTAATTGTAATTTTGTATTATTATTAAAAAAGGTACATAATTATTCATTAATCAACAATTGTATATAATTATTCGCACTAGGTAAATCAGCCTTATAATACTAAAATCTTGGTCATGGAATAAATAAACATATTTGTTCACCAATCAATCAAAAATTCAATTCATCAATCAAAAATCAAAATTCATCATCATCGACGCTTTCCAAAATCCGAATGAGTTCTGAGGAATCGTTCATGTTGCATTGCTCTACTTTTCTCGGTAATCACTTATGACGTCATCAGGGTGTCGTCTATCCTTGATCACGGTGCCCAGTGAACTGATTTTCGATGACGCGCTAAAGATGCGCTAGAGTTGAGATATTAGATTTATTATGCGAAGATAATCTGATAACATTTTTTTATTCATGTAGCTAATTATAGTTTTATGTTTATAACCTTTAATTTTATTCAAATATCAATAATAATAGAAAAAAAAAACACCATTGAGCTGAATTTTGGATAGTTTTCAAGAAATCTATGCCTCCCGCGTTTGACACTAGCGGTCAACCATAGACGACTTTGGCGTGCTGGACATAGTATTTGCTTAGATAAAAATCCATTTTTATTAGTTCAATGTTTCTTAGTACTTGTGGCTCTAGAAGACTTGTTTTTTATACTCACATGTTGCTGGGTTATTCCTATTTTGAGGAGTGTAGAATTAAAATACCTGTAATAATTTTCCAATATCTATATTTCATATTTTTCGGAGCCGGGTTTTTTGTCAACTATAGACGTCGTTGGCGCTCAGGGCCCGCAGGTGTTGGTCAAGTATAGGCGACTTTGCCGCTCAAAAGGTTAAAGGATTCATGGTAAATCAGCTGGAAACTAACTTGTTTCGTTATCATAACATGATTCTATTTTAAATGTGTTGTTATAAATAGATAAGAATAACTTAACCGATCTTCTTTAAAAACAGATAAGAATAACAGTTCTTATCTGTTTTCAAAGAAGATCGGTTAAGATTAACAGTTAAATTGTGCCGTAGCATTTGTTACTCTCTAAAGAATTCATTAGAAATCAGCTAGTAATTCGCTTGTTTAATTATCGTAACATCATAATTATTTAAAAATTATATTAGCACTGTAATGATGACACCGTAAATAATCGATCGAAAAAGAGAATCGATTTTTTAAATGTGTTTTGTGATTGGCAACACTTTTTTTTTATTCACAAACTAATGACATAATGATTTACCTAATTTTTATTATTATGTTTCCGGTACTTTTAATTTGTGCAAAAATATTCCCATTGTTTGAGGATAAATGAATACCGCGATTAATAACCATAAATAAAGATATAATTTTTTAACAAATTCACAATGTTGGGCGTTCCATGGCCGAAAATGGGCGTCCCCCTTTTTGCCTGGAAGATAAGGAGAATTTACCCTAATTCACACTAAGTTTGAATTTGGGATGTTCCCCATAAATTCCAAAGCCTAAGTCGGGGCTCATTTTTGAGCCATCAGTACACCATATAAGGCCACCGACCTCACAGGTAACTTGTCCATTCAGCCAGTCTTTTCTGGAGGGTAATTCCACAAGTTTACACTAGGTTTAGTCGTAACTCGACACCTCAGAATTTATTTATATTCCAAGACAAAATTAGAGACACACAGAGCTTAATTCGTCAAGCTAAATTTCGTAATTGGGAGAGATTTTGTGATTGGGTTAATGGAAAAACAACTATTATGTATGTGTAAACAGATGCTATTGATGAAAGATTCCAGTTAGTTTTTATTAAAGGCGTAGGTATGATATCTGAGATTATGCATAAGATCGGTGTTTCCTTATTTGAGTCCGGCATGGATCTCAATCTTTAGGAAAGCAAGGTCAGACCGCCTTGGGCATTAATCTTATACAAAATAGCTCTCACCTCCTTGTCCAAATAAAGATCAAAGGGCGTTAGGCAAAGAAGTGTATTAAGAGCCGCTCGAGGCGACGACAGCATCGCTCCAGTTGCCATTAAACAGGCACTCCTTTGTAGACTATTTAGTCTGCTCGGAGTCGTCTTTTGGTTAGCTTGGATCTTTTGGTTAGCTTCTGATCCAATAAGCAATAAATTTTTGGAAATAAAAGTTGTAACAAAATTAAGGAATGTGTTTTGAATATAGAGTGAATATAGAGTGGTGGTTAGCGAACAAAGAAGGATAATACAATAGCACTGATTAAGCAGGTTGTACAACGAGTAATAGATAAGAGCGCAATTACGGTGTTCAAGAAACAATAGATGAGAAAAAAGGTTGAACACAATGCAAAACGCTAATGAGGGTTCAGACCCACCGAATATAAATTAGATATTAGTTAATTGATCTGCACATCTCCGGAACCGCGCATCCTACATAAAAAGGAACACAGATTCGTGATCATAACATGCCAAAGCTTTTTTTTGACAACCCACCGTCAGCCGATGAGGGCTGGCTTGTACTAAGTGGGTCATAAGCCGGAACTGGTACAAACTAACTGCTAACGTGACATTTTCTTGCACTAAAACTCTCTCAGACATGAGGAGAGGCCTATATCCAGCAGTGGGAAAGATATAGGCTGTAACTTTAATCATCCTAAAGTCATTACGGATGGTCTTTTCCTAAATTTGGAAGGAGATAATAATCACTACAGGCCTAGATCTGGGCTGTAGTTTTTTTTATATAGGATAGGGTGACAAACGAGCACACAGTCCACCTGATAATAAGTGGCTGCTGTGGCCCATAGACATCTACATCTTTCCTCGATTACGAATCAAAATGCAGATGCGTTGTCATCCGTGAAGACTAAGACGAAATGCCTCGTATCCAGTAAAAAGGGTCTCCGGTTCTCTACACTCACCATACGAAACATACAGCGTGAAGCTACTATTTTACGCTGGTATTCTGTGAGAGCGTGGTCCTACCCCGGACGAGCCGACCCGTTCGTGCTACAACTATACTAATAATATAACAGCAGCATGGCTCTAACACGTAGTATGTTGTGTAATTCAATTCCCTACACTCATGTTGCTGTGATGCAGCCCTGGCAACTTACGACATGTAAATGGGTACGTTATCAAAAAGCAACATGCCATTTGTGCATTTTCTCTTCATTCTTTGCATCTTTTAAAGTTTAAAGAACGCAATGATTGCAAAGAATGACATCCGCATTATTTATTACGAAGCGATGTTAATCTTATTTCATAATTAAGAGTAAGTCCTTTTTAATAGATATGTCCCTTAGTTAAGTGTCTGATACTAAACTATATTACATTAAAAGCGGAATAATTACAAACTTCTTGAGTGCTTTGTAGTTAATTATAATTTAAGAGATTCGCCAGAGATGGTCATGTGGATTTAGAATATGAGTATAACTAAGCCAGGAGATCCTTCAAGTAGTACGATATACGAAGCATCATCCTGCTAAGGATTACACAATCCTAATAAGGGAAGTTCTTAGATAACATATATATTATAAGGCCTGTCCCAAGTGCGGAGTAAAAGCCTCGATCGCAATGCTTGCTTCGCCAGATGGATTGCTTGTACGCATTAAACAAAAATAAAGTTACAAATTACAACCTAGCTACAACAAAAAACACGGTTTAATTTTTTAACTTTATTCGTAATACTAAATTATTTTAGGGTTAGGATCCGCAGGGGAAAATACGCATGTTATATACCAAACACGACATAAAAATGTGTGTTATTTTATTCGCTTAATATTTAATTATACCTACACAAATATAATATAGTAAATTGAATTTGATATGATGTTCAACTGTCTAACAAAGAGACAACGTGGCAAAAAGGATTTAAGTTATAACTACTAATTAGCTAATGTAGTAAAACAATTAGTAAACAAAGGACGTGTTTGTGATTAAAATCTACGCATCGTCCAGTCACTTTAAGCACCTCAGCCTGTTACAAGCTTAAAATTCGGAATGTGGACGGTTCACTTTCTTTCCGTTAGAAGGATCTTGTCCTACTCACTTAGAACTTGTTTTATAATTTGGGCGTGTTTTGTAAAAACGCTATGTCTGTTACGTAGGGGAGAGTGGGGTGATTGCGGACACCGGGTAATTCCGCACGCAGTTGTTTCTAGTAGGTTAGCCCTCTTCGCGTCTTGTAATTCCTATAATTTTTTAGCATCTGTCAACTTTAGTGCACTACTTTGTTGATGATATTTCTCACACAAGGCGTGAATAATAATAAAAATTTGTGATTTAAATAAGGGTGACCACCGGGCACAAAGTCCATCTGCTGATAAATGGCAGATGCGGTCCATAGATAGACATCTATCCTCCATCAAAATGTAACTGCGGTCATTCCAAAGACCAAGATGGAATATCTCGTTACCAATAAAAGGGCTCTCGTTTCCCATGAGTGACCATAGGTAACACAGCAGTATTAAGCTGCTATTGTACGTTGGTATTCTGAACAAGCGTGGTTTTTCCAAGGTCGAGCCGATCCATTCACGTTTCAGCCAGTTCCGTCTTTACCCTAAAGACCCAAAACACATTTCTGGTTCCTACATATTGTATAAAAGCGAACCAATTGTCATTGTAAAAGAATATATTTAAACGTGTTTAGTTAGGTTTTTTTTTTCAAAGGAATCCAAACATTGCTTGCCCTCGGACCAATACATAAGGGTCTACGCTAGAGGAGCCGAGCACGAGGGGAGCATGAGCCGAGCACAAATTCGTGTAGTGTAGACCGACTTACAATCCTCGAACGAGCGCGCCTCAAGCGTTTGTTTCGTGCTCGACTGTGCTCCGCCTATTGCCGGTTTTTTTGATGAACAGAAAGGGATTTGCATGGCGCTCGCAGTGCGATTGTTTTATAAAAAAATTAAATTCTATCTTCTATTTGGTAAGTACATGTGTATTATACGAATATATGTGTCGCAGTGAGGTAGCTCAGATGTAATGGAATCCATACCCCCATTTTGTCTCGTAATTCGCTTAAGAGACAACTATGGAAAATACCAGAAAATTATGATTTCTGATAGGTGTCAGTAATCATCTTATTTACACTAGACGTAATATGCCTTGACGGATGCATTGAGGTATTACAACTACGTACGCTAGTAATATAGTTCGATGGACGGATAACGAATGACAGAGTCTAAGGTGCGAGATGATTAGTACAGCGATCGTCAATTAGCCTGTCAGGCGTTACGATTAATGTTAGCTCTCCTTACAACGGCCGAAAACTATATCCAACAGTAGACTGTCACGGGTTATCGGAGAAAAGGAAGAACTTTAAAACACAGACTTATCTAGATTGATTTAATAGATTGTATATTTTTGGACATTGTAACTCAATATATTATGCAAATGTGAATAATATTTTTGAATATTAATAAACAGATTTTACCAACTTGAAGAAAGTCCACTACTAAATATATAGACTCTTCCGAGATTGTGCCATAGAATAAATAATAGTAGGTACCTACACCTAACTGTGCCAAGAAGCAAACATTTTCGAGAGAATATTCCAAGCTCGGCAAATAGGTACCTAGATTTATGAACGCAGATCTTTTCTATTTTGCGGTAGTTTTTCGCTATACTTTCTAAAGTCGTTGCAGTTTTGTAGAAAATATACGTAGCTATGCAAATTATAATTACTTTGTAATATGCATATGAAAGCGAAAACAGGCCACTGTTATCGTTATAGCGATGAGCGAAATGCGTAAAAACCTATTTAACCGTCATTTTTACACGTACTCTTATCTATTTATTAACATTACAAAAATTTTGAAACGAACAACTTTATTACGGTTTTTGGATTAACGTATCGTGCGTAGTTCAGAATTGAAATTGGTGAGTTGCGGACTACGTACAATCAGGGTCACATTCCATTTTTTCAATGATACTTTTAGATATATGGTGCGGTAATTTTGAGCATTACATAAAATAATAATAATAATGTCCTCCGGACCGAATTTCGGCCATGGCGGCCTCAACGGAGGCTAGCCATCGGCGCAGGCTTTATGTGCTTTCCGAGGCACGGGTGTAAGACACCGCCAACTTCCTGACTCCAGGCAGCTACTGAGAATTTCTTGACAGAAAAACTCAATAATTGATTTTTTGGCCCGACCCGGGATTCGAACCCAGGACCTCATGATCAGCAGTCGCACTACTACAACCACTTAACCAACGAGGCAGTCATTAAATAAAATACCTATAAATATAGTTTGTTTGTAATATCGAAGTAACTAGTTTCTATCAACCTTAGCTTAGTTATTTGCGTGCTATTAACACATGATTTTTTTTAAATTTGTTTCTGTCTTCAGAATGGTTAAACCTTGGTTAAACCGATAATAGTGAAACTTCATGAACAGATTAAAAGCGATGTCAGGAGTGGTATAGGTTATATTTGTTCCGAAAAATATGCAGGACTTTTTGTAAAATCAAAAACTGATAAAATAAAATAAAATGGTTTTCATGATTATCTTATAAACTACTTAAAGGAGATAGTTAAAATTTTTAAAATATTTTGTTTAATTTTATGTATTTTACACGTAATAAATCATAACTCAACTTTATCTTCTATCTCTTAAAATTGTGATACAAAATCGATTTATTAACATTTTCTTACTTTAACATCCACTACATTTTAGAAGTTTAGTGTAAGAAGATCTTTTTACATGGAATTAATATTTTTTCAATTTTTATATTTTATATTATGGTCCCATATCGAACCCCATTGTTTTCGTGATAATAGCAAAAAAAAAGCTAAATTCAAAATAGTTTTTCAATAATTGATACACTTGCCCATAAACCACTATTAAAGATCTGCAGTTTTTTTTCTTTTAAGTTCTACTTGGACGAGGTTGCGAGTAAAAAAACTAATATTAAGTAAAATTCATAACAAAATTATGATATATAGTAATTTTAAATTCATTTCAAAAACATTTAATAGGATTTGTCAATATTAGTTAGGGCAAATCCACCTATGTTGATGTTAGCTAATTAATTTTATCGTCTGTAATGTAATGGATTTCAAACGAGGCCTAGTTCTATTAATAAACTTTTAATTGGTATCTTACACGATGACCTCAAAAATTAAGCCCTTCATTTAAAAATATCAAATTGCAATCAACTACGTGAAACCAAGCGAGGAAAACTCCGAGAAAAATATTTGTGACAATAAGGAGATTTTATGAGGGATCCGTTGTGCTTATTTGTCATGAAACACTAGAAAATAGAACCAATAAATAACAAACAACTTTGTTGACTATCTGGCTATGTAGCTATTCGTCAAAACTTTTGGTTATCATTACCGGGTATTACTAGTACTTTGCTAGTAGTTTACTTTTTTTAGAACAATATCTGCATATTATCCTTGACTCCAAATACTTAATAAAAATCCATAAAAGCCGTGTAGTGGTGGTTGAGAATATCGACTACTCTATACCTTCCTGTGGGTATCGTAAGAGGCGACAGAGGGAGACAGGCAGAAGACAATAAAAAAACTGCGGTTGCCGACCGCTCGCCAAGCGTGGCAACTATGGCAAACATCCCCCTATGAGCAACAAAAATCAACACAAACAAACGGCCCCCCAGTCCCCGTTGGGCCCCGCTATTCCTGGCTACAGTGGTGAACATGGCAACGGCGGAGCAGGGGGTGCTCAGAATCTCCGGTGGTGGTTCGGTTGCCACCTAAGACGACTCGACCTGGCAACATATAATGCACGCACCTTGAGGACTGACGAGAAGATCCTGGAGCTGGAAGAAGAGGTAGACAAGTTGCGCTGGCATATTATTGGATTATCCGAGGTCCGAAAAGAGGGGGAGGACAAGGTAATGCTCGAATCCGACAACTTGTTCTATCACCAGAGGGGCGACCATCTGTCCCAAGGAGGTATCCCAATTATCAACCACAAGATTCTCGTCAACATCCTTGTAAAGTTTTGGCGTGTGTTGACGAGGGTTGCGTACCAAATACTCAGAATCACCAAACGGTATTCGCTGAAGGTCATATAGGTTAACGCACCAACTTTGGTACATCCCGGTAAGGAGGTGGAGGAAATGCAAAATTTATGTGACATTGAGAAGTTCTATAGGCAGCTGTACACGTCATCATTGGAGCCATACGCACTATCAAACACTATTCCGATGATATTCTCAACGCCAGTCTAAGCGAGATTAGAATGCCTCTTCCACCCGGCACCTTAAAAACGGCAAGTCGCCGGGTGAGGACGGAATTACAGCAGAGCTTCTGAAAACGGGTGGAAAACGGTACTTGGAGTCCATCATAAGCTCTTTAATACCGTCCTCCATGGTGGCTCTACTCCGGAGGCGTGGAGCAGAAGTGCAGTGGTCTTGTTTTTCCAGAAAGGGGACAACGCTCGTTTGAAGAACTACAGACCTATTTTCTTTCTATGCCGCGTCTACGTGCTGTTTTCTAGAGTCGTTACGAATCGACTTGCACGCAGACTAGATGACTTCCAGCCGCCCGAACAAGCAAACGCAAGTGGATGTTAAAGTAAAAAAAATGTTAAAATTCAATTTTGTATCACAATTTTAAGAGAAGCATCAAAAGTTGTATACTTGTGGAATACATCATGTAAATATAGCCCTGTCTGCATTAGGCATGCCAAAGATAATTTACACGGCTACAAGAGTTTCAAATAATTAAAATTACAAAAATTTTCGATAGTAAAAAGGTTATTAAAGTGCTTTTATTCCTCATAGTTCGGTGATTGTAGATTTCTATGCTCTAAAATAATTATCACTAGCCCCATACTACTTCTAAAACCTACCTTCTAACCTAACCTAAAAAATAATGGATATAGTAGACGTCTAATGATTTTTTAGAAAAAAACATTAGAGAGCGTACTTTTCACAATAAATAAACCCTTTTGAATTTCATACGCTTATATATTGACCACAAGTTCCAAGAACTCAATCGAAAAGAAACTGAAAATTAGCCTTAAAATTTAAAGCATGCGCGCGGGCACGTGAAAGATTTAGCTTAATTAATGTATATTTTGAAGGGAAACTGATGTTCGCACTAATTTAGTGGTAAAGTAAAAAACGACTTTCAATAAGAATTACATGTACTCTATATTGAATAAAAAATATTCTATTCTATTCTATTATATTCAATATTCTACGTATACAAGCGATATTTTGAATTTTTTTTGTGTATTTTTTATTATCATAACAAATCATGATCAATTCGAAATAATATTTGACATTTATGTTCTGTCACTAATTCTTATATATTCTTATATACTATATAAAAAGTACCTTTAAGATGCTTTAAGATTTAGTTATGAGTTACAGTCACAATCATGTGTAAGTTCCATAATGGTATCACAAGAAATTCTTGTATATGTTTTAGCTCAAAAAATCACATTTCATGCACTTTTGTATCGCTTTACAAACAGACCATGTCACTATCGTACCGCTTATTGTAGCTCTGAATCCCGTATAAAGTGGACCCTTTTCAGTGGTATAGAAGTGATTGAGAAGTTCTCTACCGCTACTGTAGCATTTACTTATGAAGGTAAAGTCAATACATATAACTTTTAAGCGGCTATTGTAGCGTTTTGTTATACCGCTTTGGTGCTACTTGGATCGTGCTTTGACCCAATATGACGCTATATAGGCGAGGTCATCGTGACAAACAGTAATAGTAAAACTATGTAAAACTTCGGAACCTAAAACGCACATACCGGTGATGAGCGAGAAGGTATTATACGCGAATACTAAACATTGAATAAAACAATTTTTACGAATTTTATCGCATTTAATTTCATTATAGAACCCAAACGGATAGTTGCACCTAGCCGTCTTCTCTACTGAAATATGGTTATTTTTTTAAATTCCTACTTTCATCTGATGAAAGTACGTACAAAAAGGTAAAACAGATCCTACGACTAATACGTCTAAAACAACTAGCGATCTATATATATCGCCGATATAATACATAAAAATACACCTACTAATAAAATCTCGACGTGAATTCGATAATACCATCATGAGCCGAACTCTCGAAGTTGTAAGAGTTAACCAAAATAGGCATGCCATACGCTTCACTATGTCCACTAGTGAGTCAAATTGATTCATCAAATTATAAATTGACTTAACGCTTAGTAAAAATGCTGTCACCACTCAAAGGACACACAAGAGCATACAAAAAGGAACGAAGTTACTCTCAATCATGTAAAAATGTTGCTGGCGGTATTTTACAGTCCTAACATGCACATAGATTACTTTGATACGCTTGAAAAAAATCCTTGCTGATTTTAGTACTACTTACGATCATATTATTCTTATGGGAGATTTCAACACCTGCCTTATTAAAAATGATTCTCGCTCCCAAAAACTTCTGACTTTGGTATCTTCCTTCAATCTTCTCACTCTCCCCCTTCAGGCAACTCACCACACCCCTAACTGTAACCCTTCTTTGCTTGATATTATGATCGTTTCTTCTCCTGATAGTGTCATGTCTCATGGACAAATAACTGCCTCTTTTTCATATCATGATTTAATCTACCTCTCTTATCGTCTCTGTCCACCGAAAAAGAAATCCCAATCCTTGTTCCTTCGTAATTACAAGGGAATAGATCTGGAGTCATTGCACCGTGATATAAGTAATGTTGATTGGACACCTATTGTTGACAATACTAATATTAATGAGAAGGTTTGTAACTTTAATGATATAATTTTGAAGGTATACAATAACCATGCCCCGCTCAAACGCGTAAAAATAAAGCGTAATCCTGCACTATGGATTACACAAGATATAAGAGAACTTATGGGCCAGAGGGACAAAGCTAAGCAAAGGTTTAAACGTCTCCGTTCTGAAAATAACTTAAATCGTTTTAAATTTTTACGCAACCGCTGCAGTCGCTTGTGTCGGTATGCTAAAAGACGCTACTTTTACAACTCTCTCCATAGTAAAAATTCTACTGAGATGTGGAAATTTCTTCGTTCTGTTGGTGTGGGCAGGTCTTCGTAGAATACAATGACGTTAAAGTAAATGATCTAAACAAACACTTTGCTACTCCTCCTATGACTTTAGATCCTTACATCAAATCCAACACACTACTCGCATTGGCAGGTATACCGAAACCGCACGTTTGCCCTTTTTTATCTTGCCATTGTAACGGAGGAAGATGTCAAAAAATCCATCCTAGCCATCTCTTCAAATGCTGTTGGTATTGATGGTGTATGCGCGAAGATGATTTTGCTAGTTCTACCTTTACTTCTTACAATTCTACCAATTCTTACTCACATATTTAATTTTTCTATATCGTCATCGTCTTTTCTTTCGGTTTGGAAACAAGCATATATAATTCCTCTGCCTAAGGTTTCTAATCCTTCTTCTTTGTCCCACTTTCGTCCCATATCTATTTTACCCTTTCTTTCTAAAGTTCTGGAACACATCATCCATAGTCAACTCTCTCTCTTCTTATCGTCTAACTCCTTGCTCTCCACTTATCAGTCGGGCTTTCGTCGTGGACACAGCACTGTCACTGCTTTACTTAAAGTAACCGATGATATCCGTTGGGCCATGGACAATAAATCTCTTACACTTTTAGTTTTGCTTGACTTTAGTAGTGCTTTTACCTCAGTAGACTTTGATATTCTTCTCCGGATCCTGGAATCTATAAACATTTCCCCATCTGCCATCGCATGGTTTGATTCATATCTTCGTAGTCGATCACATTGTGTCCGTGTTAATGACACTCTTTCCGATTGGTCTGGTATCATTACGGGTGTACCTCAGGGTGGCGTTCTTTCCCCCATTTTATTTTCCATATTAACTCTATTACGAGTGTTATTACATCTAATTACCATCTCTACGCGGATGACTTACAGCTTTATCGTCATTTTCCGGTGGGTGATACAAATAATGCAATTGCAGCTATGAATGCGGATCTGAGCCGCATCTGTGAATGGTCTGCATCCTTCGGACTATTAGTTAATCCCACGAAATCTCAGGCCATCATAATAGGCAGTAGGCATTTTCGTAATAGATTAGAATTTACATCACTACCTTTTGTTTGTTTTAATGACGTTCCTATACCCTTTGCCAATACTGTCAAAAACTTAGGCGTCATATTTGATCACCATTTAACATGGACCACGCATATCGCTGAAGTTAGTCGCAAGGTCTACTTTACTTTGCATGCGCTTAAATGTCTACAAAATTTCTTACCCCTTAAAGCTAAAATATCACTCGTGCTTACTCTTATCCTACCTCTCCTTAATTATGCGGATGCCTGTTATTTGGATGCTACAGAGGAGCTTCTTAATAAACTTGAGCGCTTGCAAAATCAGTGTATCCGTTTTATATTTGGGCTCAAGAAATTTGACCGTATATCTCAGTTTCGTAAGCAACTCAAGTGGCTGCCAATTCGACTTCGAAGGAACACTCGATTGTTATGTCTCCTCTATAACATTTTGCACAACCCTTTCTCTCCGACATACCTCAGAAGCCGATTTTCCTTCACCCATCCTTCGGAAAAACCATGCAGATCCCTTGTTAAAAATCTTCTTGACTTTCCCGTCTATAATTCCGGTTTTTACTCCCACTCCTTTTCAGTTCACGCGGTAAGATTATGGAACTCACTACCGTCAAATATAGGAAATTCCGAAACTTTGTTGGTATTCAAGAAACGTCTTAGAGATGACTACTTTGCATCCTGTTAATTTATATATATTATTCTATTATATTCGTTTTAGTTTATATATATATATATATATATATATCATATATAACTATCGTATTTATTATTATTATTGTTTATTGATTTATTTTATTTTTATTTATTGTTTTATTTTATATAATTTACGTAACATTGTGTATATTATTTATTTTTAGTAGTACTAATGTATGCACTAAGTTTGCAATTTCAATATAATTTCCTTTATGGGTCTACTGGAAGATATTTCAGCTAATTTGGAATAAGTAGAACCTTTGTACGTAATTACTATAAGACTGCTTCTGTGTCTTAATGTGTGTACATAAAATAAATTAAAAAAAAGGATTCATATCATTTCATCAGCTAGTTAAAAGACCTACATCTTGCTGACAAATAAACCTAATCAATTTTGATGTCCAGTCACTATTTACCTATCTATTGAAGACTACATCTTTAATTATGACTAGAAAGCTAAAAGATGACAACATACCAGCACTGGCTCACAATGGAATGTTGTGGAATATTTACAAGCAAGTAGACAGTGTAGAAATGGGCTTGCCTGTATCTCCCCTTATCGGCGATATATTCATGGAGGACTTTGAGGAGAAAGCCCTGCTTACTTCACCTGTAAATTCAAAATTCTACAAGCAGTAAACGACACTCATAATTTTTCCATCAGACAAAGTTATTGATTTCTTAGATCACCTTAATTAACTTCATAAACTCTAAAATTCAATTCACAACTGAGTTAGAGGCATATAATTATTTAGCTTTCTTAGTTGTTTTATTCATTCGAAATCCGTTCGTGTTATTAACACCATCAGTCATACTGTGTATAGAAAAAAGACCCTAACTAATCGATATTTGAACGGTGAATCTCACCAGCATCCTTTACAGTTAGCTACTGTAAAAGAAAATCTGTGCTTCAGGGGTACAAGGGATATGTGACAAAAACATCTGGTCGCCGTCCATCTGGTGCTCCAGCACGTCAAGAAACTATTGTAAGATAACAAGCTACTCGCGTCTACATTAAAGTGACCGAATGAGACCGGCCACAGTCGAGCGTGTGCCTGCTGTGCTACCATAATATGGCAGAGAAGTCACAGCCAAGATTGGCTACATCTTGAAGTGGCCTACCATAAGAATATACAACAATTCGCCGAAGAAGATTAGTCATTTCTTACCATCCGTCAAGTATAATTTCCCTCAACAAAATTCAGGAGTGTACATGCTTGATTGTGAATGTGTTCTCTTACATAGATCAAATAAAAATATCCTGTTGTGAAGTACCAACATTTCAGGAAGTCTGCCGTATGTCGGTGTCGATCGTATTATAAACTACCCAAGCGAAGTCGGGGTGGGACCTTTTATTGTGGGGTTAAGATAGTGGTTAAGATGGTAATCAAATAATTTATTTTAGCAATTTTTCGTTTTGTTTTATTTTTTAAATAATCTCGAAACTTTTAGGATTACATACAGCCTAGATCATACCTCAGGCACCATAGATCTTTTTTTTATTATGTGCGAGCAGCACACATTGCAGAAATTACGAAATGTGCCAGTCACTAATTTCTTCATATTTGAAATGTTTTGACTGACTTTTTTGTGCGAGCAGCTATGCAGGTCTAGGGAGAGACCAGTATCACTGCCACCTAAAAGATATTTTATGATCGCTGCTATGGCTATAGTTCACTGATAAGCCTTATGTCTTCATTGAATAGATGGAGTTGTTCAGCCGTGAGCAATTTCACTTCTTCTGGGCGTTTTTTCCATTATGGAACAGAACCGACACATCCTTGAGTTGCTTAGTCCCAGAATGGACATGTGCTTTTTAAGACAACAGTGTCCAATTAGGGTGCTTGCCACAATGTGAAATTTATTTTACTTAATCCCAGGGCTTCTGAAGCGAAACCATAGATCATAGATCAGCCTAGATTACATACAGACTTCTGACATTGCTTTCTATCTGTGCATTTAATTTTTTTACAACCGGTAGCCTGAACCATAAGTATGTATTAAAAATATTAAACTTACTACCTACCATCTGGATATTATTGTCAGAGATTTCGCTTAAATTAGATATTTATTTTAACTTTCATATCTTGATGTTTGATCGTCACCGCATTCTGTTTTATTTTCCTCAAAATAAATAAACTGTGGTAGCTCAGGAGCTAAGCGCTCGCCGCAAAAACACACACAATTCGTGTTTAATCTCCACCAACATCAATGAAATCGTTAGTTGCAAATTTTGAGTGATTGTGTATCTCGTGATCATTGATGCAGTGTAGCTAACACTAAAAACAATATACCGGTTACAAAAAACAAGAAGTACCAATAATCTCAAAATCCCGACTCGAAGGACCAATAAGTTAAATTAAAAAGATGTTCTATACTATACAAATAGTTGACACAAGTTCAGGAGTCCGTTATTTCGTTATTAAAAAAAATGTTATATTTAAAGGTTAGATATAATATATTGGGTGCAAGTCTGTTCCGTGGTAATAATATATCCGTGAAATTTTTCGCTCTAGCTACGTAGGATATACGTGTTAATGAGGTCCTCGCTTTTACGACGTTGGCAAAATTAACTGTACATTAATCGTACATCTAATAAAGGGTTCTGCATAATGGCGGAGCTTAGCAGTGATAAATTGTTTTATTTTGAGGCATTACAAATGGGCTGAGTTTACACGCTACCTTACAGGTTTAAGAGAAAAACACGTGCTTTATATGGTGTTAACATTTGAAACTTAAGCTGCTTCAAATGCATACACTAACATGGTAGTCGTACGTGCGTTTTATTAGTATTAGGTTAATTAATCACATAAGTTAGAGAGTCTATGTTGAAAATTAGGCAGACAAATATTTTAACAAATATTATGTTAATTACAGTAATACTCTAATTTACACTATCCCTTTTTACGCAAATCCAAAGGATTAATCTTTTGAGGCCGCGCCACTCCAGATTCCACTACTAGGCCCATATCAGTGTTCGGCTTTCGATATGTTCGTGTGTTTCGAGGAAAATCGACGCACCGCTTTGAAATTTAACTTTTAAAAATACCGCGGTTGCTACTCCGCCTTTTTTTACAGGATTAGGGTGACAAACAAGCACACAGTCCACCTGGTGGTAAGTGGATGCTGTGGCCCATAGACATCGACATTTAACCTCGATTAAGAATCAAAATGCAGATGCGTTGTCACTCTTAAGGACTAAGATGGAATGTCTCGATTCCAGCAAAACGGATCTCCGGTTCTCTACACTCACCATACGAAACACAGCAACATTAAGCTGCTATTTTACGATGGTATTCTGTGAGAGCTTGGTAGGTACTTTCCCGGTCGAGCCGACATATTCATGCTACAAGCATAATATAGCTTCAGCGTGACTCTACCACGTATAGAAAACGCCTGCTTAGCGTGAGAAGTATGGAGGCAATCTCGGGGGAGGCTTATACTCAGCTGTGGACTTTTATTTAGCTATTTTGCATTAGGTAAAGAAAACATCAACTTCTCGTTGAAAATATGTTTCAGTTCAATTAAAGCATAGTCAAAAATGGTCATAAATATTGGTTTAACTCAAAAAGAGCACGTTCCGTCTACAAATCAGTGAGTAAAATATTATTAGCTTTTTACGAGGAAACATTTGGCCTGCTAAACGTCTGTCTTCTACGAAAATTTCCTAAAGCCTCTACGTCAATGTAACGTCGGTTTACGTTATCTAATACATAAATAAATAAAATTTAATTTTCTGTATGCAATATTAAAACTACTGGCTCTCTCTCTCTCTCTCTCTCTCTCTCTCTATATATATATATATATATATATATATATATATATATATATATATATATATATATATATATATTGTGATGAAACTACAAACATATAGATGTCAAGAGGAATCTAAGCTATAATTTATCGCAGACTTGAAGATTTAAAAAAAAGGAAAAGTGTATAAATTAAATCATATTTGATTATCTTAAATCTAAATAACGCCACATTTATAGATCATATTCAAGCAAATACCGGGCGGATCACCAGTCATACGTAATGCCAAGCATGGCAGGCGGGTTGGCAAGCGCAGTTTAACATTATTTTGAGTTGTTATCAGATGCTGTTGCCTATATTCTGTTTCATTTCCTTCCGTAGCCTCTTACGAAATCCACGTATGGATTTGGGGTAGCGGAAATTCTCACACCGCCACTCGTACATTCAAATAGGTTCGATCAGATACAGTCTATCGATAATATAATCATTAACTACATGCATAGCGTAACTCGTTCATTTGCAACGTCGAAAAGCCAAATTGATTGTCTGACAAAGGAAAAAAGTTCAACGCAAACGTTCGTTCTTTTGTTATTTTTACTGTAAAATGAAATGAAACGCGATTTTAATGAGAAAAATTATTTACAAGCAAATGATTAACAAATTTTCAAGTTTGACGAACCACTAATTAATAAACAGATCAGTCTTCGAGTTCACTATGCTTTATCTCATTTTTCCGACTCGCAATACATTTTTTTCAATTTAATTATGTCACCTTCGGACATTCCTACTCTTTGACCGATCTTTGCATCATCCTGCAAAAAAACCATAGTCAATTACAATTTACATGTTATAGAATAGAAAAAAAGGAAAGACTAAACATTTTGTCAAAAAACTAGATTCACTTAAAAGTTCTGTATCAAAAGGATGAGTTATATAGTTACCTGTAACGGGATTATAGTTTTATTTCCATTTTTTGAAAAAGCCTTTTCAGGGTAGTGCATTACGCTATTATAGTCGTAAGCTACACCGAAATCAGTCACGGTGTTATTGGTGTACTTTGCAAAATTGTGCTCCTTGCCTGGAATAAGTTTGAATTGAAATAGTTTAGCCACTCCATTTAACAATTTCCTCTTTTAATAAACATTGCATAATATGTCCCTATCTTTTATCGCCAGCACATGTAGATCACATATTTAATGTTTCCCATAAACATATATTCAATTTAAACTTTTTAACAAACAATTAAATCCATTCTGGTTATAAAGAAAATAGGGAAACGAATAAAGTTATTCATTCGGAATATTATACATGTTATGTATGTTTTAAGAGAAGTAGAACGACTGGTTTAATTTAATTATAAAATTATAATTATTAAGTTATCCAAAATGTTTACCTGTTTTTATATTTTCCCAAATAATCTTTACAAAATCGTCTCTATTGTAAGTGCTTTGCATATGATAGAAACCAAGGGTGTGAAGCATCTCATGTACCACAGTGCCGTGCCGAAAGCAACCCTTGGATAGATTCAACACTTGGTCCACTTCATCGTCATCTTCGCTAGCACTGCTATAACCTACATTAGAGAAGCAACCGTCTGCCGAACCCTATTAGAAAATATAAAACAGACATTCAAAACTTAGGAGAAAACAATGTATTCAAATGTTTGTGCCATCCACAAGTAAAAATAACGTAATTGTGGAATTGGATCCAAGTTTTAACACACGGTGCACTTTCCCTCGTTACATGGGAAACATAAATCTAATATAAACAGACACCCATAAAAGCAAAACATCAAAAAAATGAAAAATTATCGTTAGTTTCTATAGTAAAATAACTTGATTATATTTAAAGAAAACGTTGTAACTACGAGTTTCATAGCATCAACACTCATTTTAATTCACCGGCTCGTCCACAGCTGGACATTTATACCTTTTCAATACCATCGCCACGCTTAGCAAAAGTATTGACACTCGTACGGTTGTGTACCAGTCCCAAACTTGTGACGGTGCCTTTCGTCGTCAGTCCGGATAATTTGCATCTGGCGTAAATGTGATAATTATATCGCTATCTATTCTGGCGTAATGATTTACGCGAATATCACACACTTTCATTTAATAATCCTGGCGTTTCCCATTGTTGCCTCGTACGGCACCTATAGGACGAAAATGGCGTCATGGTCTGCCCTGCGACGTCACTACATGGCACTTACACAATAACTTACATTCGTTGATCATCATCATCATCATTATTACAGCCTTTCACAAGTCCACTGCTGAACATAGGCCTCCCCCAAGGTATGCCACAAAGCACGGTCCTGAGCCACCTGCATCCATCGACTTCCTGAATGTCTTACCAGGTCGTCACTCCATCTAGTCGCCCTACACTTCGTCTACCGGTACGAGGCTGCCACTCGAGAACCTTTTATCCCCAACGGTTGTCGGGGAAAAAAGTCGGTTTCGTTGATCATTATCTAATAATCCAGTTACAAAATTTACTTTGCGACTTTTCACTAACTCATTGATCACTGATGATCAGCACTAAAAGTTAATCACAGTATACAATTTAGAATTTTTTTTAAAGGATAGGGTGACAAACGAGCACACAGTCCACCTGATGGTAAGTGGTTGCTGCGGCCCATAGACATCTACATCTATCCTCGATTACAAATCAAAATGCAGATGCGTTGTCACCCGTGAGGACTAAGATGGAATGCCTCGTTTCCAGTAAAAAGGGTCTCCGTTTCTCTACACTCACCATACGAAATACAGCAGCATTAACCTACTATTTCACGCTGGTATTCTATGAGAGCGTGGTCCTTCCCCGGTCGAGCCGACCCATTCGTGCTACAACTATACTACTGATATAACTGCAGCATGGCTCTACCACGTATAAACACACAAATTTTCATAAAAACCTTAATCAAGACTGCGTGCTCGTCTTTTTCTTTAGGTCTAAACATAATACAGGACTTATTAGCGATGTCGTCCATAGCAGCTTCTATAATTTTCACCTGTTCTTCATCTGTATAAAATAAAAATTATGGATTATTATTAGCAGAGGCTTTAAAGGGGAGGGGGCAAGGGCCAGAGGCTCAGGCGGTAGCCTAAAATTTGCAATCTGGATGGCATTTTGTGAAAGAAAGTCAGCTTTTGGCTTAACTTTTAAAATGATGCCAGTAAAAGTAGCAACCTTTGGGATGGCTCAGCAAAATATCAACTTGCCGCACTCGACTCAGTGAAACGCAGAGCTAAGAGACTTAACAGCGACAAAAAGATGGTAGAAACTAAGCTTCACATGTTAGGTCACCGCCGCCAAGTTGCTTGCTCGTCGGTTTTCTACAGATTGTAATTTGGAGAGTGTGCCTATGAGCTTAATAAGCTCATACGGCCATTTCCATTCGCCTATAGGAGTACCAGACGTACTGCAGGTTACCATCTACACTTGGTTGACATTCCGAATATAAGCACTAAGCGCTATAAATCATATTTTATAATGCGCACAGCCAAGGAATGGAATACCCTGTCGGCGTCTGTAATTCCGAGTACTTATAACCTGGACCTCTTCAAGGTGCATGACAACGGGCTCCTCCTGGGCAAACTCGCTACATCGTAGACTACGTCTGGGCTTCCGGGTCAGATGTAGGTCAAGAGTGAGCCCATTTTTAATTAAAAGAAAAAAAATCTTTAAACATTTCGAAATTATTTCATACTGGATCAACAGCATTTTGGCCTAGCTCTGAGCAGCACCAACTCATGGTAATCCACTCTGAAATTTTTACTGTTCATGATTTATTACTTCGAAAAACAACCATTTTGCCAATAAAATATGTTTATAAATAACAAATATTATTCATTTATATGTGTATTTAAAAATAAATCTTTCAGCTTTCAGAACTGTCTCCTGCTACATTTCAATTTAGACAGTAATTTCATAAGTGTTCTGATTTAATAACTTTAATATCGAACAATAATAATAAAGAGACTGAGTGGAGGAGAAACTCAAAACTAGCTAATCTCAAACAGTCAGCATTGTCTACTGCTGGACACAATACCCTTTCAAGAATGCGACATCAGGTATGCAATTCGTGAGCATATTCACCACTCAGACCATCCGGTTTGGTGAGACCCTCCTACTGCGACACATTTCTGTGTAATTTGTATTACAAAAAACACAAACCAAAATCATTATCTTCGATCTGATAAACAACGGTACGCGCTGGCCATCGCTTGACACCGTCTATAAGTCCGTTGCGGTTTTTCTCCGCCGCTAAAACTGCTTGTTTCTGTCGCGACATTAGGATCATATCTCCTTCAAAGTATTCTCCTAGTTCAAAATCTAAACTTGATCCTGGAGAAAAAAAATGCAAATTAGCTTAAAATTACAGTATTGTATTAGTTTACATTTTCAGTGTTTTAGAATAAACAAATTCCTATACCTTTAAACCTTTAATCGGAATCTCGGAAACGGCTCCTACGATTTTCATAAAATTTAGTGTCCAGGGGTTTTCGGGGACAATAAATCGATCTAGCTAGGATTCATCTTTAGAAAATTTCCTTTTGTCCGTGTTTTCAGGCAATGAAAAACTGCTACAAAAGAAGGTAAATTTTGGCGGCATGTTAACGATCGTAATAGCTCAAGTGAGATATCGGGCAGTCGCGAGATCGGAGTGCCCTGGATCGCGTCCTGTCTCTGGTCCGACATTTTTCCATTTTTTTCAATTTCCCTTCTTTTGTGACAAAATCTATTATTTCGAGCCCTTTTTTAGTATTTTTTTTAAAATACGAAAATTTAAATTAAAATATCACTGCACTCACGATTTTTTATTCAAATAACCACTTCAGTTTTTTCTATTATGTCAATAAGATCAAAAAATATTATTCATGTTTCATCAGTATGTAATTTGTACCTATATAAATATAATTTCCAAAAAAAAAATACCGAGGAAAGCTCGGTCATCCAGGTACTATGTACTAAACTGACATTAACTTTAGTAACATTACCTATACGAAAACAAAAGAAAGAACTAATATTTCACTCGACGGGTTGAACTACCTCCCCAACCTAATAATTAAAAGGACCAATGTCGCCCAGAATAACACACCAAAACTAGAAGCATCCGTAATGTAGTGTCGATAATAAAATTAAAACCGACACATAATAATAGTTCAATGAATTTATTTGACCTCACAAAGCCTGTAAACGATGTACTAAAATAGCTACAGAACAGTAACTATGACCATTTTAAATTTCAGAAAAATAGTATTATTTGTTTTATATTTTATAGAATAAGGGCATGTCATACGAGCACATGGTCCATCCTGATGGTAAGTGGATGCTGTGGCCCATAGACATCTACATCAATCCTCGATTAATAAAGATGGAATGCCTCGTTTTCAGTAAAAAAGGGTCTCCAGGTCTCTACACTCACCATACGAACAGCAGTATTGAGGTGCTATTTTACGCTGGTATTCTGTAAGAGCGTCGTCCTTCCCCGGTCGAGACGACCCATTCGTGCTACAACCATAATATAGCTGCAGCATGGCTCTACCACGTATAATGTATTACATAACATATTGTGTATTACATATGCAATAATTAAATCACTTTGTTGGTGTTACTTATTTACAGGAAATAGGTATTCCTTCTATTTACCCTTAAAAAACAAGGGGAAAATGAAATTAAAATAATTGAAAAATTGTACAGCAATAAACATTACCAGATTCTTCTCTCATTTCAAAAAATAATTCTTCTAATAAGGGCGCAGCATGACTTGGAGTAATTAATATCTGAATTATTAAAACTGAAATCATATTAAAGACCAAGAAACTAATGCACGCAGCCATGTTTCGTTTACACTGTTTAGCTTAACATTTTTACACCCTTTTTATATACCTAGGTACCAAGAGGTAATTCTAACAGTGGTATGCGACTATCAATGAGACCTAATTAGATAATGGTGTACCTACCTAATCTAAAACATTTTGTGTTTTCGAAATTAAGTGTACTCAAGATATTCCGTAAGTGGAGAATGCCTGCTGAGCTACCACCAAGGTTTCTCAACTAATGTTATGATAATACAACGGTGTAACGCAATACGTGACAGTCTTTTTTTGATAGTGAAATTTTAGTCTTATGTCCTCGCCACACTAACTCCGCGAATCGCGCGTTACGTCGCCGAGAGAAAACTTCGCGAAATAAGCAATGACTCCAAGGTCCACGTTCGCATGGTTCCAATAAAGTTCGCACGTTTGAAGGAGATAGACTTCGAAGTAATTTTTGCTGCGTCTCCTATCATGCACAGGTAGGTATTAAGATATGTATTTATTGCTAATAAATACCTACCTAATTAAAAAGTATAGTTTTTATTATATTATATATAAGTACCTTGATGACGGTATTTTTTTGGAAATCGTGTGTTTTGGAAATTATATTTAGATACAAATTACCAACTGATGAAAAATGAATAATATTTTTTGATCTTATTGACATAGTAGAAAAAAACTGAACTGTTTATTTGAATAAAAAATCATGAGTGCAATTAGTTTGTTTAAAATGTTCATATTTTTAAAAAAAATACTAAAAAAGGGCTCGAAATAATAGATTTTCTCACAAGAGAAGGGGACTTGAAAAAAAGGCAAAAAAAGTCAGACCGAAGACAGGACGCGCACCAGGGCACTACAATTTCACAAAGGCCCGACATCCACATGAGCTATTACGATCATTAATAAAGTGTCAAAATTTACCTTTTTATATTGTAGCAGTTTTTCATTGCCTGAAAATACGGACGAAACGACATTTTCTAAAAAAAACCTAGCTAGATCGATTTATTGCCCCCGAAAACCCCTGGACACAAAATTTTCTGAATATAGATATAACTATGAATATACTACCTAACACTCATTATGTATTTTGTTTTTAATGTATTTCTCATTTAAGTGAATTTTTGTAAATTCTTATGAGAATAAATGTCTTTGATCCCAATATAAATATTATATTATGTAGTTTATTATTCTAGGTTTTCTTTATCAATCCATAAACTACTGTCATCAAAAGTTTCTGATACTAAATTGAACGGTATGTAATGTGGCAGCCCTTCAATTTCGCGCTAGTTCACACTTCGCGCTTCCTTTGACTCACCAAAAAAATCCACAGTAATTGGAAGAATAACGCAAAGCACGAAAAAAGCGCAATGATACAAATCGGTTCCATATTACGCGTTCGCACAATGGTCGCTCTCGCATCTATTCGCACCTTAGCGCGCGATTCGCAGATAAGTGTGGAGTAGGCATTACAGTTAAGCATGATCGCGTCAAGCCTACAAGCCTGCAACCTCCTGCGCGTGTTTGCACATATTAACTAGAGTTTCTACGTATTTGATTCTAAACACTAAACACAGTTTCGATCTCGTTTTCCTACCCGACACATTTTTCTTGCGTATAAAAAAGTTTTTTGCTTGCCGATATTTTTGTTTACACATACATATCTGCATATTATGTATGTGTAAACATTATACACCACACGGGGGTGAATAGTATCAGAGTTCCTATTTGTTTTAAAAAGAATACTATAGTAACTAAGTTATTTTTTGAGTCAGCAGCGTCGCATGGGCGCATGTTTAATTTGGAACAAATAAAGACATTTCCGATGACAAATCGATCTTCTGTGTGTCCAAGTTTCTAAGTGTAACAAAACAAATGATTCTATGATAAATAAAAGGGACAATAGGTAAGTTAAATAAATAGTTACAAGTACTAAGTAAATACTTTTGCACGCAACTGCTGGTGAAGTTGGCACTTGCTGGTAAAAGTAAAGTAAAGTTACAGCCTATATACGTCCCACTGCTGGGCTCAGGCCTCCCCTCATTTCTGAGAGGGTTTAGGGCAAAGAAGTGTCCACCGCGCTGCCCAAATGCGTGTTGACGAATTTCACATGTCTTCGAAATATTTTTTTCTTATTCCTCAGACATGCAGGTTTCCTCACGATGTTTTCCTTCACCGCCAAGCACGTGGTAAATCAGCACTTAAAATTGCAATTAACAATTTCATTGGTGCCGGAGGAGATCGAACCCGGGTTACTCGCGTTCTGTTATATTTACAGCGAGCGTTAACCACTGAGCTACCACGGCTCTTGCTGGTACGACAATGCAAAACGTTTTCCAACAAGGATTGCACAGCTACTTAGCCCACTGGTCGATTGGATAAAGTAACAGCCAGTTTGTGTTCCACTGATGGAAACATTACTCATTTCCAAGATGGGTTTTAGACCAGGGAAGTGACGGCGTGCTGGCCTATGCGTGTTAGCAAAGTTCACATATTCTCGTTTTTTTTTTTCAAACATACAGGCTTTCTCAGCATATTCCTCTATAGCCAACAAGCACGTAATAAAACAGCACTTACAATCGAAATTAACAATCTTATTTGTTCTGGCTGAGATCGGACTCGGCTTGCTCACGTTACCTTATCCACTAAACTATCACGTACGAGCAATCATTATTTTAACAATTAAGCTTAACTATCAACCATAATATTAGGAAATATATTTACAAACACATGCACATAGCCATATTAGCTTAGTGAGTATAGCTTGCCGTAAACTCCGCAATACGCATACATTTAAGGAGTTCGAGGTTAGAGGACATGTGAAGTCCTATCAGTGGAACGTCTATAGGCTGTAACTTTACACGCAATTAACGTGTACATGCATGCTTCCCCACTAACAAATTTCTTTGCAATATCTTGCTTAAAAAGTTTAGAAATACAAGTAAGTAGCACGTTAAAATAGTAAATACGATACCGGGAATCGAATTCATTCAACGCACAAACACGGGTACTCGTAAACTGGGTTGAGTGTAACACTAATGTAATGTGATTAAGGTACCTGCGGGTAAGCAGAGCCGGCGTTTTGCAGGAGCCACCACTAGAAAACACACTTTCAGCGTATTTACGCAAACATATATAGGACCAATAGAAAGGCTTAATTACGCTGACGCGTGATCGTACGATCCGCCATCTTTTCAGTAGCCAAGAATCCGTCCAGGTTTGCGTCACTCATTAGTTAAAATCTCTCCACAAAGGTGATAAAATGTGCGTAAATAGCCTCCTGTTCGGAATAGTTACTGTATTATATTAAAAAATAGTGATTTGTGTTAACTAATCAAGGTAAGTTCAATTGTTATATTGACATTTAACAATTTTACATCGAAAAGCTTAAGCTTAGACCCATACTTTAATAAGAGCCACTTACAAGGCTTAATAGGGCCGGCCTTATTAAACTTACGGAATGTCTAGTTTTCCTAACATATGCACAACTTTTTTCTTATATTCCAGCTTTTAATTTTAAAATATTGTTCACAACCTCATGAGTTAATTTTTTTTTGAATATTGTAATTTTTGTTTAATTCATCTGCATTTGCTTTGCTCGATCGTATTTATTTTCTTTTCAGAATACTTGAACTAATTACGGAACCTACTGCTAAAAACGTCGAGGACTTTGGTCGCTTCAGCAATTAAAAGCCTCAATGGCTGCTGTTCAAGGAGGACTGATGTCGCAACGTGCGGCGCCTGCGCGGTATTCTATTACCAGAAGAACTTTGGTAAACCACCTGAAATCTGAAAAATCCGAAAAACAAATAAAATGTCGTAGTTTTCACACCAGAGCAAAAAAATGATTTGGCGTCGAGAATCATAAGGCTTGCTTCCATAGGATTTCATTTAACGCCAAATGTCATTCGTTGTCAAGCTTATGTGTTTTGTGAACAACACAAAACTCCTAATAATTTTAATTCGACAGCAAGGTGTACGTCAGTTTATCCATGATATATACAGTTCTTCTGATGATGAAAATATGGATCTTATATCAAGACAAGAACATACTCCCAAGAAACATAGAACCTGTAACGACATCTATAACGTAAGACAAGTATGTGACGGTTCAGAATACAACTTGCCATTATCGAGATTGAAAGCAAAAAGTCGTAAGTCTCCTTTTCAACAGTTACTACCATCACCGAATTTTGTTGTGGTGAAACAAAAGAAGCCAAAACGTAAGAAAATCCATACTAATATTATAAATGCGAAGTGTGTTTGTTTGTTTGTCCTTCTTTCACGTCGCAACAGAACGTCGGCATGGCATGAATTTTGGTATGGGGATAGTTAGGTGGCTGTAGAGTGACATAGGCTACTTTTTTCCGCGGAAAAACATCTCATTCCCGTGGGAAAATCGAATATGTTGCACAAGTTTGTCCGTCTTTCACGTCGCAACAGAGCGTCGGCATGGCATGATTTTTTCTATGGGGATAGTTCGGTGGCTGTAGAGTGACATAGGCTACTTTTTTCAGCGGAACAACATATCATTCCCGTGGGAAAATCGAATATGTTGCAAAATTAAATTCAGCTAGGTGGCACCACCGTGATTCTACAAGACGGACGACGGTACGATGGACGAACACAGATAATAATAATAATTATGATAATTTATTACTTTAAAACAAGTAGAACACAGAAGGTCAGAATATCTGGATTATTATGTCTTTTTACCAAAATTAAGATAAAAAATGAATGGATCTATATTTTTCCACACAGGACCAGGAAGAGAGCGATAAAAAACATAAAATTCACCAGCTGATTTTCTTCAAACGTTTTGGTGCATCGTAATTTACAGAATAGGCGATAACCTCGCAGACGATATTAGGTAATCCGTTGATGCTCTGCCTACCCCGCAAGGGTTACAGGCGTGATTATAAGTATGGATCGGAAATACTATCACCAACTGTCATGCTTTTACCCTTAACTATTACTTAACTGTGGTAGAAACAGTTCTTAGTAAGCCTTATTAATAAGCCTTAGCAATATTTATTGAACGGAAACGAATACAGTTCTTATATCTGGTTATGAATGAATCGGTATTACAATAAGAAAAATTGTGTAAAATTATAATAAAAATATTTTTTGAGAGTTCTTATTAACTAACGTATACATAGTTTAAATTAATTCCGCTAGATGTCGTTACTAGGTTTTTAAAATGCGGTAACGAAATGTTTCCTGACATGTACTTAACTCCCGCCGTTGAGCCGCGCGTCAACTTATAGTGCATATGGTACCTATAGGATTAAATTGTTTCTATTTCGTAGCTTATTCGACTACCTGCTTTCGATTTCGGTTGTTTTTTATTTGCTTTGTGATTTGGTTAAGGTTTAATGGATTTATATTGGCTTTCATTTTCGGATTTGTGTATTTTCTTGGATCGGTTTTGTTGATTTGGTTGGTGTTTCTTTATGCATTTTGGATTTTGTTTATTTAGAATCGTGAATTGGTTTCCGTTGTTTTAGGTTGTTTAACAATATTTCAAAGGAATATTAATAGTATAAATAGTGTATACGGTACCTATACACTTACTTCTTTTTTCGTTGGTTATATTTATATAGACTACTGCTTTCGATTTCGGTTTTCTGCGATTTGTTTTGTGATTTGGTTTAAGTTGATTCGATTTTTTTTGGCTATCGTTTTCAGATTCGTGTTGTGTCTTGAATTGAATATTTATTCCTTTTAGATATTTTGGATTTGCTTTTAAAAAAAAATATTTAAAAGGAAATTTAATTCCTTTTAGGTATTTTAACGTTTTTTACAAATAGGTTTTTTGTTACTTCATAATGCCTTGCAAACGTAAGTTCAGCCTGTCAAGAGTATTTTCTCAAAGACAAGCGAAAATATTAGATCTTTAGAAGATGCTGAACTGAGAAGTCTTTTAGAGCATCTGAGAGCGTCAGGCTGCTTTAAGAGCTTCCGAAACACCTTCTCAAAGTCAGCGAAGGCGTCTTGAACAGGCAGAGCGTCAAGCTACTTTAAGAGCTACTGAAACACCTGATCAAAGTCAGCAAAGGCGTCTTGAAATGGCAGAGCGTCAATCTACTTTAAGAGCTACTGAAACACCTGCTAAAAGTCAGCAAAGGCTATTCGAACAAGCGGAACGTCAGGCCGCCTTAAGAGCCGCGGAAACACCTGATGAAACTCAATACCGACTCATTGAGCAAGCTGAACGTCTGAATCTACTATAAGGGCATCTGCAACACCAGTACAGACACAGGCGCGAAGAGATGCAAATGCACAGCTCCAAGCTGAACGTCGACAAATTTTTCAAAAAAACAATTGGTCGGTTTTTAATGACGCAGCATTAAATTATGATCCGTTGATTGATTATAAAAATCACAGGTTAGTTGTTATTGGACTGATGGCCAAGGCGTGTCGATTTTGCAGCGCTTTAAAATGGAAAGATGAGACCGCAGGCATGTGCTGTTCCAATGACAAAGTGTCTCTTCCGTTACTTGGGGATCCAGAAGAACCTTTGAAAACTCTCTTTTTATATGATGCTAATGAGTCACGGCGCTTTTTAAACTGATGCTTTCAAATGACACTTCGCTTCAACTCGGGTAGTTAAACAATATTGACATGTTTGATTAGTAGTTAGGTTGTACCAGTTCTGGCGCACTTGTAGAAAGGTTGTACCAGTTCTGGCGCACGACGTTCGTCGACTCACAAACCTAAAAAAAAAAAAAAAAAAGAGGTGTTGGCATGCTCTGATCACGAATCTGCGGTCCATTTTTGCGTAGGATGCACGGTTCCGGAGATGAGCAGATCAATTAACTCTTATCTAATTGATATCCGCTACGAGCCTCAACCCGTCATTAGCGCTCCATTGTCCTTATCTACTTATCTATTGTTGATTGACTACCGTCATTATCTATTATTCGTCAGCGTGTGGGTCGGCTTATGCTATTGTATTATACTCCTTTGTTCCTATCTACAACACTAATCTGAATCATCAATAAAACACATTACCTAATTTTGTTAAAATTTTTACTTATAAAATACAAAATCTTATTACTTATTATCTATAAAATAGGAGCCAAACATCTCATCCACTAAAATATCGTTGTACAATGTGTTCTCTGTAAATATACTCGTAAAACTACGCATTGAACATCCCTGAAACTTATATAGCAAATACATTAAGCAATATTCGCCACAAACTGAAGTCCTATCAACATTCCAGTTCCATCTTTTAAACACATTACCTAATTTTGTTAAAATTTTTATTTATAAAATACAAAATCTTATTACTTATTATCTATAAAATAGGAGCGAAACATCTCATCCACTAAAATATCGTTGTACAATGTGTTCTCTGTAAATATACTCGTAAAACTACGCATTGAACATCCCTGAAACTTATATAGCAAATACATTAAGCAATATTCGCCACAAACTGAAGTCCTATCAACATTCCAGTTCCATCTTTTACAATTTCGTACAGGTGCCCCGTCCATATGAATCAAAATATTCACCGACGTCATTCGTATCGATATATAAAGCTACCCAATGTGACCCTGGTTTATCATCTGTACCCAAATTGCATATTACCTAGTTAGGTCATAAATTCTATCACATGTTTAATGTAAAATAATTGAAACAAGTTTATTCATTATGTAACCATTTATATACCAAAATGAACTTAACAAAACATAGATTCTTATGACACTATAGTTTATTCAAAATGACCTCCGTAATTTTGAATACAGGCCTTCAATCTGCGCGGCCAGTCGTCTATCTCACCACGAACGAGGTCCATGTCATATCGGCGGCTGCCTTAATTAAAGATGTCTTGAGTGACTCGAAATTGGGATGAGGCTTTGAGCACGCCTTTTCCTCCAAGTGTTACCATATCTTGTAATCTAACGGATTCAAATCTGGACTGGTCTTTGTGTCGGATGAAGTCGATTTCACGCGCCGCCAGCCAGTCTTTTTTTTTTGTTTTTAAAGAACGTTACCTCCACACTAGGTTTTCCTCCTGTATCGTGGGGGCAGTTTACAAACACAAATTTCACAAGGACAAACATCCAAACTCGGAACAATTACTTGTAGGTCGTACAAATACTTGTTCCGTGCGGGATTCGAACCCGCGACTCCCAAGCGCAGCCCCTCATTGCTAAGCCACTACGCCACGGAGCTGTCAAAAGTCTTGTGTGCTCTTCGCTCTATGAGCTGACACCGAATCTTGTTGGACTACCCAGTGCCTGTTATTGAACATGGTATGAGAAACAGGTTACACAAGGTTCGTCAGGACTGTATTTTGATACACAACTGCATTCGTTTTTAACCTTTCTCACAAAAATGTACCTCTGTTAAGCCCCAATAAGAAACTCCCAACCATACCATGAGCGAGGATGGAAAATGACCTCGTTGGACACGCGGAGTATGGTTGCTCGCTTCTTCACTACTGTGTGCGTACACCTTATCATTTTGTTTGTTGTAGCTCTCTTCTACGGTAAAAATTTTTTTATCCGAAAAAAGAATTTCCCGATATTTTTTTCCCGCGTACCGATTCACCAAAGCGCGACATCTCTTCAGTCTCAGATCCATTAGACGAGCATTCAAACGATGTCCTGTTTTTCTTCGATATGCCCGAAGCCCTAAGTCTTCATTTAACGCCGTGGTTCTGCTTAACCCCATCTGAAGGGCCAACAGTTTCTGCTTACGTTTGGGATTTCTTTGAATTCGCACCTTTACAGCTTTTATCACTGCTGGAGTCCTAACAAATCGAGGGCGACCACTTCTTGACCTGTCATCTACACTAGAGTCTTCATTGTATCGTTTGATGGTACGATAAACGAATCTTTTGGTTATATTCAAATTTTTCAGTATATCAAAAAATTTAATTGGCGCGTAATCGCAACTGCAACACGGTCTTTTTTAAGCGTCCACTCTATATTAAAATGTAAAATTCTAAAAAGTATACAGTTTTATTTTCATGAACAATTCGAATTCAATAAACTTTTTTGTGGCCAGCATTCTAAAAGAAAAGTTTTTACTGTGTGACAATACTTATGACCTGACTAGGTATATACGTTGGTACGTGGGTGTACATGGGCAGTCTGTTAGCAGCATAAACATTATTTTCTAGACTGGGGTGAATCTTTTTCAGATGTTGTTGTACATCTAGTGTATCCGTGATATTACTGCTATTAGTAGATTACTACAGTACAATCTACTCAATGACTAACATAGGAATGATCAATTATGTGATTTCTAAATATTAAATTGCATTTTTTCTGTTATACAAAACGTATTTGAGTCATCAATACACTGAATAAGACGCAACACGAAGAATGTGAGACAAGGTTGTTGACGCATAAAGTTATTATCAATTCTACTGTAGAAATTCTTTAGATTAGAATTATTACTTACTGGTACTATATAAGACCAAGCAACTGCAGTCATGGAGTTAGTGTATGGTCGTTTGACCGCAGTGTATCTATCAATAATACATTTGCGTTACTTCAACGCATCAAAGACCATAGATGTAAGTGTTTAATCTATTGACAAACTTACTTTTCTTTCTGTTATTTTTTTACGTGTGTATGATTTTGAACGACAGGCCTGTTGGTCTAGTGGTTAGTGACCCTGACTGTTATGCCGGAGGTCGTGGGTTCGATTCCCACCCAGGACAAATGTTTGTGTGATGAGCACGATCATTTGTTCTGTGTCTGGGTGTAATTTATCTATAATATTTATGTATTTAGAAATATATAAGTATGTTTATCAGTTGTCTAGTACCCATAACACAAGCTCTGCTTAGCTTGGGACTAGATGGCGTTGTGTGATAGTTGTGGAATATTATTATTATTATTATTATTTAGTGTTAACAAATTATATTTAAATATTTTGTGTGTGTATATGATTAAGCCGTGGTAGCTCAGATGGTTAGCGCAAGCTGTAAATTTTACAGTACGTAACGCGGGTTCGATCCCCGCCGACACCAATTAAATTGTTAATCGCAATTTTAAGTGTTTATTCTATTGACACACTTACTTTTCTTTCTGTTATTTTCTTACGTGTGTATGATTTAGTGTTAACAAATTATATTTAAATATTTGTGTGTGTGTGTATATGATTAAGCCGTGGTAGCTCAGATGGTTAGCGCAAGCTGTAAATTTTACAGTATGTAACGCGGGTTCGATCCCCACCGACACCACTTAAATTGTTAATTGCAATTTTAAGTGCTGATTTACCACGTGCTCGGCGGTGAAGGAAAACATCGTGAGGAAACCTGCATGTCTGAAGAAAATTTCGAAGGCATGTGAAGTTCGCCAACACGCATTGAGACCGCGCCGCGGACATTTCCTAGCCATAAATACAAAGACAATAGCAGAAAGTAAAAAGTTAAAAAATACTTTTTTAACAATGACAGTCATTAGTTGATCATTAGTAAATGTGATTCTGTTTTCTTAAATTACAGGAAGAAAAGAGCAGAAGGAAGAAATGGGGTGATGGGAAGTAATGAAGAATGAATTGTTATGTGAAGTTTGTTGGAACAAACATATTTTAGTCACGTATAAATACTTTTAACATTTTGGTTCAAAATGACACAAAATCTAAAAAATATTAGATACATCATCGACATGGACGGATTTTACATTACATATCCTCATAAACATTTTCAATGTAGAGAAATGGCTATTCTAGATGTAAAACTATCTAATAAAAATGATTCGTTTATCGATCATTATTTGTTTCACCAAAGTTTTCGTTTCAATTATTTGTCGCCAAAAGACAAAAAAACTGTTCGTTATTGTGAAATACACGTGCACGGCATTCCATATTTTGATGTGACCGAAGAATTAAAATGTGCCTACAAACAAGAGAACATCATTCCCATATTAAATTGGTATATTAGAAATTTGTGCAAAGACGAAGTGATCGCATACAAAGGTGGTTCAACAGAAAAACAATTTTTAAAAATGTTGACGACGAAAGATAGAATTTTTAATATTGAAGAATACAAATGTCCAAAATACAATGATTTGGTAAATGTCATAAATTTAAACAAACGTTATGTGTGTAATAATCATATATTTGCAAAAAATAAACACAAAATTTTACATTGTTCTTGTGACGAAGTGTGGGTTTTTTACAAGTGGTTATTACTTGAAAATAAAATTTTAAATTAAACATAAATTTTGTTTGATTTCCAAAATCCTTTCAATTATTTGTCTCCAAAAGACAAAAAAACTGTTCGTTATTGTGAAATACACGTGCACGGCATTCCATATTTTGATGTGACCGAAGAATTAAAATGCGCCTACAAACAAGAGAACATCATTCCCATATTAAATTGGTATATTAGAAATTTGTGCAAAGTCGAAGTGATCGCATACAAAGGCGGTTCAACAGAAAAACAATTTTTAAAAATGTTGACGACGAATGGTAGAATTTTTAATATTGAAGAATATAAATGTCCAAAATACAATGATTTGGTAAATGTCATAAATTTAAACAAACGTTATGGGTGTAATAATCATATATTTGTAAAAAATAAACATAAAATTTTACATTGTTCTTGTGACGAAGTGTGGGTTTTTTACAAGTGGTTATTACTTGAAAATAAAATTTTAAATTAATTATAAATTTTGTTTGATTTCCCAAAAAAACATTAGACAAAATTGGTTCAACAGAAAAACAATTTTTAAAAATGTTGACGACGAATGATAGAATTTTTAATATTGAAGAATACAAATGTCCAAAATACAATGATTTGGTAAATGTCATAAATTTAAACAAACGTTATGTGTGTAATAATCATATATTTGCAAAAAATAATCACAAAATTTTACATTGTTCTTGTGACGAAGTGTGGGTTTTTTACAAGTGGTTATTGCTTGAAAATAAAATTTTAAATTAATCATAAATTTTGTTTGATTTCCCAAAAACATTAGTTATAGTATACTATATAATACAAAATTGGTTCAACAGAAAAACAATTTTTAAAAATGTTGACGACGAATGATAGAATTTTTAATATTGAAGAATACAAATGTCCAAAATACAATGATTTGGTAAATGTCATAAATTTAAACAAATGTTATGTGTGTAATAATCATATATTTGCAAAAAATAATCACAAAATTTTACATTGTTCTTGTGACGAAGTGTGGGTTTTTTACAAGTGGTTATTGCTTGAAAATAAAATTTTAAATTAATCATAAATTTTGTTTGATTTCCCAAAAACATTTTTGTCTAACCAATTTTGTCTAATGTTTTTTGGGAAATCAAACAAAATTTATGATTAATTTAAAATTTTATTTTCAAGCAATAACCACTTGTAAAAAACCCACACTTCGTCACAAGAACAATGTAAAATTTTGTGTTTATTTTTTACAAATATATGATTATTACACACATAACGTTTGTTTAAATTTATGACATTTACCAAATCATTGTATTTTGGACATTTGTATTCTTCAATATTAAAAATTCTATCATTCGTCGTCAACATTTTTAAAAATGTTTTTCTGTTGAACCAATTTTGTCTAATGTTTTTTTGGGAAATCAAACAAAATTTATGATTAATTTAAAATTTTATTTTCAAGTAATAACCACTTGTAAAAAACCCACACTTCGTCACAAGAACAATGTAAAATTTTGTGTTTATTTTTACAAATATATGATTATTACACACATAACGTTTGTTTAAATTTATGACATTTACCAAATCATTGTATTTTGGACATTTGTATTCTTCAATATTAAAAATTCTATCATTCGTCGTCAACATTTTTAAAAATTGTTTTTCTGTTGAACCAATTTTGTATTATGTAGTATACTATAACTAATGTTTTTGGGAAATCAAACAAAATTTATGATTAATTTAAAATTTTATTTTCAAGCAATAACCACTTGTAAAAAACCCACACTTCGTCACAAGAACAATGTAAAATTTTGTGATTATTTTTTTGCAAATATATGATTATTACACACATAACGTTTGTTTAAATTTATGACATTTACCAAATCATTGTATTTTGGACATTTGTATTCTTCAATATTAAAAATTCTATCATTCGTCGTCAACATTTTTAAAAATGTTTTTCTGTTGAACCAATTTTGTCTAATGTTTTTTGGGAAATCAAACAAAATTTATGATTAATTTAAAATTTTATTTTCAAGTAATAACCACTTGTAAAAAACCCACACTTCGTCACAAGAACAATGTAAAATTTTGTGTTTATTTTTTACAAATATATGATTATTACACACATAACGTTTGTTTAAATTTATGACATTTACCAAATCATTGTATTTTGGACATTTGTATTCTACAATATTAAAAATTCTATCATTCGTCGTCAACATTTTTAAAAATTGTTTTTCTGTTGAACCAATTTTGTATTATATAGTATACTATAACTAATGTTTTTTGGGAAATCAAACAAAATTTATGATTAATTTAAAATTTTATTTTCAAGCAATAACCACTTGTAAAGAACCCACACTTCGTCACAAGAACAATGTAAAATTTTGTGATTATTTTTTGCAAATATATGATTATTACACACATAACGTTTGTTTAAATTTATGACATTTACCAAATCATTGTATTTTGGACATTTGTATTCTACAATATTAAAAATTCTATCATTCGTCGTCAACATTTTTAAAAATTGTTTTTCTGTTGAACCAATTTTGTATTATATAGTATACTATAACTAATGTTTTTGGGAAATCAAACAAAATTTATGATTAATTTAAAATTTTATTTTCAAGCAATAACCACTTGTAAAGAACCCAGACTTCGTCACAAGAACAATGTAAAATTTTGTGATTATTTTTTGCAAATATATGATTATTACACACATAACGTTTGTTTAAATTTATGACATTTACCAAATCATTGTATTTTGGACATTTGTATTCTTCAATATTAAAAATTCTATCATTCGTCGTCAACATTTTTAAAAATTGTTTTTCTGTTGAACCACCTTTGTATGCGATCACTTCGTCTTTGCACAAATTTCTAATATACCAATTTAATATGGGAATGATGTTCTCTTGTTTGTAGGCACATTTTAATTCTTCGGTCACATCAAAATATGGAATGCCGTGCACGTGTATTTCACAATAACGAACAGTTTTTTTGGAAATGAAACAAAATTTATGATTAATTTAAAATTTTATTTTCAAGTAATAACCACTTGTAAAAAAACCCACACTTCGTCACAAGAACAATGTAAAATTTTGTGTTTATTTTTTGCAAATATATGATTATTACACACATAACGTTTGTTTAAATTTATGACATTGCCGTGCACGTGTATTTCACAATAACGAACAGTTTTTTTGTCTTTTGGCGACAAATAATTGAAAGGATAACTTGGCTGAAACAAATAATGATCGATAAACGAATCATTTTTATTAGATAGTTTTACGTCTAGAATAGCCATTTCTCTACATTGAAAATGTTTATGAGGATATGTAATGTAAAATCCGTCCATGTCGATGATGTATCTAATATTTTTTAGATTTTGTGTCATTTTGAACCAAAATGTTAAAAGTATTTACACGTGACTAAAATATGTTTGTTCCAACAAACTTCACATAACAATTCATTCTTCATTACTTCCCATCACCCCATTTCTTCCTTCTGCTCTTTTCTTCCTGTAATTTAAGAAAACAGAATCACATTTACTAATGATCAACTAATGACTGTCATTGTTAAAAAAGTATTTTTTAACTTTTTACTTTCTGCTATTGTCTTTGTATTTATGGCTAGGAAATGTCCGCGGCGCGGTCTCAATGCGTGTTGGCGAACTTCACATGCCTTCGAAATTTTCTTCAGACATGCAGGTTTCCTCACGATGTTTTCCTTCACCGCCGAGCACGTGGTAAATCAGCACTTAAAATTGCAATTAACAATTTAAGTGGTGTCGGTGGGGATCGAACCCGCGTTACATACTGTAAAATTTACAGCTTGCGCTAACCATCTGAGCTACCACGGCTTAATCATATACACACACACACACAATATTTAAATATAATTTGTTAACACTAAATCATACACACGTAAGAAAATAACAGAAAGAAAAGTAAGTGTGTCAATAGAATAAACACTTAAAATTGCGATTAACAATTTAATTGGTGTCGGCGGGGATCGAACCCGCGTTACGTACTGTAAAATTTACAGCTTGCGCTAACCATCTGAGCTACCACGGCTTAATCATATACACACACACAAAATATTTAAATATAATTTGTTAACACTAAATAATAATAATAATATTCCACAACTATCACACAACGCCATCTAGTCCCAAGCTAAGCAGAGCTTGTGTTATGGGTACTAGACAACTGATAAACATACTTATATATTTCTAAATACATAAATATTATAGATAAATTACACCCAGACACAGAACAAATGATCGTGCTCATCACACAAACATTTGTCCTGGGTGGGAATCGAACCCACGACCTCCGGCATAACAGTCAGGGTCACTAACCACTAGACCAACAGGCCTGTCGTTCAAAATCATACACACGTAAAAAATAACAGAAAGAAAAGTAAGTTTGTCAATAGATTAAACACTTACATCTATGGCCTTTGATGCGTTGAAGTAACGCAAATGTATTATTTCAGATTCACCCCAGTCTAGAAAATAATGTTTATGCTGCTAACAGACTGCCCATGTACACCCACGTACCAACGTATATACCTAGTCAGGTCATAAGTATTGTCACACAGTAAAAACTTTTCTTTTAGAATGCTGGCCACAAAAAAGTTTATTGAATTCGAATTGTTCATGAAAATAAAACTGTATACTTTTTAGAATTAAAACATATGGAGTGGACGCTTAAAAAAGACCGTGTTGCAGTTGCGATTACGCGCCAATTAAATTTTTTGATATACTGAAAAATTTGAATATAACCAAAAGATTCGTTTATCGTACCATCAAACGATACAATGAAGACTCTAGTGTAGATGACAGGTCAAGAAGTGGTCGCCCTCGATTTGTTAGGACTCCAGCAGTGATAAAAGCTGTAAAGGTGCGAATTCAAAGAAATCCCAAACGTAAGCAGAAACTGTTGGCCCTTCAGATGGGGTTAAGCAGAACCACGGCGTTAAATGAAGACTTAGGGCTTCGGGCATATCGAAGAAAAACAGGACATCGTTTGAATGCTCGTCTAATGGATCTGAGACTGAAGAGATGTCGCGCTTTGGTGAATCGGTACGCGGGAAAAAAATATCGGGAAATTCTTTTTTCGGATAAAAAATTTTTTTACCGTAGAAGAGAGCTACAACAAACAAAATAATAAGGTGTACGCACACAGTAGTGAAGAAGCGAGCAACCGTATTCCGCGTGTCCAACGAGGTCATTTTCCATCCTCGCTCATGGTATGGTTGGGAGTTTCTTATTGGGGCTTAACAGAGGTACATTTTTGTGAGAAAGGTTAAAAACGAATGCAGTTGTGTATCAAAATACAGTCCTGACGAACCTTGTGTAACCTGTTTCTCATACCATGTTCAATAACAGGCACTGGGTATTCCAACAAGATTCGGTGTCAGCTCATAGAGCGAAGAGCACACAAGACTTTTGACAGCTCCGTGGCGTAGTGGCTTAGCAATGAGTGGCTGCGCTTGGGAGTCGCGGGTTCGAATCCCGCACGGAACAAGTATTTGTACGACCTACAAGTAATTGTTCCGAGTTTGGATGTTTGCCCTTGTAAAATTTGTGTTTGTAAACTGCCCCCACGATACAGGAGAAAAACCTAGTGTGGAGGTAACGTTCTTTAAAAACAAAAAAAAAAGACTGATTTGAGACAGATTTGAATCCGTTAGATTACAAGATATGGTAACACTTGGAGGAAAAGGCGTGCTCAAAGCCTCATCCCAATTTCGAGTCACTCAAGACATCTTTAATTAAGGCAGCCGCCGATATGACATGGACCTCGTTCGTGGTGAGATAGACGACTGGCCGCGCAGATTGAAGGCCTGTATTCAAAATTACGGAGGTCATTTTGAATAAACTATAGTGTCATAAGAATCTATGTTTTGTTAAGTTCATTTTGGTATATAAATGGTTACATAATGAATAAACTTGTTTCAATTATTTTACATTAAACATGTGATAGAATTTATGACCTAACTAGGTAATATGCAATTTGGGTACAGATGATAAACCAGGGTCACATTGGGTAGCTTTATATATCGATACGAATGACGTCGGTGAATATTTTGATTCATATGGACGGGCACCTGTACGAAATTGTAAAAGATGGAACTGGAATGTTGATAGGACTTCAGTTTGTGGCGAATATTGCTTAATGTATTTGCTATATAAGTTTCAGGGATGTTCAATGCATAGTTTTACGAGTATATTTACAGAGAACACATTGTACAACGATATGTTAGTGGATGAGATGTTTCGCTCCTATTTTATAGATAATAAGTAATAAGATTTTGTATTTTATAAATAAAAATTTTAACAAAATTAGGTAATGTGTTTAAAAGATGGAACTGGAATGTGGACTTCAGTTTGTGGCGAATATTGCTTAATGTATTTGCTATATAAGTTTCAGGGATGTTCAATGCATAGTTTTACGAGTATATTTACAGAGAACACATTGTACAACGATATGTTAGTGGATGAGATGTTTCGCTCCTATTTTATAGATAATAAGTAATAAGATTTTGTATTTTATAAATAAAAATTTTAACAAAATTAGGTAATGTGTTTAAAAGATGGAACTGGAATGTTGACAGGACTTCAGTTTGTGGCGATTATTGATTATTGTATTTGCCATATAAGTTTCAGGGATGTTCAATGCGGAGTTTTACGAGTATATTTACAGAGAACACATTGTACAACGATATTTTAGTGGATGAGATGTTTCGCTCCTATTTTATAGATAATAAGTAATAAGATTTTGTATTTTATAAGTAAAAATTTTAACAAAATTAGGTAATGTGTTTTATTGATGATTCAGATTAGTGTTGTAGATAGGAACAAAGGAGTATAATACAATAGCATAAGCCGACCCACACGCTGACGAATAATAGATAATGACGGTAGTCAATCAACAATAGATAAGTAGATAAGGACAATGGAGCGCTAATGACGGGTTGAGGCTCGTAGCGGATATCAATTAGATAAGAGTTAATTGATCTGCTCATCTCCGGAACCGTGCATCCTACGCAAAAATGAATTCGTGATCAGAGCATGCCAACACCTTTTTTTTTTTTTTTTTTAGGATTGTGAGTCGACGAACGTCGTGCGCCAGAACTGGTACAACCTTTCTACAAGTGCGCCAGAACTGGTACAACCTAACTACTTCTTTGATTTGCTTGTACATAAACGTATAGTTAACTAAGTGACCTAACTTATAGTGTAAATGATTTACTTCAACCTTATGATATTTCGACGTTATCGGTGAATTAATTTCGAAATTAAGTAAAATAACGTTTCACTGTGTACATCGCTTCGAGTTACTGCGGCCCGCTGCTGTGTGTGACTCATAACATAGAATTTCATATTGCTTTGTGCTGCGTTCAAATGAGTAAGTTCACTTGCTTTTGTGCTGCGTTGATTTCTATTTGATAATAAAAACAAAATATACTACTATTAGCTAATTTAAGTAATTATGCCACAAGCAAGAGTGAAATTTGGATGTTGCGAAAGACAGACGTCTTCACCTAATGCATTAAGCTGTTACTCCTGTAAAATCAAATATCATCTTAACTGTGTCAACGTAAAAAAATCATTAAAAGAGTTACCAGAGGAATTCAAATCTAAATGGACTTGTCCATGTTGCTGTAGTAAGCTACCAAAATTTGACAACACTGACACGCCAATTAAAGCAACTACAAATCAACCTGAATCGGATAGTGAGGAATTCCCAATAAATATAAACTTAAGAAGGGATACAGTACAAAAGTTGGAAGTATCCGTCGAAAATATACGGCAAATTGTTAGAGAAGAATTAGAAAATATTTTAGACAGTTTCAAAACCAAGATAATTAAACAGTTAGAGGTAAAAACAAAGGAAGTTCTTGATAAATTCAATCAAATATCTGAGTCTATGTCCAAAGTCGAAAGTCAACTGGAACATATTCAAAACTAAATACAATCCAAATTGTAAGAAAATCCAATTGTAAGAAAATTTATGTATTAGAATCTGAAAATACAACACTACGAAGTACAATCATCAACCTTAACTACAGACTTACACGACTTGAACAGCACTCTAGGGCCAGCAATCTTGAAATACAAAATATACCTGAACATAAATTGGAAAACTTAATCACAATAGTTAAGCAAGTTGCCAACGCAGTTAACTGCAAGTTGGAAGAACAAGATATATACTTTTTAGCTGCTGCACATAGATTTAACAAAACAGCTAAGAATCAAAGTGAAAAGCTCAATAGTAGTCATCTTGGCATTGGCGGTGAGAAGCAGCCAGTCTTTGTCGTTGAGCATCTGTCACCCACCCAAAAGGAAATACAAGCTGCAGCGAGATCTAAGGTAAAAGAACTCAACTTGTCGTCGTAAAGCGACAGTTAAAAACTAAAAAACCTAACCTAACAACAACGAAACAACAAGAAAAACGAATAATTTATTAAAAATTTTAAAAAGATAAAAATATATGAAAATGATGATGGGGTTTCAAACTAGAAGCATCACGGAGTATGCACAGGCTATGCCTGTGGTAGGTGCGCAGCGCCTGATCTAGGCACACGCAGCGTCTGGAGTAGGCACACGCAGCGCTTGAAGTAGGCACACACAGTGCCCGGACTAGGCACACACAGCGCCCGGAGTAGGCACACGCAGCGTCTGGAGTAGGTACACGCAGCGTCTGGAGCAGGTACACGCAGCGCTTGAAGTAGGCAAACACAGCGCCCGGAGTAGGCACACACAGCGCTCGGAGTAGGCACACGCAGCGCTCGGAGTAGGCACACACAGCGCCCGGAGTAGACACACGCAGCGTCTGGAGTAGGTACACGCAGCGTCTGGAGCAGGTAGAGGCGTAGGCGTGGCTAGGCGACGACTTCAGGTGAAGGCAGAGGCTTGCAGGATCCCGGGGCAGTGCGGATAAGGCCTATAAAAGATGCTTCTAGTATGAAAGCTGAAGCGAGACTTTTTTTGGCCGATTGTTCGGCTTTTATACTTTTTGACGGATCTGTGATAAGAACGGGAAATTATTTAAATTAAATTTGAAATTATTTAAATTAAAAGCAAATTTTTGTAAATGGCCAAGAGGAAAAGAGTATTTATGTGAAAGTATGGAGTAAAAACATCAGACCGGTAACGAATTTCGAATAAAAATTGCCATGACAACCAGATAAACAACGATGTCAAAACATGTCAAATTTTGGTTTTAGGCTCGTAATAGAGAAACGGCAAGATTTAAATGAAAAATGAGATATTATTGATATAGGAAAAAAAGGTAGCGCAACAGTGCGCACGAAGCCCGAAATTGCAGAGTTACGGAGAACTAAATAAAAGATCGAAAAAAGGTAGACTCCATTGACACCGATTTAAAAAGTGCTGATAACGTGAAAATACGAAGTAAAAATGATTTGTTATTGTGTTCTTATTGTTTAAAAACGTTACAGGATCCTATGAAAACAAAGGTGATGCAAAATATCCAGTTTTGAGGCGAATGCAGAAAATCAAAAACAGAATGGAAAAATAAATTTAAAATAGTGTAAAATGATATGTAAGTAGCATAACACTACAAACTACAAATTTGTCTGGGTCAAGGGAGGAAGAATATTTATGCGTAAGACGGAAACATCCGAGTACAAATTAATAAAGACTATCCAAGATCTGTCTGAACTAAAATAGTTTTCATAGCAAACTTAGTGTATAAATGTGTTGTATTGCTTGTCTAAATTATTTTGTTTGTATAACCTGTATGTTGTTAGATCATTTGAACATATATTATCAAAATGTAAGAGGCTTAAACACAAATGCGGTTGAGGTACGTCAACATATTATTAATAATAAATACGATGTTTATATATTCACAGAAACGTGGCTTAATAACAGTTGCTGACACTGAAATCTTTGCCAGGGGCTATGCAGTGTACAGACGAGATCGTGAAACCTCTCCTCTATCAGGGCTAAAAAAGGCGGGGGCGTGCTTATTGCTGTATCCGAACGACTCATGTCAAGGCGTATCGTAGAGTGGGAAACTGATTGTGAAGATATTTGGGTGTCGGTTACATCTAACTCTACCAAAAATCCAAATACAATACTACTATGCGCTGTGTATTTACCACCTCCAGTCGCTAAAGATACTTTAGATATTTTTATAGATAAAGCAAATGGTATACTTGGTTCCCGAACTGATAGAGAAAGCATACTCATTGCCGGTGATTTCAATTTGAGTGGAATAACTTGGCTATGCAATCATAGAAACGACATCTTTAATCATATGTTACCATCAGGGTTCGGTAATAGTGAGAACTTATGTAAATTTGTTGATTTTATAAATCTCAATAACTTAAATCAATTTAACTATGTAACAAACATAAAAAATCGTATATTAGATTTGATACTTTGCAATAAAGAAGTCTTGAATATTGTCGAAACACAAGATCCAGTAAGAAATATTGACAAGTTTCATCCTCCTCTTGTAATTAAAATGAAAATCTTATTAGAAAGTAATAGAAAAGTACATCTTACCAAACTTAATTTTTATAAAGGTAACTATAGAGCTATAAATACTTACCTGGAATCGGTGTCATGGGAGAATGAATTTAGTTCTTGTAATAATCTTAATGAAATGGTAAAAAGATTCTATGAACTGCTAAAATATGCTATTGAAAAGCATATTCCTATGACTAAAGCCGACCATGGGCCTTATCCTGTGTGGTACTCATCCCATTTAATCAAACTTTTAAGACAAAAATATAGATACCATAAAAAAATAAAAAAGTATAAAAATCCACTAGATCAAATAGAATTTGAATATTTAAGACATAACTGTAAAAAGCTAATAAAGGAGTGCTATAATAAATACATAAATAAAATAGAGACAGATATTAAAACCAACCCCAAACTATTTTGGACATATATCAAAAATCTACGAAAGAATTGCTCATTATATCCTAATACCATGACCTTTAAAGATGATAAATCATCAGATACAAAGCTAATAGTGGACATGTTTGCATCTCATTTTTCTTCAACATATGAAAGAGATCTTAATGATAACAATTCAAAAAATAATATGTACACTGGACTAATAGCTAATTCCTTTGATGTTATCGGGGAAATTCAATTTAGACCAGATTATGTCAAAAATAAACTGAAAAAGCTAGATATCACAAAGGGAGTAGGCCCAGATAATATACACCCACTACTTTTATTAAACTGTGCAGATGCGTTGACTTTTCCACTAACTTTTCTATACAATCGATCTCTCAAAATGGGCATATTCCCCAATGAATGGAAACTAGCAAGAGTAGTCCCTATATTTAAGAATGGAGCAAAAGACTTAGTAGTTAACTATCGTCCGATTTCTATCTTATCAGCAATACCAAAAGTATTTGAATCATTAGTTCACTCTGTAATTTATCGGCATACTCAAAAATACATCAACGAAAATCAGCACGGTTTTATGTCAAGGAGGTCGACCAACACTAATCTTATTCTTTTCACTTCAGATTTAAAAGAAAAAATTAGATCAAAGCTTACAAGTTGACGCCATCTATACAGATTTTTCGAAAGCTTTTGACAAAGTAATACAAAATATATTTATTTGGAATTACAGATAACCTACTGGAGTGGTGTAAATCTTACCTTTCAAATCGATTTCTAGGGTGGTAATTGATGGCAAACAATCTGGGCTATTTGAAGCATTTTCGGGAGTTCCCCAAGGCTCGATTTTGGGACCGTTATTTTTTAATATTTTTGTCAATTACATAACACGTGTGATAAACCATAGTGATGTATATCTTTTTGCTGACGATCTTAAAATTACGAAAACAGTTTCAACGGTTTCAGATGCGCAACACTTCCAGGAAGACATTAATAATCTTCACGAACGGTGTAACAACAATAAAATGTTTTTAAATGCTACAAAATGCTATCATATTAAGTACAGCAGAAAAAGTAATAATTTTGAATCAATATACACAATAGCAGGCACAAAGTTATAAGAAGTGATCACTATTCGAGATCTTGGTGTCATAATGGATGGTCATCTGAAGTTTGCGGATCATATTAATAAGATAGTGGCGGAAGCAAATAGGTCGCTTGGCTTCATATTGAGAAATACAAAGGATTTTAAAAAGCCAGCCACTGTCATTAAGCTTTACAACAGTTTTGAAAGAAGCAAGCTTGAGTATTGCAGCACATTATGGTGCCCCACTTATAAAACTCACATAGAGAGGATCGAGAAAGTTCAGAAAAAAGTAATTCGTAGTTTAACTTACCGTTTTGGTACTCCAAGAAATGTCAAAACCTATCATGAAAAAATTAATCACTTTCAACTAGAACCCCTTTCCCTACGCCGAAATCACTGACATGTCACTCCTACATAAGATCATAAATAATTACATTGACTGTGTCCCGTTATTGTCCAAATTTCAATTTAACGTACCATGCAGAATACCAAGATATCCGTGTAGCCTTTTTAAGATCAAATTTTGTAGAACCAACTTAGGTCGCGACTCCCCAGTAATCCGTATATCTCGCCTGTACAACAAGCTCACCAAAAATTAATCCGACCTCGACGTTCACGATGATACCCTTGCTCAATTTATTGCCAAGCTAAAGCATGTTGACGTACGTTAAACTTCAGTTACACAATTAACTTTTATTACTTTAACATTATTTTTTATTTTATTTTTTATTTAAGAACATATTTTTCTCAATTTTGTTTAACATTTGTAACACAACGCATGCTGTGATTGCCTATAATTATAAGAGCAGTTAATCATGTAAATTTAAAACGCTGTAATGTAACCAAACATTATTTGCTGTTTCTTATGTTGGTAACCCAAATAAAAAAAAAATGACGTCCTTCGGAGTTGACCGGGAAATAATAATGCCGGGATTTTCGCCTACATTTACGGTGCCAGGGCAAATTTATCATAGAATAGGTTCGCTTTTTCCAGATGAAAACGAACAGCATAAATTTTTACAAGTATATTTTATGGGTGACGAAGAAATTGAGGTAGACCGTCGCTGCCAATTTATCCAGGGAGTTGAGACAGACACAGTGTTCAAAATTCAAAGATTCTTGCATGAACGTAACATTTTAGTCAAAACATTTAAAACTGCTTTAGAAAACCTACCTGAAGAGGATTATAAAGTCGACATTCACGCAGATCGGACCCATCGAGGAAAGCATGAAAGGCACTACAATGCACCTTTGATAAACGAAATAGCAGCCGTATTAGTGGTGACCAATTTTCTTCACGAGACATTGTCTTGCGAGCACGTGATGATACGTTGCAACGGGTAGCCGATACACACAAGTTTTATGACGCTCTGCAATACCCATTGATTTATTGCAAAGGACAAGAGGGTTATAACTCTATCAGAAACTATTGACTGCAAAATAAACAAGACCCATATTAAAGATATTTATAGGGTCAGAGGGAAAAAGCCAGAACATAAAAACACCCCCATTGTAGTTGAAACTAGCTCAGTGCTACTGAAAACAGATTTCCTAAAAATGGCTAAATCTTTCAACATACGAAATAATACCAAACTGTGCGCAAAGCACCTTGGTATGAAGTCGCACGCGGATACACCGATTTTTCTTTCAGAGAATCTGACACCAAAGGCTTCCCGAATCCATTACCTGGCCCGTGACCTTGCCAAATCTAAAGGTTATAAATTCGTGTGGACATCTTACGGCAAAATTTATGTCGTCAAAAATCAAATTTATGTGAAAAGTGAACAATCGCCAATTATCCTGATTAAAACGGAACAACAGGTACATAAATTACTTTTAGAACAAGACTGACTATATTACTACCCACTTTCAACTCTAAGTGTTTCTAATCTGTTCCCTAACATAATCTTGACGCTTTGTAATTTTGCAATTTGTATATGGCTTAACATTATGTACTGTATTACAATATTGTGCTATTTGATCTCTATACATGTAGAATTTATAAAAATTGTTATAAACTTTTAGCAAACACTACACACTTTTTCCCATACACGCACACATACACTCATACACTTTAGACACTTACTTTACTTTACTCATACAATTTAGACTTTGGAATGATAAACCCTCAGCGAACAACCGAAAATGAACTAAGTGATGAAATTATACGTGAAACAAACTACGATATACCAGCTTTGCAGCAGCAAGTAGCCGAATTTGTACCCCGCTTGCTTCCCGAACAAAAACGATTTTTTTACAAAGTATTATTACAAATTGAATCTATAAATGGTGCACTTTTCTTTTTAGATGCCCCTGGAGGAACTTGGAAGACATTTTCCTTAAATTTATTATTACGCAAGTACGGAAATATAAAAATATTGCTGTGGCCGTAGCTTCCTCCGGTATAGCCAAAATTAGGGATCTTTATGCAACTCTCATATCATCTTGCGGGCTATCTAATGCACATGAATTGTGGGACAAATATAAAGAGTACATGGCGGAAGATATTTTGCGAAGGTTACAGCAGATACACGCGAACATGACATACAATTAACACATTTATAATGAATCACTTGGAAAAATTGAAGATGAAGTAATGACAATGGTAGGCAAAAAATTAAGCGACTTTGGAATGATAAACCCTCAGCGAACAACCGAAAATGAACTAAGTGATGAAATTATACGTGAAACAAACTACGATCTACCAGCTTTGCAGCAGCAAGTAGCCGAATTTGTACCCCAGCTTGCTTCCCGAACAAAAACGATTTTTTTACAAAGTATTATTACAAATTGAATCTATAAATGGTGCACTTTTCTTTTTAGATGCCCCTGGAGGAACTTGGAAGACATTTTTCTTAAATTTATTATTAGCGCAAGTACGGAAATATAAAAATATTGCTGTGGCCGTAGCTTCCTCCGGTATAGCCAAAATTAGGGATCTTTATGCAACTCTCATATCATCTTGCGCGCTATCTAATGCACATGAATTGTGGGACAAATATAAAGAGTACATGGCGGAAGATATTTTGCGAAGGTTACAGCAGACACACGCGAACATGACATACAATGAACACATTTATAATGAATCACTTGGAAAAATTGAAGATAAAGTAATGGCAATGGTAGGCAAAAAATTAAGCGACTTTGGAATGATAAACCCTCAGCGAACAACCGAAAATGAACTAAGTGATGAAATTATACGTGAAACAAACTACGATATACCAGCTTTGCAGCAGCAAGTAGCCGAATTTGTACCCCGCTTGCTTCCCGAACAAAAACGATTTTTTGACAAAGTATTAGGACAAATTGAATCTGGAAATGGTGCACTTTTCTTTTTAGATGCCCCTGGAGGAACTGGGAAGACATTTTTTTTAAATTTATTATTAGCACAAGTACGGAAAGATAAAAATATTGCTGTGGCCGTAACTTCCTCCGGTATAGCCAAAATTAGGGATCTTTATGCAACTCTCATATCATCTTGCGGGCTATCTAATGCACATGAATTGTGGGACAAATATAAAGATTACATGGCGGAAGATATTTTGCGAAGGTTACAGCACACACGCGAACATGACATACAATGAACACATTTATAATGAAGCACTTGGAAAAATCGAAGATAAAGTAATGGCAATGGTAGGAAAAAATTAAGCGACTTTGGAATGATAAGCCCTCAGCGAACAACAGAAAATGAACTAAGTGATGAAATTATACGTAAAACAAACTACGATCTACCAGCTTTGCAGCAGCAAGTAGCCGAATTTGTACCCCGCTTGCTTCCCGAACACAAACGATTTTTTTACAAAGTATTATTACAAATTGAATCTATAAATTGTGCACTTTTCTTTTTAGATGCCCCTGGAGAAACTAGGAAGACATTTTTGTTAAATTTATTATGAGCGCAAGTACGGAAATATAAAAATATTGCTGTGGCCGTAACTTCCTCCGGTATAGCCGCCACGCTGCTAAGCGGGGGCCGCAATGCACATTCTGTTTTAAAACTCCCTCTAAATCTAGCCCAGGAAGAATCGCCGATCTGCAACTTTAGCAAAATATTGCACGAGATATAATGTTACGACAATGCAAACTTTTAGTGTGGGACGAAAGTACAATGTCGCATAAAAAAGCTGTAGAAGCACTTAATCGAACGCTCCAGGATTTGCGCAGCAATACCGATGTAATGGGAGGAATGGTGGTTTTACTGGCTGGTGACTAACGCCAAACTTTACCTGTCATTCAAAAGGGCACACCTGCAGATGAAATTAAAGCATGCCTCAAGTCGTCTATTTTATGGAACAAGGTGACAAAATTCAGTTTAACTACGAATATGAGAGTGCATTTGTATAATGATATCAATGCTGGAAACTATGCTGACACACTATTAAAAATTGGCGATGGGCGGTTGGAAACGGATGCTGAGGGCTGCGTTAAATTGACGAGAGATTTTTGTAATTTAGTACAGTCATTCCGAATTAATTGCGAGCGTTTATTCAGATTTAACGAACAACATGCATGAAGACAAATGGTTATGTGAAAGGGCGATTCTTGCACCAAAAAATGAGAGCGTTAACAAAATAAATTCAGATATATTAAGCGAAGTAGCAGGAGAAATAACAGAGTATTTGTCAGTAGACACAGTTATGTACACAGAACAGAGCACTTCATATCCCGTAGAGTTTCTAAATTCTCTAGAGTTGTCAGGTGTGCCCTCATATAAGCTTCAATTAAAATTAGACGTCCCAGTCATGCTAATGCGAAATTTAGATGCTCCTCGGTTATGTAACGGGACAAGGCTGCGTGTGACACATCTTGGACGGAACATAATCGGTGCTACAATTTTGACAGGCGTAGGAAAAGGTGAAAATGTTATTATACCAAGGATCATTATCAATTCTAAAGGTTGCAGTTCCCTATTAAGCTCAGTTTTGCAATGAAAATTAATAAAGCGCAAGGGCAAACGTTACAGGTAGCTGGGGTCAACTTAGAAAAACCGTACTTCTCTCATGGTCTCAATTGTAGGTACGGTGGTTTAGAACCAACCAACAACGCAGTAACCAGGTGGTTAACTTAGTAATTGGTAACCAATTATACCAGTTGTAATAGTAATAGAATTCGAAAATAAAATAGATTTATTTTACTACGTGTTAGTTTCTTTTCAAGGTTTTACCTAGAACCTACAAAAGAAACATTCTTACCTATTTCTGGCGGCAAGCCAGCGGCATATTCAATGTTGTGTTCCGGTAGAATACTATGGAGTCAGTATTTCAGATTACGCTCCGTTTTCTCATTCGTCAGAGGTACGCATTCGATTAGTTGGTTCAAAGTTCAAAAGTTGGTCTTATTAATAATATAATTGATAACTTTTGAAATAATATAAAAATGCATGTGTTTGCAGTATACATATTAGTTTTAAAACCTATCGGAACCTATAAAATATTTCTTTTTTTTTCTTTCAAAACTCAATGTAAAATAATGTGATAACATTATTTATACAACCATTCTTATGATAAACATATAAAAAAACGCTATAATAATAGTAGTGTCTATATGCATGACTTTGCTACACCCAAAAACGTATGAATTGACGTGTTAGTGGCTACACGGGCTCCGCCCACTCCCCCATTCTATTATGTATGTATTATAGTAATCTATGGTTATGCCTATTGTTTATAGTCAAATTATTTTTTCAAGATAAATATTATATGTTACTGAAGGTATGAACATGTAGTTTATAAATATACATCAATTACAACAGTAACAATACTCAATTAAAACAACTATATAAATAGCTATTATACTAAACATACCTGTTGTATCTTCATGTGGGAAGTTTAAATCGTGATGGCAATGAAGACTTAACATCATGTTTCAAACGATCGCAACAGGTCGACGCAAATATGATAGTTACTGCATCTCAAGATGAGCTGAGAGTGATCAGCAAAAAGTCGAAGAGATTATGATCAATATATATGTTTCCATGTTTTCCATACGCAAATCAGTCAACGTGAGAAAATAAATGACATTAATTTGACATGCGTATTAACGATAATGATGTGTGCGTATCATTACACAAAATGGACGAAAATCAATGATAGTAATCCAATAAAGATTTAATTAAATTGATGATCTACGTATAATTGATGATTTATAATAAATCATAATAGAAATCGATAATAAATTTTTTATGACAAAGATTTATATATTTTAAATTAAATAAGTACTATATAGAAACTTTAAGCGTACGTATTTACTAATTCGTATAAACGCAGATGTTATTTGAAATACTGAAAATGATAAAATACTAACAGTTGCATTCCTTTTTAATAAATTAATATTTTACCGCAAGTTTTACAAAATAATGATTTATTACAAAAAAGTCCAATATTCATAAGATTATTTTACATGCATTTATATTTTTTTACAAGGTGGAACGAACTGCCATTGTCCTTTGCATTATTAACATTTGCGGCAGGTTTTGTTTCTCGACTTTCCATCATAATATTGCAGTAATGACACAATGGGTGCGTTTGGCAGAAAAAAGCGCTAGCAAGCGCTTACAAGCGCTAAAATAGTTTTCGGCCAATACACGATTGCTAAATCAGTAGCGCTGACACAATCCGCCATTTTGCTTATTTAATTTGTTTGTTTTGAAGTAGAGTTTATAAGTTGTTTTGTGCAATATTAGTTTTAAGTAATGACATGAATAGACATATACATGTTATTAAAAATTCATGATTGGTATGTTTTAAAATGAATACTTTACAAACATATATTTAAATTAGGTTAGATTCCCCGGTTAAAACTAACATCGTGTCCTGGAGGAAAATAGCTACTTACGATTTGACAGCGCTTACCGCTTACGATCGCCATTTTGCTTACAAGCGCTTGCTAGCGCTTTTTTCTGCCAAACGCACCCAATTTAAATCCCGTAGTAATTAAAACAATAACAAAAAATAAGTTTAAATATTTTTGTTATTGTTTTAATTACCACGGGATTTATATTTGAGATTTAAAGTAAATGTTTAGAATTGAGGTTATACCGCTGACTGTGCACAATGCTTATTGCTTACTAGTTGAATCTCGATACTCGCACGAACATACGAAGAGACATATGAAATAAAGAGAGAGAGAAAGAGAGGAAAAGGTCGCCTTGAGGGGGCGTAACGCTTTTTCCTTATGTGACGACTTCTGCCAATTCTGATTACTGCAAGCCACGTAAAAAAAATTCATTGCAATATATAGAAATAAGACCTTAGGGAAACCCAAAAATTGTTATTGAAATGTTACAAACGTATAAATAGTAAGCTTAGTAAGGAAAATCAAAGTATTTATTGTATTGTAAATAACGTGCTATATTTATATTACAAAATAATTACAAAAAAACTTGACACACAAAACTGTACATGCATGCAATTCAGATACAGTGTAATTTACGGATTAAACATAATGTACAATCTAATTTAGTTTATGCATTAAAATATTTAAAACTAAAAATAAACAGTACTGTATAAAACTCAAAACAGTTGATCTTATTAAACAAAAAATAATCCATTTCATACAGTATGGCATTTCCATAATATAATACTGAAGTTGCTAATACAACAAAAATATGTACGTAGCCTTCTTAAAAGTCACTCAAAACTGTACGAATATTAACATTTAAGGTTGGTGTGTAAATAATAATATTATAATATATATAAATTTCCAATAAGTGATTTTCATTTCACTAAATATACTGGTATAATGTACTCCGCAATATAATGAGACATTTAAACAAATTTTCACTAAATTACACATTGAATATATTGAGTAATTAATTTAGGCAGTCTTTAATACATTTAATTTCATAATAATTATACCAAACCGTTATAGAAATATTGTGTCAATATCAGACAATAAAAATGGTAACTTAGGTAATTACCAACTTAACTACAATTAAATATTTATCCGTACAAATTGCAATACCAACAAATTGTTTGCGTAAAGCTCAGTAAAACATTCTAAATATTGGTCTAAATTATTGCATAGGTATATCCTTATCGGATATTGTTTTTTCATTAGAAACGCGAAGTTATTAACCGTTAATCGTACTGCCAGTAACAAGATCACAATTGAAATCCCTACTACAACGGCTGAAAATGATATATGTACATCTATTTAAATGCGTAATTTTTGGATCAATTTTAGAACCTTTTCACACTGTCAAAAAAATATGCCTTTGTAAGTTAATTAATCAAAAAAAAACATCCACCAATGTGGTGCTTTTTTCCAAGCTTAACTTCTAGTGCTAACCATTCGCCTAATATAATTATCTATGCAAAGAGGACGTCAACTGAGTAGTAAGCAATACTCTAAATGAGTAGTATCACAAATTGTGCAGCAAAACTACTAACAAACGAGTAATTTATTGCTAGTTCATTTATTACCTGATCGTTTTAAGGCATTTCTGACCATTTTTTCCAATATATTACTTCCAATATCCAAAACTAAATCCTATTAGTTATCAATATTAAATACACCTTCACACTATTTCAAATTTGTTACTGAATCTAGCTTAAGTTTTAGATTTAAAATGTCACTAATAATGACGCAATAGACATAAAAACAAGTTTAGATCTCAAAAGTAGGTTCTTCATAGAGTGCATGCTTCCTTGTAGGCTGCATTTTGTAAGAAAAATATAGTATTCTGACTATCAAAAATAATAGTATGCGTTTAAATTCGAAAATTTTCGCGAAATAGCTTAAAATATTGCAATAATGTTAACAACATCTTAAAGTAATTAAAATAGCGACTAAAACTGTTATAATTTTGAATTCACACACTTATATTTAATCACATTTTAACATTCCGCAGTGACTTGTTACTCAGTTTTTTGTTATTTACTAATTTAAAAGTATCACCAGAGTTTCATATTCTAAGTGGCTACCAGAATTATTTTTCTATAGTAATTAATACATGACGCGTTTTTTTTTCTAAATTCTACGAAAAATTGCGTTTTAAATAATAAATTCTAAAAATTGATTCCAGTTTCAGTTTGATGAGAAAGTAACCCTAACATACAACACTATTTTTCAAACGTGCAATAATTTACATACGTGCCTAACGCACTTATTAAATCTTCAGCTTTTCCTCCTTAGTTGCTAAGTTTTTTTTTTTTTAAATGGTATATAAAACTCGCATTACGACTTAGACTTATTGTCGCTTTTCAATTTAAATTGATGCCCCGTAAAGCCATAATAAATACCAAATACTTGTACTTTTTTAAAAGCATCGTTAAGGCCCTAACAGTCAGTATGAATACAAATGGGACATATTACACATCTTATTTGGCACTTTTTGGTATTGATATGTTGCATTTTATGAGAAGAAAAATAAAAGACATTCCTCCTAACGCTGTACGACGATTTATGGTTTGACTAATTTATGATTCGTAATACTGTATAGAAAGAAACATTCGTCAGTTATCTTTAGTAGTTGTAATAGTCCCATTACACATACCCATACTGGAACCCATGTTACAATATATTGTGCTATAGTAGCTATAATAAAACGTAATCAATAAATCACTATATGGACACAAATTACTTAAGACTTTACTAAATACCAATGCCATTAAGCCACTATTATCCTCAAGAATTCAAAATGACCACTAATTCGATGTATTATGATTATGAAATAGTATGAACTTCATATTTAGCTAAATATCATAAATGCGATAATATGTGTATATTATGATGAAATCGATGGCAAGTCATGACAACAATGTATACTATACAGAACTAGACGTCAAATGTACTGCGGTAAACTATTAAAGTCACATGCTGATATGTAAAGACAGTAAGTTTAAAATATTTATTTCCATGTATGAATGAATTTCAAACAATGTGTACTTTTATGTTCGTTTGTAAGATGTTGTGAAGTTTCCAGCCCTTGCATATTTACCGTTTTGTTTCTTTGATCTTGTCAGCCATCACGTTCGTCCATCGGACAGATCACAGTTTAGAAATAGCATATTTATTCAAAAACATTAAAGATAATTAGGCCATTTTAGGACAGATAATCACAATATTTATCTAATTAATACAATTCCTTGTGTGTATATTTCTCACATTTTTATCGGAGAGGTTCACTCGTCTTCTTTATTCTTTGGATTTAATTATACCTGAAAAGAAGTAAATAAAACAATTGAAAAGGTACTGTAAAAATATTAAATTTACTTTATAAGCATAATGGATAATGAAGCAAAAATCATTGCTTTATTTCATCCTTTTTTTTTTCAAAGAATATGGACAAAAACCAGTACATAGTCAATTTTATGGTATGTGGATGCTGTTGGTCATAGACATCAACATCTTCATCTTCTATCCTCAATTAAGAATTAAAATGCAGATGGTGTGAGAACACTCCTGAGGACCATGATGGAATGTCCTCGTTACCAGTAAAAAGTAGAGTTGGGCCGATTAGTAATTTGACCGATTGGCCGATTAGCCCGTTAATCGGTTAAGAAATGGCCGATTAATCGGCCCAGTCGATACCTGTTTGGACGGATTTCGGGAAAAATTTACAAATACATTAAATATTTTTCTAAAAAGCCTTCTATACTTTTTCAAATTGGATATGTATTTCTTTTTAACAAATTATTTGATGATTGGAGATTCTTTATTTAATAATATTACAGGAAAAAACAATTTATTAATTTTAAGTACAGAAAAATATAAATTTAATTTAATTTTTAGTACAAAAACAATAACAATAACAGTTTTAAGTACAGAAACAAGTATTATTCTATTTGTCTTTTAAAAATCTACATGTATATAGTTTAACAATCTTTATTCAAGATAGTGTTTTTTTTTTTGTTATGCAAAGGGAGAGACTTAAAATTCGTTTTGTTTTAACTGTATTAAGAATAATATTATTAATATTTTATTTTTTGTGTTACTACTCTGCATTGCGATTAGAAAAAGTTAAAAAGTATAATTAAAACAGTAAGTACATAAGTTTTTGTTTAGTTTTAAATAGCAAAAAAAAAATAATCTGAGGTAGCTAACCTCATATTATTTTTTTTAACGAAAGTTCCTATGTCCAGAATAATTAACGTTAAAACATGTGAGACCGATTTTTCAATAAAATTTATGTATAAACCTACTTATTTTATTTATTATTTGATTTACCTACATATAAATCTGACGTGATGTTACGCATAGGAGGGAAACTATTCTTCTTTTCTTTTTATTCTTTAATTTAAAGCCTTACACATATCAATGTAGCCGCACTTACCACGCAGAAAATCACGAAAAACCTTTATTGAAATTAATAAAATAAAAAGCCGATTAATCGCCGACTAATCCGCCGATCCGCCTAATCGATCAGCTAATCGACCCAACTCTAGCAAAAAGGTTTCTAGTACTCTATACTCATCATATATAACTCAGCAGCATTAAGCTGATATTTTACTGTGGTATTTTGTGAGTGTAGTCCTTCTACGGTCGAGACAACCTATTCATGATGTTGATAAACCAGTAAAATAGTTCCATACACAGCAATAATATTTAAAAAGAAGTCTATACATTTACTTCCTTTTTCGAATTTGGTGCGCAGTAGGTAGTAATTACCCACCCTAAGGTGAGCCTGTGTATATTGGCTGTAATACATATCGCCTCTTTACAAGAACAACGTGATATTTTTTAAACCACAACTTTACAGGAGAGCAATTTTAAACATTTAAGCGTTGATAACTTCTAAAATATTGATTATTTTTCTATCGGAAAACAATTAAATTATTGCGGTAATTAATGTGCTTTCTGAAAATAAGCAAAAAAACTCAGTGCAATAAGAAATAAGTAAAAAAACTGATTTAAAAAAACACAGACAAACATGTCACGTTTTTGATGAAAATTTATCACAAAATGCTTGTAACATATTGATATATCACATTGAAAATGTTAAATTTAGGTGTAAGGCTGTGTGATAAGTTAAATAAAACACAGTATCAAAATAAAGATCTTGTATTTAAAAAATACAAATTTACGAAAACAATGGCTTACTTACACCATGAAATTAGTTTAAGGCACAATAATCAATAAGATATCAATCAATCACATAGTACTTAGTACTCGCTTTAATTAAAATTATAAGGTAACTAAAAAAATTACTTTCATACAAATAAAAAAATAAAAAAGTTAACTGTACTTAAAGTTACAGTAATTAACGTCTTCTCACACAATTATGGCACACAGTTTTATAGTACTTAGAAATTCAAAATAGGAACATTGCTGTCACCCTTCATAAACATAGAATCACAAATTCTCTTAATACTAATAAAAAATACTATCATTTTAAATGTAGCAATTAAATATTTCTAAAAAATACAATTCAAAAAAATCTTTGTACTTAATCAGTCTTATTACAACGATCCGTAAAATGGCTTGTGGTATCTAGGAATGAGGTTTTTATTGACCAAATCCATGAGATCAGCTTTTTCTCTCTCTGCTAGTCCAGGTTTTTGAAGATAGGCCTTTTGCAAATCTAAATGAATGCTTTGGCTATTACGATTTCTATTTTTTTTTCACCACCTATAGCTTTCTTGAATAATTCGTCAGCGTATGATTCTTTGAAAAATATGGCATCGGGATCAGAACTTTGAACTTTAATCATCTTGAGTCCAGCCAGTTTCACAGTATTATTGTCTTCATCTTTCATTATCGCAAAGTTCATTTGATTGCATATACTTTTCCAATCAAAGAAATCATCGAAACACATTTCATTGACATGAAATGGCTCGCTTTTTTTCCGTGCCGCCTTTATTGCCCCGATAAAAGCGTCAGGAGTATACATTGGTCCTGATCTCAGTTGCCTTTTAACTTCTCTCTCTATTTGAGGGTGAACTGAATCGCCCTCGTTCTGCGTATGTCCTTTAACGAGGTATTTGTGTGTAATTGATTTAATTGATTATTTGAACTGAGATTTGGCAGAGTTTTGACTGTGTAAGTGTACATTGAGATCATAAACTTTTTTTTTTGCTGTCCGGCACAATTGTCCGAATAAAAGACTACATAGAGGTCTTCAGCCGTTGCGGAAATTTTCTCCAGGTATTTGTAAACACAGGTAGCTATTTCGTTGACACCTCTATTTGCGTTAGACTCATCCCATACATAACTCTCAACTGAATTATTTTGTAAGTTATAAATTGTTAAATTAAGTACATTTAGTTTTGACTTGTAGTAAAAAACTGAGACGTCTCCTTTGGGGCATTGAAACACTGCTTGAAGATCATAGACCGCTACTAAAATATTTTTGTTGTTCTTATCTTTTTCTTTTTCAATACGAGACAAATTCTTTTCCTTAAGGTGTAATTCATAATCTTGTTTCTTAGATTCTTTCTCTTCATCTGTAATGTTTTTATAGGCTTCGCATATATCGCATAAATCCTTTTTTAGGAGTGAAAAACGAAATGTTAAAATCTTGTGTGAAAATAAGATAAAATGTAATATAGGTTCCATATGGGACGTTTTGGGATTTGCATTATTCCACATAATCTCTATGAAGATCTGTGACAGCTTTACAATCATCAATATAATTTCGTTTTGAGTTAGCCCGGATATAATGTGACTCAATCTTTGGTACAGACTCAATAAACAATTTGATGCCATTTTTAATGCTTTCGTCCACTGCATAATGGATTGAATGAGTACCTCGGTTATCTTTCATGGAAGAAATATTAGTGTTTCTATTTTTCTTTTTCAAAGCAGTCTCTATGGGTCGATTATTAATCCCCAAAGTATTTTTGAAAAACAATTTACAAACTCTTGTTTTTTCACCCGAAATAGTCAAAAAGAAAGCGTTGTTGTTGTTTCTAATAGTTGCTACATTTCCATCCGAATCAAATTTAACGTAACGTTGTTTTGGGATGACTATGTCTACGTTATTAGCAATAAACGTCCATTGTTTTTCTATTGCACCTAAGCTCCAATAGTCATTTAAAATTGTCTGTCTTTGCTCCTCTGTAAATTTAGACCCACATTTAAATTTACATTTATCTTTACAAGAAGGTTTCAATTCACGACTTGGCATGTTTCTTTTTGATTTGGTAGATTGATAAGGCTTACCACTATTTCTTAGTCGTTTAGCTACATTACCTTTCCAGTTTGCTTCATTTAGTCTTCTTTTTTTTACCAGTTTTAGTTGGACTAGAATTATACACTATTGGACTTGCAGCATTTTCATTGCTTACGTTTTCAATCGCAGAAAGTTCACTGTTCTCTATGACACCAGGATCGTTGAATACTATAGCATGTTCGTTTGTAGACGAAAGTGGTTCCTCGTAGTTTTCAATGTTTATTGAAACCATATTAGACGTTAGCAAATTATGATCATCCGAAATATTTGTATAGTTGGTAGTGATATTTTGTTCCTCGGCAGTATCAGAAGAATACTCAGCATGTTTTGTTGGTTGGGCTTCATAATCAGGATCCTTTACCGAGTCGTCGCTGTCTGAAACGTTATAAATGTAATCAATTTCTTGAAGTGTAGTGGTGTGGTATTGACTTTATCAATTACCCTCGAATTTTGTGAGACTAGTGGGATATAAATTAACTTACCTTGATACATAGATGGGCCACTGCTTGAAGAACTGCTAGAACTGGAGAAATCGCTGATACTAGTCAAATTACTACGAGGTCGGATGGAATTTACTGCGATGTCTTTGTCTACAAAGAGAATTTAAATAATGAAATTATAGGAACATAACTAAAAAAAAATATCAGTACAAGTAATAAAATACCTTCTTTTGATGTCTGCAATGCATGGGTCGAACTTTTGGCATTTTCATTCTCGTCTTGTGTTAAAATATCTATCTGAGAGTTTGAATGACTTAGTTGTACACTTAAATTATTTTTAACACCTGTAGCTAATTGAACTAACATCCTAGATCGTGATGCCATCTGAAAAACAAATTCGTAAAAGTTACTTTATTTTAGCATGTATAATGTAACATTTTAGCATAATATAAACCCAAACTTAAAGGTTTTCAAAAATAATGATGTAAAATAAAATAACCCATAGTATTTGAAAACGATTCATCAACAACATGGTTACATTCAAAGATATCACAAAGAAAACTTGTAACTTTTTCATCAATAATGTGTCAATATTCATTATCTCATTCTAAATACTCACGAGTTTTACAACAAAAACGAGTTAAATTAGTACTATCACGTTATTCAAGTTAAAGTAAATAACAACAAGAAACATACCTTTGCACTAAAAACGTGGTATACTCGTGATGCCACGTTTTTTGTGAAAAGCAGGAGCACTTCACTCGTTTCGCGTGCGGGGCAAACTAACGCGTCGCGTTGTCGAAGTCGTGCGCCACACCGAAAGAGACAACGTGATAACACCATTTGCCACGGTCGTGTCGTCTCTTTCACTAATAGCTCCTCGAACATTCACTTTTAAAATGCCGCGTTTTTGTAGATAATAAAATTCGACATCGCGGTTTTGAATATCAAATAATAAAAAAAATACGTTTTTATGAGATGTCACGTTGTTCTTGTAAAGAGGCGATATATAAATTACGTGTCACGTTGTTTGTCCGCGATGGACTCCTAAAGTACTTAACCAATTTTAATCAAGTTTTCACACCGTGTGCAGTTTGGTCCAACTTGAGAGATGGTTTTTTGCCCATAAGTGACCCACAATTTTTTTTGCTAATTTAAGGATTTTTAATAAAACATGACAAAGGGTCGTCGAAAAGGGTAGGACTACGTCTGCTTGGCAAGCTAGTTGGCTGTAATGTTTAACTTTTATGAATTCATATAGGCCGGATATATTACAACTTTCAAATGAAGGCATTTGCTAGACGAAATACATACAAAAAAATAGACATTTTTTTTATTCAATATAGATTAGGTACATGTTGTAATTCTTAATCATGTTTTACTTTACCACTAGTTCGAAAAAAAACCTCTATCCTACGAAAAACTAGCAAGAAACGAAGCGGAACTTTTTTTTAAAAATAATTTTCCAATGAATTCCAAATTTCCAAAAAAATCATAAAATATTTACAAAATTTATTTTAGAAACAGCAAAGGAAGACGACGAACCTCGTAAGGCGGGAGCGCTCATGCAGCGGTCTGCGCATGCGCGGGCGCTGGCGCGTGCGCAGGGGCGGGCGCGGGCGGGGAGGGCGCGGACGCGTTGCGCGAGCGGCCGCCGCGCGGCTTGATGCTCTCCGACACCTGCCACATCGCCTCCTCGCTCAGAACGTCGTCGAACCCGTTGAACATTGCTTGGATGCGCTCGTTCTTCTTGAACTTGTACTGTCTGCTGTTGCCCATAAAACTATCATGGATATCATTTATCACAGCTTTAGGATATCTAGTGCCCTTTTTACCGCGTTTTTACTAAGTCACTTTCTTGTTTGTTGTAAAAACTTCACTTGTTCAATATCACGATATCACAGTTTTTGAATATCACATAATTTTATCTATAGTATATGAATTGAGAAAGTAGTTAGGCAAATTCATTCATACCTTATAATGTTGTCACCTCATTTTTGTAGAAAAAGAGGGAAGTGATGACAATAGGGCACATAGTCCACCTGACGTTAAGTAAATGCTGTGATTTTCTATGAAAGCGTGGTGCTTTCCCGGATCGAGCCGACCCATTCGTACTACAACCATATAGTAGATATAGCGTGGCTTTACCACGTGTGAGTCACCAAAGCCATATAAATTTTAGAACTCCAGCAAATCTTAATACAAATTTACATTTTTTTTTTTTATAGAATAAGGTGACAAACGAGCACACAGTCCACCTGATGGTAAGTGGTTGCTGCGGCCCATAGACATCTACATCTATCCTCCATTAAAAATCAAAATGCAGATGCGTTGTCACCCGTGAGGACTTAGATGGAATGCCTCGTTTCCAGTAAAAAGGGTCTCCGGTTCTCTACACTCACCATACGAAATACAGCAGCATTAAGCTACTATTTCACGCTGGTATTCTGTGAGAGCGTGGTCCTTCCCCGGTCGAGCCGACCCATTCGTGCTACAACTGTTACATTAACTGAGCCAATTCACACGATATAAACGAAAATTTTCTTTTAAATTTATAATTCTAGATATTATTTAAAAATATAAATTTTCATTTCAATCATTACTTGATGAATATATTTTAATAATAAAAAAAATTACGCACTCTTTGTGAAACCTCTTCATACTCTCCATAACTTGATACTGCTGCCATCTTTTGGTGAAATTAATACTACCATCAGGCAATAGATCAGGGTTACCGATGTGAACAAAAGTCAGATCTTGTAGGACTAGACCACTGCAAATAATCAATTAAAATAATGTACTTAAATATAATTAAATATTTGTATTTTGATATAACATATTATTTTTGGTAAATCTTATTGAAAGAAAAATATTCAAAAACACTGAGTCAGAATTTCGCTTCAGGTACTTACATATAAGGTATACAAGGCGGCTGAGTCTCAGCAAGTGCATTTCTGTACGCGCTGAAGGACTTTGAGGAGTCGATGAGAGCACAATGATCGTGTAACGTATCGACAATGGTGCGTGGCCAGCCCAGCCGTCGCACCGGAGGGGAGTCTAAAGCGGACACCAGAGCTAGGTACGAATTGAAGTTATTCATCTTCCGCAAGGCCTTCATCACTTTGAGAAATTTGCTTGCGTACTTCTCTCGCTCTCTAGCTTCTTCCTGTAAAAGAGTTATAGCGTCACGTTTGATGCAAATATGTTATGATATGTTAACAATAAACATTATGATTGTCATTGTGAGAGTTATTGCGGTGTTCGCGTTAGATGAGACTATGGCCAGTATCCAGAGAAAATCTTGAATTTCAACTCCACAAAGTCAAATTCAAGTTTACATCACATTATGTCACACAAATTGTGTGTTGAATTCAAATTTAACCTCAAGATTATCTCTGAACACCACATGAAGCGGTGCTCTTTAAGATATTTAATACAGATAATATTATTTTGAAGTCCACATGGTATTTAGCAAATTAACTTTATTTTAACTAAATGTAATTGAAAAAAGCATTCGTGGATAGTTTACACACATAAATTGCAGAAGAAAGATCATCCAGATGCGGAGAAATTATTTATAAGCTATACAAATGTTAAGCTAAACCACTGCGCCACGGAGCCTACTTATATAACCATAGAATACTATAATACACAATAGAATGACTGTTAACCTTATTTTGTACGAGGATAGGGGTCGCCGGGAGCACACATACAAGAAATTACGTCGTATTATCACTACTACAAACCCGATTCGCTATGTTGACAGACAGATTTTAATACATATTTATTTGTAAATAGAGTGCAATTTGGCATTTTATAAATAATTTTATTGCGAAATATGGAAACGATTGTAACGTCAAAACACATCTCGTGTTGACATTTATACGTGTGAATTGACGTGTTAGTGACATTTTAGTGGCTACACGAGCTGCGCCCACTTCCCCGTTCTATTATGTATGTAATTATAGTATTCTATGTATATAACGGTACTTCAGAATAAATATTGTGCATCGGCACTCATCGGAAACAATCACACTGTACATTACAAAAACGAACGACCAAAGTATTTTGGTCCTGAAAAACACTCGTAATCTCAACTTTATCACAAACACATAAATGTCAACATCATTTCTAAGAACAACATTAGTTGCAAGCCGTTCGAGCGTCGCAGCAAATGAGTCAGTTACAACTAGGATAGTATGAAGAGAGGCCATATGCCACCGTTTTATAGAGTCATATAGCCGCCATCGTGTTATGGTTTTAAATGTAAGATTTTTAAGTTTCAAAGTAAAATTCAAATTTATTTTTATTTATCGATAATTTTTAATCTAAAATCGTGCTTAGGTTATAAGTATCTCGCAATACTGACAACCTCGCTATAACTATTTGGTAAGAGCAGTTCTAAATTATATACCGTCCCGAAGTTGTCGGTCATATTCGGCAATATGAAGCTAAAGTCGATATACAATATTTATTCTGAAGTACTATAGACTGTTAATTAATGTTGTTACTAACTTGTTCTAAGATTCTTGAGCGGGCCCAGTAGCTCATTTTATTAAAGTGTTCAGTGAATCTGGTGAGATTGGGGGAGCTCTCCTCTGACTGGTCCCGTGGCCACGATAGCACTTCGGCAGTCGTGATACGGACGAACAACGCCGCGTCCAATAACGTCATCTGCTCCGCCAACTCCGACGCTTTGAAGTCCAGGAGCGTGTCGCGACGTAAAGACACGGAGCCGTAGCACGGCGTGTCATACTCGTATCTGTTATTAGTCTGGAAATTAAGGTTATATTTAGTCTTAAATTTAGGATTTCTTTAAACATTTAATTTTTTATATAGAATTTTAATAATTTTCTAAGACTTTTACCTATTTATAGAAGTATGGATGACATACCAGCACACAATCCACCTGATAGTAAGTAGATGCTGCGGTGCCCACAAACACATCTATACTCGATTAACATTAAAAATGTAGATACCGATGGAGGAAGGTAGAATGCCTTGTTGCCATAAAGTGTCTCTGGTCTTCATCGTACGAAACATAGCCGCTGTTACGCGCTGATATTCTATGCGAGGGTGATCCTTCCCAGGTCGAGCCGACCAATATAATATGCTGCACACATAGTAATCTGCAGCTTGGCTCTACCACGTAAAAACATATATACGTGAAAAGCTTTAATCAGTAACAAAGAACTATCATGATATATCGTGGTCATTGGTTTTGTTCAAGAGTTATGTTTGTTTTACAGTTTCCGTCGACCGACTAACGACAACAAATTTATCTTTTTTTATAGGATAAGGTGACAAACGAGGATATAGGATCTAAATATGCCGAATCCAAATATCATGGAATGATAAGGGAGAACGATATTCAACTGTATTGATATCGGTTCTGCGCTCATCAATTCGCATGCCTAGTGAGATGTAAGCAAATCTTTCAAGAAATAACGTTAAGGTGGAAGTGCCGGCCGTCCGTCCATACATTGTTTAATCAAAATATACACTAAACACCGACACTCTTTCTTTAAAACTATCATTTTATCACTTCTCTACAATGAAATGTGTACGCGCTTGACCTTTATAGACAATAACTTACATTATATACTGAGAAAAACAATAGTGAAATCCCGGAAAAATTTGACACTTCTTTAGTAGTGTGCGTGACTTTTGACAAAGCAAACGAAACGAAAGGCAACGTTTAAACATTGGCACACTAGATGGCATGCAAGTGATCTTAAATAATTCTGATAAATCAATATCTTAAGTTCAATAATTGGTTAATTTCCTTTCCAACCGTTAAAAAAACAGTATAAAATAACATAAAACAAATGACCTTAGACACCTTGTTTTTTTGTAAACAATTTTATTACTTATTATTGTTGTGTGGCAACATAAATACCAAAAGTCGTAGGTAGAGCGATGATGTCGTCCTTCCTGACCTTGAATTGACGAAAAAAAGCGTTGCCAAACTTCGTTCACTTGTTTGACTCGTTATAAAATCGTTAAATCGCGCGGAATTTCTTGTGTATTTTGTGTATTATACATATTTTGTATGCATGTTTTCATTGATTCGAATTGCAATATTTCTCTAGTATATATTTGAGACTATATTGTAATTTATCGTAGGTATAGTAATTAATTATTCTAAAAACGCAATTATGTTTTCGGTGGTATTACTTACGTCATACGTGTCAGTGTTTCATATATGAATGTGTTTGAATATGTTTTTGGTCAACAATAAATACAATTATTATAAATCGGTAAACTACCAAAGTAGTCACAAAATTAAACTTGCAAACATTTACTAAATATGGTTTTGCCGTGTTACATTAAACACTTTTTACGCATTTTGCAAACAGTTTCAGACAGACACACATTATTAGTTTGTTATATTTTGTAGAGCTCTAGTTCATGGTTATGGTGCATTCAGAAACAAATATAATTCAGTTACATAAAATCCTTTTTTCTGTTCCGTGCTTTATTGCTTACTCTAATCTGAGTTATATTTTTCTTATTCGTCGGCCAATTCTACCAGGAATATAAAGATAACATCGAAATAAAAAGATAAGTAAATTTTTGTACATTTTAGTGTTCTAGATCTTGTGTTCCGAACGCAACCCAATTCATATAGAATTGAAGGAAGATTTGTATATATATTGTATTATACGGCTTTTTTTTTTTGGAAATCGTGTGTTTTGGAAGTTATATTTAGATAAAAATTACATACTGATTAAATATGAAGAATATTTTTTGATCTTACCGACATAGAAAAAACTGAACTGGTTATTATAATGAAAAATCATGAGTGCAATAAAATTTTCGTATTTTTAACAAAATACCTACTAAAAAAAGGGTTCGAAATAATAGATTTTCTCACAAAAGAAGGGAACTTGAAATAAAAGGGGAAAAGTCAAACCTAAGACAAGACGCGAACAAGGGCACTACGACTTCGCGACAGTGCGCTATCCACTTGAGCTATTACGATCATTAATATAGTGTCAAAATTTACCTTCTTATATTGTAGCAGTTTTTCATTGCCTGAAAACACGGACAAAACGACATTTTCTAAAAATGAATCCTAGCTAGATCGATTTATTGCCCCCAAAAACCCCTGAACACCGTTTCACGTTCACGTTCACCGTCGCCATTTCCGAGATTCCGATTATATATATTTAAACAAGAATTGCTCGTAGGTATAGGATTTATATTTTTGTTTTACTAAAAGCTTTCGTTGAGTGCTTCGAAATTAGGAAATATTATTTTCAAACTTCCCGGTTATTATCACAAAATAAATCGTGTTATAGATTTCTTTTTATCTCTTATTTATGAATTATAGTTTCTTACGTGTTGGTTATGAAATGTCTAATTATTGTAATAATTGGTACTGTTACAAATCATCAGTGTTATTAGTTTTTAATGAATAGGCATGCATCAGCATAATTATGTTGCTTCAAGTAGGTACTTCTATTTTGATAAAAAAATTTAATAGTGTAATGTAATAAAATAAAACTGCGTTATATTGTAATCAATGTTGACATAATTTATTTCCCAAAGTTATAAATCAATTAAATAGTTTACGCCAACAAATATAACTTTTATTTTTATAACAATCGTACATAGCGTTTTGTAGTTCTGCCTACCCAATCTACACATACAGAAAAATTAAAAACTTGTTTTATACATACACGCCATCTAGTGTTTTAGCTTCGTAAACGTAGGGATACGTCTGTGTGTGTAAGCGACACTATATTCAATTACAGATGTTATAATCAAAATTAGTGTCGAATTGGGTGGATTTTGAGGCAATGATATGACCCATTCCAATAAAATGTAATATCCGATAGCCGCAAAGTCTACTCCTACGACTTAATAATTTTCTAATTACACAAAAAACCAAATAAACTAAAAATGTTGACTTCAGCGCCATCTAGCGGGAGAATGGATGGGAGCAGTCCGTAGGTTTCACCTTAAGTGCAGAATACTAGTAGTTTTTTTTCTGCCTAGAAGCCACCATCTTATCTACTTCTGCCACCAAATAGCACTACTGTTTTAGTTTAAAGGCCATACAATTCCAGGCTGTGAGATCCTCCATCATAGTCCTCGGAGGTGACGACGCATCAGTGACCTCTTTTGTATGAAGTTGGTTGTACAGTACACGACAGGTCGACATGGCAATCGAGGTATGAACTGAGGCGCGGGGGACGGGTCACCCCGCATACTCGCATATCGCCCGCGCCACCTTAGATTTAGCACTGCACAAGTCCGCATCAACCGCGTTCAACGATTTCGATCTCTCTCACATTGTTTTTTGCTGCTCTGTATTGAAATGACTTCGGTCGCAAAAAAAAACAATAATTCATTCTCAAGCACTAGAACTAGCCTAGAAAATTGTGACATTGAAGAGAAAAACAATTACTATAAATACCCTGTCAATCAAACCTTAAATAGGGCTGCGTTTTACACAGGCTTATAGGAAAGAACTTTGTCCAGAATAAAATCCGAATCAAAACTTGCAGGACCCGATAAACAATTAAAATCGCCCACAAAACGAAAGAAGATAGGCCAAAAATTTGAACAAGAGCAAAAAAAAAAAAAAAAAGGGAAAAAAAGTAAAAAAAAAAAAAATGGAAAATAATTTAACTTTCAAAAAGTGTTGGCAAATGACTGGATCAAAAGTAATTCTCACAAATACTAGTTCTGGAATTACTACTTATAGTAGTTAGCGCAGGAGGCAAAAACGAATTTCTACTGGGGGCTTCGTTGATATTTAAGGCCGGCAGTGCTACCGGCGACTATCATGGACTAATGAATTTCGAGAATTTTGAGAAATGGGTAGTTAAAAAGCTTTTACTTTCACTTTCTGATCACAGTGTCGTCGTAATAGACAACGCACCTTACCATGGTGTCCAGCTAGCTAAGTGAGCCCTAAAAGTTAAAGTAAAAATAAAAGTTCGCTAAAATCTGCAATGACAAAATGGTTGGCAGACAATAACATTTCTTGCGACAGATCAATGAGAAAACCAAATTTATTTGAAAGTATAGAACAATACAAACCCGATGATATCAATTATAAAATTGACAATATAATTAAAGGACATGGCCATGACATTATAAGACTACCTCTATATAAATATATACGTTTTAAATCCTATTGAATTAGCCTGGGCCGCTATTAAACGCTCCGTAAGGGAACACAACATAAAGAGCGATTTAACGAGCGAGATAAAACAAATGCAACTTCGACAGTTACAGAGGAACCGGGCAAGTTTCAAAAAACATGTTCAGAAGGTTGAGAATGAATACTGGGAAAAGGATATAGGATGAAATATATAATGGAAGATTTTATCATAGAAGTCGAAGAAACTAGTGAAGAAAAGTCACTAAGTACTTGTAGCAATGGTAGTATGAGTTCAGTTGATATTGATTTTGATAAACAAAATATTATAATAAAAAAGTTTCATTTAACTTATAATAAACTTTATTTATTTTATTTTAGTTTTATTTTGTTGCGTTGCGAAAAAATTATCTACTACCTAGTATGTGATGTCACACCACTAGAAAATTGCCATGTCGACCTGTCGCATACGGTAGGTGTCCATGGGACTCCAGTAGCCACTTACCATATAGTGGACTGTAAGTCCTTTTGTCACTTCCGTTGTGAATTCTCGGAACTGAATTCTAATTGAAATACTCGGAAGTGAATTCTAACGGTACGTGTACACCAAAACCGATTTCGTCGGCCAATGGCGGACAGAAATACCCGGACGAGTAACTCGGACGTGTATGTGCTTACACTGCAACAGTGTGCCACTTGTGTGCCGACATTGAACGTTGCCGGTATTCTTTTCTATTTTTCTATTTTCAATATCCATAGTCGTTTAGGTAGATAACAACACTGACAGAAACAACAGAATAAAGACAAAATGATAAATTAAACTATAAATACACTCAATTTGCACTGTAGACGCCTGCAGTCTGGCGGGAAATCCTAACAAGTTCGGATTCGACGGTTGATCTGCCGTTTTCAAGCGTTATCGGACGATGACGGTCGTGTATGTGTACTCGCTCTCTTTGTTTTACAAGTGTTTGATTCGACCGTCCGAGTTCGGCCATTATCGCCCCTGCAAACTTCGCCCGATGACGGATTTAGTGTATGCGAAGCGTAAAGGCTGACAAAGAATATGTTGAATGTAAAAAATGTTTAACTAGTAGCTCTGTCTAGTTACGTCATCCCCATTTTACCATTGAACGGCTCGACGTGCAGTTGGATCTTTTACAAGTCGTGGACGTGGCAACATTTAGCTTCATCGTTTTTGGTGCGCACAGCGAGTCATTGGAATACGTCTTTTTTCGTTACCACTATTAATTAAAACTTTTCACACCAAAAAGTGAATAGGCATTTTCGGGATTATTTAACCATCTAGAAAAACTATGATAACTATTGGCCTTTTGATGATTATAAAAATCATTTTATATAATATTTATTGTTGCTTATTCTGTTAAATCCATTTAAAAAGTAACAAAACCTTAAACAAGCGTTATTAAAAATTGATATGCTTACTTGTTGGAAATGCAACTGCTTCTGTTTATCAACGAGTATTTGTCTTAATGCCTTCGCTATAGGCAATTCTTCAGCGTCGACTAGCCAATAGATGAACTCCATTATCTCTTGCATTAATGGACGATCCAAATCGGCCATCCTGTGTGAAAATGTAAAATTCAGTATACAATTAATTAATGTAAGTCTTCTAGAACGTTATTTGTCATCGTTTGTGTATTTAGTCACGGTGGCTAGTGTTACTAGCTATTTACGCAGAATAAGATTATTTCTCTAAGAGCTCATTTTTTCAATCGTTCGATTAAAATTATTCATAGGATAAAATACAGTATAAAAAATTACAAATAACAGTTGTTACAATAATAGTTCAATTGGTACACTTGTATATTTAATCAGTTTATAATTTTAGTTGGTGGATGCAATGATTTCAAAAGGAGGGATAGGCCCATCTAAATATCTGTCATAATACAAACGTCATATTAAACACGACGTAACCAGCGTCGGATTTCGTATAGTATACATAGTATGTATCGTAATAATACTAAGCGAAAATACCTTAATTTTTCCTAAAGGTCAACTTGTATTATTATTGGATCTTTTTACATTTTAATATTAATTCTACAATATGGAGAATTTCTGTATTGTACATGAGTACCGCGTTTTTTAATAAAATTAGAATTAGCTCCATTTCTGGTCAATCGATGCTCGATCGGTGCATTTATGTTGCATCCTTGATACAACTATAATTAGTGGTTACAACGATAAAAACTATATACTCCAGAAGCAATCGGATTGAAAACAGAATTTCAAAATATTTTATGGATCAGATTTTCAGATTCAATTAAGCAGATATGGTTTTTTTTTTGTACTCTTTTCGTTTTACCCTTATTGAATATAAAATATATTAGGTACAAATATTTAAAATTTAACTTACACTAAGTTCTTTAGACAAAAATATTACAGACATAAAAAACCGTCAAAACGAAACGTATAGATAAACTAGACGCGTGACGCCAAAATCCCGGCACATTGGAAAAAAGAAACATGAAAAACGTCAAACAAAAAATAGTATAATTTTATTTTCCATGTACAATATTTTTGAGGGTCTGAATCCAACCCTGGCCTAATCTTGGTAATGTAACTAAACTAACTGTAAAATAAAACTTTAAAGATGCGTTTATATAATAATTTAATTGTAACAAAATTAATATAAGATTATTTACCGATGATACGATATCCCATGTTTTTTTAATCTTTGTATTGTAATTTTTGCATTCTTTTACCACGCAACTAGACATATTTATGACAGGCAAATCTGTCCTGCGCGCGCACTACTGTCGACCGATTCGCGTTGGCCCTAAACTGTAATTTTAGGGCCAGCGCACTGGTCCGTTTTAGTTGTTCGGTCGGCCCGGTCCTTACGCTAGTAATATATAAGTCAATGGGTGGATGACTTTAGTTTGTCTATTGAAAAATCGGTCCTAAGTCATTATAATTAAATTTATTATTTCCCACAAAATAAAGTCAAATATACCTCCTTTTGGTACATTATTATTTAGAAATGTTATTTTTTTTTCAAAGTATGTTTTTTTTTTCAAATTTTAAACTAATGTCGATGGAAGATAAAAAATTAACAGATAATAATCAAAAGTATATTTTATAGTAAATAAATAAACCAAAATTTGTGGTTAATAAGTGGATTAATCATTTCTGCACAAGATGGTTCAAAGAGACAATAAGAATAATGAATCTAATGGTGGAACCATTAGATGGATTGACGACGTCGCAAGACATACAAGAAGTCAACGGAAGCAGGGAGCACAGAATCGTGCTTTGTGGCATTTCTTGGAGGAGGCTCATGTTCAGCAGAGGACTTGCGAAGGGCTGTATGAATGAATGAATGAATGAATGTGGTGTGGTACTGACGTGAGGTCGGCGACGATGCGCGTGAGCAGCGCGAGCGTGGAGCGCAGGTCATGCGTGCGCGCGCGCAGGTGGTGCGCACGCCGCGCCAGCCGCGCCACAAGCGCGCGCGGCGCCACCCACGTACGGTACGTCGCCAGGAACGCCTCCTGGTACGCGAAGTCTGCGCACAACACACCGCCTACACTGCCCGCCCTGCACCCGCTGCACCCCACCCCCACGCTCACGCGATTGGGTAGTAGACATTATTGTTAACTAATTACTACATCATATTCATTCTATTGCTCTCCTGTTTATATTTTTATTAATTGAAAATATAAAATTTCTTTTTAATATGAGATCATTTACTGGTATGTTCATACAGTTTGTAAATAAAAATTTCCCTTTGTCAGTTCATGAAGACTATTTCAATAACCGCCCCGCAATAACCTGGACAGCGCACTTAGAGATGATGTGAAATATTTTCCAGATTTGATGACAACAAAAGCTAATTTATTAGAAAAATGTTTGAGCTAATATTCCTTTCTCGAATATTTGTTACGTATTATATTAATTCCTAAACAGATAAACTACGAATATTCTTCAAAATAAAAAATGTAGAAAAATTTAAAATATACTATAAATTAAATAGCAAACAACTGAGGCATTTTTTGCATAAAAATACTCAAGCAACTTAAAACGCAATTTCTCAATTAGAATGATATTGTGTAACAAATAACTTCACATCAGTCTTATCTAACATCATCTGGTAAGAGGAAGATAAATTGGCATAAATGTCTACTACCCTGTAAAAATTCTGAGTAACATGTAATTTATTCAAAATAATCAAGTCCATAACAAATCATTTTAAAATTGACATGGCCTCCTATTCTACTAGTCTTAAATCTCGTACTTTTTATTTCTGCATCTATGCCCTTAGCACTAGTTTTCGACGGTAATGTTTCCATATCATCAAACACTAAAATATATGAAACTATGAACTATGCCAATCGTGGACGTAAATGTAACTAAATATTATGTTATATCATACAAAGTAACTGAATGGCGATACGACAAGATAAGACTAAAAAAGGCGACCGCTCAGACGCGTCCAACTACCGGCCTATCGCCATGACCTCCTTGTTCTCCAAAACAGTGGAGTCCATTGTAAACTGCCAGCTCATGAGGTACCTTGAGGATCACCAGCTGATTAGTGACCGCCAATACGGTTTTCGCCGTGGTGGTCGGTCAGCTGGTGATCTTCTGGTCCACCTAACTCACAGATGGGCGGAGGCAGCAGAGTCCAAGGGGGAGGCATTGGCCGATAGTTTGGACATTGCGAAGGCCTTCGATCGGGTTTGGCACAAAGTGCTTCTTTCGAAGTTCCTTTCCTATGGGCTTCCCGAGAAATTGTGCGATTGGATCACCAGCTTTCTTGCAGATCGGAGCATCAAGGTCGTTGTAGACGGTGCAAGCTCCGATTGCAAGCCTATTAATGCTGGTGTTCCACAAGGCTGCGTGCTATCGCCAACGCGTTTCTTCTGCATATCAATGATAGTTGCAAACCCGTAACATTCATTGCTATGCAGATGACAGCACTGGTGATGCTCTTTACACCGGCCGAGTCAATATTTCTCGCGAAAACGTCTCCGAGTGCCGGGACAAACTTGTGAAGTCGAGTCTTTGCTGAACTTGCTGGATTGGGGACGACTAAATCTAGTCCAGTTTAACCCCCAGAAGACACAAGTTTGTGCGTTAACCGCTAAAAAGAACCCCTTTGTCGTATCTCCTCAGTTTCAAGGCACTCCCCTTGTTGCCTCAGCCAGTATCGAAATCCTCGGCGTCGACATATCGAGTGACGTGCAGTTTCGTGGTCACTTGGTAGAGAAGGAAGAGAAGGCCAAATTGGCCTCTCTTCCTTCTCTACCAAAAAAAGCTTGGCGTGCTCAGCAGAGCGGGACAGTATTTCATGCCGGCACACCGCCTGCAACTTTACAAGGCGCAGGTTCGGCCGCACATAGAATACTGTTCCCATCTCTGGGCTGGGGCTCCCCAGTACCAGCTCCTTCCACTGGACCGCATCCAGCGCAGAGCGGCTCGAATCGTCGACGACCGAGTGCTTTCCGATCGGCTGGATTCACTGGCACTGCGAAGAGATGTTGCATCTCTTTGCATTTTCTTTCGCATATACCATGGAGAGTGCTCTAAGGAATTGTTCGGATTAATCCCAGCCGCAAAATTTCGTGAACGCATTACGCGGCAAACGTCCCGATACCATCCACACCATCTGGATGCTTGGCGGTCCACCACTGTATGTTTCAAAAGGCGTTTTCTTCCGCGTACAACCTCTCTGTGGAATAGTTAACCACCGGCGATTTTTCCGAACCGATACGACCACGGACCTTCAAGAAAAGAGCTTACTCCTTTCTAAAGGGCCGGCAACGCACCTGCAATTCCCCTGGTGTTGCGTTTGATCATGGGCGGCGGTAGTCACTTAACATCAGGTGAGCCGCGTGCTCGTTTGCCCCCTCTTCTATAAAAAAAAAAAAATAAAAAGATACTAATTCTAAAGGAGCTATTGTGAAAAAAAAATATTTTTGGCTATTGGATAAAATCGTATAACAGAATATTACGTCTTATCTTTGTTTTGCTTTCGTTTACATAACGTCCAACGACGTGCATCACATTTTGTACTTTTAATACGGCCGCGGGCTTTGCTTTGTTAACGTCTTTAATAGGGACATTAAGAGTAATGCTACATTCTTGTGGTTATTTTCTAAAATGCTGTCAAGTGTCAAAATTTGTTTTGAACTTGATTTATTTAAAAAAATATCATTAACCTACCACCCAAATGTAAATTGTACTTTATATAAGCCTGAGTTAGTTAAAACGTCAAAAGTCTACTTTATTCGAATTACCTAATTTTAGTTAAAAACATATATATGGATTATTATTAACCTATTTTGTGAGTTTTAATCAAAGACGATCATAGCAATGCTGTACAATTTACATTTAGAATAAAAAACACGATTCTGCGTCATAAGCAGCATATAACACAACAAGCTAATACCACCCGTGTGATGTAAGTGGACAGAAATTATACATCCTGATTTCTAGTAACAATTAATGAAAGATCTTGTTTCATTTTTATATTATTATATTGCTTTTTAAATGTTTATATAACTGTGATGAGTATTAAAATGAAATAAACAGCCATCACAAATTAACATAATTAAGTTTTCCGTTACTTACAACACAGGGGGGTTAAGTGTAAAAATATGCCGAGTGAAAGCTATATACTTTTTGCTATTTCTATTTTAAAAATAATATTGGCACAATAGCCAAAGCTTAAAAACATGGGAGTATTTCGTGCAATGCTCAAAACCATAAGATTATTGTAGACTATTAATTTCAAATAAATAATATATTTCTTTTACATATTATTTATTAAATTCACTATAAAACTAACATGTTTCATGCTTAAACAATATTAGATCGTGCGACGCAATGCATTCAGAAATCGATGAAGCCATGATGTGGTAAACAGAGAAATAAAAACAAAGTGCTGATTTAATTGACGGCATTCAGCAACATTGGCCAAGCTTTGAAAAATATTAGTGAAAACCAGTTTTCAGTCCCAAGACATACAATGAGGCCAACCACTTACACTCGTCCGTTTCTGTAAAGTGAAAGCATGAAAGTTACAAAGTTAGCAGCGAAGTTTACTTTTTGGAAAATTGTTTATTGTGTAATATGATAAGGTTAAACCCAAAATAGATAAACTCGGAAGAATAGATGACCTTTATTTTATTTTTGTTACTACTACATTCTAATTCATCCAATTAAGCCCAGTAAAGAAAATAGGAACAATGAATACAAGTTATACGATGTAGAAACATGCTATATGATAGTAGTCAAAGAAATGTTTTTTCATGAATGTTTTTATTAACTTTATATAATATACCATGTAAACAATTAATTAATACACTGCATATAATGCATTCAAATTTTTATAGCTATTATTCAATATTTATATATCTGGTATCACAATTAATCAATAAGTTTCTAATCAATGATTTCTATCTATAAGTTGTTAGATCACAGTTGAAAAATAAATACTACAGTCAGTTACAGTTCTAACCAAGATTCAAGAAATAGAAAAAAAAAGAAAATGTACCTTTAAAATTAAATTAAAGCAAAATTTACCTTTGGTAGCTTTTGTGGCAAGCACGATAAGTGCGTCAGGATGTCCGCCCCGCACTTCAGGCCCATCTTTGGCAGGTGTCTTTAGTAACAGCCACTGACTGATATCGGTTTGTAAAATGATGTCCTCAGAGTCAGCTGGCGTTGTAGTGGTGGATTCCACTGTTGCGACTGTTGGCTCGCTACTGCTTACGCTCCTCTGTGGGAAAAAAGTTTTTTGAGGCTATAGTTTTTAGTATTCAAACGATTTTCATATATTATACATTTTTAAGTGTCTTTTCTATCACCAAAGACTGTAAAGTTAACTGACTGCACAATGCACATACATCAACAACAACAATCACCGCGCAAAGGCGCTTTTGAGGCTATGTAAGACCGCGATACGAGTTCATTATTATAGTAACAACCGAGACTTTGAGAGATATTGTTCCGGAATTTAAAATCAGTCACTTCTTAAAACATTTCTGAGCAATTATACCATCAATATACACTTCTGTTAGTTAAGATGGTATGAGAAATCCAATAAGGTATCTAGCTATAAAAAAATTACTATAGCTTTATATTGGTAAGTTTTTTTGTTTTATTATGACAAATACGAGTATTATAAGTAATTGCAGGGCTCGAGTCAAACTGCTAGTTTGTCGCAAACACCCCGCTATATTGTCCCGCCCACTCGAATTCCATAACATTGTCCCCTAGGCCTGAACTAGTGAGTGTGTACTTAGTAGGAATTAGCTCCAGATTAGAGCTAGAAAATGGCTATACTCTCTTTGTCTATAACTGTTACACCGTACCACTTATGTATCCTAACCACTGCTAGACATAGGAATCTGTCACTGTAGCAAGGATTCGCCGTAGTTGCCATGTTTAGTAAGCGCATTGGATCACGTGGACAAATTTCTTGCACCTTTCCGTCAATGGTCATTGATTAATATCCATAAGGTCTCACATTGTTGCTTCTTACTACACCCACGAGACAAAATGATGTAATGGAATCTCCTTTGGTTGCGCGGAAGAAAAGGAAACGGGTATTCTCACATTACGTTCGGTTGGTTATTGTTTGTCAGTGTCTCTCCGTCCCACCCATGCAGTCCATTCCTCACACACTGAAAGGGAGGGGGGTCTAGAATGTGACGCGATTTTCGGCCAATGAAAACGCACTCCGCCGAGATGGAGTTGGTAAAATGGCCGACACATAAAGGAGCGCCCGCTGCCGTCGAGGGCCCTCTTCCAACGCACTACAAGACCAGAATAGTCGACCACGAGGCGGCACGGAACCCCACCCCGGTAAGTGCTTCCTTTTAATTTAACTTGAGCCGTTTTATTTCCTTGTCACATTTCGCTACCTTAACGGTTCAAGTATAAACTCCTTCGAGACACTAGCAAAACAGTAGATTTTGGAATAGCGATAGTGCATCGTCCAAGGCTGCCGCGTGCCACGTCGGCCATCTTGTTTTGGTTGCAAGAACCCGCACATACAGTCCAACAAATTGATCAAGCACAATAAGCAAAAGGCTCGACCCGGGAATCGAATCCGACACCCCAATCGCCGAAAACATTTATAAAACATATATTTAACGCGCCACCACCTTTACTCTACACTTTACTAATAAAATAAAATATACTATAATAAGACAATGTCCTCGAAACCGAATTACGGCCAGTCACAACGGAGACTAGCAATCGGCGCAGGACAGAATTATAGTGGCCAAGTGTATGTGCAAGCACAGGTGCACTCTCTATTCCCTCACTTTCATAATCCGATGGGATGGTAAACCAACACGACCGGAGAGAGATCAGGCGCAGGGCCAACGGCTTTACGTACTTTCCGAGGCACGGGGGTGAGACACCGCCAACATCCTGTCTCCGGACAGCTGCTGAGAATTTCTTAATGGAAAACTCAATAACTGATATTTTTGACCCGCCTCGGGTATAGAACTCGGGACCTCATGTTAAGCAGTCGTACTACTACAAGACCAACAAATAAGTTTACAAATAAATTTTCACACATAAAACGCTGGATTCTCGAATTAGTATGCTGTCCTTCAACTGTAATAAGGTCGCGGCCTTAATCATCTTTGAGGCAGATGAAGCTGTAAGAGGCTAACAGGACCAACATCACAGAAAACCAATGCTGCCTCTCAATAACAAATTTTTATTTGTGTTCGGCATTATCGAATAGTTATACCATTTTAGCTACTCAAAAACTCTTTTTTAAAATCCTAATATATATAAATTAAGTGTCACATAGTTTGTCCTCAATTGATTCCTAAACTACTTAACCGATTTTAATCAAATTTGCACACCGTGTGTAGTTTGGTCCAACTTGAGAGATAGGATAGTTTTTTTGTCCATGAGTCACCCACATTTTTTTTGCGAATTAAAGGATTTTTCATAGGACATGACAAAGGATCGTCGAAAAGGAGAGAGGAGGAGGTCGTCAGAACAACGTCTACCTGGCAAGCTAGTATATATAATATTTTATAAAAAGACACTTAAAAGCTTACAAAAGATGATTGTGCAAACATGGTGTAGAAAACAAAAAAAAACATAATTGAATTTTTTGTGCGTGCTTGAAAGAATCCCTAGATGGTCAAGATTCACATTTGGATTTGGATTCCGATAGATGGCGCTGTTGTCGAAATCCAGTAACAACAGTGTGAAGCCCGGGCAGATCGCTATATAAATATAATAATTAAAGTTGGTGTATAATATACTAGTTTGCAAAACTACGATTTTTTTATTTTATACTTGCCTGAGAAGGTACTGGAGAAGGCATTGGCTGCTGCACCATATTCTCCAACTCATCTTCGAGGGGAAATTTGCCCGGTGACGACGGACACAGGTATAAATCGTCTGAACTCTGAAACGAAATATATAATAACGCTGAATATGCGTAATAAATAAAATCTTCTTCAAGTATACCTTGAAAATCCTGCAGCTTCCGATAGGTAGCATATAAACATCTTGTTTACGTCAGACGGCAGACGTAGATATCCTGACCAGCGATGGGGATCTACCAAGTGTAACGAATAGGGCAAACCCTCCCTACAACGGGACAGGCCAAGCAATGGACTTTAAGGCGTACATTACACGCTCATGCAGGCGTCAATCAATTACATCAATCATGATTGATAAAAAACGGATGGTGACTGATAGGCTTACACTACACGGTCATGCAGGCGTCAATCACTGCATTACACGGTAGGTTATTCGTCAATCACAAACGTGATTGTTGTAAAACTGATAGCCTGCATGAGCGTGTAATGTACGCCTAACGGGATGAAATAAGCTTACTTCTTTGGAATAAAATATAAAAATTTGAAACAAAAGTATCATCAATCATCATCAGCCTTCGACAGTCTACTGCTGGATATAGGCCTCTGCCGCGGCGCGCCACTTAGCCAGGTCTTTGGCTATACGCACCCCTTCCTAGCAGGTTTTAAAAATTATTATACATTATGAAACAAAAACGCTGTGGTTCCCGTTAAGTATGTTATCATAATCAGTAGCCAAGCGTATAGAAATAATTTTTTTTTTCAAAAAAACGCATTTAAAACAATTAATTTTAATGTAGAAAAAAATTAATTTGCAAATTGTATGTGGTTTTATTTCCTCTAACTCACACGAGTATCGGTAATGCGGGGTCTTTGACAATCCTCTAACTCCTCGGCCAATGCAGAGATAATAAAACCACATAAAATTTGCAAATAAATTTTTTATTCATGAAAATTAATTTTTGTTAATGCGTTTTTTTGAAAAAAAAAATTATTTCCATATGCTTGGATACTGATTCTGATAACGCAGTTAACGGGAACCACAGGGTTTTTGTTACATGTTATATATAGTCCACAATATCGATATGTCCGGAATAAATCGTAATAACATTGCTTATTATGCTTCCATGTTATATGTAACCATGACAGATTATAAATGTTACCATCTATGAATTCATGACTATGTAGTAGAATCAAAGAATAAAGAATCGGTAGAAATATTCATTACCTATGTATAACAAACGAAATGTTATGTTTTTTTTTCATTCTATTAATCATGAAGTAAGGCAAAAATTATAGTAATTACCACATTGTTCATAAGTGACTCGTCGGTAGAACTGTTGTGTGAGGAAGGCCGCGGTGATGGCGGAGGTAATAGTTCATTGCTCGAGTTCACTGAGACCTGAATTTAAAAAGTATTATTTTATGAATTACAACCCACGTTATAGCGTTAAAATATTATTTACATAATTTTTTCAAGCCCATTTTAAATAATACAATATAAAAACAATAATAGAATAGAAATGGATTAAAATTTACTGGATTTGAATTAGTCACCTGTTTGTTTTTGTTCATTTTTGGTGGCAGCGCCGGTGGTTCATGTGGTACGGGACTGGTTCCGGTCGAAGTTTTTATCATGCTCTCGTCTGAACCACTATAATAACATTTTGAATATTATAATTATGTAATTTTCAATGATGGAAAATATACATCAATTTATTTCAGTTTTGAAATTTACTCTGAAAGCAATGCCTTGTAACTGCCTTTTTTATAATATTGTTCTTAATTCACTCTCAAAAAATAATATAAAACTAGTAATGACATCTATTCATTGAGAAATAAATTATTGAGAACCCCAAAACTATTAAATGTATAAGAGTATCATACTAGTTTTTGTAATTATTTTATCATAATATTAAACTTATGTAGATTTTAGTCTTTTTAGCGAAACTGAAACATTTAGGTAGTGGCAAATTACACAATCAGAGATAGCCATGAACTTTTCAAACTTTCTAAGCCAGAAATTTTATAGCATTAAATAATTGTGTTATGGTTTAAAATAGTTTTTTAAAATTATGGTTGATTTCAATTCTATTTTTAATAATTTATAAATATGAACTGAAGATTAACCCTTCAATCCTCATAAAATTTCCATGCAGTCGCATGCGTCCGTCAAATCCCGAGCGGTCGCATGCGACCGCAACCACCCACAGCACTTTAAACCATTAAAACTTATATTTAGAGACTACTTTTCTATGAAGAAGTTTGGCATTAAAGAATTAATACAAAATTATCTATCCTGTGGTCTAAACAAAAGTCAGTTACTCTATGTATTTTCATGTTTATTCTACTGTTAATTTAAGACATATTAAACCATAAAACACAGCACTTTAACCCATAATAACTTATATTTATAAAGACTTTTCTATAAAGAAGGTTGGCATTATTTTTTACAAAATTCTCCATCCTGTGGTCTAAAAAAATCAGTTACTATGGATTTTTTTTTTTAATCTACCGTAAAATGGCGCCATTTTCGTATGGTCGACAAATGTTCTAAATTAACAGTATAATAAAAATAAAAATACATAGAGTAACTGACTTTTGTTTAGACCACAGGATAGAAAATTTCGTATAGATTCTATAATGCCAAACTTCTTCATAGAGAAGTAGTCTCTAAATATATATATATATATATATATATATATATATATATATATATATATATATATATATATGTATATATATATATATATATATGTATATATATATATATATGGGTTAAAGTGCTGTGGGTGGGTGCTTGAAATTCGACGGAACATCGCCTTGGTCGGACCCGACCGTGTGCCCATTGAAAAGTTAAACTTAGGATTGTGGAGCTTTCATGCGATACGGAAGTCATATGCAGTCGCCTATATGTATATAGGCTAAACTTATCCAGATTTTTTTGGCATGAAAGGAAAAAGAAGAGGAAGTCTTCAATTTAATTTATGATAATAAGTCACACCTGAGAGGAGGAGCAGTACCAAAATGCTGAACTGTGAAGGATTGAGCAATGGATCGCTGCACTTGTTGATGACGTTGTACGTTTACGGTGCCGCCCGCAGTGTGTTGGCCACTGGAAACAAACTCTATAGATAAATTCAATGTTAATTATATATTGTGATACAAGGCACTATCGATCCACAACCTTAAGGTAAATAGATTTCTACATATATTTTATTGAGTCTAATACATTTAAAATTAATGCATCAATATGTTTATAAACATTTGTAAGATATATATCTTAATAAAAATTTCACTTAATTTTCCACGGTAAATATAAACATTAAAAATGTACTGAAATAATTATGCACTTCAAAAGGAAAATAATATGTACTTATACGAAATATAAATACAGAAATTTATTCCAATAAAACAAAAGTTAGTATCGATTTTAGGTTATACATAAATAATAATTTCTATTAAATAACCAATTACCTGGCTAAGTTGTAAGTATGAATCGAATGCCGAAACATATCGGGCGGAGCGGCGACACTGTTCGGCGGGTGGCTGCAGTTCCCAAACATCTCCATATATGCCATAACTGCACACATCAAATTATATTGCACAAAACCAAATCTCACGCGTAAGACTAGTCTGTACTATTAGTGGAAAAATCGTACACTAACAACAAAGACGCCACTATCGTGTACATGTGCTTCTATCGGCGATGACCGCCAAATTAACACGATACAGCAAGGGCGAATGATCGTAATGAAGCGCTAATAACATCCATCATCTCGTGTGATAACTATGCGGAATTCCGTTTCTATTAAAAGACAAAATTAAGCGGCGTAAGCCTATTAACATTTCTGTAGCACGAGAATGAACAAGCTGAAAGTTAAGAAACGATGTCATAGTGTTTAGAGCAAAGCTGTGTAGAGCGCTAAAAGCACGAAGTATGAGCCTCCAACACGTCAATATCATGGAGTGGATCTGTGAACTCTAGAGCCGATAGTTTGAGTGCGTTGGTTCCCCCAGCCTCTGTCTACGATTTAAGGACTACGTACACCGCACCAATGTGAACTATTACTGTATAAAGTTAATAATATTCCTTGTAGATACATAAAGCAACATCTACTAGCCTTAAAAGAGATTAGAAAAATTTATGATTAAATTTTCAATTTGAATCAACTCATTAATACTCATTGGTATAATATAATTTATACGTCATTAATGTAAAGATTACATAGTAAACTCATTGCAATAAACCAATCAATAAATAAAATATTTTTGTATTTCCAAATAAATTTTTCTAAGACACACATTAGTAAATTTTGTGTATAAGAAAATATTAACCCGTTCGTAACCAAGCCCTTAATTCCGCGACCCATATGATATGCGAACGGTTACTAGAGGTTCCGAAGCAGTGTGCGGTGTCCTTGTGGGAGGCTTAATATGTAGCTAATTAGCGCTTTGCATGCATTGATCCACTCACCACTGTATGCGACGCTTTGGAACACTGCCGCGCCGCACCGGCACAACAGACAAACATGCCGTTATAACCCCATTTTATTAACCATTTATACATAATCATTGGTCAAGCACATTAATAAAAAATATACACTGATAACATTCATTATCAATTGGAATGCACTATAATCTCCCTCCATTTGATAAACGGGGGCTTATATATATATTATGTAATATTATGTGCACAATCAATATTATTTTAGAATGTCTTATAACTGCAGACAGCAACATAACACAAATTACACAGACCTTACAATAAACATAATATAAATAAAATTCAATTTAATTCCACTTGTTAATCTTAAAGAACAGTGATATTCAACAGTTAACACTTGAAGAATGAAAAGAATATAATTAGAATTCTTGTGCAATAAATAACAATTCACATGCAAACAATGCAAGACAAACTTTGTATTTTGTTTTAATATTTAATTAAAACATAGAATATTTATATCCATTGATAGGGGAGCTTACATATAGAAAACACTGTAAATATAGTAATATAGTAATAAATAATATAGTAATAAATATATTATTATAAATTGATGCAGGTTTCATATCTTGTGAACACCTATTCGTTACTGGAAATCAAAGTATTTAAAAGAATATACAAATTCCAAGCAACTTCTACTCTCTCTAATCGTGAATTTAGTTTGTTGTCGTTTAGTCTACTGTGAAACCTTGCTATGGAAGAGCGATGCTTCCTAGCCCAAAGCAGCGTTAAACGCCTATCATGGCTATGTTTCATCGATATTGCAGTACGGACTTCTAATATGGGGCAACTGTTCTGAAATAGAACGCGTATTTAAAATCCACAAAAAAATACATTCGAGCAATCTGTGGAGCACATTCCATTACATCGTGCAAACCACTATTTAAAGAAATAAAAGTGCTGCCACTCGCATGTATGTATATAAAACAAGCGGCGATTTTTGTCAAACAATTCCCTGAATACTTCCCAAGTAATAACTTTTTAAGAGATAGAAGTTTAAGAGAAAAATCTAATAACAGAATATACTTTCCAAAATGTTAATTGATGCTCTTCCAAAAAAATTCATATATAATGGCGATTAAAATCTTTAACCTACCCGACGAGTTTAAAAATTTCCCAATGACAAAGTTAAAATACCAACTTCATGAATGGCTTTTACTTAATTGTTTCTATACTGTTAATGAGTATCTTGATCACAAAAATCAAAACAAATTACATATTTAAAAATCTGTATCCAAAAATGGTTGATTTTTTGTGCTGTGAATTTATAAAGGACTTCGATAGTTATAGAATAATTATTAGTTAGTTAATTTTACTGTTTTTACATATGAACATTGTAAATAAGTTAAATTCATCAAAAAAAATTGTTATATCTAATTAGTCAAAATTTGCACGCCTCGACAAGGCAGAATGTATAGGAACTTTCATGTTTTAATAATACTCTTGTAATATCTACCTAATTCTATGCAAATAAATAATTTGCTTAAAAGGAATATTATTTGCTTAAAAGGAAGTTCCAATTACCATTGTATTTGGAATTGTATTAGGCTTAGTTACCGTAATAAATTATTTTGTATTTTGTATTTTTTTAATACTTATAAAAGGTTTTAGTATTCTTGACTAAACTTTCATAAACATTGGTTTCTCTTGAGACAAAAAAAAACTATCAAACTATCTGCCTGATAGTAAGCGGATGCTGCTGCTCCTAAATATTTTTTTTTATTAAGAATCAAAATACAAATGAGTTGTCAACTCTAAGGAATGCCCTTTACATACAGGTCCAAAAAGCGTTACCAAATAATTTAAAAAAGAACGGTTTTTATATAAAAAATAGTGCTATCCCAGTTTTTACAAATGTTCAATGTTCATGTATTTATAAGCTTAAGTGACTTTGACTAAACTTTGACTTTGAATTTTTAATATAAATATTCTCCTATCATATAAAATTCTATGTATCGTTAAATCCCTAGAAAAATAATTAATAAAAGCATAAGATACAAATTCGAGGTATTGGATTTAAAAACAAATTTACCGCAGAAACCAATACCACAATATATATTTAATATTACCTATATCAAAACACAGACGAAAAAATAACATTTTATTCGGTACGAAATATATGGCTATTATAATATTGTTGCCATAAGATACAGTATGAGCAAAAGAAAATCTATCTCTCCCTATGACTGTTAATTGTTATTGTAGAATGGGACATGTTAATACGTTTTTTGGTCTTTATTGGATGAGAGGCGTAACTGTCTCATATTTATATTAGATGTAAAGTACCAAAACCGACAACGTAATGGAGCACCAAATGTACGAAAAGTCTGGTGCTGCACTAAACATGGCAATTACAGCAAAGTACTCACACAGAATATAATGATCATTAGGAAGATAATGTGATAGAAATTTAAACTGATAAAAGTGTTAAAAGTCAGTGATCACATATTTAAAGTTTACAAATAGTGAATATCTAAATAGTGTTTTTAAAAAGAACACTGTTTATTATCATCATCATTTACATTACATTAGAAGTTTACTGCCCTCATAAACTGCTACAAAGCAAGCCTGCATGATTCATCAATTCATCTACTAGGGCTTCAACTGAACTGAACTTTACGGTATGAGATTGTCACCCGAGAACCTTTACTCCACGTCAGTTATTGGTTCTTTGTGCTTTATAGCCGTACCTATAATGTGTAAATCACGAACTCATGATTTTTGTTTATACAATATGTAACAAAAACCCTGTGGTTCCCGTTAAGTGTGTTACCAGAATCAGTATCCAAGCAAATAGAAATATTTTTTTAAAAAACATAAAAAAAAATAATTTTAATGAAAAAAAAATTAATTTGCAAATTATATGTGGTTTTATTTCCTCTATCTCACACAAGTATCGATAATGCGGGGTCTTTGACAATCCTCTTACTCCTCGGCCAACGCAGAGATAATAAAATCACATACAATTTGCAAATTAACCTTTTTTCATTAAAATTAATTTTTTAAATGTTTTTTTTTTTTAAATTACTTCTATATGCTTGGATACTGATTCTGATAACGTAGTTAACGGGAACCACAGGGTTTTTGTTACATGTTGTTTAGTGGTGTTAGTGTAGATGTATCAGGTTTTTATCAACTGCTAACTTCAGCAGTACTTTGTGCATTTTTCTGATTGACAGACAAAGCTCTCAGCTTTGCACTCACCAACCTAACGGTGAGTATGAATTTGTGTATGTTTTTAAGTAATACAGATAATAATAATAATAATTAATAATACAGCTGACCCATTCTCGGAAAAGCCTATGCCCATCTAGCAGTGAACTTTAAAAGAATATTGATGTGATCTGATTAACTGGTAGTCGACAAATGGTCGAAATTCAACCATTACCATAAAATCTTGAAGGTTTTATACACAATAAGTTATATTTCACTTTCAACTCTCAGTATAATATGCATAATGTACACACTACTTATAGATATACTTTTTTACAATCTGTACTCATGCGACTGTTTGACTACAGACTATTATATGTTTGACATTGGCAGTATTTTTTGTAGAATAAGGATGACAAACGAGCACACAGTCCATCTGATGGCAAGTGGATATAGTGGCCCATAGAGATCTACATTTATCCTCAATCATCCTTTATCCTAAGAATCAAAATAAAGATGTGTTTCCACCCTTGAATTTTTAAGATGGAATGCTTCGTATCCATTTTAAAATCACCATACGAAACACAGCAATATTAAGCTGCTATTTTACGCTGGCATTATGTGAGAGCGTGGTCATTCCCCAGACGAGCTCACCCATTCGTTGATTGTCGTCTGATTGCACCGAGATGCAATACAGGTATCGGGCCTCGGGGTGGCCCCCATTACCCGGGTGTCCTCATGTCCCATTATTATGGGACAGTCCTTGTTGCCTATTCAGGCGTGATGGTAAGTCCGGTTTTTCCGTAATTGGCTAATTACGGAAAAAAGAGTGGTTATCTAATATAGACAGAGTTGGCCTTTCAGCGGCATTGTGGGTTGTTACTCAACTCTCTAATCACATATAGAGAGGAGTTCTCTTGGAAGAGGTCGCCCGTCCGGTGGCCGGGTGTGTAGCGGCGCAAAGCCGTTCAGGTGTTCATGTGGCCCGTTATCGGCACGGTCAAACATGCCGCGCGCTAACCGGGCCACGAAGTCGGTGATGGTCTCGACTTTCAGATCGGCCGCTATGACGTCATTCCGGACGTAGCGACCTGCTCCGACGATCGTCCTTAATGTCAGATTCTGCTGGGCCTGCAGTCGCCGCCTCAGAGGGTTGCTCAGAAGTGCGTACCAGGCCGGAGCAGCATACGTGATGATGGTCCGGATATACATCTTGTATATCCGGAGCTTGGTGTTTATAGGCAACTTGGATGCAAGTACCGGCAAGAGCGTTGCCCGCGCACATCGGGCCCGGCGGACGACGAAGTCGACGTGCGCGGTCATGCGCAGCGTCCTGTCGATCTTGCACCCAAGGTAGGTTACGGCCTTCTGGTACGCAATCTCCTGGCCGTTGAGGGTCAGCGGAGGTGGTAAATTCCTGAGACGGCGAGTGAGCAGAGCGGTCGTCTTACCAACGTTGACGACCATCCTCCACTCATCCAGCCATGGTGGCAGCAGGTCCAGCAGACGCTGCATCTTGGCAGTGGCTATGTGGGCTCTTCTGGACGAGGTGAAATAGGCGCTATCGTCCGCGTATAGCGCCAGCTCGACGTCGTCCTCCCACTCTTGAAGCCTGCCTGCCAGTGTAGGTATGTCGTTAGTATAAGCCGCGTACAGGACTGGTGACAAACAGCTGCCCTGTGGAACGCCGGCTCTGATGGTTTTAGTTGCGGACTCGGCGTCCTCTACGCAGACGTAGAACTTCCTGTCTTCCAGGAAAGACGCCATTAACCGCAACATAGCAAGAGGGACACTGGTCTGTTCTTTCAGCTTGTATAGTAGTCCTATGTGCCACACCCGGTCGAACGCCTTCTCGATATCGAGGAAGACGCCCAACGATATGCGGCCACGATTGTACTCTGCCGCAAGCAGGTGCAGCACTCTAGTCAATTGTGTGACTGTGGAGTGACCCCTCCTGAATCCGTGCTGCTCCGCCCGAAGTTGGATGCACGGTCGGAGACGTCTTAGCAGCAATCTTTCGAACAGTTTAGCTATGTGTGGTAATAGCGTGATCGGCCTGTAGCTGGCAGCTCTACGCCTGTCCTTCCCGGGTTTCGGCAAGACGATAATTTTGCCTGTTTTCCATATCTCCGGGAAGTGGGATGTCCGCAATATCCCATTGTAGAGTCGACCAATCTCTACTATGACTCTATTGGGCAGCTGTCGGAGTGCAGCGTTGGTAATCCCGTCGTGCCCCGGCGCCTTCCTCGGTTGCAGGCGGGTTACTGTCCTCCGCAGTTCAGCGGGGGAGATGAACCACTCTCCTGCAAGAGGCGGCGCGGGCGACGACAGGAACTCCTGCACGCGACTTTCCTTCCTGGCATGAAGCTCCATGAACTCCGCACTTGCTGGGTTCGGCATAAATTGCTCCTCGAAGTGCTCGACTAGGATATCCGCTCTGCCCTTGGCATCATAGCAGCGTTTGCCTGCGTTGTTAATCAGCGGGCAAACGGGAGGTTTGGTTCTAGTTAACTGCCGGTTCAGTCTATAGAGCGACATATCTTGCTCCTCGGCCTTCCTAATGCGCCGATCCCAAGCGTCGCCTCTAAAGGCCTGGACTGCAACCGACAGTTCCTCCGAGATGGTGTTGAGCTGGGTCTTTAATCTAGGGCAGCGAGTACGCGCCCAGAGCTTTCTCAACGCTCTCTTGCGCCTGATCTGCACGCATATGTTAAGCGGCAGATCGTCTCGCCTGGCTGTGATCGGGACGATCGTAGAGGCCGCGTGAAGGGCCTCCTTGATGTTATTAGTGATTCTAGTTGCAGCGGCCTCTACGTCGTCCGCTGTACTTATTGGCTGGTGTGCTGGAGGTCTCTGCTGCAGGTGTTGACAGTAGAGCCTCCAGTCGACACGTGTCTTAAACGCTCTGGGCGGCGTAGTCACCGCCTTCAGGCCAAGGGTTATCAGTAACGGGAGGTGCTGTGAAGGTAGGTCGTACAGCACTTCTACCACTATCGGATAGTTGACGTTCCTAGTGAGCACGATGTCTAATACATCCGGATGCCTCCTTGGGTCAGTAGGAACGTGAGTCGGTTCCTCGGGACCTAGAACGTCGTATTGGTACTTTTCGGCGTCTTCATATAGTTCACGACCCGGCGGGGTGATCACTCTGGACCCCCACGCCGGGTGTTTGGCGTTCAGGTCCCCGGCGATGATAACAGGTCCATCGCCTTCCATCACTGTCCGGATGTCTGAGGAGCAGAATGGAGTCCCTGGTGGGCGGTATGCTGCATATATCCTTAGTTCCTCGCCCGCCGCCTCCATTCTAATACCGATTGAGCGCATTGTCTGGAAGGATGGTAATTCCAGCTCTTGATGGACGATGTCCCTCCTCACTAGAACCGCCGTCCCTCTATAGGCGGCCCCTTGAGAAGTGACCTCGTCCCTTCTGTAGATGTAGTAATTTGGCAGCTTAATGCGCGTTCTTGGATTTAATATTGTTTCGCCCAGCAGTATAATATGTATATCCTGTTGCTGGGCGACTGTGCGGAGTTCATGCAGCTTCTGCTGTATTCCGTCCGGGTTCCAATAGAGGAGGCGCAGATTACGCTCCTCCATAGTGCCGGGCTAGGAGGTTTGCCAGCGCCTTCATTATCGCTGTCACTGGATCTGTCCCGGCTCTTATGTCAGCCAGGACTTGCGTGCCGACCTCGATGGCAATACCAACCAAACGTTGGATTGCATCTGCTGTTTCGAGGCCGGTGGTAGGTGTTCTCCTATAAGAAGGCGTTGGCAATTGTCTCGGGGGTTGGGGCTCCTGGATTTGCTCTCTTTGCTTGTGGGTAGAGCGCGCTCTAGTGGTAGAGCGGGCTCTATGTTCAGATAGAGCCCTTTCTGGCATTCTACCCACGCTGGTTGTCTCCCTCGTAATCTGCGCCTTAGCGGCTACTGGTATGGTTGGTGTCGGGGTAGAGGTGACAGCCTGAGGAGGCTGCGACTTCTTCCTACTTCCCCCCCGCCTCCTCTTCTTGGAGGGTTGCCGTTCAGTGGCAGGATTGGCGGGGGGGCTGTAGAGTCGCCCCGGTGGTTGCCCTGGTCGTTGTGGGTTCCACCGTTTCTTGGGTAGTTGCGGGTGGGGGGGGGGGGCTGGTTGCCTGCCCTTCCCGGTGATGGTGGTCCACCCGTCCTGCTGAATTGTAACAGCTTTCGGGCGACTCTGAGGGGGCTTTTTGGGGGCCTCCGGGAGTAATCCCGGCAAGGTTATCCCCTGCCTCCTCGCAGTCCTCCTCAGGACTGGACAGCGGCGGTCATTTGCCGTGTGGTTTTTACCACAGTTGGCGCATTTCGGTTCCTCTTCCCTACCCCGAGGGCAAAGGCTTGCTATGTGCTCCCCGGCACAGCGCACGCATCTCACTGGCCTGAAGCAGTTGGCAGAGGCGTGCCCGAAGGCCTGGCATCGGTGGCATTGGGCTGGTCCAGCCTTTCTTTGCCAGGCCTCGATGACGACCCCTCTCATGTAGAGGAGCTCGTCGATGTTATATAATTCCTGGAGCTGCTCCAGGCTCAGGTGGTCCAGTTGGGCAAAGTAGACGCAGCCAGGTCTGCTTCTACGCGGTGGTATTGCCTTTACGTATTTTATGGGGAAGCCTTTTGCCCTTATGGCCTCCTCTATTGCTTGGGTGTCCGTGCCCATTGGTAGACCCCGGATGCCCACTTTAGTGGGCTTATCCTCCTCCGGGGGCTCACCCATTCGTGCTAAAACCATATATAGCTGCAGCGTGGCTCTACCACGTAGAAACGTAAGCAATGAATTTTTATTTAGTTTAATGTATTTGTAACACATAATAGATAAATTTCAACCTTTTGCACTCATTTTCTATATAAACTATAACAATGTTAAATCTCATTTCCCTCCTTGCGTGATATATGCTTAAAAAGGGTACAAAGTTTTTCCTTGACGCATTAATATATATCAAAAGTTTAAATCGCCCTAATGACTGCCAACCTTCGCAAGGAGACGGCACCTTAGGGGTACACTAGTCGCTCATTCTTTAATACAAACGTAGTCTAGCGAATACTACACTGTTTGATGGTGTACGTTCAAAATAAAAAATGATTTCAATTTGTCTCATCATCATCTGTATGGAAACAAAAAAGTAAAAAAAAAGAATAAATTTAAAAGTACTAATTTTAACACACCTTTGGGCGGAAAAAAATACCATAAGAAGAACGAAAATTGCAAAACAGTTACCATACAGGGATAGATTAGGTGTTCAAAAGTGCAAATAATTTTATTTTAAACAGATACATTCAATAGATTTTTCATGATATCCAGATTCCCAAAGGTCTTTTTATAAAATTTCGCGCGCTCGTTTCGTTGTAAATCATCATGCCTTTCGCTTTCGCACGCGATGTCGGCTGAGATAGCATGCATTTTAACCCCGCCCACCACTTAGTTTGTGCCATCGACTAGGGCCACCTTAAGAAGAAGATCAATATATAGATGACAGTGTAATAAAGTGAAACTGACTGTGTTTCTTCTTGAGCGGCAGCGGCGGCGGGCGCGGCGGGTGGTGGTCGGCCAGCGTGTGCGGCCGCGCGTCGCCGTGCAGCGAGCACGCCGGGCTTTGTCTGCGCAAAGACCTCATTGCTTAAACATTTTTTTAACATTTAATAAAACCTTTACGCAGAATAAAACTCAAACAATTAGAGCCAATTTTTACTCTTATGACCCGTGAATATCATAAGAGGAAACAAATCGGATGGGCAGCAGTCTCCCTAATAAAGACTAAAAATTAAAAACCTGCTTGCTGGCAACTATGGCAAATATCTATGAGGCAATTTATAGGGTAGGCCTAGGTTCAGCAGTGAACTATAGTAGGCTGTTATGGTAATAGGCGATTTTCCAATCGTTAGATAACAGATATCCATCGAATAAAATTATAAATTGACTGTATATAAATGTGAAACATTTGAACTATTTTATTCTGAGAACCGTAATTTGCAATCGGTTTATGTTGTATTTTTTCCTATAAATAAAATAACCGAGGGATTCAAAAATCGGTCCTAAAAAGAATATAATGATTTTCACGTAAGACCTTCACAAATCAATGCTAAGAAAAATAAATAATCCGACTTGCAGGTTGTTATGTGGAAATTATTTTCTTCTTTTTAGTTTTTTGTAGTCAGCTGACTTTTACTTTTTAGTACAAGTTGAATGTTTTCACCATTTTCATTGGACTAAAGAATATAAGAAGCTCAAGTTAACAAATAAAATGTAATTTAAATATACTCTTTCGATTATAAATAAAAAATCATAAAATCATTTTACTAACCACAGAGATAACACATATTATTTATTGTGTTGCTTACATAAAATCAAACATAAAACCTCATTCTTAAATCAGTTCAAAAATAAATATAAAACTGCTTAAAAAATCAACTTCAGTGTATAATGGCAGTGTACGAATATCTACTACCCCGTACATTTGCGTGAATGTCGTAAGAAACAACAGGAAGAAAAAAAAGTGCAGCAGAGTCTTCCTGATAACAACCAGAAAATATGTATGACTGGCTAAGCGTTTAAGGTTCGAATCCTGCGCAAAACAAGTGTTAGTTACATACAAATAATTGTTACGGGTCTGGATGTGTGTCATTGTGCAATTTATGTATGCCTGCCAACCCGCCTGCCTTAGGCTGTAATAAATAAATAATCTTAAAGTTCGATGCAATATATAGCATAGGTTAAACACAAATCTCATATATTAGTTCATATTATATAATATAATTATTTGATAATTATATTAAATAAGAAGGCTATATATAATTTTATTAAATATGAATGACATCATTGGCGCCCAATTTCTATGGTTGTTTTCTAAATTTGTAATCGGCTACATCACAATCTGGTTTGATTTTGTCTTTGACATTTCAGAATTTGGAAGCTATTGTTGTCTGAACCTTTTTGTTATGGACCCCACGCACGGTCAGTTCAACTGATCAGTTGAAACTAAAACTGTTGACATTTTTTAAAATAGTGGATTTTCGATATATCGATCATTATAAATATATTAATATCGTAGTTTTACATATAAATTTATTTATGGATATATCGAAAATCCGATATTTTAAAAAATATCAACAGTTTTAATTTGAACTGATCAGTTGAACAGACCGTGTGTGGCCACCATTAGTTATGTCCTACTCATAAGGTACGCGAAACGCAAGTACTGCACTTACAATGGAAAAAAAGAAGGCTTTTCAAAAGCACGTCAAGCTGCAGCGTCGCTCTAGGACGTAATAAGTTGTAATTGCCTTCTAAATTAACACTGTACAAACACCTCACGGAAACCCACCGGATCTCGACTGTTGGGAAGTGTTGCTGTACATCAGCGCGTATATTGCGCCGAGTCTTCACTGGCAGCTCGGGCGGAGTCTCACTCTCGTCCGATGTGATACTAGCCAATCTGAAATAAATCAATACTGTAGCATTGAGTCTCAAACTTTCCATCCATTATGGTAAACGTACGTAAATTTCTATTGAATCTTACATAATTAATAATAATTATCATTTTTAATATATCACAGCTAGATATAATATTTATTTTAGTTAGAGGTTCTACAGTCCTTGAAATATCATAGTACCAAAGATTCATCATGCATTCTTGTCTAATTAAATTGGATAGACTAATGTAACGTGGACCCGTGGCACTTTTTGCCAAATCATTAAATATGGCGCCTTTGAATAAGATTGTTCATATATTTTACAGTAAAAATCCTACAAAGAAGCTTGTTTATGTTTTATGGTATAGGGGCTATTCTACACATTTAAACAATTGATAATAAATATGTAAAATATCACTCAATAAGGTATTAATTATTAAATTTATTATTTAGGTCCGCTTTTGTTTTAAATTAAAGTAATGATTAGTCAATCTGATGGCGAGCAGCTACTGCAGTCCATGGACAACTGTGAAAACAACTTTAAACAAAGGACGCATGCATTGTCACCTCTGAAAACTAAAATGGAATATCGGCCTAAAATGGAATTTGCCTACCTTACAGGCCTCACAGCTGGCAAAATCCCTCCTGATGAGGCAATCTAAGCGGGACACATAAATTTTACTATTTAAAAATATTTGACTATAAAAAACTATATAGCCATTTATTGATATTTCCAAACCATTCTTAAAGTTTCGACAAGCGTTACGAAAGTTTGACGGCTCATGAAGTTTTTCAATTTGCTGCACTGGCAGTTACATATTATAAGCTATGCATACACTAGCCGTCTGTCGAAGATCACAAGACCTCAATTTTTTTATGTGGATTCATGGAATATCCGCAACGCGAAAGGCTTTTTTTTTTTCAATTACATCACCATCATACTGCAACACTGTACACTAAAATATTATAATAGGTAAAAAGAAACATATTAATGTTATTCTAATTTGTGCGTAACAGCTTAATACACAAAACATAAAATTGAACCCTATGCAACCACAACCAAACACATTCGATTATGATGATCAAAATAAAAATGTGAATAGTGGTAAAACAAAAACACTCACTTTGATGAATGGTGCGAGGTTACACTGTTCATATTGATAACATTCATGCGGCTCTCAAAGCTTTGCAGTGTGCACTTCACTTCGCTCACATAGTCTGTACTTTCAAAAGTACTGCAAAAACAATAACGGGGATGTGTAAGGGACATGGTGAATGAAAAACAAAACAAACATTCATGATTGTGATTTAATATATGGTCTATGATGTATGGAATTGGTGTGAATGCTACGCAAACAGTTAAAACACTGAACACAAAGGGTACGTTTGCCAGAAAAAAGCGCTAGCAAACGCTTATAAGCAAAATGGCGATCGTAAGCGGCAAGCGCTGTCAAATCGTAAATAGCTATTTTCCTCTAGGGCACGAAGTTAGTTTTAACCGGGGAACCTAACCTAATTTAAATATATGTTTGTAAAGTATTCATATTAAAAACTTACCAATCATGAATTTTTAAAAACATGTATATGTTTATTCATGTCATTATATTACTTAAAACTAATATTGCACAAAACAACTTATAAACTCTACTTCAAAACAAACAAATTAAATAAGCAAAATGGAGGATTGTGTCAGCGCTACTGAAGTTAGCAAACGTGTCCTGGCCGAAAACTGTTTAGTTTCGCCATTTTGCTTACAAGCGATTGCTAGCGCTTTTTTCTGCTAAACGCACCCAAAATGGTTGGTACGAAATCGTTTACCTGTCCGTGTGGCTAGAGTAGTGCTGAGCCGAGAATGTTGAGGTGAAGCTGTGTTCTGTGGATATTTCAGAGTGGCCCACCGACACGAAGCCAGATTCGTTGGAAAAGCTAAAAAAGCAATTTTTTTTATTTCAACCTAAATAAACTAAGACTGCACAGATTAGTATGAGGATTCCCATAGAGAAATTATGTGATTTTGATTATACATGTAGACAATAAAAATAGCTTTCACTCAGCTTGTCAAAACGTACAACAAAACACTAAAACAAATCGGACTGTTTGAAACTTTCGCCAGATGCACCACACCAATAAAAATGAAAAAATACTTGGACGAGTGGTGTCTTATATTGTATTACATACTTATTTTGCTAACTATTAGGATAATGTAGCGGCACTCTCCATGCCGACGACATTTTGAAATAAAATGTAATTACGAATCTTAGTCTTATCCTTGTAAAAATTGGGGTCAAAAACTTGACAAGCCCAATTTACGACTACTGTTGAAAATTATTACCTATGCAGGACATACATATATTATGTAAGATGTACTCTAGCACACACAATTTTAAATCCATGTTCAATGTGATCCAAAAATGTTAAGCGATAATACAGAAGGTAGGTATGATGCAGTATCTAAGTCTATAGACGTGCATTATGATAAAAACTTTTAAGAATGCAAATTACTTTGAATAAGTATAGAAATATGAGAAGCATACCGATTGTGGTTTGAGTGTGCATGCACATTGTTAATGTGCATCTCTTGCGACTCCATTGAAGCTCGTATTTCATTAGCACTGTTACAACTGCACATACCTGTAATGTTAAACAAATATACATTAATATACTTTTGAGGTAATTATGATTTAGTAGCGTTCATACATCTTACGCTATCTTATTATTTTGTTGAAATATTTATTAATTGCTGATGTTTAATAATTATTACTATTATATTATGAGCTTATTCTTAATCTCTAAAATCAAAATTAACCTTTAAAATATACCAATGATTATATATTTCCCGAGATATGAATTTATGAAAATTTATAATGAAACAAGTTAGAAAAATTATCAGAAAACATCCATGTTTTGATATGTTTTTTTAATTTAAAATTTTTACTCTTTTTTGTTTTAGCAACCCAATTTATGTTAATAAGAGATTCGTGATGTAATTTTATTGATGAGTTAGCAAAAATTTTAATTATATCTCTATTTTAAATAAGGCCGTATGTTCTATATATTTGTAGTTTGTGTGTGTATTTTAACTTATATATCATAGTCAGTGCAGCAACAGTATACTATCCATCCACTGCATTAAAGTCCACTATTGTACATAGAGCCGTGGTAGCTCAGATGGTTAATGCTCGCTGTAAATATAACAGAACGCGAGTGACCCGGGTTCGATCCCCACCGGCACCAATGAAATTGTTAATTACAATTTTAAGTGCTGATTTACCACGTGCTCGGCGGTGAAGGAAAACATCGTGAGGAAACCTGCATGTCTGAGAAATAAGAAAAAAAAATATTTCGAAGATATGTGAAGTTCGCCAACACGCAGCGCGGCGGACACTTCCTTGCTCTAAAACCCTCTCAGAAATGAGGGGAGGCCTGTGCCCAGCAGTAGGACGTATATAGGCTGTAACTTTACTTTTTACTTTACTGTAAATAGAAATTCCCCAACAAATTGCTTCATAGGATGGATGTTTGCCACAGTAGCCACACTTGGCAGGCGTTTTATCAGCTGCACTTCCTTAGTATTATTCAGTGGTTATTAGGAAGATGCTACTGCCTATCTCCTGTTCCAGTTTACCTCTGCGCCGGATATGGGGCAGTAAATTGTATTAATTTACTACGAAAACAACTGATCTGAATTGCACCCCGTAAACAACTGAATGACAAACAGATGACGCATGCATGGTGAATTGTTGAAATGATTATGAACTGTAACTAGTACCTTGGTGAAATAATTATCATCATTTTTATCACCTTACATCTACTCACAAGTCCACTGATAAACGTAGATTAAGTCACCTGCATCCTGACATGTCGTCAATTCAATGAGAGAAAAGGGAATCTTTCTTCTCCAGTAATCAAATACAACATGAAAAAAAAATGGAGTCAGGGGGAGAGAAGTATATGGCATTTTGCACGTACCAACTAAATCTGAATTAGGGGGTGTGGCGAAAACTTGATCATGGTTGATCGAATCATGTGCATTTCTGTCTTCATCGTTGGATACATTCAGCATGGAGTCTAGTGAACCGCTGCTGTGAGATTGTAGTGACAATCTAGAAAGCAAAAAATAAGATATAAAGACTATGCAACATAAAAAATGAACAGTAAAATAGAATGGAATCATTTTTATTCAATATTGATTACAAGTAATTCTTATTGAGTCTTTTTTTATTTTACCACTGGTACGGAAAAAAACCTCTGCCTTGGGAAGAACCAGCAAGAAACCCAGCGGGACTTTTTTTTAAAGCGTAACTTACAATATAATATTTATACAATTGTTATTTAGAAACAGCATGGTAACATCTCATTCACAGGGGTTATTGTCAACCATGTACTCCTTAGTAGCTTAATAACCCATACTAAACAATTTTTGCTTAATAAATATTTTAAACTTTTTGATAGATAAGGTCTGGATATTTTCTAGGACTTTGTTGTATAAGCGTGTACATTGCCCCTGAAGAAACGACAGTCGAGTAACTGGTATAACTGACTTGTGCTAGTTTCTAGTTCATATTTAATGAATATGCATCGCTATTTTTAACAAAACTTTCAACTATGTGAAAAGTGGTATGTATTATCTTAATTTATTTAAAAATGCAGTAACTCTATAACTTTTTCGTATTATAGATACATGTTTAATTAGGCAGTGCCATTTCTTTACGAAAATTGGATTGCTAGGATATCTTTAAATATTTTTTGTTTTATTTAGGTGGTTATTTATTCTTGACATACACTTTACCATCAAATAATCTCGGCACATTTCTTAACGGGAACATGTTGTGCGAAACGAGTGTAACAATTCGTTACAGTCTATCAAAAGTACCACGTTAGAACATACATTCCATATGATTGCCTTACGGGTTTACAGGATATAAGCAAATATTTATTTTTCACCTTTAAATAATACTAACCGTTTTAAACTTCGCTACATAGATACCACAAATAAAAAAAAATTAATATTTACCAACAGTTTTAGTAACTACACGAAATCCTTAACAATTTATGGCATAGATTTTAGTACAGATAAAAAAATGACAAATCTTTCGCATACATTCACTAATAATAAATAAAATCGAAATCATCGTGCAACATTCAAAACAACAAATCCACTTTTTACTTTGCATAAATGAATGCATTTGAATAACAAATTCGAGTCATTTTACAATGACAGACGTGTTTCGAAATCGCAATCTAAAAACGCAAAGCAACGATAATTTACATGCAATTTGTAAGTAGAAAATATCATTAAACCTAATATTATGAACCTATTTTACTGATTCACTGTCTAGTGGTCGTAAACACAGTTGTTGATCATGAGGTCCGGGGTTCTAATTCTGGGTCGGGCCAAAATCAGCCTTTAGTTTTTTTATCAAGAAATTCTCAATAGCAGCCCCAAGTCAGGCAGTTGGCGGTGTTTTCACCCCCTGTGCCTCGGAAAGACTATGAGAGAGTAAGAAAATAAAGAATGCAGATGTGCTTGGGCATAACACAAACACACTTGAGCACTATAATCGTGTCCTGTGCAGATGGCTAGTCTACATTGAGACAAGCCGCCGTGACCGAAATTCTGGAGGGCATTATTATTATAACTGTTTAGAATTAATTGCAATTTATGAAATAATAGAAAAAACTATTGAACAAAGAATTAGTGTTTAGGGCTAATGAAGTTTAAGTTATAAATTGCTTATTTTATTATATAAGTACTGCAATATTACACAATGTTATTATAAAGAACTGTAAAATTTCAATTTAAATCGATTATTAGGAGGCGCATATACTCGACTACACAATCGATCCGCGACCATTAGTTGTACACCAGTGCCATTGAAATGACTATTTTTGTAGTTATTATCTATTTTGTTTCTGATATGTTGTATAAAATAAAGTGGGAGCCAGTTCTTTCTTATTTACAATGTTTGATGATGTTGATAAGCTGTTGAAGTATAATTGATTGCTGTAAAACGACCGCCCGATAGAAAAAACTATAACGAATGGATTGTCTGTATGCGCATTACCATCGACAAAACAGTTTAATCGTCATGAAATCATCAGAAATTATTTAACAACTTAAGCAACAAAAATTTAACAACTCAAAAGTCTAAGTCGGTTACAATAACTACTTTGCACATATACCTATGTAGTCATAGCTCGCAACGGACTATTTTTCGCAATTGTATTTTGCATAAAGCTGTTGTGTTCTATATACGTATTTTACGTATAAGAATATTTACGGAACATTCTACAACATAAAAAATAATATTACACTTATGTAACGTTTCAACACATCAAGCAATTAATTATTCGAATATTATTCATTATAATTGTATATAATTAAATATTTATTTCTAAAAGTAAACTAAAGGCGTTTTTAACATATCCCCTTCGAAAAATTGTAATTACTTTCGAACAGAACGTCCTTGGACCGTTTTATCTAATTAGAAAATGAGATTTGCAAAATAAAAATGAAACAAATTCATGTTTCGAAATGTATAAGAATATAAATCTGCGTTATGTGATGATATTTAATTTGATATTTCCGACTCGTTTGAGAAATGAATTAAATTGTTGCAGTTGTATGTAGCAGTAAATCTTGGAATAATATAGTCATAAATTAACACAAGAAGTGCCTGTTTTTACCATATGTGAATGCGATGATGTCGATGCATAAAAAGAAATAAGAATCGCTTTATATCATTTAATATTTGCGGCATGGGCGCATAATTTGTTGCACACGCAGTTATGAAAAGTCGCGATTGTTTTAACACGATGTCTAAAAATGTAAAAACAATCGGTTTTTGAACTCATAATGATTTATATTAAAAGAGTCGTATATGTGAAACAAAAAACATTAGTTTTTAAAAGTCAAAAACGTGCAAAGAAGAAAGAGATAGAAAAAATATTCCCACATCAAGCAAAATAGTTAGAACGTACAAGAAAAATAAGGTTAACGACTCACCTGTCAATGGACAGGGCTAACAAGGAGTTATCGTTCGCAGACTTGCGCTTTGGCGGCAGAGGTGGAGCCAACTCGATTTTCCTGTAACACACACCATGCTTTCACTTTTACTGTCCGAAGAAGACGTTAGAACTGATTTCACTAAAAGTGAAAACTAATAAAACCGCTGTCGTAGTGTCAAGGTCACATAAATATATTGCCGGCGAGGTGGAACCGGTAGTTGTTTATTAAATATACGAAAGAGCACCGATCAACTTTAAAAGAGGAACTAAATATTTCTTTATAATCATTCTTTTGAGCGGCCACGCTAACACAAAATCATGTAGAAATAACCAAAATTACAAATTTGTACGAGATTGGCAGCAAGCTTGGGAGTTCATATATAGCTGGCTGTAGCTGTAGGTAGGAACAAAGTTGAAGAAGCACAGGAAAAATTACAACACAATCCCGAAAACCAACAATTTATGTTTGAACCCCTAGAATACTATAATACACAATAGAATGGCTGTCAACCTTATTTTGTACGAGGATTGGCGTCGCCGGAAACAAGCAATTACGTCGTATTATCACTACTACAAACCCGATTCGCTGTGTTGACAGACTGAGCGAATTTACACATTTTAACCTTTTGATTAATGTTCAAGATCATCATTAAAAAATAAATCGTTTAAATTTTAATACATATCTATTTGAAAATAGTGTGCAAACTAATCGAATATTAGAAGCGATTGTAACGTTAAAAGAGATGTGTTGACATTTATAGGTGTGAATTGACATCTTAGTGACATGTTAGTGGCTACACGGGCTCCGACGTTCTAATATGTACGTATTATAATATTCTATGTTTGAACCCAAAAATACCGGTCTTGTGGGATCTGGGATTCGAAACTAAGGATTGCGGTGTGGCTGTCGCAAGCTGCAAGTATTCTGACTGTTAGGCGACATGGTATCGTTAAGGTGGGTCTACACTAGAGGAGTCGAGCAAGAGCTGAGCACAAACTGAGCCGCTCTACTCGCGGTGTCAAGTGTGGACGTACAACGAGCCTATAACATACAAATCGATTCATGCGATGCAAATTCCTTTATGTTCGTCAAAAAACCGACAATAGGCGGAGCACAGTCGATCAAGAACCAAATGCTAGAGGTGCGCTCGTTCGTGGCTTGTAAGTCGGTCCACACTACACGAATTTGTGCTCAGCTCATGCTCCCCTCGTGCTCGGCTCCTCTAGCGTAGACCCACCTCTAAAAATAACAAAATAGCCATACAATAGTTATTGTAGTAAAATATATTTACGTCTACTTACTTAAAATAATTATAAGCATACCCTCTAACTAATTAAACAAAACAAGACATTAGTACCTAAGTATATTACATTATGTATTTATTAATTACATACATGTATTTAATACATCATGTATTTACCTAATAGGCCTGGCTGGTTTAGGAGGCGGTGAGTCGGGAGCATCCAAAACTGACTCTGACGAATGCGAGGCTCGAACTCCACTCGGTTCATTGCCCGTTTCGCCGGTTAAAAGCGAACGTTCTTTTGGCGTTAGAGGGATATCTGAAAAAAGTTTAATAAAATACTATATAGTAACATAAATATTGAGAATATTTATTCAAATCTTATTAGAATATTCAATGTCTCCAAGTGTCAAACTTAAAGTGTAGAGTGAAAAGCGAGTTTATAGATCATCATAATCAGCATAAGCAGCAAGTGGATTATGGAGACCTGTATACTCCAAGGAAGTCTAACGATGTTTAAAATAATATCATGTTAAAATTTGTCCCAAAAAAAAAGAATTTAAAAAAAAAGATACGTTAAATGTAATAGCTAGAGCGATGAATTTTTTTATGGGTGCCACAAACATTAGGAGTGAGTTTGTTAGCTGACAACGCGGTATATCATTTCTATTTAAAAATAGCCACGCTAAAATCATCCAGAATGGTGACGGAGAACAGCAACAATGATGTGAAACAGCCAAAAAAAAAAACAGGCCATTTCGCCAGCCCAAGGTGGCGAATATTCTAAATTGTTACAATTTAGGAGCTGCGATACTGAAAGGGAAAAAGGAAAATAACATAATAAAGCAAATCCATATTGCTTGCTTTCGTGTGGAAAACATAAAGTAATACTTATGTATTTGAAAAAAAAAACAACCTACTGCATGATTTTTTTAAAAAACCAAACGAAAAAATTATCTAAATTGAACGTACCAGGCAAGGAATTCCGTTGCGTCGAAGACCTCGGAGACACGAGAGGCGGCCTAGGCGACAGAGCTGGTCGCGTCATGTGTTGTTGCGCAAGGGCTGCCACCTCCTCGACGGCAGCAGTAACTCCTTTTACTACTGAGCTCACGTGCTCCGGCGACAGTGCTGCCGCCGAAGTATCCAACTCTTCGTTAGTAGCGTCCGCACGTAAACTAACTGCTGTGACTTCATCACATAGGCGGATCAGCATAGCCAACGCCGTGCAGAGCCTCTTCACTGCACTAGTTAGCTGTGGTGATCGGCTGCAGTACGGCTTTATTGCTGCGAACAAACTCTCCTTACAATACACAATCAACTAGAGTGTTTTCAATAATTGAATTGTCAATTACCTTTGTGTATGTTTGCGATTGATTCGAACACAATCGTACCGTTGTCTGGCAACATTTCCAGTTTCCGCTTTGTAATTACATCGGAGAAATGCTTTAGGCCAAATGTAACCTGGAACAATTATATTGCTGTGCGAATTTGAGAAAATAAAGCATTATTTACACACAAGGGCATAAAAACCATGTTGGAAGTTAAGAAACGCTAAAAATATTAGGTATAATAAAACCAAATACTAAATAGTTATTCACAGAAACCGTATCATATCTGAAGAAATATATTAACATATTTTCTATTAAACCAACTAGGTAAGGAAAGTAATTAAATAAGCTTCTTAACGAACCTCTTTGACTAGTCGTTCCAATTCTTTGGCGGGCGTAACTTCACCCTCCTCGACGGTAACAGATTTAGGCCCCATGTTCCGAAGTTTCGGACTAAGTGGGGAGTGGGATCTGAAACAAAATTTTAATATGCCTATAGGAGTCCGTCCATAAACAATTCTTGATTTTATTTAATATAAAATTAATTTTATTACAGTTTGATCATGGTACCAACCGCAAAAAAAGACCAGTATAAATTCCAAATGTTATTGTTAGTACCAACAGTTGGTGTATTATTAAATATTTTAAGTAATAACAAGCCACCCATTGGAAAGCTATTTGTTGCGAAATAGACTGCTTGCATGTATGCAGGCATATATCGACAACTTAAAACAAAGCTAAGCAATATTTGATATTCTGCGAGGTATCGTATCACCACTTGAACAAAAATGCAGTAATGATGTATTCTGTCTATCCTAGTGGAACTATAAAACTAGAATTGTTTCAAAATTTGGCATATTTTTAAATACACGTAAAACACATTGTTTGTACCAGAATAATAGTTTGTACAACAAGAGGCCGTACCGTTTTCCATTGTTAGCGAATCGCCGGTGTAGTCGGTTCGTGCGTTTGTTGAACCAACCACCCACTGGCAAGCGCGGAGCATTTGACATTTGGAAATACTTGAACGCCTGCGACTGAACCGTGAAGAATAAATATGGCGCCAATCACTCAGGCAGGCCACTTTCGAACAGCCTCAGAAATAAGAAAACCGATTGACACTGGCCGCTCGATAAATAAAAAAAGGCAATTCGGCCGCGCTGACAAGTCTGGCGCGGATATTAAAATGTAATCACTTAACATTGCACGCACTAAAGTAATGAGATTTCAGCGGACAATGTCATTAATGAGCGCGATACGCAGGTCGCGGCTGTGACTCATAACGACACGACATATTTAGTGCACTACATTATAATAATAACTGCACAACTAGCACTAATCGTTACACCATTCGTAATTATATACTGGGACATATACAACTCAATTCATTTCGAACTATTTTATATTAAAAACTTAATGAATAAGTGATATTTTCCTGTCGCTGACAATGAAGATACTGACATATTATGTATGAGCATTATATTTATCAATTTAGATAACAAAAGAACCAATATAGTCAGCTCGTAGATTTCGTCACAATGTACATAACTTGGTAAGATAAGGTTCTATTGCGAAAAATGTTACCTAACTTAAACAGCTAAGCAGTCTAAATAAAACTTTTCAGAATCTCAAGCGTCTGTCTAAATTTTACTCATATACATATAGAACATACCTAGATAATGTCTTTGATTGTGAATTTTGTTTTTGTCTCTACGTGTATGTCATTATCCCATACAGCTAAATATATGTGCGTTATTTTCCTGCAAAGTAATATAAACTACCTGCAGTGTTTTCCCGCAATAAAATTAAAAATACCTAGTGATATAATGATTTCTTATATTTACGCGAACATTGCACATGATTAAAACTACTTTTACGGATTTTCTTGTTTTATCTTGCTGTAATTGAAAGTTGATCTTTTATTGCGCTTAGTTAGTGCTTGCACAGATGATGCTTCCATGTCAATACTGGCGTTATCTCCTCTATTGTTGGTCTATGTATGTCTGCATTAGTTAGCTATCTACCGTAATAAACTATCACTAGGTATGATTAAAACTACTTTTACGGATTTTATCGCGTTTATTTTTATTTTTTATTTTTAATTCCCGTGACCGTGACCATGGGTGCTGGAAAGCGCCCGAAACGTCGGGAATTAAAAATAAAAATTAAAAATAAACGCGATAAAATCCGTAAAAGTAGTTTTAATCATACCTAGTGATAGTTTATTACGGTAGATAGCTAACTAATGCAGACATACATAGACCAACAATAGAGGAGATAACGCCAGTATTGACATGGAAGCATCATCTGTGCAAGCACTAACTAAGCGCAATAAAAGATCAACTTTCAATTACAGCAAGATAAAACAAGAAATTCATCATCACAAGAACAGAAGATTTATCAAAAAATGTAACGCCAGATATTGCACGTGAGTTCGCTAAGTATGTTGTATTATCGATTTCGGTAACGCATTTACCTGCATTACTACAAATACTAGTGTTAATTTCTGACCGAAGCCGAGGCTGAATATAAATGGTTTTAATACTTCTAAATTAAAGCTTTATATTGACTGTATAATGTAAAAAGGTAATTTTAATCATATCAAGATCAATTTTTAAAAATTGCGTCGCCAAAATCCACCGAGCTCTCACTCGTTCGTAAGTTTGTTCAATTTCAGCACTTGCTAGAAACCTTCGGCTTCGACCAAAACTTCGGCCCATTTTGGCCGAAATCGAAGGTTTCGCCACAGGTGACTTTTTGTCGAAAGTGGCTGAAGCCGAAGCTTCGGTCGGTCACGACTAAATACCAATGTTAGAAACATATAATTATTTTATTTATGAAATAATGTGATAAATGATAAATCATAATAATATATAATTACACAAATATGTAATATAAAATGATATAGTAATAAGTAGGTGGCTCAGGGCCGCTTTTTGTTGCATTGCTTGAAGGAGGCCTATGTTTAGTAGTAGACTTTTGGCTGTAATGATAATTATGATCATGAAATTTGACATCAGTTATGAGCATTCTCACGCGGTTTTATACGGAAACCGTAAGTCCAAAGCTTTTGACAAAAAAAAACTGGGTAAAGTTTACCTCATTGCGGACGAGAGATGAGGAGGATGGTGAGCCTGGGCCGGTGATCGCATGTTAGAGATGCGCTCGAGTAGGTCGTCTTTGAAGGAGCGCGCGCGGCGAGCTAGCTTATTTGCGCCGCGCAACGACCCGCGATGCCCGGAACCAGCTTCTCCACAAACTTCGTTCTCTGTAAAAATTAACTAAGTTAGGGGAAAAATATTCAATGAAACGTGTCAAACAAAAGTCATATTTAAAAGAAACAGGTTCCTTTTTTAAATGGTTTTTTATGCGTTTTCGGCGTCGTAGAGCAATTCAAAAGATATAACATAATGTTTTTTCAAATAGGAGAAACCAGGTTTTGGCTGACTTCACGCGTCCTTAAAATATTTGTCTATTTCTAAAACATGCAGGTGTCTTCAAAATATTTTGTTTTGCCGCCAAGCACAAAACTTATCACTCTGAAAATTGACTATCAGTTGTGCGGCAGGATCAAAACAGTGGGCATAATAATGTTGTCCGTCCTTAAGGCAAGTCGCACTGACACTGATGTTACTACGGCTTATTTAATTATATGATAAACCTACATACATGGTGACAAATAATAATTACACAGTTTCATTCGGTCTACCGTTAGGTCTTGGTAACAGATTTACAAAGCTCAAAACCCCTGTTAAACATTTTACTGTGCATGACTATACAAAACACCAACTTGGGGTACAAAAATTATTATAATCATACCAACAAGCAAAAAATATATTATCTGCGACAATGAGTCTGCGTAAAAAAAAACATTAAACACTCTTTAAAAAATAATGATTTCATACATTTATGTGATAGCTATACCGACATGGAATTAAAAAAAAACTTTATTTTTACAGTTTTTGTCGCGTTTATTTTAACTTATTTTAAATTTCCGACATTTAAACTGGTACTGTAGAGCACTGGTGTCACCAGCATGGCTTTCATTTATAAGAATATTTCTATTTGTTATATTCAAACGACACGGCCTGGCTTAGCTTGGGTGGGATCCATTAATGTCGTGTTATATAGATTTTAAGATAATAATCAAAGACCATTTATTTTATCGCTTTATTTATATCTCATAAAGAACCTTCTCTACCTAAAGATAAAGTACAGCCTAGAATACTGACACTGCTCTCTATCAGTACGGTAAGTTTCATTACAATCAGTTCAGTCATTTCAAAGATAAGCCCGGTCACATAAGACAGACAGACAAAAAAAAATTAAAATAGTTCCTCATGCCCTTATGGCATGAAAATATATAACGCAGGAGGATAAATTTTCGTGGTCGTTTACTTTTCAACCATCTTTATCATCATCAACTGGTATCAATGTAAACACCAAAGAACTCTTTTCTTAAGAGAGGGTGCTATAATCGCCACCCTTACCAGAATATATAGGTAAGATATGATGACAGCGCCAGACGCCTCGCACCTTTCTATTTCTATTCCTTCAGTCACCGGACTCCAAGTTTACATGAACTATAAGAAGACAATTATTATTCGAAAGCCAAAGATTTCTCCGGCATTTCATATACTAGTAACTCATGCGACCCACAGGATCGAATCGGGCGATGAATTTTCTAAGTTGAATTATTTCATACTTAATAAAAATGCTTTTATATTTCCACCAATACTTTTTAAAACATATATTTTATACATATATTAACAAAATGTTAAATTATATCTGAAATTGCAAATTCGGATTCGAAATGCAATCATTCCTACATTTTAAGCATAATTTCAATAATAATCGTAATTAAAATAAATAGAAATGTATTATAATAATTGGCACTATTGGCAATAGCATTATATCAGACAAAATACAAGTTCCATGCGAAAACCGCATAATCGATTCATCATTCTCATATTGTATACAATTATATAGGGTTAGGCAATAAAAGACATCTTTTTCATTTCATAGCATTTTTAAATGAGGTTAATCTACCTTATCGGCTATATAGTTATATTAGGTTAATTTAAGAAAATGCTGCCATACTTTGATCGGGCAGCATAAATGGTTTAGTGACACATTTTCTTTGTGTGGTCAACTTTGAAAAAACTACTTTATGAAATACCGTTTAAACGTTTACCGCTCGACTAGATATAGAATTACATATTCGATATCTCTAGTCGAACGCTACAAATGATCATTAGAGTTGATAAATGTTATGTACTATATATTCTGAGGTTACCTCGACAGATGTTGATGGCAACGTTTATAGTACTAACAATCTGATTCCGTGACTATTTCCTGCACATTTCCTTTCAGAAGGATTTCATAAATCAAAGAATCACTTACGATATGCGAACACTTACGATTAAACAACTTTTATTTGGTTCTAGGATAACTAACCATAATAGTTTCTAATTAATAATTTTAAAATTTTATTAAATTCACATTTTTAATTTTCCCTCTTTAAACTTGAAATAATTTTTGGAAAGATAAGATAATTTAATAAGATATTTTCTTAAAGAATATTTCCGCTAGTTTGTTTATTTTACTGAGTAACATATTTCTGGAAACAATGGAGCCTACTAATCTAATGAATTAAACGTAACTATGGCTATCTTGATTCTTTATCGAATACGGGCCTTTAGTATCAATTCCGCTCTAGCGTAACTACAACATACAATCGGAAGAGTTGGCTCTACTCAAATCATCAAGCCGACTTAAAATACGGGGGAAAAACGTAAAAAATGGCTGTGAATATCGCCTGTGCTTTGGCACGTAGTGCTTTGATCTCGACTTTCGTTAACAATCTGGCTGATACTTGTTAAAGACTACTTATAAACTCTAACGGTCAGCTAATGGTCCACTAACCCGATAGAATGAATGAAAAAAATGCTGGTTCATTCTAGAGACTAGAGACCGTTAAGGTTGGTCGAATAGCAATTGCAGTTAGAAGATAGTTTGGTTTGTAAAAGAATAAGCTTACCTGAGGAATAGGACACTTATTCAATCAGCCGTAACTTAGGAGTAGCGTTACACAGTAAAGAATTTGGAGACCCATTTTAGGAAAATCGGTAAAGTCCTAACTCCATAATATACAAATAGTACACTTTGTTAGAGCGAGTTTACCCTACTAGAGTTAATGTAAACGCAGTATAAACGTTGACAACGAGCAGCGTCGAAGGTATTGTAATGATGGCGGTGTAAATGAATCCCCTACCCCGTATAATTCCAGGAATGTTATAGGAGACCAGAGAGTAGTGTTTTCCTGGTAACAGCTCAAAATTATAAAAAAATGCTCTTGCCAACCTGGCCAAAGAAGCACTCTATGTCACAGCAATTACTTTTCATAGGCTGAAGGAGAGCCTGAAATCGAGCGCTTCATAGGATCGCAGTTCCGTGTAAAAGCTGATTTTTTTAATAAGATAGGTGAAAAACCAGCACACAGTCCACCTGATGGTAAGTGGTTGCTGCGGCCCATAGACATCTACATCTATCCTCGATTACAAATCAAAATGCAGATGCGTTGTCACCCGTGAGCACTAAGATGGAATGCCTCGTTTCCAGTAAAAAGGGTCTCCGGTTCTCTACACTCACCATACGAAACACAGCAGCATTAAGCTAGGTACTATTTTACGCTGGTATTCTGTGAGAGCGTGGTCATTCCCCGGTCGAGCCGACCCATTCGTGCTATACTACTATACTACATACTATACTACTAATATAACTGCAGCATGGCTCTACCATCTATAAAACGTTCGTTTATCTAAATTTAATTAAGATTCAGTCTTTAGTCAATATGAGATATAGATAGAGAGATATATTATTATTTACTTATTCGTTTAATTAACAAAAAAATTGCTACCTAGATGTTTTAAAAAAAATATCGTTTAACTAGCTTTTCCTATAGCTACACTTCACTTGTGTAAACCTAGGTTTAGCAACATTATTTGATGCTCTTCGGTGGAAAACCGAAACGAAGCCATAACACGGTAGTGGACTTAAGGCTTACTAGAAAAAAATATTCTAAGAGATGTTATCACCTAAAAACTTATTAACTGACTTCTAAAAAGAGGAGGTATTCAATTCGACTGTATGTTTTTTTTATAAGTGTTACCTCATAAATTTTCTCAGGGTGAATTGGTTTTGATAATTCTTCTTGTATTTGAAAGCTGGTACTCCTTGTGTGGTCTAATATAAATTTGATCAAGATCTGACCAGTAGTTTTTGAGTTATCCTTAATAATGCGTATTTAATTGACTTGGAATACATTGATGATGTTATCATGTTATTTATATTGAAGTCGGTTGTACAGATTTTTTAATTTTACCACTTCTTTTGATTATGTAGCTAAGCCCATTAGGAAAGAATACCTCGGAAAAGTAGACATTCAGTAGATTCTAAAAAAAGTAAGAAAGTATTAATAGAATTCTATTAATATTTTCTATTGTTTCTTCTATATTTTCTTGGAATTTGGGCAAAATAATGAGCAAAGCAAAGAAGCAAAAATTATGATGTACAGTGTTTCGGCTATTCCAAGAAACGTTAAATAAAAACATCGCCGAATTGGCGTCCCGTGCTAGAGCCCGTAGCCTAAGGGTGATCCAAAAGTAATGATAATCTGTTATTTAAAGTGCGCATAAAAAAAAAACAAAAAAAGTTAGCTACTAGAATAGATCAGCATAAAAAATCATATAAATAGGCTACGATTCCCGAAAGGTACATTCATTTGAATACGAATCATCGAAGAGGTAACATCAAAATGGAGAAAACCGAAATTAGAGCAGTCAAGGAGTATCTCTGTTTAAAAAAATTGTCTACCAGACATACACAGCGACTTGATGGAAACATGGGGGTCACTGCTCCTCCTTCTTAATTTAAGCTGGGCAGAATATCTACGGAAGATGAACATCGCGAAGGACGCGTCCCTCACTGAAAATTACGTGAAAAAATTCGAAGATGTCCCATTGGCAGGTCAAATTGACCAAAAATTACGTGAAAAAAGTCGAAGATGTCCCATTGGGAGGTCAAATTGACCATCAGGCATATAGCTGATGTCACAAGGATTTCATTAGGCAGTGTTCAAAAAATCCTTGCGAACGAATTACATATGAAAAAGGTTTCTGCGTATCATGAATTTTTTGTCACGTTTCGTGACCAAGGACGAGACTTGGATCCACTATTTTGATCCTGAAACCAAACAACGATCTACAATGGTTTGACAACGAGCATCTGCCTTTTGGTAACCGACGCGATAGATCAAGTGTCGGCGGGAAAGATTATGGCATCAGGTGGACTTTGGTTTGACCTAATAATTATGTTGAAATATTTGGAAAAGGGCGCCACTACTTCGGGCTCTTACTACGCAGGCCAACTAAGAAGATTGCGAGAGGCTATTAAGAAAAAAGACGCGACAAACTGCGAGCTGGAGTGCTGTTTCACCAAGACAATGCTCCGACTCACAAAGCCGCAGTTGCGATGGCTGTAATTCAAGAAACGGGATTTGAACTGCTCGAACACCTGACCTATAAAAAAATTTATTCCTGATTTTTTGGTGTCAAGATATAGATTTTTTCTAAGTGAATTGATACATATATATATATATATATATATATATATATATATATATATATATATATATATATATATATATATATATATATATATATATATATATATATATATATATATATATATATATATTTACACCGCGAACTTGAGTGCTAAATAAACTAGGTAAATTTTATAAACTATGTTTGAGCACGGTCGTGATAATTCGGCAATTTTTTAAAATAAATATTCAAGATAGTACGTAAGATGGCATAAGAAAGTAAGTTTAATTTCATTTTATAAACAACTATGTAGCTTGCCAGGCAGACGTTGTTCTGCCCTTTTCGACGACAATTTGTCATTTCCTATTAAAAATCCTTAAATTCGCAAAAAAAAATTGGGTCACTCATGGGCAAAAAAACTATCCTATCTCTCACGTTGGACCAAACTTTACACGGTGTGCAAATTTGATTAAAATCGGTTAAGTAATTTAGGAGTCCATCGCGGACAAACAACATGACACGTAATTTATACATATTAAGATGTGGACTAGTCAGCCCGACGACTGATCTCTGTAGCCCTTTCGCATTTCTTTATCATCGCGATGTCATTGTATCTACCTACATCCTTAGTTACTGGCGGGATACTAGATATTTTAGCACACTTAGTTAAGTGAATTCAGAAACTATATTATTTAATTCATGTTTGTTCAAGTTGTGATCTATAAAGAATAAGATCAAAGCATGGGCGCCTTCCTCATAACTCTATTAGATTTATTTAATTAATTAACCAACAACAACAAGAACAAGATTAGGGAAGCCTGTACCCTGCAGTGAGACACAACAGACTGCAAATCATATTTAAAAAATAATAAATAACTTGTTAATCAAAGCAAACCTTGTTTAGATTTAATAATACATAAAGACATAAATATTTACTTTAATTTTATAAGGAAAATCCACCAAGGTTGTCGTGTTCATTTGGTGTAAGATTAAAGTTGTGAACGACCTTGGATTATGATGCCAATTCGTAGTTAATTATCATGCCTTCTGCTCCTTCATTCAAACTTGCCAAATAAAAAGTGACCATCATTTCATGATAATATATACTTAAACAGTTACGCAGCACAATTAGGGTGTAAGATTTTGAAATACAGCATTTTAGTATTCAAATAATGTTTTAAAAGATTATAAGTATAATCCCAATTGTACCGCAAACAAGAAACAAAACAAATATTTATTGACATTTTAGTACCAATCGTTGCACAAATCATAAGATCTCACAATTTAACCAACAAATAAAAATGACCCTTAAAATATTAGGAAGCTTAATTAATTATTAATCTTATAAATTATTTAAATAGGAAGCTTAATTATTAATCATATGATCTCATATGATTAATAATTAAGCCAAATAGGTATTAAACAATAGGACAGAAACAAAATATTTATACCGGGACTTATCAGGCAGGACTTTGACCCTGGAACTGGAAGCAACATAGTGTCACAAACAACTAGTACCGCAATGGGATATCGAATCAGGTATATTTAGTAACTTAGTAATACGCAGTAACATCGATTTCCTTATTTGCTCTCAGTGGTCACATCGTACCTGAGCTCTGATGTCAAATGTGTTCCTCCACAAAAGAAACTCAGTTCAAAAGAACACACGGAATGTTTTGCGACTACAGTTTTTTTTTTTAATTAAATTTTGTATGAGGATAGTGCTAAGATGGAGTATACCTAGTTTATCAAAGTGGCGACCGAGCGCGTTTATAAATAAGCGCGGTGACAGGACGCACCCAAGCCGCGACGCGTGACGACTGAGGAGCTGAGGACAGTCGGGGCACGGCGACGGACGGACGGCGGGACGGACGGACGGGAGCAAGTGCGTCACCGTCACATATCATAAACAGAAAGACGCCACTGACTCCTACTTAGCATGCAGCCTGAGCGATCCCGGCTGTCGCCTTCGCCACTGACAACAAATAGTCTCTTTCAATATCTATAAAATCCGATCGACTTAGCTGTAAGCTTGTGGAAAAGTACGATTTTGATTACTTTAATAATTAGATATTAACCTATAAGTCCTACCTTATAACCTGTTACAATACTATAAATATATAGCGTATTCATAAATAACAACTTTTCCATACTCTTGCTGACTCCGCAGTTTTAATACGAGTATTTAATTTTGTCTAAGGTTTAATAATAGTCTAAGAATAGTTAACGTTTAAAAACAATGGTTATGAATTCAAGGGTAAAATCAAAGTTTTCTGATCATTACATAAAATGTCAAGTATGAGATAATATAATATACATGAGAAAAAACCTTTATATATTTCAGTTTTGAATGAGCATTAAAACATTACTGCCCATCGTCAAAATCGACGGAGACATTTAAGAATCACTACCACGCATATTGACATGATGAATGATGATATCGTCAACCGAACAGCTAGCAAGCGAGTACCGAGCCAATTAAGGCCAAAATGGTTGCATTGTATTAGAACACAAGTGGCCAAATTTTACTACAAATTTGTCTTCATAATATTATGTCGTGACACTTTCGACGCCAAGTCTTAGAATAAACCGCCGGATGCAGCGGCACAAACATAGTGATCCAATCGTCCGGATTTTCGGAAAGAACATTTGAGTGATCAAACGAGAGTAGAGATCTAATTAGGGAAACAATAACAGCTTATAAAACGTATCAGTATTTACGTTATTTTGAGAAAATACGATGACCATTTAAATTCGTTTTTCGGTATATAAGTGATTCAGAAATAGTGGCCCCAGTCAACGTCTCTATTTAAATTCTTACTTTGTGAAAAGCGCCACACACCAGGTAGTAGCTGACTTGAAGCTATCAAATTAAAAACTATTATATAACAAGAAGATAAATTACTGAGGGCTTGTAGTTGTCATCTATCATACAGAACGCAGCAGTATTATGCTTATAAATCATTAATTCAAAAACGCTAAACCTAAATTAATTTTATTAATTCACAAAATTACAGGTGGGACACAAAATATCAGCTTACTGCTCACGTAAATAATATAACAATTGATTAAGCATCTGATGTGAGTTGGTAACAGCCTGTTAGCTATTTCTTTCGCCGCTAATCAATACACACACTACTGTTGTTCAGTTTGAAGAGGTTTTAAGCGTAAAGCCGACTTTCCACTATGGGATATAATATAATTTATATTACATCTCGAGATGTAAATTAATATCGTTCACCGTACTTTTAAATGGAACCGTTTCCACTGAGATATAATATATATTACATCCCAAACTATAAATATTTTTTCGATCGACCGAGCGATGTTTTCATATTATATTTCACCTCCTGTGATCGTCCAATGTCGAACGCACACTGGTTAAAAGATATATCTCACAGTGTGAAGGGCAATCGTGGGATATAATTTATATTTCCTGATATAATATATATTATATCCCATAGTGGAAAACCAGCTTAAGAGGGCCAGTAAACATACTCCAAAATGTTTGTCTCCTACCGTATAATATAACTGAATACTAACCAGACGAGAGACAAGAGAGTAAAATAGCAGCCTAACACAGCTACGTTTCGTATGGTGAGTGTAGAGAACCGGACACCCTTTTAGCTGGAAACGAGGCATTCCATCTTAGTCCACACGGGTGATAACGCATATGCATTTTGATTCGTAATCGACGATAGATGCAAATGTCTATGGGTCACAGCAACCACTAACCATCAGGTGGACTTTGTACTCGTTTGTAACATAAAACAAAATGTGCCATAAAAAAAACAAAGACAGACAAGGGTGTCGTAAAATAGCAGCTGTATTTTGTATATTAAGAAATAAGAATCAGAGACCTTTATAACTAGCAAGGGGACATTCCACCTAAGTCCTCAGGGGCAATGCATCTGCATTTTGAAACGTAATCGAAGATAAACATGTTTACACAGCAACTTTTTACCATCCTACAAATATGAATATAAACGAATATTAAGAACTAAGTGTAGCTAAAATTGTTAGGATTAAAAAATCTGAATGATCGGGAACCGGAATGGAATGTACAATTATAGCGCTTGCTTGCACTTGAACAATTTTTAAGAGTTCACAAGATTTTGTTTACGAACTTTACATCCATACATATAAATAAAATTGAAGTATCTGTCGGTAGTATCAAAATAACTGCCCTCCATCGGGCTCAGGGATTATTTGCATGCCATCAAGTCAGGAATTTATAACATTTTTGTCTGGCTGTCTGACTGTCAGGGCTGATCTTCGGAATGGCTGAACCAAATGTGATGAAAAAGTAAAAAAGTAAAGTTACAGCCTATATCTGGCCACAGGCCTCCCCTCATTTCTGAGAGGGTTTTAGGGCAAGGAAGTGTCTGCCACGCTGCCCCAATGCGTGTTGGCGAACTTCACATGTCTTCGAAAAATTTTTTTTCTTATTCCTCAGACATGCAGGTTTCCTCACGATGTTTTCCTACACCACCTAGCACGTGGTAAATCAGCACTTAAAATTGCTATTAACAATTTGATTGGTGCCGGCGGGGATCGAACCCGGGTTACTCGCGTTCTGTTATATTTACAGCGATCGTTAACCATCTGAGCTACCACGGCTCCTGATGAATGCTGTGATGAAAAATCACGAATATATAAAAAGCAATGCCAGGAGAGATTATTTTTAGAGATAAAATATATCCGAAAATCTTAAAGATACAGTAGAATCCGTTTATTATGACTCCGCCTATATTGACCAGCCGGTTATTATGACGTATTTGCACTACGAAGTTTGGTTTTCATATAAAATTCTTTATAACAAAGTCGGATATAATGACTTCCCTTACAGTGACATGTCGCTTATTATGACCCATTTTTAATAAATTATGTCCGGTTATAATGACCGACATGATTCTTTACACCTTCGGTATTGTTCGTTGATTCCCGACGACGTTCGGCACGTGGCTTTTTTTTGTTTTGATTCTCAGTGAATAATTGACGGTTGAAGGTCACGCATTGTTTTTCGTTTGCTACTGTGAAAAAAATGTCATCTCAACGACGTAAAGCATTTACAATTGAGGAGAAAGGTGCAATAATATGCAGATTAGAAAATGGAGAATCTAACTCATGTCTCGCAAAGGAATTTGGCGTGGGTCATTCGACAATCTCAATGATTTTTAAAAACAAGAACCGCATTAAGGAATCGTTCAATTCAAATGTTTTGAAACCGAAGAGGCTTCGAAAATCACGACAAGAAAATGTTGATCAAGCATTAATTCAGTGGTTTAAAAACATGAGAAACAAAGGAATACCTATCAGCGGTCCTATGCTACAGGAAAAGGCAAATGGTTTTGCCGCGCGTTTTGGTATTCTCGACTTCAATTGTTCTGCAAGCTGGATCAGTCGTTTTAAAGTTCGACATAACATTGTGGCTGGAAAAATTGTCGGTGAATCTTCGTCTGTAGATCAAAATTCAACAACAAACTGGTTGATATCTGTGTGGCCGAATTTACGAAGACAATTTTCTGATGATGAGATATTCAATGCTGATGAGACTGGACTTTTTTACAAATTAATGCCGGATAAAACTTTAAAATTTAAAAGTGAAAATTGTAGTGGAGGTAAGTTATCGAAAGATAGAATAACTGTCATGGTAACAGCGAATATGAGTGGCACAGAGAAGAAGAAATTGCTCATTATTGGAAAGTCACAAAAACCAAGATGTTTTAAAGGTGTCAAATCATTACCTGTCGATTATGCTAACAATCGTAAAGCTTGGATGACGTCAGAACTTTTTGAAAAATGGCTTCGTGATTGGGATCGTGATTTGGTGAAGAAGAAGAAAAAGATTCTATTGCTGGTTGATAATTGCCCGGCGCATCCAAATATTACTGATTTAAAGTCTATAACACTTGCTTTCCTTCCGCCGAATACAACATCAGTACTACAGCCAATGGATCAGGGAATAATACGATCACTCAAAATGAATTCTGGGAAGAACCTTGTGCTCAAAATGATTAATTGTATTGATGCTAATGAAAACCACTCTTCTACAAAAGTAACGGCGCTAGATGCAATTCTGATAGTTAATGATGCCTGGAATAAAATGTCTCAAAGTACCATTCATAACTGTTTCAAACACGCAGGATTCATTGAAAGCAACAACGGTTTACCTATTCAAATATCAGAACATGAATTCGATGAAGAAGATGACATTCCTTTATCTTTGTGGTCACGAAACCTAAACTCAGATTCTTTAGCAGCATCGGAAATGTGGGAAGATTATGTTGACATCGATAGCGGTCTCCTCACATCCGAAGAACCCACCGATGAAAATATCGTACAGAACATTAGTGCTAAGGAACAACTCGAAAGTGATGGGGAAGAGGAAGTCGAGGAAGCACCATTACCTACCGCAGAAGAGGCATTAAAAGCTGCAGAATTATTATCACGATTTGTTCACAGCAATATTGAAAATGATAATTTGACCATAGCTATGTCTTCTATACACAATAGTATTAGAGACTGTTTTTACAATAAAATGAAAAAACAAAAGCAGACAAAAATTACAGATTACTTACAGTAAAAAATACACTTGTACATACAATGTGTTATTATAATAATATGCTGATTACGTGCAATTTTGATTTTGGTTTAATATGTATATATACAATGTACATATGTAATTACATATGTACTATGTATGTTTCTGTATTAAAATACTTAAATACATACATATTTACATAAAAAAAAGTTTTTCATTTCACATAACGCTTTATATGACGTACGCTTATTATGACGTGTTTGTCAATTCCTTTCGAAGTCATTATAAACGGACTCTACTGTATATTTTTTTTATAAAATAAGTTTAAAATATCTTAATGACACCGCCTTAGTAGATCCCCTCAAACACAGCCGGGCAAGTCGTTAGTATCCAATAAAATTATATAATACCTACCGTTGATTGTTAATTGATGGTTAATACATCAAGATTTATCACGAAAATAGAACACTGCTAATTCAATTAATTGGCAAGCTCGGGGCTTTACATAATATTTGAATATGAATTTGTTACGAAAGAGAACGGAACTAAAATGGCAGACCAGTGTTACACGATAAGTGTTAAATCAGTTGTTATTAGCAATTAACAAATGAGTTATGTAAGGAATTACCGTATACACATAATGTGGATCAGTTAAAAATAGATAAGTAAAATATATTATTTTCAGACATAAATAGAATAAAAAATTAAACACAACATTACAGATTATTCAATCATACAAATAAAATTGTGATAAATGTCCAATTAAACCAGTGTCGTACAATAGTGATGGTAAGAAAATTCATTACAACATTTCATTTAACGTGGTAGAGCTACGCTGCAGCTATATAACGGTTGCAGTACGAATGGGTAGGACCGAGGTTGGACTACGCTCTCACAGAATACCAGTGTAAAATAGCAGCTTAATGCTGCTGTGTTTCGTATGGTGAGTGTATAAAGCCGGAAATCCTTTTATTGAAAAAGAGGCTCTCTTAGTCCTCAGGGATGACAACGCACTGCATTTTGAATCTTAATCGAGCATAAATGTGGATGTTTATTGGGCCACAGCATTCACTTACCATCAGGTGGACTGTGTGCTCGTTTGACACCCTTATTCTATAAAAAAAAACCAATTGTCGCAAACTTAGATTCATAGGAATGCTAAGAACTTAAAGCCTTCAGGAAATGTGATATCCATCCGCCATGCTAGTAAATTGCCCAAAACCGGCAAAGAGACTAAGAGTCCAAGGTGCGATTCTGATACGTGGTAGTACGAGCAAAACAAAACCTTAAGTATTTTAGAAAAATCTTAGGGTTTTGGATAAGTGACATGTTCAGTTTGGAATATTGATGAACATAAGTTCATAACAAATACGTCATTCATTGGTTTAATATCGAGTATAACGATATTAAAGTAATTAAAAAGTTCCGAAATTAGTTATATTTAAACTTAAATTATGTCTGGAGTATAGTCATAACTTTTCCTTTTTCAAAATTTTTCTTCTGAGAAAGATGTCACTAAATTGCGTCCTTTAAAGCTGGAATCCTCCCCAACGATATCATAATTTTTATTATGTCAAGATTTAGTAAGGAATCTGTGACAATAAGTGACTTAAGAAAAAAAATTAGTTAATACTTGACAATATAGTCCTTTTTCCACTAAGTTCTACCTACCTGATTAATCAAATTGTTTTTTTTTTTAATTAATAGTCACTAAATATTGACATATATTTCACATAGGAAGACATAGGCGTTCTGGAGTTATTATATGATATAATATTATAATCTTTAATCCAGAATCATCCCTAAGACATATGAATAACACACCGGTTCCGTTGGAGTAATGTGTTTCAATCTCGGTAAATGAAGTCACTAATTGTTCACTAAATCTTAAAAAACAATAATGGTGTTTTCAGGGGAGGCTGCTAAGCTTCAATTTAGGCTAGAAACCTCCCAAAAAGGGCTATATTATCTCCAAGTATTAAATCACTAATTGTCACCAATTTCTCACTAAATCTTGACATAATAAAATAAAGGATATCGTTGTGGAGGGCCCCAGCTTGCAGGTCGTGTGCTTATTTTGATACAAAATATCTCTATAAAATAGTCAAGAATAATTTTAATAATACAAGGAACTGCGACGTATTGAGATAAGAGCCTAATAACAGAAACAATCAAATACAACAAGCAAATAATTAAAGGCGCATAAATGGACAATATGAAGTCAATTACGAGTAGCGTTGCCATACGTCCGGATAAAGCCGGACACAGTCAGGCTTTTTGGTTGCGTGTCCGGCCAAATTAGACGGTGTCCAACTTTTGTTAGGCTTTTTAAATTTGACCATTTCTTTACATTTTTCATATACTTACATACATACTATTGCAATTATTGAAATTAATATTGTAATGAATATTAAATAATTAATTATAAAGAAGACTGATTTATTCAATTGTTGTTATTTTGTTAGAACTTAAGATTTTACAGTAAATGATAAAAGCATTGTTTTACTTAAAAAAATGTCTTTTACTAAGACAAAAAACAAGGGCGTCCGGCCTTTTTACCAAAATGTCCGGCTAAGCTCGCTGGTCCGTCCGGCTTTTCGGTTTTAAGACCTGGCAACCCTAATTACGCGTATAGTGTACATCGTCTACGGTCGTTAGCACACGCCGGTTTTTGTCGACGGCCTTAACATTATCGTAACAATAGATACAATGGTGCGTTCCCGCATCAGTTACGCCTTATTATACAATATCAGCGAGCTCAATGTAGTACAGAAAATACAAGTGCAATCACATAGACAAGAAAATACGAAAACAATATGCAAATCACTTGTGCCACTTTTTCCAAATCGGAAGCAAGATCGGCTTTTAATTTTGCGGAATTGAACTTGCTACAAAATCGGTATTTTGTACACAAAGCTTTGTTAATATTTTTTAAAGATCCGGGTTAATGATATCATTTTAGGCATATTACACGTATCGCAAACGTATGTCTTCCGGTATAGTACCTAGGTGGAAGAACTTCTTTTCTGCTAAATACCAGTATCTGCTGCCTGCACTGCTGTTTCCCGGTCTAAAGAGCGAGAGCCAGTATATTTATAGATTGAAAGGTACATTTTAGCCCTCAGAGGTGACTACACTTCTGGAGACTTCTTTGTTTAAAGTGGCTACAGGTGTCCATGAACCATTGTACACATGTACTTACTACTTACGTACCCATGTACTGCAGCAGCCACTTAACATCACGATGACTATAAGTCTTATAAGTTTGTCACTTCAGTTTTAAAAAAAATGCCTATATAAACAAATTTACAATTTGCGAAGAAATGACATTAATTATTAACTATTCTATTTGGCAACAGACACAGAAATAGTAATAATAAGACAATAGAAATGAATTAGCGCTCGATTACTTCCAAAACCGATGTCGCCACATCTTCCCTCCCGTATTATAAACATACGCAATGCACAATGATATCTAATGTTTCACATTACGTTGCTTGGCGAGTTTGTCAAAGTCGCGTGCGTCGCGTATTACGGTAGAACAAAACAGCAATGGTAATTTTAAATACGAAAGGAATAAATGAAAGCTTATAAAGGTAAAAATATTATAGTATTCATCCAGATGTAAATTAGTTGAAACAATGATAATTAGTAAATAATCAACTCACCGATAAAATGTTATGTCTTTATGAGTTTTTACAACTGATTATGCTGCAGTTCACCATTACAAATTTATAATAACATGAATTCAAGTACGACGTTTCCCGCGCAACTAAATCACAAAATGGTGAATGATGTTCGTTAACACATGATAGCGGCGACAAGGTCACGCGTCTATGCGACTTCTATTGTCTTATTAATACGATTTCTGTGGTAACAGAGTTCAATTTTCATATTACAGCAATAATAATGTGACGAGTCGACAAGGGACACCCTAAACGGAAGTAAAAAAATTAAAATTTGCTACATACATTTTATTATTCTCACAGAATACCAGCGTAAAAAGTAGCTTAATGCTGCTGTGTTTCGTATGGTAAGTGTAGAGAACCGGAGACCCTTTTTACTGGAAACGAGGCATTCCATCTTAGTCCTCACGGGTGACAACGCATCTGCATTTTGATTCGTAATCAAGGATAGATGTAGATGTCTATAGGCCCCAGCAACCACTTACCATCAGGTGGACTGTGTGATCGTTTTTCACCCTATCATATAAATTAAAGATGGGACAAACTTTCAAGAACCGGGGAAACCATTATTACTGATAACGAAACAGTCTATCGTACTTAGGTGACAACGGATTTACATTTTGATTCTTAATCGAGGATCGTAGATCTAAAGAGTTTTTTGTTCTTTGGACCACAGCATTCGCTTACTATCAGATTGGCTGCATACTCGTTTGTCACCCAAATGTGTTTGGCACATATTATGGACTGACTTCGGCTTTGATCTGCTAACCCGTGGTCGTACCTAAGTGTATAACTTTAATACGAAGTATAAAAGATACCCTTAATATGTTTCTTGTCTGGCCCGCGATCACCGATTTGCCTGTAGACACCGACACCAGGTACTGCAGTGTTCCGCGAAACCCGTCGCATAGGTCTTCGCCGAGCTTCGACCACGGAATACGAATTTCTCACATCTTCCCTACGTGTAGTCGCTAAACACTCTTCGGAAGGTGAGGAAAACCTTTTGATACTTTCTTCGCACATAAGATTCTGTAGACTCGTACCATTCCTAATCTTCTCCTTGTGTATATCACTATTCCGAGACCTTTTCAACGTTAAATTATCAAAACTTTTACAAGAACTCAGTGGTAGGATGTTGTTGTTTCTTATATCGTAAAATTTATTAGGGTCGAATACACTAATCCTCGGAGTGCGGATGCCAAGTACATCTTGCGTTTTGTACTTAGTATATTGTTCGTAGTACGTACATGAATCTGGTTTGTGTCTGACGCCCCGATGTTTAATATTTCGAATATTTCGTTTAATAACTGAAGTTCCTCTCTCTTCGAGTGCTTGCAAAACATCGCCAGATTCCAGAATATGTAGTGGGCTCAAACCATTTTTATAGACACGGTAACTTCGTTTATTCCTTCTTTGATTCTGATTATCATCATAGAAAAAACTTTCATCGTAATGAGGCATCTTTGAACACTGTACACAGCTCATTATAACATCAAACCCATAACACTTCTTGTATGTCAAACATAGTTTTATCTGTTTACGTAGGTATAGTTCAAAGGCAAGAAAAAATATTGACGTCAATATTTAAGCCAGTCTAGTCCGCAGCCGAGAAAAGGGAGTGCGTGTGCCCTCTAGAAATCTTGGAAAGTAGGCAATGCACTCACAACTAGTTTCACTTCAGCAAATCAATAGAATTTATACAATTTGATACTTTATCTTTTACTTATTTCGAATCTTTCTCGGGTAACGTTTTGCATATGTTACGCGTATCAATCATACATCAAAATAGCGGACTCGCTAGCCACCTACAATTAGATCATTATTTATTTACAGTGGACGTCGTAACGCAACGTCGTGATCGCACTGCGCATCTCCTGTCTGGCTAACGATATGATCCGACAACCTTGACACTGTAAATTCTACTGAAACAAATGCCCTCCGTCCAAATTAATATACTGACTAATCGTATTCCAGTGGATGATGTATTTTTTCAAAAAGCAGCAACAGTTTGAAAAGAATTAAATATTCGCAAAATCTGATATTCGAACTATTTAACAATATTATTTCACAGGTATTTAATCGGTCACAAATAAAAATAATTAACCGAAAGTTATGCAATCAACTTTCGATCAACATTTGTCCGGCGCGGAAAGAAACTTGAACACTTAAACACCAGAATTTACAACTTTCTCTATAAAACAAACAGCCTTAAATTTGGACACATACATTCGGCACAACACACTGTTACAGAACATCACTATATGCCTCCCGTTCAATGTCCTGATGGCATTTCTGCAGCTGATGAAATTTAAGGAGGAGCATAATAAATGCAATCACGATTAAAGAGTGCACTTCAGATAGTCTGTTAGCGGGACCGCGAAAACGACACTGCATTGTAAAAATACGCAATCTATAAATAGATGTGATTTTTCACGGCTCGATCTCGATATTCAGCTGAGTAACGGGCGGGTTAGCTCAAGCGCGGTGGAGTATGCGATTGACACAGGGTGTCGATCGGTCGTTGGTTCGCGAGAGCGGAGCGGTGCGGCCGGCGACGACGAAGGTGCGGCGGCACTGCGCAGGGCGCCGCTACGCCGGCCCGCCGACAGTGAAAGTACCGTGCATCTCCGGCGCAGCCCGCACCTGCCCCAAGCCGCCCAGGCCCGCCATAAAACACGAACACAGAAAATAGAAAACTTCCCCTAGCAGGGAGATATTTCCCCCATTTATCGTAAAGTTGTCATTCAAACTCAACAATCTAGTTTAAGGATTGCTCCGCACACGATCAAAGCTCTAAAACTCAGATATAAGAGGCATTTGTATTTCGATTTTATAATTCACATTACATAGTATGCGATGTATTCATAAGTATATCAACAATCCATATTTCAAATCATGTTTTTGCTCAATCGTCGTAATGAACATAAATCCTATGTTTTAAAAACTCAGTGACATTTTACGCTTATTATGCGCCATGTCATGTTGCTAAAAGCGCTCGAATACTAGAACATACACATTACATTATGATGAAACTGCCTGTCCACTTACAGACTTACGATAGTAGTCTACCATTATACGCAATTATTACGTGAACGCACATATAATAAGATAAGAAAATCGATATCTATCAAATGACAAAATAACTAACATGTGATATGTATAATAGGAATTTTTATGTTTGTTTATATATCTTTATTACATTCATATATTGTAAACAAGCAAAGAAAAGTATGTAGGTACTCAAATAATAATTTACATTACACGACAACTAACATTCTGAAACATAATCAAAGTAACAATTCAGATTCGGATTAAGTATATTAAAGGAATAGGAATAAATGCAGTTACTAAAACTACTGATATTGCAACCGCAGATGGTTGCGTAGGTACATGAACTAAAAAAAATCAAATGATACAAAAGTGTGCTGCGGAACTGTGTCACTTGACCATTCACAGCTTGCGCCAGGGTTACACGCAATGGTATTTGTGAACTACTTTTACGTGTATCGAACACGCAAGTACAAAAAATAATCTGTTTTTGTAACGTTTATATCACTCATATCCCAAAATTAAGACTTTTGAGGGAGTATTAAATTGTTGAAATTTAATACTTGAAGCCACTCGTCGTTAAGTTCCCGACTGCAGAGATGTGGTTCTCGGTTTATATTCAGTAACAATATTTTGCGCACAAAACCTAATTTTCAAGTCTGGATGAACTTTGACTGTCCATGTATCTCATTGTAAATGATAAAACAGAAATTTGATTCCTCTAATGGAATTTTCCGGATTAAATCGATTCGTCTTTTTCTTACCAAAGCAAATAAATAATCTGCAAAATAAAGGCTTTGTTGACAGTAGACCAATAGTTTAAATAAGTGCAATCTGATAATTTGAGTAGCTAATCTTTTAATAAGTTGACTAAATAGTTAAGTTCGAATTTTCGGGTGATTCTTTGCGAAACTCTTTCGCGGATTGAGATTTAATATGTATTTATCCTGCGTATACGCGCGTCAGTTAATCCACCGCGGGTTTATGTGACTATTCTTCGTGAAACCGCGCGAATATGTGTTTAATGATTAGATCAACATTACAATAAAAAAAACATTTTATATGGAATATTTTAGTCTTAAATATCTGCCTGCATTTTCAGCAGTGTATTATTATAGTCGGTTTTGACGAAATAAACAAAAGCGAAACATACAATTCCAATCATTACAAATAGAAGTAACGGTTGTTTTTCAATCGGACTACAGCTTTGTATGCCGTTTAAACACAAGCAATTTTCCCTCTCTAAAGTTAATGGACACGATCAGCCTAAACGTTGTAATTAAAGAGTAAACAGATCTAATTACGTGCGGTAATAGATATCGGCTTGGACCTTTCTTCCGATAGCAGGAAGCGAGCAGACGCACTAGCACTGCCCGCAGTGGCTACGCTCCGCGCAACTGACTTTCCAATAAACTAGCCCGATCGTGATACCTAGACTAACGGGATTATACACTTCTTAGTAGTCTGCCGATCATTACACCTAGATACCCGGGTGAGCTTTAATGCAGCAACATACAAATTATTTAAATTCACCGCGCGTTATTATTTAGACAGTCGCGGCGTGTTCATGTAAACATTACCGTTGCAGACGCTTGAGCAACCATTGCGACATCGCAATGTACTGGTTTAATTCTCGGCGTTGCGGTGACAGAACATCTCATTACAACTTCTTTTTGTCGGTGTTCAGTAAAGATGAGAGTAGTTACCTAGATTTCGGGCGGCGACGTGCTACTGTGACTGGGAATGCAAGAAAAAGCGTCACGTCTACTGTTCCGAAAATAGATTTGAGACAGAAAAAGTTAAGTAGCGTAGCTTAGTTCTAAGATTTTGTTTACAGTGGACAAAGTAAACAAAAAGTAAAGCTTTAAATATTACACTTGTATCATTAAAGAATTATTGAGTAGCAAAGTGAAGGAGAATATAATATGAGTTGAGCCCATCTGCGCAAAGTTAAAAAAAATGAATGGAAATGACATTTTTCAATCTTAAATCACGCAAATTAATGTTAATCCTATACCTTTAAACGAGCACTTGTATATATATATAATGTGTGTTTCCCGTTAACTGCGTTATCAGAATCAGTAAAGCGTCCAAACGTATGTAGAAATAATTTTTTTTAAAAAAAAAAACATTTAATTTTTATTTTAATGAAAAAAATAATATTTTGCAAATTGTATGTGGTTTTATTCATCTTACTCACCGAGACAGTAATGCGGGGCTTTGACAAAGTCCTCGATTACCGTACTCGGCGAATGCAGAGGTAATAAAACCACATACAATTTGCAAATTATTTTTTTTTCGTTAAAATTAATTTTTTCAAATGTTGTTTTTTTTTGAAAGAAATATATTTCTATACGTTTGGATACTGACTCTGATAACACAGTTAACGGGAACCACAGGGTTTTTGTTACATGTTGTATATATAATCAATCCCCCAGATTCATACAATATATCAAAGTTTCGGCATAAATCATCTACTAGTATTTATATATATAAAATGGTCCTATTTTCAACAATGATAAACTGCTACAACATAAGAACATAAATTTTGACAATGTGTTAATGTTCGTAATAGCTCAAGTGGTATCAAGCGGTCGTGAAATCGTAATGCCTCGGTTGGCGTCCTGTCTTTTCTTGTCGTTTTTTCCCTTTTTTTTCAAGTTTCCTTCTTTTGTGAGAAAAACTATTATTTCGAGCCCTTTTTTTAGTATTTTTTAAAAATACGAAAATTCTAATTAAACTAATTGCACTCATGACTTTTTATTCAAATAACCAGTTCAGTTTTTCTATTATGTCAATAAGATCAAAAAAATTCATCAATTTTTTATTCATCAGTATGTAATTAGTATCTAAATGTAATTTCAAAAAAAAACGAGCAAAGCTCGATCATCCGGGTACTTACATTAAATTTAATCGTTTTCTGGAGTTAACGCTTGTAAAATTTGAACTTGGCTAACCCCGTTCGTTTGTCATCTTCATCATCATTCCAGCCCTTCGCAAGGTTTCCTGCGTGTTTTACCAGGTCGTAACTCCATTTAGTGGGGGGACGCCGGTACGAGGCTGCCACTCGAGAACCTTTCTTCACCATCGGTTGTCGTTTCTTCGAGCTATATGGCCGACTCATTGCCACTTCAGCTTACTAATCCGTTGGGCTATGTCGGTCACTCTGGTTCGACTGCTGATATCTTCATTCCCAAGTTTATCGCGTAGTGAAACCCCGAGCATTCTCAATATTCATTTTCATTATTCACTCTCCATAGCGCAAACTTAGAGCTCTCAACAACTACCGACATAGGTGTGACATGGACATTACATATGACTTACGACAAAGGTGGCATTTTCATCTTAAGACCTATCCGTTGAGAAACACTATTGAGATCATTGAGCACAGTGCTTAGGTCCTCCAGTGATTCTGTCATAAGGACTATATCGTCTGGAAGTCGTCGAGACGATTCGTAATGACTCTCGAAAACAGCACGTAGACACGACTCAGGAGGGAAATCGGTTTGTAGTTCTTTAAGTAAACGTTGTCGCCTTTCTTGAACCATGGAGGACAGAATTGGAGATCTTCTGATGGACTTTCAGTATCGGTTTTCCCACGCGCTCTCAGAAACTTCGCTGTAATTCCATCCAGAGCCATTCTAATCTCGCTCAAACTGACGTCCGGAATATCATCGGAATAGTGTCGGATAAGACTTGCTCTTGGATCGTTACTCACACTTGCGTGTGGCTCCAACGATGACGTGTATAGCTGCCCATAGAACCTCTCAATCTCACTCAGAATCTCAGGTTTCCCGGAAACGATGCTGCTGCACGATCAGTCTTCAGCTTTGACAGTTGGCTCTTACTGGCAGACAGATCTCTGGCAGACTTTGGACCCCTGGTTCCACTCAATCGCTTCTTCAATACGAGCTGTATTGAAGTTACGTAAGTCCTGCCGCATGCATTTGGAGATCTGTCTCTTCAGTTGCCTGTATGGTGTCAAATCTGCTGACGACTGCCGCTTCATCGCCCGTCTAACATCCATGAGATTAAGAGTGTGATCGGAGAGTTTTTGTGTTCTGCGACGGGTCTTACAGAACATAGCCCCGACCGCATGGTCAGTTTCCACAAGATTGTCATTGATATCGCCCACTTCACTGCAATATTCTACATAGGCTGCAATAAAAGTATCGGGAATGGAATTTTTCCACTGTCCCTGTAACATTAAAATCTTTTTAATTGAAAACTCCTTGGTTTTAAAAATCGAATACCATTTATTTATTTAAAAAAAAGATTCTCGGTCTTGTCACAAGATTTTGTCAAACTTGTTTAGTCGTTGAGAAATTGGAATTGACTCGAGAAAATTCAAGAGCGATGATTTATTATGACTTTCGAAGTGGTTTAACACAAAAACAGTGTGTTGACCGGATAATTTCTGCATTTGGTGATGAAGCCCCATCCAAAACCACAATTTATCGCTAGTTTGCTGAATTTTAACGTGGACGTGTCAAGCTCAGTGATGATCCCCGTCAAGGTCGTCCAAAAACTGCAGTCACCCAAGAAAACGTTGATGCTGTGCGTAAGCTGATTGAGGAAGATCGACATGTGACATACCGCGAAATTCAGGCAACTTTACACATTGGCATGATTCAAATACAAATAATCTTGCATGAACAATTAGGTATAAAAAAGTTGTTTTCCCGATGAATACCGCATTCGCTCTGTGAAGAGCAAAAAGCGGCTCGCGTTACTTGGTGCGAGAACTCTCGAAAGATTCCACGCAGGATCCTCAAATGCTGTATACAATATCGTATCAGGTGACGAATCCTGGATATACGCGTAAGAACCCGAAACAAAAAACCAGTCACGGGTTTGGGTGTTCGAAAATGAGTTAAAGCCAACAAAAATTGTTCGTTCACGGAGTGTTGCAAAAAAAATGGTGGCCACGTTTGTCTCCAAAACCGGCCATGTTACGACTATTCCTCTTGAGGGACAAAGAACGGTTAATGCAGAATGGTATGCTAGCATTTGTTTGCCACAGGTCGTTCCTGAACTCCGTAAAGAGAACTGCAACCGCCGCATCATCCTCCATCACGACAATGCGAGTTCTCACACCGCACACAGAACAAAAAGAGTTTTTAGAGCAAGAAAACAAAGAATTATTAGACCATCCGCCGTACAGCCCCGAACCTAAGCCCTAATGATTTCTATACTTTCCCTAAAATAAAGAATAAATTGCGTGGACAGAGATTTTCATCACCTGAAGAAGCTGTGGACGCCTACAAAACGGCCAAAAAATTGGTTCAATCGTATGGAAAAATGTGTCAAATTTCGCGGAGAATACTTCGAAAAGCAATAAATACATTTTTAAATAGTAATGTTGTTCACTTTCTTGATTCCAGAAATTTTCAGTGCCGCCCTCGTACCTACTAGTACCTACTGAAAACGATTTTGTAACTCGAATTGAAAGTTTTCGGGGCTTTGGATTAGAGCACGAGGGGGACGGCGCGTTGACTTCATAAAACGTGACCTCTCCAACTTCACGTTGAGGTTCAGTGTGCCTCTCACCATTTGGTAATCGTTGCCAATTTTCACTTTTGCGATCACTGAGACATCATTGAACAGTTGTCTTCTGGTCATAATAATGCAGTTAATCTCATTTTTTGTCGAACTATCGGGTCCATAAATAACGACGCGGCAAGGAACCACCCGTCTTGTGCATCCGCGTGGGTGGGTCTGAAGTCAGAGTGGGGCGGTACATGAAGTACCCCTAAGCTTCGAAGAACACTTCGTGCGCCTAGCTCCCCGCATTGAAAGGGTAGCGGGTGCTTTGCATAGACTGCTGCCCAATCTAGCGGGAACAAGGGAAGAAATGCTTAGCCTCAATGCAGGAGTGATACGGTCCGTAGCCGTGTACGGGGCGCCTGTTTAGGCGAAAAGGCTGACCATCCGACGCTGTAGAACTAAAATCTACAGTGAGCAACGGAGGATGACCATACGGATCGTGCGAGGATACCGCACGATATCCTTTTGAGGCGGCGATAGTCCTGGCTCGCTTTCCACTCTTGCGGACATGAATGCGAGGATGTACGAACGGACATGTTCTCCGCCAGAGCATTGAGAGTAAGCCAGATGAGGTGTTCGAAAGAGTTAAGCGGCAGGAACTTCTTAACACATTCGCAACATGGCACGCTCGTCTTTGTGAAGAGCATTATGCGCGCAAACGCGTTGTTGAAGCAATCCTACCGCACTTCAAAGCCTGGATGCATCGACGAGCATGACGATCACCATTAGACTTACACAGATAATAACCGGGCACGGGTGCTTCGGTGATTATTTATGTAAGATCGGACGCGAAGCGACGGCGAACCGTTTCCACTGCGGTGAGCAGGACCAGGACTCCGCATACCGTACGCTGGCAACATGTCCAGCGTGAGAGCGGGAGCGAACGGTCCTGGTGAGCTGGATCAGTCAGAATCTCTGCCTGCCAACAGTCGTGTGGGCGATGCTGAGCAGGGACTTGGCGTGGAGAGCCGTAGCCACCTTTTGTGGATCCATTATGGTCCAGAAAGAAGCTGCTGAGCGGGATCGGGAGAGGTTGGATTCTGCTCGGAAACGACGTCGTCAAGGCGTTCGTAACGGCCTTCCTCTTATAAACGGTGTTCCCCTGCCAGAAACGGAGCCTCTGGGGTTGCAGACGCTTGGGACGGGGGCTCCGAATGCCTAGAAATGTAACCCCCGAGGAGGACGATGTCTCCGAAGTGGTCCCGAGACATCTTGATAACACTGCGAGGGTGCTGGGGGCAGAAAGAACTGCCCTTGGGACGTGCTTTTAATATAGCAAAGCAAGAGAGGGGCCCCGGTTGTGTTCCGAACGGAGATCTCCGGAACCCTTATATATACGCTGATGGTGACCACCGTGGGGTTTTGGCGTTTCGGTAAGAGTACGGCATAACTTTTCTGTTGCCCCTGCAGTAGAAGGTATCCATGAAGATTTCGCGACGGTAAAAAAGGTCTATGCAAGCAAACCACAATCGATCGATGCCCTAAAGATGGAACATGACATAGGCCATCGCTCAAAATCAGCCGGACCTATGCAGAAGAGTCATTGAAAATTGGACCTCTAGGATCCGTGCCCCTGTAAGAAGCCGAGGTAGGCATTCGAACGATGTTATATTCCACACTTAATGGCACATGTAAGCCTTTAAAATAAAAAAAAGAATTTTGTTAATACCTCACAAACAGCCTTGTTTTATTTCATTTCAACATCTACCCGCCCTTATTGCAAAACCCTTTAGTACGGTTAATTCTTACAATTTTTGTTTAAGTTTTTAACATTTCCGAAGTAATCATCTCTATCTTGTCTTGATTAAAATGTAAATTTATTTGATATTCGTGACTTTGTTGGCACCGACTCCAATATTTCCATCATCTGGCTTCAAAACTCAAAATTTGGGCTCTGTGAGTATAACCTAGTTCAGGAGACAGGGCTCCTTTGTATTTAGTCATATTTGGTTGCTAATAAATGTTATTTATTATTATTATTAACTTGATTTCAAGCTTCGTCATTCCAACTTTCGTGATTGCGAGCTAAATTAACTCTAGCTACTCTATGGGGTGTGGCAAAAAAGGGGCCTCTGGCAGGCGAGTGTGAATTTAATCCGGCTGATTTCAGTCTTTTTCTTGGTTTTTGTGCTTACTGTGACCCCTTAAACTTCTTACAGCTTCGTTCTTACCTCAGAAGAAGTTAAGGTCCTGTTTCTAAGCACGCTGGTAACGATGAACCAGTGATATATGTCCAGTTTTCCGTTTACGTCCCTGTCCTGCGAGTCTCGTATACTGTCCGTTCTGCCGATACCTCTTGACAACTCGGCCCATCCCTAGCAACATCCCTAGCAACTTGAGTGGCGTTTAGATCTGACATTCTCAGTTTAATTGCAGTAACAATCCACACTTAACACAAAAAAACAAAGCAAAAAAATCATGAATAAATATTAGAATAAAGTAAATAATGAAAATAAATAGATCTCTTATCAGACCTTTAGTTGAAACTGAAAAAGGTCTAAATTCCTTGTCAAGACTAATCATTAGAACCGGAACAGGCTACAAAACTTTATCATGGAGTTCCGCTTGACTGCCTTCAGTAACCATTACTAGATCAGCTTGAGGTTACGATAATTTTGTTAAGTAATGTAAACTACGGCTACGTGCCAAGTTTTATTAGAATCACCGAAAGTAGGTGAAAATAAAAAAATACCTGAAGAGTGTCGAGTCTTCTTCCCCTATTTTCCACTCTTAAGGGCAGAATTTTTTCCACAAAGTTTAATAGGACCACCGTAAGGTTCATTCACTCATGCAATGCTATATTTGGCCTGTCATACTATACGGATGCGAATCTTCGACTATGAAAGAAGATCTCCGTAGGAAACTAGAAGCATTTGAAATGTGGATATATCGCCGTATGCTCCGAATAAGTTTGACAGACAAATTTACCAACATGGAGGTCCTCAAACAGATGAAAAGGAATGAACCCCTACTTGTCAAAACCATCAAACAGAGAAAAGTTGCGTACTTAGGACACGTGCTAAGGCATGAACGTTACCAACTGCTGCAGACTATTGTGATGGCAAAGTAGCGGGTAAAAGAGGTGTTGGTAGAAGGAAAATGTCGTGGCTATGTAACATCCGGAAATGGACTGGGATAAAGAAAGTTGAAGATCTGTTCAGGCTAGCCCTGAACAAAGAAGAATTTAGAAGGATGACTGCCGACCTTCAGTAATGGAGAGGGACTTAAAGAAGAAGAACTGTGAAGGTAAAGTCTACTAGAATATCAGAATTAATGTAATCGATTTGCGAAAATTATTGGAATAACCTTATTATAATTAATAGTAAGTTTTGAAACAATCTTAAAGTGAGCAAACATAAATCAGTTAATCTACAAAGGAATAATACTAATGATTTCTTATATTTACGCGAACACATTGATTAAAACTACTTTTATGGATTTTATCGCGTTTATTTTATAAACGCGATAAAATCCGTAAAAGTTGGAATAATACTATTAAAATAAGTATATGGGTGACAAACGAGCACACAGTCCACCTGATAGTAAATGGATGCTATGACCCATGAACAACATTTATCCCCGATTAAGACTCAAAATTCAGATACATTTTCACCCCTGAGGACTAAAACGGAATGCCTCGTTTCCAGTAAAAAGAGTCCCCGGTTCTCTACCACTCACCATAACAAACACAGCAGCATTTAGTTGCTATTTTACGTTGGTATTCTGTGAGAGCGTGGTCCTCCCAGGCAGAGCCGACCCATCTGTACTACAACCATAATATAGGTGCAGCTTGGCTCTACCACGTAAAAAAAGTAATAGTAGTTGAACGACAAGGAAAATAACACGCGGGATTTTGTAAGTTATGAAATAATGTTAGTTTGAGTAAATAACATGCTATTGTGACCGGAATTATTATTTAATAATTATTCAATGCAATTGTTACTTGAAAAAAAATTAAAATAAGATTAATACGCCAGAAGAATGTTCTATGATTATTATTATAGATGGATAAAAATGATCAAAATTAAGATTTTAAAACTTTAATGAACAATAAAAACGTGTAAAATAAGATGTAAATCCATTCGTCATTCGAAAAGGAACTAGATATTTAATTTCGACTTGCAAAATATTACGTAAGTATTTTTTTTAAAGGATAGGGTTACAAAAGAGCACACAATCCACCTGATCGTAAGTGGTTGCTATAGCCCATAGACACCTACATGTATCCTCGATTATTAATCAAAATGCAGACGCGTTATCACCTGTGAGGATAAGATCGAATGCCTCATTTCCAGTAAAAAGGGTATCCGGTTCTCTACACTCACTAAGCGAAACACAGCAGCAATAAGCTACTATTTTAAGCTGGTATTATGTGAGAGCGTGGTCCTACCCCGGTCGGTAAGGAAGGGCACGTAGATTTTAACCCCCCCCCCCCCCCGTCTTGGGACCCTTACGTAATTAATAAGGCTGCTCTTTTTTTGCGAAAATAGGCTATTGCTATTTTTTTTTTGAAAATAATCAAGCTTTAGTAGGTAAATTACCTTATCAGTAAAATTAATCTATTAAGGTATTTAAATGTATCTTTGATACCCAAAAATACAATTAATAACAATTAATATTAGGGTAAAATACCCGGTAGTCAGCCTGAGTGTTTTACCATAAATCGCACGCATAATACATTAATTTAAGATATGTACCTTTAAATACCTATTATTAATATATGCAATTAATGATTATTTTGTGATAATAACTATTACTATCGTACTATTTTTCCACCGATAAACGTAACTACAAACTAATTTACGTAAATGACATTATAATTAAAGTAAACTGATAAGACTGATTTCCAATGATTATTATTATTTGGTTCTTAAAATTACAACCGTTTGATATTATAGATAAAATTATTTACATGGTATTTGCTTACTTCAACTAAATATTTAAAGTTCATTGTGTCTGTCGATCTTTGGTGATTAATAAAACTAAAATATCAATATATGTCTATTTCTTAACAATTAAAGTTAAAAACCTAAAGCAGATTCAGTTTTTATTAAATGCTGGATGGATCCCGCTGGGTATAAACAGTCCAACAAAAATCCAACTGGATTGAAAACAGTGCTAGATTACAATCCCTACATCCGATTGAGCTGAAATTTGGCACACTTATGTAACATCGATGATAATACCATAATATGGTGCGATAGAGCTGGTCTAATTATGGAGCCGGATACTCGCCCTAATAACGCATATGAAAAGCTTATTTTTAAATAGATTTTATACTAAGTTTATTACTTTTTTGCCATGTCCCCATGAGAATGTTCCTCTTATTAGTAATTGTGGAAGCAATGGTGAGCGTGAGCCGTGGTAGCCTCAGGTGCTAATCGCTCGTTGTAAATTTCACAGTACGCGAGTAACCCAGGTTCGATCCCCGCCGGCACCAATGGAATTGTTAATTGCAATTTTAAGTACCGACTTAACAACTGCTCGGCGGTGAAGGAAAACATCGTGAGGAAACATGCTCTCCAAGCAACTTTGAAATAAAAAAAATATTTCGAAGGCATGTGAAGTTCGCCACTACGCATTGGGGCAGCATTGCGGAAATTTCCCTGCCCTAAAACCCTCTTAGAAATGAGAGGTCTGTGCCCAGCAGTGTGACATATATAGACTGTAACTTTACTTTTACTTTTAGGAAATGGTACTTCTTTACGATATTACTACTCTAAAAATCCCTCAATACTATAGACTATTATTATAAGTATAATTGTACTATAACGCGCAAGTACGTTGCGTCGCAAATGATTAGTTAGCCAAGCGTCACAAACCAATTTACGACAGGTTGCGCCGTCTGGACCGTAACTGAAATATAACCGCGGTAAATCATCAGCTACTCGCTTATAATTATAGCCTATTCATCATAAACCACTGAACATGAGCCTCCCCAACTACCCTTTGATTTTTTACAAGGTTCACTTACGAGCATATCCCGATGGCAAGTGCGTTTTATGATAGGTAATATCTACATCCATCTTCGGCTACCACTATATCTTCGGTGCCTCGACTAAGATACAAGATACAGGCGCGGTATCCCTAAGACTAAGATGATATGCTATCTGTAAAAAGAGTCTTCGTTTGAGTTGGTCACTCGCCGCCATACGAAACACGACAGAGTAATGTAATGCTGCTATTATTACACACTGCTTTTCTGTTAAAGCGCGGACCTACCCCTGTCTAGCTGAACCATATGTGCTGCAGACAACACGCTACTACACTTTGTTTGCATCCAGTAGCTTCCTGCATTTTTCATCAGTTCGTTATTGCCTCTAGTGGGGTCATCCAACACTGCGCTTGCCACCCGAACTATAATATATATTATCGTACTATATCTCAGTCAATTGTACTATATATTATAGAAAAATAATATAGTACGAAAAATACCATATTTTTATTCCTAATTCAACTGTCGCTTTGTTATATTAGCTGTGATTGGAAGTCTGGAACAACTCTGTTTTACTGAAAGAATTTTATTCATCATGAATTGTAAAATAGAAAGAAGAATGTAAAAGAGCATGGTGAATTAATTTAATTGAAAATTATTTTTTAAATTATTTTAATAAGAATCTTAATTGCTCAGACCCCTATAATAATATTAAAAGTAAGTTAGAAGGTAAGGTGGTTAGACCATTGATGGTCAAAGTAAAGAGCAATAACAAATATATATATAGAAAAATACATTAAATATTTGTATTGAGTACATACAGACATAAAAATTAAAAATAATTGTATACTTTTTTTCCTTTTTGGGCAAAATACTGTATTATTTGTTTTAAAAAAAGGTGGCAAGCCTACTTGCCAGTATGGACTGCAATTCGAAAACATTTAGTCTCCATAGATTATCATTGTTAGTATTTGTACCAACTTAGTTTCTTTAACGCAGTAACATGGGTGACATCATAAAACTGAACATGCATGTCGAATGTCGTACTAGCTGCAACAAATTGGCAATAACGTTTAGAACTTTTGTAAGTTACAATTTGTTATAAGTAAGCACAAAAACAGTACAAGTTCGTTTTTAAAACTAAGCTAACATTTTCAAATTAATAAACCTTCAATAATTTAAAAACCAAGACGGTAGCGTAATAATCGGTCGTAAACATTGAGAATCTTCATAAGTAAGCACCATTAGTAAAATTCATGTAGCAATCAGAAGCGAACAAATCCAAATGTCATGGGTATAGATACATAATTTTCGTTTTTACGAAATACAAGGGATAAATGCTGAAATTCACGTAATTATTGCGATAAATACGAAACATAATATTTTGTGTATTTAACACTATTTTGACGAAATTTCGAAGAAAAACATTTATAAACGAAATAAACACCAGAATTTTCTAATATTACGAGCCTCACGCATGTTACGAACGCGCACTCTTAAGTGTATTCGCGAATGCAGCTATACAGTCTTCATAGCCCAGTCAACAGTGTAGATGCTGAAAGATATTTCAGTATCTACAATGACGTCCTAAACGACCGAAGGCAAAGGCTTAAGTAGGAAAATATAGAGACAACCACGATGTTAGCTTTTAACTAACTTTTCTGTAATAACCATTTTTTTTTAATGATTATGGTGTAATAATACATAAACACTCACGCCTGTCACCCAGAGGGGTAGGCAGAGACTACAGACTTCCATTTGGCACGATTCTGACAGACCTCTCTCGCCAACTTCACATCCATATATCTACGCATACATGCTCGTCGGTTAAGGGTACTCCTAATTTGGCCCGTTTTCAATAAATCGCTAATTTGGTCGATAAATTTTCGCCTAGGACGTCCCTTTCCGACTCTGCCATTCACTTCTGCAACATAAATTTTCTTTGTCACTCTTTCCTCATTCATTCTTTCCACATGACCAAACCACCGAAGCATTCCTTTCTCAATCCTGGTCACAACATCATCTTGCAAACCACACTCTTCTCTTATTACACAATTTCTTACCCTGTCGTTCAGATTCAGCCCTAACATACGAGGGTGGATTGAAAAGTATTCGGCCTAACACAGATCCATTCAATTCTAAAAATCAAATCTACCCACATTATTTAGTTCAGTTCAGACTAGTTCATTGTGTGAAGTTCGAAACGTGTGCGATAATTAGTTGTGATTTTATAAATTTATTAACAAAGTAATCGGACATAATTTCCGCGAATGGAGCAAATCGAGCAGCGTGCCGTCATTAAGTACGCCCATAAGAAGGGGCTATCATCAAAAGCCATCCATGATGACATGGTCAGTACATTAGGCGATTGTACTCTGTCATATTCATCCGTCAAAAAATGGATAGCAGAATTTAAGCGTGGTAGAGAGAGTTTGAAAGACGAACCCCGCTCTGGAAGGCCTTCGACGTCAACTACTGACGAAAATATTAAAAAAGTACTTGATTTAATAATGGGAGACCGCAGATTAAAAATTAGAGAGATAGCCGAGATTATAGGCATCTCTTATGAATGAACTCAAAACATCATTGTCAACGAGTTGGGTTTCCACAAGGTGTCTGCGAGGTGGGTTCCGCGACTGCTTTCAGTTGAACAAAAAAGGACGCGATTGACTATTTCACGCGACTGTTTGGAGTTATTTGAAGCCGATGCAGATGATTTTTTGAATCGTTTTGTTACTATGGACGAAACATGGGTTCATTACTGTACACCGGAAACAAAACAACAATCAAAACAGTGGAGAAGACCTGGTTCACCACCCCCTAAAAAGGCTAAGTCGATTTTGTCGGCAAATAAGGTGATGGCTTCAGTATTCTGGGACTCGAAAGGTGTGATTATGATTGATTAGCTTGAAAGGGGTCAGACTATAAACTCTGATTACTACTGCACCTTACTACGTCGTTTACGAGAGGAAATAAAAGAAAAACGTCGAGGAATGCTCAGAAGAAAAGTCCTGTTTCATCAAGATAACGCCCGTGTTCACACGTCAGTACAGTCAATGGCTGAAATTCACAACTGTGGCTTTGAACTGTTACCGCATCTGCCGTATTCACCTGATCTGGCACCATCAGACTTCTTTCTGTTCCCTAACCTAAAAAAGCACTTGGGAGGTCAAAGATTTTCGACAAACGACGAGGTCAAAGCAGCTGTAGACGCAATTTTGACTCTAAGGAAGAATCATTTTTTTTCAACGGTCTAAATGCTTGGAAGGGGAGGTGGCAAAAGTGTATTGAACTTGATGGTGATTATGTAGAAAAATAAAAATATAACTGATTTAGTATGTGTTTATTTTCTTGGTTAGGCCGAGTACTTTTCAATCCACCCTCGTACCTACTCCTTAACGACCGCATTTCTACTGCGTTGATTCTACTTCCGCAACATAAATTTTCTTTGTCACTCTTTCCTCATTCATTCTTTCCACATGACCAAACCACCGAAGCATTCCTTTCTTAATCCTGTCACAACATCATCTTGCAAATCACACTCTTCTCTTATCACACAATTTCTCACCCTGTCATTCAGATTCAGCCCTAACGTACCTACTCCTTAACGACCGCATTTCTACTGCGTTGATTCTACTTCCGCAACATAAATTTTCTTTGTCACTCTTTCCTCATTCATTCTTTCCACATGACCAAACCACCGAAGCATTCCTTTCTTAATCCTGGTCACAACATCATCTTGCAAACTACACTCTTCTCTTATTACACAATTTCTTACCCTGTCGTTCAGATTCAGCCCTAACATACCTACTCCTTAACGACCGCATTTCTACTGCGTTGATTCTACTTCCGCAACATAAATTTTCTTTGTCACTCTTTCCTCACTCATTCTTTCCACATGACCAAACCACCGCTATGATAATAAATACGAGTTTTCAAATATTTTTCGTTTCGTTTTTTATGCGAATAAATGCGAAATTTTATATTTTCAATTTATATTTATGCGAAATTTCAGTTTCTTAGTTGCGAAATATACGTAGCCCTAGTTAAGAGTAATCCAACAGTAATAAAGGTTACAACGGATTGTAAAAATTGTTGCATAAGCGACTAACTTAGGTAACTGTTAAATTGTTTATATTTTTACACCTAAATAATAAACAAATCAATTGGTTTTGGTATTGTAATGGAATGAAACGTACGCTTGTTATCTCAACTAATCACATTTTACAATATTGTGTAAGTTTCTTATAGATTTCCGTGGTTGATACGAGGGTGGATTGAAAAGTACTCGGCCTAACACAGATCCATTCAATTCTAAAAATCAAATCTACCCACATTATTTAGTTCAGTTCAGACTAGTTCATTGTGTGAAGTTCGAAACGTGTGCGATAATTAGTTGTGATTTTATAAATTTATTAACAAAGTAATCGGACATAATTTCCGCGAATGGAGCAAATCGAGCAGCGTGCCGTCATTAAGTACCTCCATAAGAAGGGGCTATCATCAAAAGCCATCCATGATGACATGGTCAGTACATTAGGCGATTGTGCTCTGTCATATTCATCCGTCAAGAAATGGATAGCAGAATTTAAGCGTGGTAGAGAGAGTGTGAAAGATGAACCCCGCTCTGGAAGGCCTTCGACGTCAACTACTGACGAAAATATTAAAAAAGTACTTGATTTAATAATGGGAGACCGCAGATTAAAAATTAGAGAGATAGCCGAGATTATAGGCATTTCTTATGAACGAACTCAAAACATCATTGTCAACGAGTTGGGTTTCCACAAGGTGTCTGCGAGGTGGGTTCCGCGACTGCTTTCAGTTGAACAAAAAAGGACGCGATTGACTATTTCACGCGACTGTTTGGAGTTATTTGAAGCCGATGCAGATGATTTTTTGAATCGTTTTGTTACTATGGACGAAACATGGGTTCATTACTGTACACCGGAAACTAAACAACAATCAAAACAGTGGAGAAGACCTGGTTCACCACCCCATAAAAAGGCTAAGTCGATTTTGTCGGCAAATAAGGTGATGGCTTCAGTATTCTGGGACTCGAAAGGTGTGATTATGATTGATTATCTTGAAAGGGGTCAGACTATAAACTCTGATTACTACTGCACCTTACTACGTCGTTTACGAGAGGAAATAAAAGAAAAACGTCGAGGAATGCTCAGAAGAAAAGTCCTGTTTCATCAAGATAACGCCCGTGTTCACACGTCAGTACAGTCAATGGCTGAAATTCACAACTGTGGCTTTGAACTGTTACCGCATCCGCCGTATTTACCTGATCTGGCACCATCAGACTTCTTTCTGTTCCCTAACCTAAAAAAGCACTTGGGAGGTCAAAGATTTTCGACAAACGACGAGGTCAAAGCAGCTGTAGACGCATATTTTGACTCTAAGGAAGAATCATTTTTTTTCAACGGTCTAAATGCTTGGAAGAGGAGGTGGCAAAAGTGTATTGAACTTGATGGTGATTATGTAGAAAAATAAAAATATAACTGATTTAGTATGTGTTTATTTTCTTGGTTAGGCCGAGTACTTTTCAATCCACCCTAGTACAAATGTAAGATATTAAAACACTCATAAAACGCTAAACCAACAATAAAGGTATCTCGAATTTTAAAATAGCCAAACAAATTGAGGAGTGTTCTGAAAGTAGTCCATCTAAAGAAGATGAAAGATCAGCCATAACAATCTGATTCTGGATGTGCCATCATCATTTGCTCACAGGTTTAAGTTTAATTTACATAACATCAAACATAATATGTAAAAGTCACACCATAGGTCATGCATACCTGTATGATAAGTTTCAATCGGTTTTAACAGTAAGTTAAAGATTTAAAACACAATCCTTCTATTAAATATAATAATTTTATAAGAAAAGAATGTATAGACTTTTAAAAATGAACAATCAAGGGCGGATCACTTATTTTAAATCTCTTACAACTGTGGGAACAGCAGAACATATCAGTTTTTAAATCACGGCATCGGTCTATTAAACGTAGTTAAGACCTCGGCAATTACGCATAAGGTCATAATATCAAAGCGTTTTGTTACGGCCTTCTGTTTAGAAACCACAAGCACATAGTTTGAGGAATATAATAATAGATTTTATATAAATCGTAATTTGGGACTGGTTCCAAAGGAACGCATGCCTTTCACTTTCGACACGACGACGATCAACAGGTAGGCTCTAATGCTACCACCCAACGTATTCAAGGCAATCTACCACCTGCCGCGGTAATGCGTGAAGAATATATTTGCGTACTCAAATAAACATTTGCAACGACAAAAGCTATGTGAACGCATGGCGTAATCGAGGGATAAGATAACATTATGGCTGATGACCAGTAACCACCTACTGCAAATGCGTTCCCGACAACGGCTCTTCACATACCACATATTGAGTAAAAAGCATGATTTTATGTGCATATATGAGATATAGAGCACACGTTCCATCTTATGATCATAATTCCTAACATACATAAATGTAGACACAATTACTTACATAATAGCACCATTTGTAATGTGCATAATAATAGAGCCGGAATATGTAAGTTTTATTACATAAATTATAATGAAGTGAACCTTAGTTTTTAAAAAATCTGGGTCTAAACACGCGAAATTCTATTTTATACATCAACCTGTCCTGTCTGCGACGGTTGACATTTTGTACAAACGGCTCTGCCAAAGCGTGCAACTATGCACAAAATAATATAGCACAGCAATAAAAATTTAATTTAAAATGAGTTATGACAAATTTAGTATTTAAGCATATCATATGGTTACGTAAAGCGGGCATAAATGAAGCAAGATTAATTTGAAGTCGTCGGAAGACAAACTATGTAGTTGAAACCTATATCTAAAGTATCTGTACCGGCAGTCCCGTTAGCGGCGTAGCAGATCGAAGCTGCGAGGTCGGCGCATATCCAACTATGGAAATAGAGATAGGGAGGAGCATATTTCAATTAATTAGCCTTTAAAACAACTTATTGAGTTTCGCTATTTCAATTAATTATTATATTAATTTACCATTCAAATTATTATTGAAATTGAGGCAGTGCGGCAAATCCTTTTCTGTAAAGCCCTGATAGAAATATGTAAGATCACGCCCTGCAGTTGGACGTATATACTGTTACTTTATTCATTTTTTTTAATAAAGATTAATATCTAATTCGCAACCATCCGCATTAATTAAATACAATGATATGTCTTACCTGGATTGAAGAGCACCTCCCGCACTCCCTCAATTGCGTGCACTAGTCCCAGCACCACTACTCCCGGCACCACTACTTCCAACACCACTATTCCAGGAAAGACACACCTCTACACGAAGCGAAACACGTGTCGTATTATCGTCGATGGTGTATCTTTCCTGGAATAGTGGTGTTGGAAGTAGTGATGGCGGGAGTAGTGGTGTTGGGACTAGTGGTGCTGGGACTAGTGCACGCAATTGAGGGAGGGCGGGAGGTGCTCTTCAATCCAGGTAACATGGACACATCATTGTATTTAACTAAAGCGGATGGTTGCGAATTAGATATTAATCTTTATTATAATGAACTTCCGCAAAGTAACGCCAGATTCTATCAATTATCATTTTTTTTTACTTTAACTGATACAAACAAACACTCATGTCTAATTTGAACATAAAGCGAATGCTTAGAACGAATGAATTAGTTCGAAACTTTTTTTGACAAGAGATCGAAAAAATGGAACGCACAAAATAATTCTGAATGAGTTTACTACAGAAAATAGACCTTTCCAAGTTATTGATATTTATTTCTTACATAAATATTGATAACCGGTGGAATAAGACTCCAGGTATAAAGTAAGAAAACAATAAACATTGTTTGTGTTTCCATATATAATATATATGTTAGCACAACTCAACTGTTATGGTACTAACAGCGAATAGCCTTAGTAGGTAAAGCAGACGAAGGCTAGAGAATTACATAATGAAATAAATAACTTTCACAATGCCACATCAAACACGTTCGTACGTTCATATTATACCCACGTACTTGCCATAACGACATGATGTACAACGTATTCTATTAATAATATAGTTTATGTTATAATACGTCACCTGCGGTGAGTAGTACTCAAACCTAAGAAATGCCAATACTAGTTTTGTGAGGTTTAGTTAAGAAAATTCCACCGGATAAAGGACCAGAAGAATATGTTTCATACAATTACACAAAAATATTAGAAATAAAACTGAAGTGTTAGGACTTATTTTACATGTTCTTGCAGCTATCACACTCGTACCTTGTTGGCATTTAACTATATATCTAGCACTTGGCGACCGAGCGTTGCGTTATATAGAAAAACTTGTAAAGTAAAACATTATCTAAGCACAAAATTTCATCCTAATCGTCAAGGACCGTTTCCGAAAAACCATTTTCACTGCTCAAGGCCATGTTAGCTAGCATACTAAAGAATACAAAATAAAATAAGTGACCTTTGCAGGACACGAACTCGTGTCCTGCAGAGGTTAGTTTTTTACATTGCGTCTCTGCGCCTGCGTAGTGGTAACATTATGCTCTAGTGTTGAGAATCTCTGTGACGAAATTAACAAACAAATTTTCACGGGTAAGTCAATTGAACTATCTAGTAGCTTATCCCCTGATCTGATTGACTGGGTAAAGGACTTTCTGAGTGAACGGTCTCTCCGGGTAGTCGTCGATAGCTACTCATCCGATCTTATAAAAACTAACGCCGGTGTTCCTCAGGGTTCCGTTCTCTCCGCAACTCCCTTCCTGCTGCATGTTAATGATTTGCTTATGCCCGGTATCTATGGGTACGCAGACATCACAGTTGTGGAGAGATACCAACCAAGTCCTCGGCCCAGTCGGGATCAAATCCAGTCCGAAAGAGAAGCTATGATAGAGCGTGGGAATCTCACACCACAGGCAGTCTCCGATTGGGACGATGCTAATCTTGTGAAATTCAACGCCTCCAAAATAATTATCAACCAAATTGTCAATATATTGAAGATAGCTAAATTAAGAGTATCCTTAACCGATGAGCATGTATGAGTAGATATATGAATGTGAAAGAAGTGAGAAAGGTGTGTCCTGATTGTATCAAATGTAAGTCCATAATTTTTGCCTACCCTTCTGGATGACAGGCATTAGTTTTATGTTATTATTATTACTGGTAGACCTTAAAATAGTTATAATAGTTAAATAGTTTTGAGGGTACGAAAGTAAATTTTCGTTTTTAACTATTTTATTAATTTTGTCCTTTCTAATGAGATCAAACATTTATCAACTAACGTGGCAAAGGTCTACTACGGAACACAGCTCTTGTCCATCCATTCAGTGGGAATAGAGGGAATTCATATACCCTGGATTTTTTCATTCATATACATTTTATATTCCAAACATGTAAGTCTACAATGATTCCGCTTATGTTTGAGCACGGTCGTGATAATTCGGCAATTTTTTTAAATAAATATTTAAGATAGTACGTAAGATGGCATAAGAAAGCAAATTTAATTTATTTTATAGACAATAACAAAAATTATTTAAATTTATAATTTATATACACTTTCCTTGTATCAACCGTCACCGTGGCGTAAGTTATTGATATTTTTTTCCAATACGCTAAATTAGCTAAAACAGCGTCCAAGTGTAACGCATCCCACTTAGAAAAATTGTTACATTAGCGCGGATAATGGAATAATATAGTACCTTCAGTCGTAACATTTATTACAATGCTTACAGTGTTTGTCTGTTGCTTTTCTCTTCACGGTTAATTTAAGTGCCCGGGGAGACACAGCGAAGGAAACTTTCTCAATTGGAAACTTAAACAACCTAGTAACGATGCGGTTCCTATGCAAGTACTTTTCGAAGTAGTTAAACATTATTATGAAATTAACAGTGCAGTATGACAATGTTTCTTACAACCCAACATTAAGCATAATTGACATACATTCATTTCGCACTACAATGATGATTCATAGTTGCAATTAAGTTAATAATTATTAATAACTTATTAACAAATAACAAATTAGTAACTGAACAATCACAGAACATAGCTTCATTCAAACGTAATGTACTATATTAAGTACCTAATGATTGTTACAATAATGTTAATTGCCATATAAAGTGAGCTCTTGGCATCTCGAGTTTTTTAAGTACGGAAAAATTGTTGTATGTTTAGGAAATATTAACATTTCGAAGATATGCCAAACCCTTCCGGAGGAATTTCTAAATGTTATAAGTGATAAATGAGTACACAGTCCACCTGATGGTAAGTGTTTGCTGTAGCCCATAGACATTTACATCTATCCTCAATTACGAACCAAAATACAGATACAAAAGACAGACAGCGTTGACACCCGTGAGGACTAAAATTGAATGCCTCCTTTCCAGTACGAAGGGTCTCCGATTCTCTACAATCACCAGTGAGAGCGTGGTCCTTCCCTGGTCGAGCCGACCTATTCGTGTTACAACTATACTATATATATATATCGGCTGCGCGTGCAAAACCGCGGAAGAGCAGTTTGTAAAACTGTACCGCGTATCTACATTTTTAGAATTTTACAGGAAGAAGAAAAAACTTAATAACTTGGTAATTTATAATTATATTACCGACTGAACTTTATAGCAGCTTCTTTGTTACTTATTTTATAGAAATTTAACGTAAATGTACTAGAAACTTGTTTAGATTTCGTGTAAAGTCACTTACGCGGTTTTGTACCAGCAAATTACATTTAAATACTATACTTTTAGGAGATACGCGGGCTTAAAATAAAATACATATTATATTATTAATTTGAATTTATTATGATATATTATAGTAGAAAAAAACATACAAAATTATACATCTTCTTAGAAAAAAAAAACAATAACTCTTACTCTAGATATCAATTTAATCACACAATCCCTGAATTTCTCTAATTACAATAAAACAATTACGTTCACTTAATTAAGAATAATAAACTAATCAGCCTCCTCGATCTTCTAAAATCCCAGCATTTCAATCTTTGTTAATTAGTTTCTTGGACGAATACGATTTTTTTTTATTAAAAGCTTTAACAATTAAATATGGCAATCATTACACCTGGATGCTCTTATATTCTTATTATCTTAGACGTAGAAGTACTTCTATTATCTTAGTTCTTAAATTCTCATTAAAACGATTAATAATCACAGCATTTAAGATCTTGGTTATTAGGAATATTATTTAAAAGGTAAATTATCATAAAAACTATGACAGTCTTTAGGTATGATGCCGGCTGTACACGCTCGTCGAGACACCACGAGACATGCCTAGAGGTGAGCATTATTTAACATAATCGGTTTCAGAAACTGCTTACGAGCTTGATAATCGTATACCCAGTGTCGTGGACAAAATGTAATGATTATTTTACGTACGCAGTTGACACACACCACGACCGGCGCTCGCGTAAGCGTTTCGTTTTGAACAGATTATTATTAAGATGATTATAGGTAGGTACGTAACACGATATACGACTCGCACAACGTGAGTAAAGAGTCCCTTCGGGATAGTTAATGGCTTATACGCAAGATGTGGATCATAAAAATTATGTGATGTGATGGACAATAATACTTAGGCACTTACATATTTTGTTACCATAAAATTGTACAAAAGTACTAATATTGACGATGTCACGCGCATATTATAATTATAACACCTATAAAATGTTATATATTCGTAATCATAATCATAACATAACACAGTTAAACTAATCTTGTAATACCTATAACCTGTTAATATTTTTGTAATCATAACCTAACACAAACACAGAACTAACCTACGCTATACTGTATTGTATACAGATGTATGTAGCGTTGCCAGGCGTCCGGATAAAGGCGGACACAGTCAGGCTTTTTGTTTGCGTGTCCGGCCAAATTAGACGGTGTCCAGGCCTGTCCGGCATTTGTCAGGCTTTTTATATTTGACCATTTTTTTACATTTTTCATGTACTTAAATACATACTACCTATTGCAATTATTGAAACTAATATTGTAATGAATATTGAATGATTAATAATAAAGAACACTGATTCTTTTAATTTAAGATTTTGTAGTAAATGATATAAGGTTAGCATTGTTTTACTTTAAAAAATATATTATCGTGTTATACTAAGACTGAATAATTAAGGGTGTCCGGCCTTTTTTACCAAAATGTTTGGCAAAGCTGGATGGTCTGTTCGGCTTCTCGGTTTAAAGACCTGGCAACCCTAGATGTATGTAGCTCATGGCGGCTGAACACGCTCATCTCGTCACCTCGTGTGCCTCTCGTCACGTAAAGGCTCGACGGAGAACACACCATGTACACACTCATTGTATCATTTGAAGTTTGAACTCCATATGCCCGTTTGCTGCGTTTTGCCTTTGAACTATTATATTTTTTACACATTTACTAAAAATAAAATTAATAACCCATTGCTAAGAAGGAGATGGTGGATAGTTTCTATTAATTTACCGTAATAGTACCATGTACGGTGAATAGAATAGTGTATAGCTTGCGGCTTGCGCCACGAAAGATGAACAGTGCGGTGCGGTATGACATACGGGGGAAGCGAAACCATAGCAACGGGCGACGCGCTAGCTCCAAGTAGTGTCTCCCTGCGTCCAGTCACCCGCGCACATACTTGTGTCGTCTTGCGTACTATCGATATCGAAAGTGTTAGCGACTACCTGTTATACAATATTTAAAAAATATATATATATATATATATATATATATATATATATATATATATATATATATATATATATAAATATAAATATATAAATAAAGTAAATAATTATTCAATAAACCTGGCACTTAAGACTTAAATATTGATATCGGTATTAAGAGTATGAAATATTTTATGAGATTTGTAAAACTTAGCAGGATCTATTGAAAGATGACTGTAATTATGTAAGGAAAAAGAGAGGTTCAACTAGTCCCGGAAAAAACACATGTTTCTTCATAAATTTAAGTACATATATATTTTAAATGAAATTAAAAAAAAATCAATAATATCATTAAACACTGTATTTAATAAACTTTCTTACAGTGTATTACACTTCTTTATACATTATCATCAAAAAAAAAGTTATTAACAATAAAATCACGCATGTCGTCTTGAGACAAAACAGAAATTACAAATACAAAATATTTTACCTCTTTAACTAAGTGTACACAAAATACAGAATATTCTTTAGCAGCAATTAAAACCTAACGATTATATATAAGTACGTTTTCGTAGAGACTTTGATGTGTAGTTATAATGTCGACCTTTGACTTTTTACATATTAAAATGTCATAATACAGTTTGCATTTTTCTGCTTGATTATACATGTTATACACGTTAAGTAATATCATCATTCGCTCTCGGTTTTCATCGCGATACCTACGAGACCCTTTGACTCGAGCGCAAAAAACCGACACGCTTCCGAGAGCGCACGAGGGACACGAGACGCGACGCGACGCGACGAGAGCACCCTGTACACACTCGTACTCGCCCTGTCTAGACATGGGTCGTAACGTCTTGGACGTAATCGGTTGTACGTAGTTTCGTGGATATGAGTAACTAGTTTCAAAACTGCTTATTTTTGTAATTAGTTACATATATATACAGTATAGCGTAGGTTAGTTTTGCGTTTGTGTTATGTTATAATTACGAAAATATTAACATATTATAGGTAGGTATTATAATATTAGTTTAACTGTGTTATGTTATGATTACGAATACGTAACAGGTTATAGGTATTATAACATGTGCGCGACATTGTCAATATTAGTACCTTTGTACAATTTTATACAGTCACAAAATATGTAAGTATTTAAGTATTATTGTCCATCACATCACATAATTATTATGATCCACATAATACACAAAAATTAACTTAATACAAAAAATATTTATTATTTATTTACACCAATTACATGTCTGTTTATGTACACTAAATATTTATATACACTTTAAATGTTTATTCACAAAGAAAACTATACATGTTATAATATTTATAAAGGAAAACGCGAAGTTTTTAAGAACAATGTTAAATAACGCTCGCCTCTAGGCCTGTCTCGTGGTGTCTCGACGAGCGTGTACAGCCGGCATGACACTCTTCAATTCCTGTAGGTGATCATACTTTGTTTTGGATATTGGTTGTCTGGATTCATACAATGGACCTACGCAATCAATTAAAGAGTCAGATAATATCTTTTTTGGTCTCCTAGGTAAAGGAACAAAATCGTCTACAAAGTGGAGTTTAAAATCAATTGTCCCACTAGGACTGTATCTTAGGGCCCTTATGTCCATGACGACACGATCATCCGCCCCACGACCAGGTCTTATTGAATCATAAATGAAATGAAGAGGTGATCTTTATGAGCAAAGTTTTTAAAAAATGTATGATCAGGAGTAATAACCTGGTAAGGACTCGGCACTTTTCTGGCCTCCTTCGTGATTGTTGCGCATTGTGAGGGTAGAAATATTTCTCGATTTTTCAATTTTCTTTCGATCACCGAGTGCACCGAATCGACTTCCATCTGAGTGTGGCCCTTTTCCAAGTATTTTTGAGTTATAACTATGTTATTGGCCATGGCCAAACGCAACAACGCATTCGACACAATATTATTCCTATTCTGGGCTGTGCAGCCATCTGTGAACAATACTACATCCTTTGGATCATTTTCCAGTAATTTAGTTAAATAATCTACAAGAAATGATGCGTATGTAGTAGCTTTTAAGTCGCATGCCGTCTCGTCGAATCAGTAACACGCGACTCCATTAGTTCCCAGGTTGTAAATTGTAAAGTTGTGGACGGCAAGTTTTGTCTTAAAATATAGTGCACTGGCGTTGAGTGAAGGACACAATTTGACTGCTTGAAGATCTGCTGTTAATGCATGTATCGTCCCTTTCCGTGCTGCTTCTTTGTCAAGGGTTTTTTCAAATTCTAGCTAAGTCTTTTAGCTCAATATGTTTTATATACTGTTCATCTGACATGTTACTTGCTTTGTGAGCGCAGCACTGGTCGCATGCGTCTTTCTTTGGTTGAAATAGACTGATGTTCTCTTCGAATAAAACCCCTTCAAATACCTTCCTAGAGGCCACAGGTTCATTTCGCGAAACTGAGTAGTCTACATATAGACGATACAATTGTGATTTTGTTTGTATGATGGGTTCTAAATATAGCTTTGAAGTAGATTGTCTACAGTAATTAGACGGTAGTTTCGGTAGCGCCATCAAGTATTTTCTGGCTGATTCTTTTTTTGTTTCTGTGGCTACTACAGCACTTGGTTCAGATTCATTGTCGATAGTCGTCTTCTCTCCTAGCCAATATCGAACTGTCCATTCTTTTATGCCCAATGTTTCCAAAAATGTTTTTAAGCAAACTCTTTCCTTTTTATCGTTTACTTTTAAATAGTAAACTTTGGTGTCACTGCGCCTTGAATTTGAGTTCTTAGTTTTTCTAGTTGTAGGTGTCTTATCCACCATTGAAGCTATATACATTTTCTTTTCATGCCAACTCATTTTCCAATAGGTTTTAAAAATTTCTAACCGCACTTCTTCTGTTAGCTTTGGGCAATACATAGCTTTACCACTGAAACATCTCTTCGACATACATATTGGACCCATTATTCTGGTGGGTTTAGGATCATTTTGAACGAATTTAGTGCCATCTTTTTTAAATCCAATGTATTCCTCGCCCATCATCCTTTGCCGCTTATTTATTATTCTTTTCCAGTTATTAGGATTCCCTTTCCGCTTTCTTCCATTTTTCTTTGCCGTATTTTCTATTTCCCTTTCGGGAAACCACTCCGTATTTGCTGGTGATAGTGGCTTTAAATTTGTTATGTCTGAGAGGGCGACAAATGAAGGATCAGTGACTGAATCATCGGACGAAAATTCAAGGTCATTTTTATTAGGCTCCACTATATTAATGTTTACATCAATAGAAGTAATATTCTCATCTCTATTCTGTGTTGAATTAGTATCCAATATTGTTGTAAGCGTAGTCAATTCGGATGTCAAATTTTGGTTCGGAGGTTCTTGCTCTAATTCCCCTGACAAAGGAACGGAAACTAGTTGTTGTTGCTGATTTTCTGCAGCAAGTTTATTTGCATAATATTGTTTATTCAATATTTCCTTCTTTTTTCGCAACAATATTTTTCGCCTTTCAAATAGATCTCTTAAAGTTACCACGTCATCGTTAATATCAACATTCTTTAAAAATAACTCTTCATTTTCTCCGTCCTCCATCATTATTCGGTCACTTCAAATTATTTGTATCTAAAAAAAAACATAAATTTAATATAATGCAATACCGCGTAAATGATAAACACAACTAGTATAATGTAGTATCAATACCACTTAACTACGTGTTACAGGTTATTATTACTCACAATCATAAAAATACTAAAGAATTGTACTTAATTACTCTATTCAAGCATAAATACATTAAAAACTAAACACTATAAAGAATAAAAACGTACTTACGTGGTTATTATTCACTACAAAATAATTATTTTCGAGAGCACGCACTAATCGTGTTTCAATTTGTTCGCCCATTTCGTAAATACGCGGAATTTCAGCCAACTTCAAACGCAAGTACTGTTACGCGGTATTGTTTTGATTGAAATATGACGTTTCTTATTGGCTAATTCAAATTGTGTGAGAAGTAGTATAAGCGAATCAGCGCTAAGGGTCTGTAGCCGCGAAATTTCAATTTTGCACTTTTTGCTGTTACGCGGTATTTACAAACTGCTCTTCCGCGGTATTGCACGCGCAACGACGATATATATATATATATATATATATATATATATATATATATATATATATATATATATAGCTGCAGCATGGCTCTACCACGTAAATTATGATTATTTAGCAAAACTGTACGACTTATCTTTTTAATAAAACAACGCAGAGATGTTAAAGAGATGCGAAATTTTAGAATTCGTGCAATAATTTATTTTGAGAGAATTTTTGGTTTTATTTCCGTAAGATAACAATTACAAGTATATAGTATAATAGTAACCTGCTGTATTTGAATGTAATAAGCGTGTTCATTTGATGTAGGTCAAAACCAAAGCAAGCGCCGGATGCTATGCGGTGGGTCACTCTTTTCATACAAGTTAACGCATTTAGGTATGTACCTGCATAATATTTAACATTCCCACTAAAGCTAAACAATTTTGTAATGGATAAACCATTTTCACACATTTCTACGTTTTATATTATTTCATCACAAGAACGCAGTTAATCTATCCCCACCCCCTCCCTCCCTTGTTGATTACCGATCGATTACACGCGAAATTTTGAGCTACTGATTCTTATTGATCTATTGACTTTCTGCTTGGATTTTATAGATAGGTGACAAACGAACATACATCCCACGCGATTGTAAGTAGATGTTGAAGCCTGAACATACATCCCACGCGATTGTAAGTAGATGTTGAAGCCTTTAGGCACCTACATCTTTCCCCCGATTAAGAATCGAAAGGCAGATGATTTGTCACACGTAAGGGCTATAAAAGGATGCTTTGTTAACAGTAAAAAAAGGTCTCCGTTCTGGTCACTCACACAAACGAAACACTGAACCATTATGCTACTATGTCATCCCCTTTAGGGGTGTTCAAGTATTACGTAACGCAATTTGGGGGGGAAGGGGTCTTATAAAACGTTATGGGGTTTTTAAACAACGCGTTACGTAACATTTTTTTATTTAAACAAAAAACTAGGGAGTTAAAGTCTCCCAAGTTGGCAACCCTTTTCATTTATGTTTTACGGGGAAACCCTCGATTGTATTGTACGTCATTTTTATTTTGTTCTCCCATGTCAGCAACCCTTTTCGTTTATGTTTTAAGGGGAATCCTTCGACTGTATTGTACGTCATTTTTATTTTGTTTTCATTGTCAGTATTCATTAGTGTTTACGTAGAAGCACATTGCTGAATATAGAAAACCCGAAGATAGCTTGCAGGATCCAGCAGAACCTAATCTGGCGTGGTACAGCTCTCACGTTCGTAAATCGCAATTTTTCTTGCAAGTGATTAAATGCATGAATTACGAATCCCGCTCGAAGAGTGCATTGAAATCTGTCTTTTCGGATATTTCCTGCCGCCACCATACCTAATTATTCAAATCCCAAGCAAGCTGGTGGTACCTAGTCAGCTAAACAAAGTATCATCCAAGTCTTTATTATTCTTTTGAGGTTTTCCGTTGATCTGCCGCCTCCTCTAGAAGGTTTTAAGCAGATGACTTACGATTTCATTTGCCCCATTAGTACAATCCCACCTCAAGAACATAATATGCCCAATCTCTGGGATCTATTTCAAATCCAACAATAACTTAACGACTGTGCAAGTCGTTAAGTGCATGGCAAGACTGCCCAAGACCTTCGAGAAAGTAGAGTACGGCCACAGCCACTTGGTGCCAGCATGGCAAATGAGCTGCATTGTGCGCCGCTGAGAAATATCTTTTGATAATGCCGATTAGCTCGACGAAGACGAAGTTGTTGCAAGTGGTTTAACAATTCCAGAATATTTGAATTATTATAAAATAGAATAGTGGTGTAGGAAGTAGTGGTGCCGGGAGTAGTGGTGCTGGGACTAGTGGTGACGGAGTTAGTACATGCAATTGATGGAGGACGGGAGGTGCTCTTCAATCCAGGTAAGACACATCATTGTATTTAATTAGCGGAAGGTTGCGAAGTATTAATATTTTTATTATTATAGCTAATTTTATTTCAAATGTTTTTGTTAAGAACACGATTTTATTTTGATTAAACGTTTTTTATTTCGGTTAGGTTTACGTTTCTAATTATATTGCCAAAAGTTAAAATAAATGTTATTTATTTAAAGAGTTTATTAGTAAAAAAAAGCTAAAACAGGAGAATGCATCAGAAGAAAAATGGTGGATGAAGCCAAAAATGTACGTAAGGACTGGGCCAATCAAGAAAACGGTGTAATTAAAATGTAAAATTAATAGTTAAAGTTTATTAGGACAAATTTGAGACCATTTTAACATATTCTAAACTTAAGCAAATTACATTACGCGAGATTGTTTATTAAATAACAATATGAATAAATAAAATGAACATTACACGCATGTATTGCGAGTTATAAATAAATCTCTTGCTTTATTTATTATTACCGCAAACGTAATTAACAATAACGAACGAAGGTAATTTAGCGACTTTCTGGTACTTTGCGCAACATAACTATGACTATATTTAAAAGTTACTTATGTAGGGGGTGTGAGAAAAACGTTACGGCGCGTTACGTGGAGGGAGGGTAAAAATCATCAAAAATTGCATTACTTAATACTTGAAGGCCCCCTTTTCTCGTCGAACCGACAAATTGGTAATTGCAGTTATAATAATGGCTTAATATGGTTCCATCATCCATTATTTTTCAGGCGATGATTGTGGTCTTAAAAAGCTACCTCATCGGCCTTACTTTCTACCTTATTGCCTACTGATGATACATTGGCTATGTTAGTCACTTTCTTTCTGCCGTGGATACTTTGTTACGTTATAATATTTAACAAAAATTATTTACCTTTATAGTGCAAGCAAAATAAGAAACCTCAGTGTTTAATCTGTGCAATTTCCGTAAATATAAGAAATCATTATATTTTAAGCTATAATATTAATTATATTGTAAGCTATAATATTAATGAAACCAACTTTCATTATTTTAATTAGATCGCGGCTGATGTTAATTCACAGCGATTTCCATAGTAAGTCTTATTCTAGAACAGTGCGTAAATGAGTCAAACTCAAACCTGATAGGTTATATTAACAAATGTCAGTAGCACTAGCTTGTCGATCTGGTGCTGATCATTCTCTTTCAGGTGGTGTCTCACATTACTTGCTCTTCAACAATTGTGATTGCAATTAAATTATTTATTTATTGGACGTATTGTCCACTTGACCAACTCCTTCCATTTCTCTCGAAACTACTTTTAAATTTGGGGAACAATTGTAATAGTGTCCACGTTTTGGTACCGTACGTCTTTTAATTTTAAGGCAAAGGCGATAAAGAGCTACATGAATCATCCAAAGTGCGTCCACGTTTAATATGGAGGCTTAAAAGGAAAATGTGGTCTATTTTCCAACAGTTTTTGCACCGCTTTTCCAGGTAGGAAGAGACGCATCCGCATGGCCCAGCCTGTGACGAATGTAGACAACCGTAGCGTTTTAGGCGATTCATTTGTATTGGACATCCCTACTAAAAAGCTACAAACGATAGTAGTATAAAAGCTGAACGAAATTTCGCCATCTTAACTAATTGATTTCAACCACGACAACAACTGAATATTGTCGACAAATAATAACAAAGCACGAGATATTATTCTGGCTCAGGTATCCGCACTAACATAAAGGCACTCACTAGTCCTAACCCACCCATGCCCGTGTAACAGTTATACAAAAAGACCAATGGTGAACTAACCAGAAAGAAAAGCCTGTGAATTCAGAACAGGCTTAGCTTCAATTATGCTTCAAAGGCATAAGTTAAAGTCATTTGTCTGTTTCTTCACTTCAACTTCAACTTTGTTTTAACTGTGTATTTATGGAATCCAGCCTAGTTTTTCTAGTGTGTTAGTATAGTGTTTTATTATAAAATTGGTATGAAAGTTTTCGTGTGAATATAATTTTATCTTATTACGTAAATAATTTCGAGTAATATATAGAAATAATAGTGATTTTCACGCTGCCGACATCCGCTTGGTATGTACTAATTTTTTGTTATCAAAATACAATAAAGTCTTTTTATAATGAAGTAAAACCTGACTTTTGTTTAGACCATAGGATAGAAAGTTTTGTATAGATTTTATAATGCCAAACTTCTTCATAGAAAAGTAGTCTCTAAATATAATTTTTAAAGGTTTAAAGTGCTGTGACGCATGCAACTGCATGGGATTTTTATGGGGATTGAAGGGTTAAAAAAGGCATAAAATATTTATTACATCCACCAAATAATTATAGTGGTCAGAAAATAATATTCTATAACTCTTTAAGTATCTATTAATTTTGTTAACAAAAATTCTTATTTAGCTGAACTTTGACGATTGGTCAAAAAGTTAGCATATTATGCAAGAGTACTCGTAACACCCGTCACAGGGCTTAAATCTATTATTGCATCTAAACACTTGAATATTTCTATCATGTATTAGTTTTATTTTATAGAAATAAATTGAATTCGATTCAAAATGCAGATTTATTTGTTCTAATTTAAGAATTGTATCAGGTTGAATGCATACAAAAGTAACACCCATCACTGCGGAATGAACCTACAGTAACATCTAACAGTGTTTTAAATATTCAAACTTCAAACTCAAAAGGGATTTTATAGATTGATAATAAAGATAAAGGTGTCAGTAAAAGAAGGGGAAAGTGGTTTATATATTACAATTTGGAACCAGTTTTCAATCCCTCCATACATAACTAGGAAGACAAAAGTTGGATATATCTTTTTTACTAATAATGTGTGTGTAAATATATATATACACACACACATAAATATATATATATATATATATATATATATATATATATATATATAAATAACGTCTAAATAAAATTTGGAATGCATAAAAGCACATATTATTATAATGATGCATGTAACATTATGGAGTGGGGCGTTTAAGAAAGCAGAATTGCAGTGATTGCTTTGCATAAAGCAGGTATGAAGCTTTCAGTATTTTTAAGACACTTTAAAATCTAGGCATCAGCCATACCAATGTTTGATTATCTCATCTCACATCAACAGGTACACCAATAATTCTTCTGTTCAAGGCCAAAGAACCAAGCAACACCACGCTGTTAGGACCAAAGGAAAAGTAAACACTTTTAAAGCCAGAATTCAACAAAACGTCATAAGAAAACATATTATTACATGAATGGAAGATTCCTGTTAGGATCCTGTCATAAATTATTAAAGGCTTGAAATTATGTGCTTAACGTCAATACACAGGACATGACCTATTTCAGTCTCTACATCTTAAACAGTTGATTTATCAAAACCATAAAATACTATAATACACAATAGAGTGGCTGTCAACCTTATTTTGTATGAGGATCGGTGTTGCCGGGAGCACACATACAAGCAATTATATTGTATTATCACTACAAACCCGATTTGCTGTATTGACAGACTGAGTTTGACTGATGTTTTTGACACATCGATATTTATTTACTTTTGTTTCTAATATTTACTAAATATAAATAGTTTCGACTTACTGGTTGTATGATATGTCTCTTTTATTTAATTTCCATTTCCCACTGTTCTTTCGACACATAATTATTGCACAATTTGCCATTTTTTAAATAATTTGTGTGCAGTGATGCTTGACATGAAAATTTAAAACGATTGATTGTGTTGACATTTATAGGTGTGAATTGACATGTTAGTGGCTACATGGGCTCCGCCCACTCCCCCGTTCTATTATGTATGTATTATAGTATTCTATGATCAAAATGCTTGCTGTCATGATATACTGGTGGAAGACATGGAAATGTGCTCTGTACAGATAAAAAAATTACAAATGAAGAGCACTACACACTAAGCAAATTGACAGAGTGTATGCTTACCGCTCAAAAAGCCTTGTAAATTTAACCTAGTCATCATGGAGGTTTGTTGGGGGATAGCCTAACATTGTAGTCACAAAGCTCCATTTTTTAAAAAGAGTATAGACTTTTGTTAAAGTTTAACAGGAGACTGTTTGGGTTGTGTAGTAAAAGGGTTTTAGTAAAACAGATTACTAAATATAAAGTGGACTTTCCAGCAAGACCTTGTCCTAGTCAAAAGGCACAAATAACTCGAAACTAGTGTGTAAATAATGTTCTGGACTTCATAAGAACTAAGGGACACCTTGTCAAGTTTATATCCTTTTGGACTACATACTATAGTCAGTAAAAAGTCTAAAGGACATAGGCTGTTTAAAATATTACTCCACAATTGTGTCTCTCAAGATATCTATATATTTAGCGCATAGCAGTGGCTAATTCCCTATGAAGACAGTACATAAATCAAATGATTTGTGAACAGAGATTAAACATATATTAAAACATGAGTTTGTTATTACCCTGTTTGTTTGATGATAGATATGCTATTTAATGTGTATTAAACTCATTTCCATACTAGTAATAAATACCATAACCTACCTAAATTATTAATGTGTACTTACAAAATGTAATAACATACCATAGCTTAACAAAAGCCTATTCACTCTTGCCTTGAAGACAAACACACTGTAAATTATGGATGGAAAGATGAACTGGGAAATTTTACTCCTTTGCTGTATACATTATATTTGTATGTGTTGATATGTCAACAACACAGGAAGTGCCATGTTGTCTCATGATGGAATGGACAAGTAGGAATTAAGTCATGCAATTTTATTTTATACAGGTGAAGGGTGACATATGAGCACACAGTCCACCTGATGGTAAGTGGTTGCTGTAGACCATAGACATCTACATCTATCCTTGATTACAAATCAAAATGCAACTGCGTTGTCACCCATGAGGACTAAGATGGAATGCCTCCTTTCCAGTAAAAATGGTCTCCATTTCTCTACACTCACCATATGAAACACAGCAGTTTTAGCTGCTATTTTACGCTGGTATATAGTGAGAGCATGGTCCTTCGCCGGTCGAGCCGATCCATTTGTGCTACAACTAATACTAATATAGCTGCAATGTGGGTCTACCACATAAAAATTCCTGCACACATTCAAATCACATGTTTACTTGTTTAGAACACTAAAACTGTAAAAAATTTAAATAAAATAATTTAATAACATATATGTTGCTCAAACTGCATCATTATTGAATGTTATGATAAAATGTGTTATCAAACAGTTTCTCTTCACCACAGACAATATCTTACATATAATAAGTGGGATTTATACAAACATTCATTGGAATACTATCTAGAGCTGGTAAATGAAAAAGTGACTTTCAATAAGTATTGTTATAATCTACATTGAATAAAAAAGTTTCTGTTTCTGTGTTGTTTCTGAGCAAGTAATGTAAAATTTAATATTTAAACTTAATTTTTTTATTTAAAGAGAAGTTTCTTAAACAAGTACAATCCATTTAAACAAAGTTTGATCCTATTTAAACATAAAGGAAATCATTTCCTATATCAATATCATTTTCTACAGTTTATCAGATTTTTATATCCAAAGTATTAGTCATAAAATTGCATGATAAAGTTTATAATTTTATGTTTAAAATGGCCCAATTTAATCTTTTTTTAACTATCCTTTGTTGAAATGTTATTTTTAGTATCTTCCATTTCTATAAAATTAAATATCAAAAAATACTAATAGAGAAAGCACCCACTATACAATACCTCTTCTTTTAAAACTCTGAGACATGAATAGGGTTAAAATATATCACTGTCAAATTCTAACTGTACAAGAAACTCAAAAATAGTGAACTAATAATAACTAAATTTTATGTAACATAAACCACAGTAAAATAGGATTTTACAATGAAGTACATATTTATCAGTTCCTATAATAAATCCGCTTATGACAATTTTTAACTAAAAATGTATGCTTATGAAATTTGATAAACAAAATTGGTCGACAACAATTACTATTCGAACTCCAAAGCAGAAATACTAAAATTATTAAGACCTAATTTTAAATTATAATATTTGTGTTATTACTTTTATTTTGCAAGAAATAATATATAAAATATTACACCGAAACCATTTTATCTGATTTCAATGAAGAATACTAATGAATTCCAAAGAATGAAGAGCTGGAAAAGGAATGTTAGAAACGCACTTCTTACCTTGCCCGCATTTTTCAGGCTTGGGAGTAGAAGTCATCATTACTATAACACAATTCACTAGGACATATTAATACACATAACGAGTTTTCTGATATAATTTAAGAGTAACAAAAATGTTAATAAAATAAGAATCGACCGGCAGCCATATTAGACACTTATTTTTATTCTGTTCCTGTTCTGTCTCTGTCAAATGTTTTGTTTATACCGTAGATAGTCTTTGGTTTATTCACGTTACTTCGTTAAAATACTCTATGATTACGTTAGTACTCTTATTAGTTTGTGCTCTATGATGAATTTCATGGACATATGATACTTTGAGTTTGGTTTAATACTCAAAGATATGATATAGTCTTATGCCTGCTCGATTATTTTAGAGATCGCTCCGTAATAGTTCATTTCGGACAGTGAACTAGCTCGTTCTATTAGTTCTATTAGCTCATTTCGGTCATCAGTATTACAAAGCAGTTTTAACAGTATCCGTATGTATGGAATGGCTATCTCAGTCAGTCGTTAAATGCTCGAGTCGTAATGTTCGATTACTCGTACACACACTTAATAATTTCTTGGTCAAATTATAAATCCAAATCAAATTAGTGGTTTAAAAAGAATAGCATGTGAAAATAAAAGCATTCAAGGACGAAATGAATAATAAAGTAACAATAAACTTAAAAAAAAGATATAACTCTCCTCAATTGTTCTTTTAATTATAACATAGCTTTAAATTTATTAAATTTTTACGTGATCACCAGGGGCGAAACGAAGTCTATTAAATATATAAAAGTATTTATTGATTAATTATAATAAGTACAATAATTTGCGAACACAATGAGTCTGGCATCTTTTCGGATGATAAGCTAAAATAGACGTTATTGCATTGATTTAATTGATGTTTATTTTCTTTAACGTCTCACCGATTATCTCGTTCACTCGCTTTCGTATGTTCTCGTTTACACTTCTTCAATGTCCTAGCGTCAATCAGTGGCGTAGCGTGGGGAAGACCGGGGGGGGGGGCATGGCTCCGGGCGGCATAAGAAAGGGGGCGGCGGCACACGCCACATGCCATTTTATCAATAAAATTGACTCCAAACTGCGCCCGCAATGTTGCGTGCCAAGCGAAACTGCAAAGGTGCATAAGAGAGGAGGCGAGATGAATTCGAATACTGCCAAAGTACTAGCGACAACTACCCGGCGGCAGGCTGGCCGGCACTGCGGCGGCACCGAGTTTTCCCGAACTCGAACGAACCAACAAGCGACAGTGAGTACTCAGTTATTCAATCAAACAAAACAATCACAGAGCCACCTGCATCCATCGACTTCCTGCATGTCTTACCAGGTCGTCACTCCAACTAGTTGCGGGGACGCCCCACGCTTCGCCTGCCGTTCCAAGGCTTCCACTCGAGAACCTTTGCTCCCATCGGTTGTCGGTTCTTCGAGCTATATGGCCGACCCATTGACTTCAGCTTACTAATTCGTTGGACTGTCGGTTGCTCTGGTTCTACTGATGTTATCTTCGTTTTTAAGGCTATCGTGCAGAGAAACTCCGAGAATTGACCTCTTCATAGCTCAACTTTGAGCTTCATACGACCAGCAGTGGAGAACCACGTTTCAGATCCATAGGTCATCACCAGCAACACACACTGATTGTAAAATCTCGTTTTGAGTGTTTGAGGTATGCCTGATGAGAAGATGTGTCGTAATCTTCCGAATGCTGCCCAGATAAGTTGAATCCGTCGATCGACCTCTCGGTTAAAGTTGGACTTACCTAGTCGAACTATTTTTACCAGGTAAACATTGTAGTGTTATGCTACTTACATATCATTTTACACTATTTTAAATTTATTTTTCCATTCTGTTTTTGATTTTCTGCATTCACCTCAAAACTGGATATTTTGCATCACCTTTATTTCCATAGGATCCTGTAACGTTTTTAAACCATAAGAACACAATAACAAATCATTTTCACTTCGTATTTTCACGCTATCAGCACTTTTTAAATCGGTGTCAATGGAGTCTACCTTTTTCGATCTTTTATTTAGTTCTCCGTAACTCTGCAATTTCGGGCTTCGTGCGCGCTGTTGCGCTACCTTTTTTCCTATATCAATAATATCTCATTTTTCGCTTAAATCTTGCCGTTTCTCTATTACAAGCCTGAAACCAAAATTTGACATGTTTTGACATCGTTGTTTATCTGGTTGTCATGGCAATTTTTATTCAAATTCGTTACCGGTCTGATGTTTTTACTTCAAAAATTCCACGAAAATATTCTTTTCTTCTTGGCCATTTACAAAAATTTGTTTTTAATTTAAATAATTTCCCGTTCTTATCTCAGATCCGTCGTCGAGCGCGGAGCTCTCTAAAAAAAGTATAAAAGCCGAACAATCGGCCAATAAAGGGAGTCTCGCTTCAGCTTTCGTACTAGAAGCATCTCCTAAAGGCCTTATCCCGGGGCCGCACTGCTCCGGGATCCTGCAAGCCTCTGCCTTCATCTGAAGTCGTCGTCTAGCCACGCCTACGCCTCCACCTACTAGTGCCCGCGCTATCTTTAGCCGCTGTGCGTGCTTGCTTCAAGCACTGCGTGTGCCTACTCCGGGCGCTGCGTGTGCCTACTCCGGGCGCTGTGTGTGCCGACTTCGGGCGCTGTGTTTGCCTACTTCAAGCGCTGCGTGTACCTGCTCCAGACGCTGCGTGTACCTACTCCAGACGCTGCGTGTGCCTACTCCGGGCGCTGTGTGTGCCTAGTCCGGGCGCTGTGTGTGCCTACTTCAAGCGCTGCGTGTGCCTACTCCAGACGCTGCGTGTGCCTAGATCAGGCGCTGCGCACCTACCACAGGCATAGCCTGTGCATACTCCGTGATCGGTGAGCACCACTGCCAAGCGCGGTGTGCCACCTTGGTCTTCGGGCTCCGTTTCAATACTCATTTATCTTTGTTATTTTTAAAAAAAATAAAAAATAATTGTAATTCACGTCACCCATCATCATCTTCATATTTTTTTTTATATAAAAACTGTAAATATCTTTTAAAATTTTAAATAAATTATTCGTTTTTTTGTTGTTTCGTTGTTGTTAGGTTAGGTTCTTTTGTTTTTAATTGTCGCTTTACGACAGGGATGGCGAACCAATGGCACGCGTGCCATCGATGGCACGCGACACAATATTTTGGGCACGTCACCAATCACAAAGTTCATTAAGTATTATATAACAAACTATCGCGAGTGATCCTAGTTGCATCGTGGACTACTATTGCTATTGACGCATATTTAGTTTCATCATCATCATCATTACATCCCTTCACAAGTGTACGCCTCCCCCAAGGAATGCATACTTCATTTACGCATAGCATAATAGTAAATTTCGTTGACACAACTGTATTTAAAAGTTCATTTGTGTTATTTTTATAATTATACAACCCCTATATAAGTCATTTGTCATCTGATCTGTAGCAACAGAAGTCACACTAATGTTACTTTAATTTGAATCACGCGTATAACTGAAACATTTATTATTATATACATATATTATTCATTGCAAAATACATTAATAAAGTTCTCGATTCAAAACTCTATTTATTTTTTTGTAGTAAACAAAGAGTTTTGAGTCGATGGTGTTTAGTACTATTATTTTGCCAATAACCACGAGTTAAAAATTATTTTACGGTAGGTCTTATTAAACATTTCTTTAGAAAAATGGCACGTTGATACATAAAGGCTCGCCAACCCTGCTTTACGACAACATACTAGTCAACAACTTCGAGCTTAGTGCTACCAACAACAATCGGCATAGGTATGACGTGGATGTTACACATAATCTTTGTTTTGTCCATGTTTATCTTAAGTCCAATCCGTTCGGAAACGCTATTAAGGTCATTGAGCATAGTGCTTAGGTCCTCCAGCATTTCTGTCATAAGGACTATATCGTCGGCAAATCGAAGACGAGTAATGCACCGTCAATGACGTAAATACCGTATCCTTTTCAGTCCACTTGCTAAAAAACGTTTTTCAATCCAGCGGTGATGAGTTTCGGGATATTATGATATTATGTCACACTGTCTTACACCTCTCTGCAGTTGGATAGGTTTCGTACTCTGGTTCTGTACTCGAATAGCCATCGTTTTCCTACTGTACAAACACTTCAGTACTTCGATATACCGACAGTCAACTTGGCACCGCTGAAGGCATTGCAGGACTGTCCAATTTTCGACGGAATCAAAGGCTTTCTCATAGTCCACATTCTCAAAACAAAGTGGCAGATTGTACTGTTCGATCTTCTGTACAATTTGCCAAAGGATATGTATGTGGTCTATGGTGCTAAAGCCTTTTCGGAAACCGGCTGAAAGTTGTTGAGTCTGCATGCGAGACGATTCATAATGACTCTCGATAACAGCACGTAGACTCAGCTCTGAAGGCATATCGGTCTGTAGTTCTTCAAGAAAGTACTTTCGCCTTTCGTAAAGAACAAAGCCAACGCAGTTCTGCCGTACGCCTCCGAAGTAGTGACACCATGGAGAACGAAGTTAAAGACCTTCTGAAGGACTTCATTTACCGATTTTTAATCCGGTTATAGAAGCTCCGCTGTAATTTCATCTTCTTATTAAGAGAAAAACGAGAGGAATTTGTGACTCTCTACGATATGCTTAAAAATTATGTAAAGAGCTTGAAATTTCTTTTGAATCCGCAAGACAATCTGGAGGAAGCATATTTTTGGCGACGAAAATGTAGATTTTGGGTTATCGTACGAGAACGAATTGAGTAGAATGTTTATTGTGTATAATATATACAACATATAACAAAAAGCCTGTGGTTCCCGATAACTACGTTTTCAGAGGCAGTATCCAAGCATATAGAAATAATAATTATTAAAAAAAAACACATTTTAAAAAATTGATTTGCAAATTGTATGTGGTTTTATTATCTCTGCATTGGCCGAGGAGTAAGAGGATTGTCAAAGACCCCGCATTACCGATACTCGTGTGAGTTCGAGGAAATAAAACCACATACAATTGAAAATTAATTTATTTTTTTGTAGTTTTTTTTAAATACGTCAATGTTTACTTCAGTAGAGTGAGTAACTGCTGAAACTCATGATTGATTCTAACAGCTGTAAAATCTAGCACAAAAATATGCATTTTTAATGCTGGCAAAATTATTATTAATTAGTTTAACATAGATCAAGCTCGTTGGGACATAAATACAGAAGAGTTCCAATATGAGCTCGAACTTATACGTGCGTTGCAGCTGCAACAGACCCAGACTGTGAAAAGGGTTTATTAAGTCAGACTTTTATTAAAAACGGAGTTTATTAAAAAAAAAAACTAAAGTTACTAAAAAATTATCTGAGATTGACTGCAACGTTGCGAGTACCAAATCTAGCTATTCTGGAAATGAAACATGACATACATTTTGATATTGTCGATGGTGTTAAAGATCTTTTTACTTTAAAAAAATAACGGAAAGTACATTTTCAATCTAATTTTAAAACTTATAGTCACTGAAATAATTAATAATACTAGGCACCCTGTAACCTAAATATTTTATTCCATCCAAGTTGATATTAATTGCTGTTGTACAACGTTGATAACCGCTATAAGTAGCTAGTTTTGGCGGTAAATAAAGATTCTCTTAATTTATCAAAGGCAAATTCGCGAAAAGTGACTCCAATAATACTACAGGTAATTTACTAATGAATTTACTTTTAGATTTTTTAAATTCGATCTAATTTAGGAGTAAAGAAATAAAATGATGGGTGGCGCTCTTAAGTGTAACTATAACTATAAAGTACAAGTAACATAAGTAGGTACGCTTTTTTGCAATACCTGTAAAGGTTGTTAAGTGTTAAGCACTATGTATAATTTAAAATAGTATTATACATTTATTATTATTATTTATTGTTGTATGTCCCTAGTGTTAAGTTAGTAAAGTTATGACTTGTAAACAATGTGACATTTTAAAACATAGACTTCCTGTGGGTTTCTTGCGCCATTTCTTCCTAAAGATGTATGTTCCTTCCGACTCAGTGGTAGTTTATATCGACTTTCAATAAGTTGTACGATGTATATTAATTCCATTGAATAAAATATTTAATCTTTAAATTAAAATAAGAAAAAGGGGGGGGGGTGAAATTCTAAAACAATGTTGTTGGCTGGAAAATATTTTATATGCTTAAGTGTGTATAAGTTCTTACAATATGCTGAGCATTATTTTGACTTGATTTTTGGATAACTTGAAATGTACGTAGCATTCGTCTTTCTTTTTTTGTTGGTCTGAGTTAACACAGTAGTAGTGAGTTAATACAGTACTATAAATCTCGTAATTTTGTTTATCTTTTACTTTGCCAATAAAGGAGCGTGGATTTTATTTATTTAATCCTTCCAATCCAGTAGCTTTAAAACGTCTTCCAAGGTAGCAGTCAAGAGATTCGGGGATATAATATCACCCTCTCTTACACTTCTCTACTTCTTCGGTCTTTGGTACTAAACCCTTTTCGGAAGAAGGCTTGCGTGGAACGCTAGAAATTATCAAGTCTGCGTACGAGACGATTCGTAATGGCTCTTAAGACAGCCCGTAGACGAGACTTAGAAAGGAAATCGGAGTGTAGTTTTTCCGATAGAGGGTTGTTGCCCTTTTTTTCAATAAGACCACCGTTTTCTTCTTACATTCCTACTATTTATCGGATAGAAAATATAAGTGGATACACTCTAGTTTAATATTACCAATAACTAAGCAAAGAACTGGGTGCAACCATCATCTTTATTGTATTCGGTGTGTGATTTGTAGTCTGTGGTCAAATCTGATATAATGGCTAGGACGATCCTGAACATGTTGATATAAATTTTCGTCTAGGACGTGCCTTTCCGACTCTGCCATTCACTTCTGCAACATAAATTTTCTTTGTCACTCTTTCGTCATTCATTCTTTCCCCATGACCAAACCACTGAAGCATTACTTTCTTAATTCTGTCACAACATCATCTTGCAAACCACACTCTTCTCTTATCACACAATTTCTCACCCTGTCATTCAGATTCAGTCCTAACATACTCCTTAACGACCGCATTTCTACTGCGTTTATTCTACACTCGTACTTATTGTACCACACCCAACTTTCATACGTTAAAATAGGGACCAACACAGCATTGTGAATTGCCATACGTGCCTTTTTTGACACATTATGACTCTTCACAATAGAGTGTAGTGCCCCATTTACTCTAATTTCTGCGTTCACTTGTCGTTCTATACCCTTATCATATCTCCCATCCTTGCTAAATACGCAACCCAAATATACAAACTCATCTACTTGCTCGATCAACCCCTCTTCTATTCTTATTTCACATATCGTTTTACTTTCTTCTCTTTCAAAAACCATAACTTTCGCCTTACTTCCGTTCACTTTCATACCCCTTTCTTTTAATGATCTGTTCATCAATGTAACCATCCTTTGCAGCTCGGCCGCCGACGACGCAAGAATAACTTGATCATCGGCGTACAAAAGGTATTTGACGGTTAACTCACCCATTCTTAATTCGCATTTTTCAACTTTCAAATTTTTCAAACAACTAACCATTACCATAATGTACGATGCCAAATCAGTCTGAGTAGGCCCCGTTGATCCTAATACAAGCACTAGAGTCCCAATAAAGAGACTCGAATGCCTGTATCAAGCCAGCGCTCAACCCAAATGAATTCAGTGTTTGCCATCCCATTCCCTTTCTAAATCCCGCTTGCCAACCCTTCCTTCATGACCCTTTCAATTAGTACCTTAGCATACAGTTTTCCCACAATGCTAATAAGGCTGATACTACGGTAGCTTTTACAGGCCTGCTGCGACCCTTTTCCTTTATATATTGGGACTATCACGGCTTTGCACCAGTCTACCGGTATCCACTTTATTTCCCAGCATAAATTAAACAAGGTGTACAGCAGGCCTGCCACCATTTCCTCTCTAGCCCTTAGCATGAAATTCTATCATATTCGGCAGTCTTACCTGCTTTCATGCTTTTCATTGCTTTCATTATTTCATCTATACTTATCTCGCTACCTCTTTCCACTTCTTTCGGAGTTTCTATTTCATTTAGTTCATACGTCGTCTCCTCACTCATAAACACGCTTTCATAATATTCCTTCATCTCTTTAAACTCTATCATTCAGAGTATAGCCATTATCGTATCTTATAGCATTCATTATAGGCTGTTTTGAATGTCCCCTGGCAGTTCTTACGAGTTTCCAGAACATTTTAATATTTGCCTAGAAGTTATCTGATATTTTTCTATTGTTCTTTTTGCTTTTTACTTTCAATTACTTCTTTTACTCTCCTAAATAGATGTCTAAAAACTACCTTTTTTCTTTCAATATCATCATTCATACCACTAGAATTACCAGCCTTTGTTGCTAGTATTTCTAGCCACGCTCTCTTCTTTGCTTCAACTTCCATACGTACCTCATCATTCCACCATAACGTATTATTTTTCTTTTCATTCTTTCTCTTACTAACACCACATACTTTGGTAGCTACATCCACTAAACCTTTCTTAACATTTTGCCATACATTCTGAAAGTCTAACTCATTCATACTTCTCCAAGTCTAACTCATTCATACATAATTCATCCAAACAACTCCTCAGTCTACGTTTGTAGTTGTTTTTCTCACATTCATCTTGTAACCTTTCTGGTCTAATACGCTATAACGCAGTGGTAGACACAGATGGCCGATGACGCCAATACCTGAATAGACCATTAATTCGGCATAAAACCAAATAATTATCCGTTCCTATGTTAGACACCCGGTAAACCCTTGTATCTACCACTGCGCCCCTCATTCTTTCATCCACAATTATGAAATCTAACATGCTTCTATCATCACCTCTTTCCCAAGTATACATGTGAATCCTCTTGTGGTGAAAGAAAGTGTTCGTCACAAAAAAATTCTTTTCCATACATAAGGTAAGGAGGCTTTCACCATTCCCATTTATACTTTCATTACCAAACGTTTCCAATATCCTTTCATAACCAAGCCTTCTCACCCCAACCCTTCCATTAAAATCTCCAAGCAAAATAATATTTTCATTTCCCTTACATTTCATTAACACCATACTTACCATTTCTCAAAATTGCTCTCGGATATAAGTAGGCTTAGATATGTCTGGGGCGTAGACCCCCAGCACTAACAACTTCTTTAAGCCCACTTTCATTCGTATCCGTAGCAGTCTTAAGCTTAAACATTCATACTCTTTCACACATTGGCCCATTCTTTCTGAAAGGATGATACCTACTCCCTAGCATGCCCGCTCGATCTCGTCTACACCAGACCAGTATGCGGTATACATGTCATGGGTAGTGACATCCTTTCCCTTCCGTTTCGTCTCATTTACACATAACACATCTATTACTCTATCATATATCATATCGCATACTTCATCCATTTTATAATTCATTGCTCCACATACATTCAACGTAGCCAGACAAACTTACAACAGTCTTAGCCTCTACAATCCACTTTTTGCCCCTCCGGGAGACAGAACGTGACGGGTGGCAAACCTCGTCGCCAGTTTTCCCCCCGGCGATTCTTCGTACCCCTGCCCCATTAAAGGGGCGCCGGGAACTCGGGGCCATTTCTTTTAGTTGGTGACTTATGTGCGAAATATGGGGTTGGTATATTTTACGCCGCTACCACGGCGAGGAGCCGAGTCTATGCTATCGGCTTGTCGCTCATTTAGCACCACCCGGTGGACACGTGTAGGGTGAGCTTAAGATTTGGTGGTTGAAGCCTACGGACGCGAGTGACTTATCCCCCAATACTGTACCCGTATTAACATACTGTCTAAATATTACATCTTAGATTATACTAGAACCTCTGACTTTTAAAATAGGCAGGGCATGTATCATAGAAGTCAGCGCTCTTCACGATTGACCCTTGAAACTCTTTATAAATAAATCCCTTATAATCTGGTCTGATACACCAGGCTTAAAACATTTTAAAACCTCAATCCGGGCTTTTAGTCCTAAATTCGCTTCAGAACCCCTTCACAAGAAATTAGGTACCTTCAGAAGATTAGGTAAAAATAAACTGCACATTCTGGCAAGAGCCCTGACTGGACACTGTTGTGTTAAAAAACACATGGCCATCCTGGTACAAACAACTCAAGTTTGTGCCGGTTTTGTTCCTTTACGGAAGGTAAAACACCTTTGCACATCCTGACTGATTTTGGACCCTTAATGCGCAAACGTAACACATCTAGAAAACTATCTACTTCATCCAGAAGTAGTGAAATTGCTCACAGCTAAGCAACTCCTATTCATTGAAGACCTAGGGCTTAGTAGTGAACTGAAGCCATAACAGAGGCCACAATAGATCTTTTAGGTAGCAGTGATACCGGGCTTTCTAGAACTGCATAGCTGCTCGCACAAAAAAAAAGATCATCATTCATCATCAACATCATTACAGCCCTTCACAAGTCCACTGCTGAACATAGGCCTCCCCCAAGTAATGCCACAAAGCACGGTTCTGAGCCACCTGCATCCATTAACTTTCTGCATGTCTTCTATAGGACCAAATGTGTGGTATGGTTTGAAAATTTTGTCAGAATTTTAAAGCACTATCGAGCCTTGTCATGTGCTCTAATAACCCTGAATGATTATTAGCCGTAAGTTAGACACCAACTGATCCTAACGAATTGTTTAAAATGAACGTTTTTTACCCAGTGATTGATACAATTAAATTGCATTGGTTACTTTTTTATATAGAATAGGGTGACAAACGTGCACACAGTCCACCTAATGGTAAGTGGTTGCTGTGGCCCATAGACATCTACATCTATCCTCGATTACGAATCAAAATGCAGATGCGTTGTCACCCGTGAGGACCAAGATGGAATGCCTCGTTTCCAGTAATGAGGGTCTCCGATTCTTTACACTCACCATACGAATTACAGCAGCATTAAGCTACTATTTCACGCTGGTATTTTTGAGAACGTGATCCTTCCCCGGTCGAGCCGACCCATTCGTGCTACAACTTACTTTAACTTGACTTGACTACATAAACTCTATGATAGGTGTTTATTTTTATACATAATGAAAATTATTTCTGAGAGGTCAAAAAGCCTGTATTGATTTGCAGAATGGCATAATGTGATTTGCGTAGCGTAGTAAATTGGTTCAGGAACTTATGAGAACTCATTATTTAAAGATCTTCAATAAGCAGAGCCACATAAAGTTCTCAGATTTATTAAAAATAATGATTGACAGGATATTTTCCCCAAATATTATGTAGACAGCACTTCGCATCTTCCTGACTATACGTATACTATAACTGGCGCTAAGCGGAAACGAAGTTTTAGAACATTTAAAAATTTACCCACTTTTCTACTATATGTCAAGAAAGACTGTCATATCTTATCTGGGCAGTATAAAATTCTATTGCCCAGAAGTTAAATTATTCTGAATGAATAAAAAGATTGCAAGCGCAAGCCAGAAATCTGGCCATCTAGGCTACTCATTAAGTTCGTTATTAGTAGTTATTTTATCTTTTTTACACTGTCTGTAGAACAAGAGTTTAAATAAAATTTGTCAAACAAGATTATTAACTCTTATTACGGGAAAGTACCCGGATGACCGAGCTTCGCTCGGTTTTTTTTAAATTACATTTAGATACAAATTACACACTGATGAAACATGAATAATATTTTTTGATCTTATCGACATAATAGAAAAAACTGAACTGATTATTCGAATAAAAAATCATAAGTGCAATAAGTTTAACTAAGATTTTTAAAAACTACTAAAAAAAGGACTTGAAATATTAGATTTTCTCACAAAAGAAGGAAACTTGCAAAAAAAAGGAAAAAGTCGGAACGAAGACAGGACGCGAACCAAGGCATTACGATCCATATCATCTTTACTCATTACAGTGTCAAAATTTATCTTCTTATATTGTAGCAGTTTTTCATTGCCTAAAAACACGGACTAAAAGACATTTTCTTGACACTAAATTTTATGAAAATCGTTGGAGCCGTTTCCGAGATTCCGATTATATATACAACGTGTACCAAAATTCAACCTGCTCATGACTACTCAAGAAGAAAAAAGAAAAGAAAATCTAAATCGTTTTTGAAATTACAAAAAAAATTAAATTCTTCGAAAATCGATACCCCGATATTGTATTTTTAACTACCATGACCACATTTTTTTTTTTGTATCGGCAACCTTAGTAGTACTGCTATCTAACACAACCCTTATAAATCACAGAATACATGTAGTTTTTACACAAAAATCAATCATAATTTTTTTTCCCTAAAATTTTGATTTTTACTTTCAGTCCAGTTTCACTCACCGTAGTGTAAAAAAAAGTACTGACACCACTACGACAAGTTTTTTTAAAAATTGACGCAAATAACCAAGATTCTAAAATGGTATAATACTCTAGAAAAACTTCTGTGTTGCACAGGATTTTTGCTGAAAAATGTTGCATGAATCAAAACAAAGGGTACAAATATTTAAATATTTACAACCGATAGAATATCCACTACCCCATATCTTCCCGTGGGTGTCGTAAGAGGCGACAGAGGGAGACAGGCAGGAGATAAGCAGCAGTATCTTCAAACTGCTGATCATAAAAAACACTGCGGTTGCCAACCCATTCGCCAAGCGTGGCAACTATGGCAAATATCCCCCCATGAATAGCGACGCAAACAAACGGCTCTTGGGCCCCGGCGGCCCCGCTATTCCTGGTTACGGTGGCGACCATGGTAACGGCGGGGCAGGGGGTACTAAGAATCTCCGGTGGAGGTTCGGTTGCCATGTATGACGACTCGACCTAGCAACATATAACGCACGCACCCTGAGGACTGACGAAAAGATACTGGAGCTGGAAGAAGAGGTAGACAAGTTACGCTGGCATATTATAGGATTATCCGAGGTCCGAAGACAGGGGGAGGACACGGTAATCCTTGAGTCCGGCAACTTGTTCTATCATCGGGAGGGCGACCATCTGTCCCAAGGAGGTGTCGGATTTATCGTCCACAAGTCTCTCGTCAACCACGTTGTAAAGATTGGGAGTGTGTCGACGAGGGTCGCGTACCTGATACTCAGAATCACCAAACGGTATTCGCTGAAGGTCATACAGGTTTACGCACCAACCTCGGCACATCCCGATGAGGAGGTGGAGGAAATGTATGAGGATATTTCCAGAGCCATGCATTCTCCAAAACTCAATACACGGTGTTGATTGGAGACTTCGACGCAAAACTAGGCACAAGAGAAAGCGGTGAGCTGAAGTTAGGGAAATTTTGAGTAGGGCAACGTAACCGTAGGGGCCAGCAGCTGGCCGACTTTATGGAGAAAGAGGGACTCTTTATGATGACCTCTTTCTTCCAGAAGCGGTCCCACAGGAAGTGGACCTGGTCGAGTCCTGATGGTTCGACAAAAAATGAGATTGACTTCATTATGACGACCAGACGCCAACTGTTCAGTGATGTCTCAGTGATCGCAAGGGTGAAAACTGGCAGCGATCACCGAATGGTTAGAGGCACACTGCACCTGAACGTTAAGTTGGAGAGGATCTCGTATAATGAAGTCAACGCTCCGTCGCCCTCGTGCTCTGATCCAGAATCCAGAAACTTTTCAGCTCGCGTTACGTAACCGTTTTCAGTGCCTAGAAGATTGCAATGCAGCGAACGATATGAGTGACAAGCTCGTGGAAACTGTACATGCGGTCGTAGCTAAGTTCTGCAAGACTCGCCGCAGAACAACACAAAAACTCTCCGATCACACTCTTAATCTCATGGCTGTTAGACGGGAGATGAGGCTGCAATCGTCAACAGATTTGACAGCATACAGGCAACTGAACAGACAGACCTCCAAATGCACGCGGCGAGACTTGCAGAACTTTAATACTGCTCGTATTGAAGAAGCGATCGAGCGGAACCAGGGCTACAAAATCTTTGCCAGAGATCTGTCTGCCAGTAAAAGCCAACTGTCGAAGCTGAAGACTGAGTGTGGCAGCATCGTTTCCGGGACACCTGAGATTCTGAGTGAGATTGAGAGGTTCTATGGGCAGTTGTACACATCATCGTTGGAGCCACACGCAAGTGTGAGTAACTATCCAAGAGCAAGTCTTATCCGACACTATTCCGATGATATCCCGGACGTCAGTCTGAGCGAGATTAGAATGGCTCTCCAGCACCTTAAAAACGGCAAGTCCCCGGGTGAGGATGGAATTACAGCGGAGCTTCTGAAAGCGGGTGGAAAACCGGTACTTGAAGTCCTTCAAATTGTACAGAAGTCCGAAGAATACAATCTGCCACTTTGCCTGGCGTATGTGGACAATGAGAAAGCCTTTGATTCCGTCGAAATTTGGGTGGTGCTACAGTCTCTTCAGCGGTGTCAAGTTGACTGTCGGTATATCGAAGTGCTGAAGTATTTGTACAATAGGGCTACGATGGCTATCCGAGTACAGAACCAGAGCACGAAACCTATCCAACTGCAGAGAAGTGTAAGACAGAGTGACGTTATTTCCCCGAAACTCTTCAGCACTGCATTGGAAGACGTTTTCAAGCTACTGGACTGGAAAGGATCCGGTATTAACATCAATGGCGAGTACATCACTCATCTTCGATTTGCCGACGATATTGTCCTTATGGTAGAATCGCTGGAGGACTTAAGCACTATGCTCAATGACCTCAATAGTGCCTCCCAACGGATAGGTCTTAAGATGAACATGGACAAAACAAAGATCATGTTTAATAGTTTGTAATAGTGGTGATATGAGGTCCACTATTGATAGAATCCGAGTGGTTTAGTGGCGGAGAAATGAAAAGGAAATAAATGTTTCTTCAGACCTTCGCCTTCTGTGTTTTGGTCGCAGCAGGGTATATATTATTTATTGCCGTTTAGGGTTGATTAGCCTGGCTGCTACAAGTATAAATATTCTTAAATAACTTAGTTATCATAAAATTCTCAATAACAATTTATTTTGTTAAAAAAAAAACAAATTAATACACTTTGAAACACAAAGCGCCCGCATATAAATGTAGTAATCTTAAAGTCACAAATTTCTAGTTCATCATCATCAAAGTTATCTTTGCCTAGCCCTTACACTCTGTCTTAAAACCATAATACGTTTTTCGATATAAGGATTTAAACTTAATAGCTATTCTAACTCCTCTTCCTCCATTCTCAGGTGTTCGATACTCATTTGGCTCCTGTTGAGTGATATTACCTAATGTTTAAATGTTCTTTCACCCGTATCTGAAGAGGAGGAGAAGTCTCTTCTTTTCTTTAATATTAATTGTCGTGTTTTTTTTTTGTTGACTAAACGTCCATTTTGACCCTTATCCTACTAAATCATGCAAAACATGATGATATATCGATATTTATCATGCGATATAATATATTAATACTGTTTAAATATATCGATACTTTTTTCACTTGTCCATCCCTATGACTGAGTAAGGGCGTCAAAACAGTGTAGTGTAATAACTGACGTCCCTAATTGGGGACCACGCTATAGATATAAGAAAAGCCACGCCCACTCTTAATTCAGAGCCCTGATTCAGGATAGCTTGCTACATATCTATCTATGATTCAGGGTGGTGTATGGCATACATTACACGCTCATGCAGGCGCCAATCAATTCCATCAATCATGATTGATAAAAAACGGATGGTGTCTGATTGGCGTACATTAAGTGCTCATGCAATCACTACATTACACGGTAGGTTATTCGTCAATCACAACCATGGAGTTTCAAGAACAGGAGAACGACCGTTACGTATTAAAGCATAGCCCGCCTGTCCTTGAAAATTGTATATTATAGCGGCGCTGACGTCGGCCTGCAAGTCGTTTTGTACAAGTAGTTGAAGTTAGTTGAATAATGTACAAGTTTTCTTCGCGGCATTGATAAGAAAATTTTCATGCTCCGTAATTTTGTAATTTTTGACAAAAAGAAACATTAAAAAATGGAGAAATATTTTATTGTGTGTGGAGGTGCAACTGGTTTAGCATCGGATCGGAAAAATAGACTGAAAATGACTTTTATTGAGGGAACTTAGCGATCGCAGTACCTCACTTATGTTGTCCATATTTCTGGGACACTATTTTCTACGGTGATCGTTTTCCTGTTCTCTAACTTTCATGATCACTACCGTAGTTGTTGTAAAACTGACTTCCTGCATGAGCGTGTAATACATGGAGTATCGAGGTAAGGAGGACAATCTCCCATAGGGGAATAGTTAAAACTGTGTCGATCCGTAAGCAGTAAATAACAGTTCAAAAACTCTCCACAACAGCGCTCGAGTAGCGACAGAGTATGATTAAATCACCGTAAAATACGTTGAGATTGATTTTGAATATAAAAATTTTGAAACCATTAAAATAATTATTGTAAGAAGATTTATGATGAAAGTATGCGCAATAAAAAAAATTATAAAATGTTTTGAAAATTGTAAGAAGAACTATGGTAAAAGTTTGTGCAATAAAAAAATATAAAAAGTTCTTAAAAATTTAGACTGTAGCTACAGTGGTGTCACCCTTATTTAGCGCTTTCCAACGGACACTTTTTTATCTGTATAAAAAATGTCCGTGGTGTCGTGACGTGCCCGATTAACTGAAAGAAAGGTCATGACATAAAGTTTGTTAGTTGTAGGAATGTAACGAAATATCGGCGTCTCTTTTTAGCTTATGAGTATATTCTTATGTAAAAAAGGATAACAGTAGTTTTATCATTACCGAATATGGCAACAATTTTTTCGCTCCGGCCGGACGCCATGTTTTGTCTCAGTCAATGACAAGTATATCATAGTGAAATGGGAGCCTTCTTGTTTCCAAACTTTTTATTGATTTATGTTTAGAACTGAGATTTCTCCAGATTCGTTCCATTTCCATTGATGGACCAATCCAACCTTCTTGGGATGGAGGGGCTCATTTGCATCCCAAAAACGTCATTTCTTTAAAAAAATTCTTCATTAAAGTGAAATGTTTGACATGTGGTGTATTATTTGTCATGTTTGTCGAAAATGGTTTCCCCCTTCTTAGGTCTGGTGTGCATACGTTGACACAATCAAACAGCTTGTCCATATTGGCTTAACACTTGTGCAGCTAGCTTCACATTCATCTTTTGCTTCGTATTTGGATTTAAATGTTGTTTTAAGCAAGGTGCAAACACAAAATTGGAATTGGTGTTTTCTGTTTCATAAAACTCCTTTATATGGCTCCATTTAGCAACACCTGTAAAAAACATTTGTGTAAATATCCAGTAAATTGGAAATATGTATAATATTATGATTGTAATAAAACAAAATATCTTACCAAATACAATTTAATCATTTGATGTTATATTTGTTGGACATTTAATATCATATTCTAAAAACATATTTCTAAGGCATTTGAGCAAATGTGGAGTATCAAAAATGGTAACCACTTCTCGATTACTTAGCAGAATATATGGCTGTTCTACAGATGTTCCCAAGATACTTAAAGCTCTCTTATTCACACCATCCATATCACACACTGTAGCTGAAAAATTAATTCCAACATCAAAACAATGTTGCAGGACCTAGAATGATGGGTAAATTAATATGGTAAAAAGTACTACTACATATATTGACATAATAACAAATAAAAGATCATAATAATGCTCACCTCCTTAGAATAATAATAAGCAATTGGTTGTTTCAGCTTTTTACGGATTCCGCCAATCATGAACACCAGGGCATCTTGTGGTGACCTGCCCTGCAATGCATGGTCTTGATAACCCTCAATTATGTCCTCCTTTTTGTTGTAAAACAAATTCTTTTTTATTGACATCTCATCAAACACAAGGATATACTCATTGTCTGAGGGAGTCTGTTGCTTTATTGTTTTTTTTTTCAAAACATTAAAAATTTGGTCATTAATAATAACTTTCATGTGAAACTTGCTTAATAACGCTTTTAATGAACTAGGTGTTGGCAGGAAAATCATCCTTTTTAATAATTTGTAACACCTAGGTGACCTTTTATACAGTCTTAGTGCTATTATTTTGGCGTCCATGTTCCATCTTCGACCTTTTGATTTTTTTTATAGTTTTGCAATTCTCCTTGCAAAAATAATGCAAAAGAGGGGGATATTTTACATTTTAATATTTCATTTACTGAATCATTTTTGCTCAATACTTTGAGAAATGCTTCATTCTTTAGATGCTTTACAGTTTTTTGAAGCCTGTTAATTTTACTCAGATGATATTTCATTTTTATAAACATATCTTTATCCTTTTTGTTTTTCGTGGATGGATTTGCAGCAGGTAGTGCTAATTAATGACATGAAAATGTTGACTTATTATTTTTTAATGCAGTCAATAACAATAATATAACGAAAATAATTTCTACAAATGTAATATTATTGGTGGCATCTATAATATAATCAGGTTATTGGAGTTCAGACATAATATTGCAAAGCTATTGCCTTGTTTGTAGAATGTGAAGGTAAATAATGTTTTCTTGTTAGAAAAAAGTGTTTATATTAGATTGTCTAATCTTTTTTATATAAAACCAATGTACCTTTACTTTCCATTTTGCTTAAATGTCATGTTACATATGCCGTTTACTTAATAGGTGAAGTAATAAACTAATTAGCTATAAACTAATAATCATTGACACGTTTTTTAGCGAAGTTACGAGAATGCTTATTTCCTATACTTCGCTAAAACACGCCTACCTCTTAAAAATAGACTATTCTGCTTTACATACCCACTTAACTATTAAATCGATATTTAGTTAAGAGCTGTTGAGAACTGTTTACATGCATAAATTTAAAAATTAGTTAATTACTACGTCACTTACGTCCATCAATGTACCAACGGTTTTTCTATGTACCAATGTGGACAAGTATGTAATGTAAATAAAAAATATGTATTTCAAAAACCACTTTTATTTGAAAAATAGTTCCTCTTTTATATTAAAATGATTGCTAATCGTTTCAAAAGTGGTTTATGAATGTAAAGTACCATAATTTACAAATAACTTTGTGCTTATGTTTTCGTTTTAATTTAGCAATATATATCATTGAAACGAAAAACTACAAGCTATATCCATCTATATGGTATTTTACATTCTTAAGCCATTTTTGAAACGAAACAACCAAGACGCCAACGAAAAAAAATCACGTTTCAAAATTCCCGCGCAAAAAAGTTTTAGTGGGGCACGACAGAGATGGCGTGCATTATGGGTGCCATTTTCTTTGTTTGAAGTTGACATTCTTCCCGCCTAAGGGTATTAGTGTTCTGTGGTGAAATGTCTATTTATCTATGCACGGAGTATCCTAACATCCTTTTATAACCAAAAACCAAAATATCTATGGTGATATGGTTTTGACACGAATTATTTGTACCTAAACGCGAGATTTTTTGAACTAGTGCTAATATTTTTACTTTCGAAAATGGATATTATATGTTGATTTAACTGCTTTTATTAGAACCCGAGTGGTTAGTTTCATTGAAACTTTTGTGAGTGCGTAACGTCAGCGGCACGACGTAATCATGGCGGATCCCCTAAGTTTACTTCGTCAATATAATGTAAATAAAAAAGAAATTATTGAAAGAGACAATCAGATTATTTTTGGTGAATTCTCTTGGCCCAAAAATGTTAAAACAAATTATCTTATGTGGGGGTAAGTTGGTTTATTTTTAAACTGCAAATTCTATACATAAACTGACTAGATAAATACAAGTTTATTTATTTACATAGGTCGGGCAAAGAAGGAAACAACAAGGAGTATTATACTCTGGAATGTCTTTTATTTATCCTTAAAAATACACATTTAACTCATCCAGTATATGTCAGACAAGCAGCTGTAAGTTATAAATATTTTATGTACCTAATTATTTTTTCGAAACTGTGATATCTGCAGTATTAAAATAATTTTTTTGTAGGCTGCGAATATACCGGCTGTTCGTCGTCCTGATCGTAAAGAGCTGCTTGCATATTTAAATGGAGAGACAGCTACTTGTGCTTCAATAGACAAAAGTGCACCTTTAGAGATTCCCACACAGGTTTGTTTTTATATTTTAATAAATTATTATTGAAGTATGCGTTGAATATTTTATAAGTTCTGAGGGAAAGTCAAAAAGTTGGATGAAATGAATGAAAGGGAAAGGGGGTATATAATTAAACATGAAATTATTTTTGCTTTTCAATATATTCTTGATAAACATTAATACACTTCTCAGACTTTTCTAATAACTTATTTATATCTTTGAAAAAAAAAAATGCATTGTCGAGCCTTAAATAGGCAAAAATTGTCTACTTCACTTCTCCATTATCTGTTTCTTTCCCCGAAGCTCATAATTGGGAACAAATATTAACCCGAAGGGGCTAAATCAAAACTATTAGGAGGGTTTGTTTAAAGTTTTGAAGCCACACTAGAGTAAGGAAGCCTTCACAACATGACTCTTGAGATCACTTTCCCCCCTTTTTTTTAATAGCATCTTTTAATTTTTCTAATGCCATAGTATAATACTGTCCCATTCGTTACTGTTCTCACAACACTGATCCAAAAACTATTCTGCTCTATAGCTATTTCTGAAGCAATGTATGCATTCTTGGCATCCATCTTGCACTGACTAGACATGCCAAGATGGTCATGGAGAATGCTTAAAATGTTCGTAGATGACATTACAGTCATATATGTGGGATATGTTCCAAAATGTTTCCAGTATACTGGCGAACGCAAATGATGTCATTAATTGACGGCATATTCCACCATATATGATAGAATGAATCACCAGAATGGTGTCAATTTATGACATTTTGCATTGGCTAGTGTACTGAGTTGTATTTCAGAACATACCCGTGATGTGATGTGCTTATTCTTCAGACAGGCATCTTCAAGAACAACTTTTACAATACAAACTCAACAATGTCTTAGGAGATTGAGACCAGTGATTGGGAGCAACATCAGTTTTATTAAGATATCTGTCACTTTGTCTGATCTAATGATTTCAGAACTGGAATCGTCTTCAATGGAACTTTCAATACTTGTCAGATTTTGGTTTATGATAGTGCTATCATTGAAGACCTTGCTTCTGTAGTACTAACAGTACTCAACCTGTTAATATTTAAACTTTTTATTAACCTCTCAGGCCCCGACAGTGTATTGGACCAACTTAGTCAGATCTGTGGTCAAGCCAAAGATATTTTATATTTTTTAATTGAAGATAAATATAACTTATAGTATTTACTATGCTCTTATGCAAAAATAAAATAAATTACCTACATTTAAAATATCAAATTATTTGTGTGAATGTCAAGTGAGCACTAGAGAAACGATTGCAAGATGTTGTCGGTAAATGAAATTTTTTGAAAAGTGGTGTGGTGTATGTATATGCGTTTCATCCAGAGGGTCTCTTAAGAGGTTACTAGACTTGGGGAAAAAGTGTTTTTTTTTTGTGACTGTGACCGTTGTTCTGGTTACAAAAAAGTCATAGTGGAAAATAATTGTGACTGTCACATTGATAACATTGGATAACTACTTGGAACATAAGAACAACTTAGGTATAATGTGACTTTAAATATGCAATTTAGATTTAATAATAGGTTTTATTTTGGTAGTTAATTTTTTATTACCTTCCTTACTTAATCTATGCATGTGGCTATGTTATAAGTACTATTCTAATTGTTTTATTTGAAATATAAGAATTTCACCTAATGTACTTGATAAGTTGGTGGTTGGTTAACGAGGTATGCATAGTTCCTTATGTTTGGTTATATCAGTGACTGGAGTAACTGAGAAAATAGTACGGTGGCGGCGCGAAAGTACAACGTTATATGGTACATAGTTGGAGAGTAGGGAAATTTTTATTATTTGATGAAATATTTTTGTGTGCAAGAAAAGTCATCAAACATCAATATCAAACAATTTTTTTTTAATATGATTTTTCACATTTAATATTAAATAACATTATAAACAAAATTCTAATTCTAATACTAAAAACCTTAAAAATATATATTATAATAACTAAAATATATTATTAAAAACGAGGTCCTTTAGGCAAGGTTCCGAAGATATTGGCAGCATTTCCCTGTTGAATAGCTAGACTAATTCTTTGTCCGAGGTAGCTGCCAGCTCTTCGGTCTCCTGTGACGTCGATTAACCTTTTTGCTATTTCTTTAAAAAGGCTTATAGCGCTAGGACCTTACGGACCAAGGGTCTCGACATTTTATTTCTTAACAATTTATTTGAACAAAAGTTCCATAAACAAGTTCAATGGTTAAAACAGTAATAAATAACAAAACTTAAAAAATATAATTAAAAAAAATCAAATATTATATGTCACTTCTACAACTAAGGCAAATCTAATGAATATGTTAAAATCCAATATCTGTATGTTAAAATAAAATAACTACTATGAAAAAATAGGGACATAGAAATATTTGAAATATCGTAAAGAAAAGAAATATATCATATGATTATATTGATATACTCACTCACACTTTATATTTCATTTTCAGTTACTTCTGACTATTTTATTTCATATGTGAACTAAGTATAAATATAAGTAGTAAAATAGTTGTGAGTCAAAATATAACTCAAACTCGAAAGGAAACTCGTCATTTGAAGTAAATTCTAAAAAGCATAATTTACAAATGAGACTAATTGTAATAAAATTTTTATAACTTGTTTTGGTAGTTTTCTGATGCTTATATAAAACATTTAAAAAATAATTGATTTGAGCATTTTTATCTTTGGTTCTGAGAAATGTAATGTACTCTGTGGTTCTGAAGCATTCCTTCTAAATATTACTATACTCTTTGTATAGGTCTACAAATTTATCACAGGAAGTCCACCATGTAGATTCACAGGAGTTTACAGATTAAGAATAACTTCCAAGTATTACTGGAATTGAAATTTCAATTCAATCAGGCTTCTTAACTTTGGAAAAAAATTTAAAATATTTCTGAAATAAATAAAATATTTATTTCAGACTGAATTAAATCCTAACTGACTTGAGCACTTGGCTGTGTATCCATAACTAATAATTCATTAATATATAAAGACCCCTGAGTGTTCCAGGATTAGTGACCATAATTACCTCCTCCATCCCCTCCTTCGACAATGTCTCTGAGGCTGTTAGTCAAAAAGTCTAACCAATCAGACCAGAGGATGAGCCCTACGTTGAAAGCTTGCCTATAAGGCTAGCATTCCAGACCCTGTCAAAGGCCTTAAAAACATCAAGGAAAATAGTAATTGCTTTCCCTTTTTTTAATGAAGCCTTGCTCCATATGTGTGTGTCACACACAGAAGGTCTCCCGTAAACCGATTAAGAGTTCGATCAGTTGAATTCAAACATGGCCTTATGTCCTTAAGTCCTAGGTAAACTTACTTGTTAACAATTTTGAGCATAGTCTACCCAATAACTCCTGTCAGAGTCAGAAGTATGACTGGGACATTGATGTCTAATTTTTGACTTTTGTTTTGTCATGTTCATCTTTAGGCCTGTTTATAGAGAAATATTGAGCAAAGTACTGAGTCCATCAATTCTGCAATAGTGACTATAGTCATAGAGATATAGATACCATCAAACAACCAAAGTTTACCACTTTACAATTATTATTCCTTAACTATATTAGATGGTTAGTGTCTGGCCCATCTGTTAATTCTTTTGGTTGTATGTAGTCAGATTCTTGTTTGGAAATCTCATAAATACATATTATTTATATGTCTTCATTTCATACTATTGAAGTAACATTGTTAACATTACTCAATGTTATATATTACTCAATGTATATATAAATTTTTTTTAAATTATAAAGGTTAAACGAACTCATGATAATGATGGAGGAGAATCAGCAGCAAAAAAACCGCGTATTGAAGAAACACATGTACAAAAGGTACGAGAGCAGCTTGCTGCACGTCTTGATACTCCTAAAGAAGCATCAGTCACAGTGGACAATATTAAGTAAGTGTATGGCTTATTGTGAATTTAAAATTTCAATTAAGACACAAACTAATAGTCTTATCTATAAGTAGTATCAAATTTTAACTTTAAATTATATTATAATTTTCAATATTTACATTGTGTGTAACAAAATGAGATGTTGCATAGGACAGGTTGTTGTAAGGGATCAGATGTATATAAATAAACTATGCAAAATAACAATTGTGTACTATGTATCTGTCTTCATGTAGTGTAGCAAAGTGTACGGCATCCCCCCACTAGATAGAGCGACAACCTGGTAAGACATGCAGGAAGTCGATGGATGCAGGTGGCTCAGGACCATGCTTTGTGGAATTCCTTGGGGGAGGCCTATGTTGAAGAGTGGGCTTTTGAAGGGCTGTAATGATGATGATATGTCTTACAAAATCTGAGACGGCCTTATTACAATTATTTCACATTTTATAGAGCTGTAACAATTTTTAATCTGTTTATGAATAACACAAAGATTAGTAAAATAAATCTTTTCCAGGTCTCTTTCAGAGGCTATGTCAGTGGAGAAAATTGCAGCTATTAAGGCTAAGCGTTTAGCGAAAAAAAGAACAACTATAAAAAGTAATGACTACTCTGACACTTTAGGTGTAGTTGGATCAGATTTGAGAGCTATATTGGACTATGATGTAGATCTCACAAAAGACATTATCAGTCGTGAAAGGCAATGGAGGACTAGAACAACAGTGTTGCAAAGTAATGGCAAGGTATATTTAAGAAAATTCTAAATAATTAAGTTATTCTTTACATTTTTAACACCTTTCCCTAAAAAGTTTAATGTTGTGCATTGTGAAAAAAAAATGGGGAATAAATAATGTAATAAATTTCACACCAGCTCATAGTCTATCTTATACCTTTTAATACATGCATTAAGAGGCTTATTTATTAAACTAGTTATTGCAATTTTAAGTACTTATAGGCAGTTAATCAATTTCATTAAATCAATGATCAAATGAATAAAAATTAGGGGAATGTAAAACACATATTAAAAAAGTCAATCGCTAGCAACAAATGATGTATCACACTGTAAGCTTTGGTGATGAGGATAGGGAACTAAAATTTTTCACTAATCTGTGAAATATCATCACAAAAGCCCATGACAATTCAATTTGTCCCATGGATTGCCATAAACATCACTTAACATATAGTAACAATACTGTAACTGCCACTACCTCTTAGAGGATCTCTTACCTAATTGAACATTATAGAATAGAAATGCCTTAAAGCAATAAGAATTTTACGTAATTGTCATCTACATTATGACTTTTTTGTTATACTTTTACACTTCCAAGCTTAGGATTCCAGAATTCAGTCATAAAATAAGTATAATATATATGTTGTTTTTCAGATGTTTGCCAAAAGCATACTTGCTCTCTTAGGTAGTATAAGAGCACGTGAAGAAGGCAGGCCGGGTGCACCTAGACCTCAACCTGTAGTAATGCCACCTCCAACTGCTTTACCTGCGCAACAAACTCAGTATAACAGATATGATCAGGAAAGATTTATTAGGCAAAAGGAAGGTTGGTCCATTTATAGATTTACTTATTTTTTTAAATGAAATACATAAGAAATAAATAATTAAATGGCTTACAATATTCTTTTCTCTTTTTTACAGAGACTGAAGGTTTTAAAATTGACACCATGGGTACATATCATGGCATGACTCTTAAGTCGGTGACTGAAGGACCAAGTGTGCCAGTAGCGGCGCGCGCACCCCAAACACCAAATCATCCACGACAAATGTCATGTTAGTGTTATTTTATCACACAAATTTTTAAATGTAATTCTTACAGCTTGCTTCCTTTAAAAAGATTGTAACAAAATAGTGTTACAAAAAGGCGAAATTGCATAAAAATGCTAGTTTATTTTTTTACACAGTAGAAAAGATTAAGGGGTTATTGTTAAAAGTCATGATAGTGGGAGGGTGGAGAGTGGTGGCAAGTCACCCAGAGGGGTAGGCAGAGACTACGGACTTCCATTTGGCACGATCCTGACACACCTCTCTCGCCTCCTTATATATATATATATATATATATATATATATATATATATATATCCATATATCCATATACCTACGCATTCGTGCTCGTCGGTTAAGGGTACTCCTAATTTGGCCCGTTTTTAATAAATCGCTAATATGGTCGATAAATTTTTGCCTAGGATGTCCCTTTCAGACTCTGCTATTCACTTCTGCAACATAAATTTTCTTTGTCAGTCTTTCCTCATTCATTCTTTCCACGTGACCAAACCACCGAAGCATTCCTTTCTTAATCCTGGTCACAACATCATCTTGCAAACCACACTCTTCTCTTATCACACAGTTTCAACTTGCTCTTTTATATAGGCAATCAATCATTGTTAGCAATAAGATACCATGTCATAATATGTCTCATTTATAATACACGTTAGTTTAACATGATGGACATTATATCATGATAACACCGTAGTACATTAAGTATGTAAGCCAACAGCAACGTTTTACGTGGTAGACTCATGCTGCTGATATTACTAGTAAAGTAGTAGCACGAATGGGTGGGGTCGACCGGGGAAGGACCACACTCTCATAATACCAGCGTCAAATAGTAGCTTAATGGTGCTGTATTTCATTTGATGAATGTAGAGAACCAGAGATACTTTTTACTGGAAACGGGTGACAACGCATCTACATTTTGATTCGTTATCGAGGATAGATGTAGATGTCTATGGGCCACAGCAACCACTTACCATCGGGTGGACTGTGTGCTCGTTTGCCACCCTTATACTATAAAAAAGCAACACTGCTTATCATGATGTACACTGGTCAGCTTCACTGCAAAACACTCCTCTCTGTCTCCCCTGTGGAATAACCACATGAGTTAACTATCGGGTATAATAATAATGTGCGCACTTTATACTAATTGAAATATACTGTACGAAAGTAAATACTTCCAACGATCAAAAACTGCGGTCGTAGTAGACGATGCTCTAGCACGCACAAAATAGCAGCGCCTATAGGGCAATCGACGCACACTACGGTAGTATCGAAACCACACAGCGTGCGAAATCATCTGACGCAGGTCCAACCTCGACAAGCGCTCGCGCGATAATGATCGCAGATGACCGACGCGGTGAAATATATGGTACTCTTATTTAATTATTTAGAAAATAATAGTAACAATTTAAAAAGTAAAAAATATATTTTTTTACCTTTTAAATCGTTATTTGCTTAAACTATATAATAGTGTAGTTTTAGCAAATGTTGATCATTATTTTGGTATAAATTTTACGTCAAAATAATGTATAACTTCGGGAGATATTGGGACTTGTATCGAAGCTTTTCCTATAGAATTTTCATTTTCCTTAATTGAAAGACTTATAAAGAAAATGTATTCTATGATTATTAAAGTATAGGATATTTGTGAGATAAAATATTTTTTTGATGGTCGATATTCAATAGAATCTACACATTAGAGCATATAAATCATGTCTCTGAGAGTTTTGGCCTAAACATGCATCAGGAGAATGATTATTACTAAATCTATTCTATAAGTACAATAAAAATGTAAATTGCAGTTGTCTGTACATTTTATATTTTTGTAACAAAATTGATTGAGAGGGACTAAAAATAAGTGATTTAATACATTTCTATCATTTTTAGAATAGTCTGTCTGTTTGTTTGTTATGCCGTGTAGTGGCGGTTAAGAATATCCACTACCCCATATCTTCCCGTGGGTGTCGTAAGAGGCGACAGAGGGAGACAGGCAGGAGATGGGCAGCAGCGTCTTCCTGATGACAACTGTGACGTAATAAAAAACTGCGGTTGCCGACCCGCTCGCCAAGCGTGGCAACTATGGCAAATACCCCCCAATGAATAAATACACAAACAGACGGCCCCCAGTCCCCGGCGGCCCCGCTATTCCTGGCTACGGTGGCGACCATGGTAACGGCGGGGCAGGGGGTGCTAAGAATCTCCGGTGGAGGTTCGGTTGCCACCTACGACGACTCGACCTGGCAACATATAACGCACGCACCCTGAGGACTGACGAGAAGATACTGGAGCTGGAAGAAGAGGTAGACAAGTTGCGCTGGCATATTATTGGATTATCCGAGGTCCGAAGAGAGGGGGAGGACACGGCAATCCTCGAGTCCGGCAACTTGTTCTATCACCGGGAGGGCGACCATCTGTCCCAAGGAGGTGTCGGATTTATCGTCCACAAATCTCTCGTCAACAACGTTGTAAAGATTGGGAGTGTGTCGACGAGGGTCGCGTACCTGATACTCAGAATCACCAAACGGTATTCGCTGAAGGTCATTCAGGTTTACGCACCAACCTCGGCACATCCCGATGAGGAGGTGGAGGAAATGTATGAGGATATTTCCAGAGCCATACATTCCTCCAAAACCTACTACACGGTGTTGATGGGAGACTTCAACGCAAAACTGGGCACAAGAGAAAGCGGTGAGCTGAAGGTAGGGAAATTTGGAGTAGGGCAACGGAACCGAAGGGGCCAGCAGCTGGCCGACTTTATGGAGAAAGAGGGACTCTTTATGATGAACTCTTTCTTCCAGAAGCGGCCCCACAGGAAGTGGACCTGGTCGAGCCCCGACGGTTCGACAAAAAATGAGATTGACTTCATTATGACGACCAGACGCCAACTGTTCAGTGATGTCTCAGTGATCGCAAGGGTGAAAACTGGCAGCGATCACCGAATGGTTAGAGGCACACTGAACCTAAACGTTAAGTTGGAGAGGTCTCGTCTAATGAAGTCAACGCTCCGTCCCCCCTCGTGCTCTAATCCAGAATCCCGAAACCTTTCAGCTCGAGTTACGTAACCGCTTCCAGTGCCTAGAAGATTGCAATGCAGTGGACGATATGAACGACAAGCTCGTGGAAACTGTCCATGCGGTCGGAGCTAAGTTCTGCAAGACCCGCCGCAGAAGAACACAAAAACTCTCCGATCACACTCTTAATCTCATGGCTGTTAGACGGGAGATGAGGCTGCAATCGTCAACAGATTTGACAGCATACAGGCAACTGAACAGACAGATCTCCAAATGCATACAGCGAGACTTACGCAACTTTAATACTTCTCGTATTAAAGAAGCGATCGAGCGGAACCAGGGCTCCAAAGTCTGCCAGAGATCTGTCTGCCAGAAAGAGCCACTGTCAAGGCTGAAGACTGAGTGTGACGACATCGTTTCTGGGACACCTGAGATTTTGAGTGAGATTGAGAGGTTCTATGGGCAGCTGTACACATCATCGTTGGAGCCACACGCAAGTGTGAGTAACGATCCAAGAGCAAGTCTTATCCGACACTATTCCGATGATATCCCGGACGTCAGTCTAAGCGAGATTAGAATGGCTCTCCAGCACCTTAAAAACGGCAGGGCCCCAGGCGAGGATGGAATTACAGCGGAGCTTCTGAAAGCGGGTGGAACACCGGTACTTGAAGTCCTTCAGAAGCTCTTCAATTCCGTCCTCCATGGTGGCACTACTCCAGAGGCGTGGAGCAGAAGTGCGGTGGTCTTGTTCTTTAAGAAAGGCGACAACGCTCTCTTAAAGAACTACAGACCGATTTCCCTTCTGAGCCGCGTCTACGTGCTGTTTTCGAGAGTCATTACGAATCGTCTCGCACGCAGACTTGACGACTTCCAGCCTCCCGAACAAGCCGGTTTCCGAAAAGGCTTCAGTACCATAGACCACATACATACCCTGCGGCAGATTGTACAGAAGACTGAAGAGTACAATCTGCCACTTTGCCTGGCGTATGTGGACTATGAGAAAGCCTTTGATTCCGTCGAAATTTGGGCGGTGCTACAGTCCCTTCAGCGGTGCCAAGTTGACTGTCGGTATATCGAAGTGCTGAAGTGTTTGTACAGTAGGGCTACGATGGCTATCCGAGTACAGAACCAGAGCTCGAAACCTATCCAACTGCAGAGAGGTGTAAGACAGGGTGACGTTATATCCCCGAAACTCTTCACCGCTGCATTGGAAGACGTTTTCAAGCTACTGGACTGGAAAGGATACGGTATTGACATCAATGGCGAGTACATCACTCACCTTCGATTTGCCGACGATATAGTCCTTATGGCAGAATCGCTGGAGGACTTAAGCACTATGCTCAATGACCTCAATAGTGCCTCCCAACGGATAGGTCTTAAGATGAACATGGACAAAACAAAGATCATGTTCAATGTCCATGTCACACCTATGCCGGTAGTTGTTGGGAGCACTATGCTCGAAGTTGTTGACGAATACGTTTACCTGGGACAAATAGTCCGACTAGGTAAGTCCAACTTCGACCGAGAGGTCAATCGACGGATTCAACTCGGCTGGGCAGCGTTCGGGAAATTACGGCATATCTTTTCGTCAGGTATACCTCAATCTCTAAAAACTAGATTGTACAACCAGTGCGTGTTGCCAGTGATGACTTACGGATCTGAGACGTGGTCCTTCACTGCTGGCCGTATGAGGACGCTTAAGGTCGCTCAGCGAGCTATGGAGAGGGCTATGCTCGGAGTTTCTCTGCGTGATAGACTCAGAAATGAGGATATCCGCAGTAAAACCAGAGTGACCGACATAGCCCAACGGATTAGTAAGCTGAAGTGGCAATGGGCCGGCCATATAGCTCGAAGAACCGATAACCGATGGGGAAGAAAGGTTCTCGAGTGGCAGCCTCGTACCGGTAGGCGTAGTGTAGGGCGACCCCCCACTAGATGGAGTGACGACCTGGTAAGACAAGCAGGAAGTCGATGGATGCAGGTGGCTCAGGACCGTGCTTTGTGGCATTACTTGGGGGAGGCCTATGTTCAGCAGTGGACTTGTGAAGGGCTGTAATGATGATGATGATGATGTTTGTTTGTTAACTATCATGTATAAAGTACTGATTTATATCAAAATAATCATTAGAAAAATTGTGAAGCGTACATTCGTTTTAAATTTAGTCTTTGTTTATTATTAAAATCGGCTCATCCTATCAAAAGTTATGATTGATATTCTGAAGTATGGGTACGAAGTATAAGTACGAATTTGTTCAATGGTGGCATTGAGTGATCAAGGACATTGTAGTAATTAAATAATGTAAAATAATGTTCTATAATGATATAATTGTATCTGAACGCAGTAAACAAAAATAATAAAGAATAACATAATGAATTTTTATAAAAAATATATAAATTCTAATATTTTAGTGAAAAAAGTTTAATAGTTAATTTTTTTCTTAAGAACCGTAACCGTACCGTTTTCGTAAGTTTAATAGTAATTCCGAGGACCTACAACATGGTAAATCAAATTTTAAAAGAGTTACCTATTAAGACGACACATCGAAAAGGCTATCGCCGTACTGATCCGAGTGAATGCATAATTTCTATGAAAACTTGAAAAAACGCCGTCATAAGGTCTAAAATAGCGTAGCGCCCGCGACGATTAAAAGCGCTTAGAAATTGTCAGAATCTTAAAATATATTTTTTAAAAATTATTGATTTAAGTAATCAAAATAATGAGCAAGTAAATTATGAATATTGATGTTATGAATATATTTGAGTGATTCAATCATCACATCACAATTCAAAAAAAATAATATACAATCGTGTTTTTGAACAATCTAATTCAAGATAAGGACATGAATTTACCTATATCAAAATTCCACTTTCGTTAGTGGTGTCATAGTCCTATACTATTCGATGAAAGGAGATGCATTTTTTCACGGTGTCTCCTTAACAGTTTTCTTGGTTTCGGCGAGGATCTTTCCCTTTTGCAGTTCCAAAAGTTTTATTTTACTGTCATAATTAATTAACTACTATAATTTAATATCTCACCTTAAAGTGTTAAAACCATGATACATATTTTGTGATAAAAATGGTTTTTAATTGCATGTTGGTGGGGAAACGATATGATAATTATGAATAATTTCTATTATAGAGCTACAAAAATCTGCTCCTATGCATCATTATATACAAAATATTAAAAATTGTCTAGTTATCATTGTGTCCGAGTTAGTAATCCGACAAAGATATAGTGAGACCAGATACAGATAAAAGGGCTTTACGTGCTTTCTGAGGCATACGGATGAAACACTGCTAAACTCTTGACTCCGGGCTGCTACTGAGAATTTTTTGATAGAAAACCCAACAGAATTTAAGCCCAATGACACCTATTACTTAAAGGTCTAAAAAAACTTTCCTAGGTTGAGTTTAGTTTAATTTTTTATTTGTTTGCAGGATGAGACAAAATATAGATACTTACGCAATTTCATTTATTTTGTTAGTGTAGGTACTTAGTTTTAGGTAGGCATTGGATTGTATCATTATTTAGTTCAGTATTGTATTGTGTTCATTTTAAATTTTTTGTTCAATAATTAGTGATGGTGCTTGTTTGTGACTTGATGTGTGACCTAAACATGAACATTTTAAGGCCACACCCAAATCTTCTTTAGCAGCAGAAGCGTAGCTTGTTCTTGCATCCTTTGGTTGCTGTTCGAGTCGCACTTTTTTGAGCTCGCCTTTTGGCGAGGTTGACTCTTCCAGCATCCTTTTGGCAGCTCTTTCCTTCTTGCCAGGACACTTGGCTGTTCTCTGAACCCTGGCGGATGTCTTAGAGATGGTCCCTGCGGCCGCATCTACTACTTGGGCTGGATTTTTATCCTTCCCAATTTCAGCGCGGCCGCAGTGGCAGTAGCATGCCCAGCCTCCTAGGTGCTGCTCTTAGAATCATCGAGCGCGGCTCTTTCTCTGCGGCTTTTTCTCTTTGCTTCTTATTCTTCTCCTTAGCTTTTGCAGCACTGCCTGCTGGGATAGACCCACCTGATGGTCCGTCAGGTCGGCAAATCATCTTTTTGGGTGTCTTGCCTTTCCCCTTACGGCTCACCACTTGCAAGGCAGCAGAGAAAAGGTTATCTGTTCTTTGGGGTTCCGCAGGAGTTCTGTTACTCGCGGTCCCTTGCTCTTTTCTCGTATTCAACTTCTCAGATTTTAAACTGTTTTTGGAAAATTAAGCATTAAGCTGCTATTTTACGCTGGTTTTCTGTGAGAGCGTGGTCTTACCCCGGCCAATCAAGACTCATTTGTGCTACAGCAATAAGCTGAAGCATGGCTCTACCACGTTGATAACACAATTTATATACACTTATCCTACAGTTTCATTGCGTTTCCAAAAACTTATTGATCAAACAGTAGTATACTCTAAGAATACTCTTGTTTAGAATTTAACTTTTTCCTTTCTTTCATTTATTGTGTTATATTATTTCATTAATGAATTAATCTGAGTATGTTTAACCTGCGTGCGTGCGTGCAGCGAGCGGCGGCGCGGGTGCCGGCGGTGGCCCGGGTGGGGGCGCAGTGCGGCGCGAGCTGCTGCCGGCAGCGGCGGCGCGCGCACCGCCCGCGGGCGCCAAGCGGCCCTCGCGCACACCCATCATCATCATCCCCGCCGCCACCACCTCGCTCATCTCCATGTACAACGTCAAGGACATGCTGCAGGACCTTAAGTTAGTCACATTTCTTTTTTAGCCCACTTAAAGAAGACAAAGAGGTTGTAAGTTCGGCTGTATGTTTTTGTATATATATTACGCGATTATTCGGAAAATGTAAATTGATTTTGACTTTTTTTTAATTAAATAGGTTATACTTCAGGGGTTGTCTCATATCATACAAATTGGATGACGTTTTTAAAAGAACAATTTAGATGACTTTGTGATCGTATAATTCGTTAGACCACTCAAGGGTAAAAAACTAACTTCTTATTAAAAACCTTCATCGACGGTTACACACACATAGACAATGTTTTAGGTACTAACATACATTCTCTGCTGCTTATATAAAATTATTATTTGCATGTGTGTCAATTATCTTATTTTGAAGAGTGAATCAACAACCACTCATTGCAAATTGTAAAATAATAGATGGGTAAATAAAAATAATGACCTATAAAAAATTGTTAATCTATTGCCACTGGTGTTGCCAGAATTTCGAAACGGAAGATAAAAAACATTCGTAACATTGATCTTCAGTTAGGGACAACTAAAATAAAACTGGGTTTTATTATAAACAATTTTATTCTGCACATTTACCTTCACTGTTACTTTGAGGTTAGAAATTAACTCATTAAGCACTTCCATTTCAAAAAATATGCCATTGTTAAGTTTTTCGATTCTAAGAGTCCGCCTACATGAGTAACATCTTACCTATTTCTGCCACCAAATGGCAGTGCTTGTATTGCTGTGATTCCGAAAAACATATAAAGAGCAAGTGTAGTTACAGACTGAGGCATTGTATCTTAGTCCTCAGAGGTGATAGCACATCTGAAGTTTTTTTTGTTTGAAGTTGGTTGCAAGTGTTCTGTCAGCAGTAGCCGTTTAATTCTTTTGTCACTTCAGTTTAAAAAAAAAGTAAAGTTTGAGTCTGGAATTCAGAGCTAGAGCTGGATCTACAGCGTGGGAGGTTGGTTAACTCCAACCTCATACGTTCTCAAACAACTTTAACCTCCCAAGGCAGTAATAAAAATATTTTATAGAGTTAGATCCCTCTTAAATAAATGTGTGTTACTTTAATAAGTAAGTGATTTTTGGTGTATAATATATGACAACAGAGCGATGACATTTATTGATATGTACTAAGGCATAATAATTAAAGTTTTTCAAGCATTTCCAAATCATACAGCAAACAACCTTATAATTGAAAATAAAAAACTGTGTATTTATCTTGTAAGCAATTGTTTATTATTAAAAAAAAATAATGTAAAAAAAAATTAAAAATTATCATTGAAAAAAATACTGGATTCCAACAGTGATAGCAGCCTTCTTTAACACTTACGAGACGAAATGGGGCGGTAAATTCCCTTACGATACTACACGGCTCATTTTACCAATTTATTAAAAAAAACTTCTTTGCATATTTAGTATTTTGGTCATATTTTTGTGCCATTGAATAATAGTAATAATATTTTTTATTTAATTTTTAAACAAATGTTTACATAGAGGAACAAATATCATTATAATTAAAGAAAGTAACAATAAGCCTTATAAAAATAACATGCAATAATAAAAATTAAAACTATGTTGTGTAGCTTAATAATGTAGAATCTACAAAAGAAAAATTGAAATACAAGTTTATAATATTAGCTATCTGTCTGAACTAGGCTCAATACCCGTGTTTCATACCATGTAAGAATGGACTTATACAATAGTTTTCAAAAATTTAAAAGGAAAATATCTTTAACATGTTTATTAGAGCGGGAAAGGAGAAGTAGGCACACAGTGGGAGAGCAACATACAAACGGGCAGTATTCAGCAAAAGTATAGTGATTTTGCGTTCTATATCAAAGGTGATAGTAAGATAGAAGTAGATAGCAGTGTGATAGTAATTGGACTCCATTTGGACATCTAAATCTCGATTTATCGAATTTCGATATGGTAATCTATGTATGTATATATACTATTATATAAAGTTATTATTTATCTTGCTAAGCTTGCGCTTATATAAGTATTGGACTTTAAAATGCACTTTTTAGATTTGTACCGGTTGAACAGAAGAAAGCGGAAGGTGTGGCACGAGAAAATGAAGTGTTATTACAGCGAAGAAAAGGCCCAGCTGGTGATCAAATTCCGAATAATGCAACTTCTATTACTGTAAGTTGACATATTATAAAGAAAAAGTAAATAAAATTTACATGCAAAAAGCATATCTAACTGTGGAGGTTATTTTCCATACTAAAACAATCATCAAGATACAATATAATGAATAAATAATAAATAAGTCCAATAAACGAAAGTGGTTTAAATATGCACGCATCAGTCCTAGGCTGTTCATGCATTAACATATAACAAGCATTGTGCCTTAACAAATACATTATACCTATTATGCAAAATTTGATATGACATAAATTCTATTTAATATAAATAAATAATAATTATTATTTATATGAAATGAATATTGAAAGCAATAGTATTAAATACATATGTAACTATTAAATATTATTATCTTTTTTTAAATATTGCCTCCACTAGTATACCTTCTTAAACTAGGATTTTCTCCTGTATTGTGGGAGCAGTTTACATACATAAATTTCACAAGGACAAATATCTAGATCCAGATCAATTATTTATATGCCTTACAAATACTTGTTCCTTGCCGGATTCGAACCCGCGGCCCTTATCGCTGAAACTCATTGTCAAGCCACTGCGCCACGGAGCTGTCATACATTTGGCTGTATGGGGAAAATCGTTAACCTTTTTGATAATTGATAAAATCAGGTGTTACTTTTCAGAAATTCTATATAATAAAAATATTAATAGTTACTTTGCAACCATCCGCTTAATTAAATACAATGATGTGGCTTATCTAGATTGAAGAGCAGTACTAGCGCCTAAAAAGAAGTATCTTTGCGGTCAGCCGCCGTAGAGTCAATATCACCTGAAGATGCCTTGTGTAGAGGCGAAACACGTGTCATATTATCGTCGATGGTGTGTCTTTCCTAGAATATTGGGATTAGTGGTTACGGAATTAGTGCACGCAATTGAGGGAGGGCGGGAGGTGCTCTTCAATCTAGATAAGACTCATCATTGTATTTAATTAAGCGGATGGTTGGAAAGTAACCATTAATATCTTTATTTAACTTTTTTACTAAATAAGCAAAGGAGAAATAAATTTCTGTAAGTGTTAAATAAGAAGGTTTTATTTCATTTAATTAATGGGGCCCTAAACTCTATTGTGAAGAGTCAAAATGTGTCGAAAAAGGCACGTATGGTAATTCACAATGCTTTGTTGGCCCCTACTTTAACGTATGGTAGTGAAAGTTGGGTGTGGCAGAAGAAGCACGAGAGTAGAATAAACGCAGTAGAAATGCGGTCGTTAAGGAGTATGTTAGGGCTGAATCTGAATGATAGGGTAAGAAATTGTGTGATAAGAGAAGAGTGTGGTTTGCAAGATGATGTTGTGACCAGTATTAAGAAAGGAATGCTTCGGTGGTTTGGTCATGTGGAAAGAATGAATGAGGAAAGAGTGACAAAGAAAATTTATGTTGCAGAAGTGAATGGCAGAGTCGGAAAGGAACGCTCTAGGCGAAAACTTATCGACCAAATTTGCTATTTATTGAAAACGGGCCAAATTAGGAGTACCCTTAACCAACAAGCATGTATGCGTAGGTATATGGATGTGAAGGAGGCGAGAGAGGTGTGTCAGGATCGTGCCAAATGGTAGTCTGTAGTCTCTGCCTACCCCTCTGGGTGACAGGCGTGAGTGTTTATGTATTATGTATGTATAATTATTTCATTTTATTAGGTACCTTATCGTGTAGTGGACAATCCTGGCAGACTATCAGCGGCGGAGTGGGATCGAGTCGTGGCTGTGTTTGTACAAGGCCCTGCTTGGCAGTTCAAAGGATGGCCATGGGATGGCAATCCCGTTCAAATATTTGCTAATAGTAAGTTGAGTGAGCCTGTCGTAGCAATAGTGTAACAGAATTATTAGAGGAAATGAGCCTTTGTGCTGATTCTAATAGTGATCACATTTGTGATTTACTAGGTGATAGGACTCATTCTCTGCCTATGAGACGGTCTGTGTACCAACCTCGTACCTATTGTCAAAATGCAGATGCGTTGTCACCCATGAGGACTAAGATAGAATGCCTCGTTTCCAGTAAAAAGGGTCTCCGTTTTTCTACACTCACCATACGAAACACAACAGCATTAAACTGCTATTTTACGCTGGTATTCTGTGCGAGCGTAGTTCTTCACCGGTCGAACCGACGAATTCGTGCTACGTCCATCATATAGCTACAGCGTTGCTCTACTATGTATCGGTAACAACGCATTTGTAGCAATCTTTTTTAAGTTGGTCCTTGATGTCCATGGGTTGCGGTAGCCACTTAACATCATTCATCAGGTGGTCGGTAAATTCGCATGTTACTTCAGTTTTAGTAAACATGCCTTTAATTATTGTTTTATTGTTTAGTGCGTGGTTAATGAGTACATACTTAACATTGGAAACGGCAAGTTTAGAATCAGAAGTGAAAAGTGTGTAACTAATGCATGTTTCCAGTGATGACCAATGAAAACTTGAGGGATCAACCTTCACTACACTATGTATAAGAAAAGTTGATTTGTGAGTTACACAGAAAAGGTATTCTCTTTGTGATGGAATCCGTAACGAAAATATCTGCGATAGAAACAGAGACTAGATGTAGCCAAAAGTATCCATAGATGCTGTATTTTTATTACTAATGCAGTTTTATTATATTCGACTAAAATAAAAAGCGAATGAAATCACACAATTCACAGCTTTTTCTTGGCAACATTTTCTTACAATCAAACACTCTAGAGCTTTCAGTAATAATATAAAAATGATACTTACTCAGAGACATTGGCTGTATGAACATATCATAACTTGTCCAAAGGACTATTATGTTTGATATTGGCAGTATGAACGTAAACAATGTATGTTTTATTTTATTTTGTTTAATGTATTTGTAACACTTAACTTTATATATAAAAATTAAGTGTCATATTGTTTGACCGCGTAGAACTTGCTGAGCTGATTTCAATGAAGTTTTGCGCACTGTGTGCAATTTGGTCCGATTTTAAACTAAAAACTATCATAGGTGGTATAAAAAAGTTTTTATCTCGATCAATATTTTTTGTTTCAAATTTAAAGATTTTTATAGAACTAAATGTCTTCAGAAAGCGTAGAACGACATCTGCCTGCTAACTAGTTGTACATATATGTAAATTTTTGCTTTATACTTTCCTTCTTCATATAAACTTTAACTAAGCCAAATCTCACACTCCTTCATGTGATGATGTGAATATGATTAAAAAAAGGGTATAGTGTTCTCCCTTTACATATTAATATATATATATATATATATATATATATATATATATATATATATATATATATATATATATATATATATACATATAGATAAAGATTTGAAAACTAATCAAGGAAGACAAAAACAATACAACAAAACAATGTGAGTGAAAGTTTTTTTCAAAATGAAAACAAGTTTGAAAAATTAACGGCGTACGTTTTGGTAAATAGAGTAGTCCTTTAAGTAATATTTTTATAAGGTGCTTGATACGTCAAATTTGGTGATTAATCTTTGAATATCTTTGTAACTAGTGTAATTGTTCCAGTTTGTGCGTTCCATCTGAAGTACGACGAGATGAAGTTGGACGCGAATGTGGCTCGTTGGGCGGTGACGGTGCTCAACCTGAGTCGCACCAAGCGCCATTTAGACCGTGCCGTGTTGCTCGGCTTCTGGGAGACGCTCGACAAGTACGTATTTTAAGTTACACTAGCTTTTCTGCCATTGTCGAAGACTTGATTATAATAGGTTCACTACGTAATTTTTATGGGTATTGATGTACAATTGATTAAAACCTTAACCTCAGCACCTCTTATCCGCTAGGATTTCATGGATCGATGTTTACCCGCGCCCGAAGTGGTAGCGGAACGGTGACATGCATAGATAATAAAAAGGAATAGGTATTTCTACGTAGTAGAGCCACGTTGCAACTATATTGTGCTTGTAACAACACGATTGGGTCGGCTCGATTGGGGAAGGACCACGCTCTCACTCTGTTTCGTATGGCGAGTGTAGAGATCCGAAGACCCTTTTTATTGTAAGTGATGCATTTCACCTTATTCCTCATTGGTGACAACGCATCTACATATTAAATCTTAATCTATGGGCCACATCGTTCACTCCATCAGGTGGACTGTGTGCCCGTTCGTCACTTATACTATAGAAAACATGACTATAGTAAATTTCACGACACGATTTATGCCAGTAGCGTGTGCGCTTGCTTGTGACTGCCGCTGCACCTGCAGGCCACTAGTAAACGCACAGGCCGTGGTCTACAGACGCATACTTGTCTGGGGACTTTACGCAATTCGATTCATCGTAAATAACTCGCCTAGTGCCCGCCCGACGCCCGCCATGTTTGGGGGCGTGACCGCGTCCCCTGCGGGCAAGAATCCATGAGTTTAAGATATAATATCGTAGTTCCCCTACCGGTGTGGGCGCGGGTAATTATAGCTCCATGAGTTCTTAGATACCAGGGCCAGATTTGTAATTTTCTAAACATTAAACCAACATAATATATTGGGAGATTAACAGAGATGATTCCTCCACGTTGCTTCTTTGAGAGTTGGTGGTCTTCAGATGCATCATTTCAATGCATCAACAGTTTTGTTAAGAAAAAGATATTTTCACGGGAAATTGAGGTTTGGCTTAGTTCCAATTAACACCAGTTAGTTTAATAATTATTATAACGTATTTTTATTTTCTAGCATACTTTTTATACTTAAATTTAAATACAGGGTATACAAAATGGATCTCAAAGCCGAAATTATGTTAAACATGTGCTTATTAATGTATTTGTTTAAAATACCGAATGAGTTAAACTTTGCTGACAAATGCATTGCTAATAAAACAATACAGCCGTGGTAGCTCAGGTGGTTAGCGCTCGCTGTAAATTTCACAGTACGCGAGCAACCCGGGCTCGATGCCCAGATCCTTTCATTTGGCTACTCCTCTACCAAATACCCGGTGGTCAATGAAAGCTATGAAGCAAAGACATGTATGTACTACTAGACGGGCTCCCTATATACATTGCGTACTAAGTTACGGTAAATGAAGGCATCCACGACTTTTTCTGCCACCAGGGCGGCGCTACTTAAAATTAGGTGTAATATTTGACAGATTTCATAGCGGGAAAGTTAATTTGTACGAAAATTGTAAAGGCTAATGTTTCTTTCTGTATCATTAGTTATATTTTGTATAAATTAGATTAAAAATAAATAGAACAAACCGCTAAGGCAATTGTTTTGTGTATTAATATAATACTGTAGAAACTGATAAATTTTTATTAAAAACTAAATTATCAATTAAATGACATCGTGTAACAAAAAACTTCACCTCAATATCAAATAGCGACATTTGGTGAGTGTTAGATTATTTGCCTTCATTCTTCGCAACTCCTTTATTCGACTGAGAGTGGGCGGGAAGAATAGTAGTTCTTTGTTTTGTGTACCACGAACGTTATTTTCGACAATCTAACACTGCTTTTGTTTAATATGACTAAGAAAACGCTGTCATTATTTATATGTGCACTTTGTCTACGTGATTTGAAGTTTATTTCAGATAAGTATGTAGTTTAGTTAGTTAGGTATGTAACTTCATTTCGTATGTGCCTAAAAAGACTTTTAAACTTTTTTATAGGATAGGGTGACAAACGAGCACACAGTCCACCTGATCGTGAGTGGCTGCTGCGGCCCATAGACATATACATCTATCCTCGATTACAAATCAAAATGCAGATGCGTTGTCACCCGTGAGGACTAAGATGGAATGCCTCGTTTCCAGTAAAAAGGGTCTCCGGTTCTATACACTTACCATACGAAACACAGCAGCATTAAACTACTATTTCACGCTAGTATTATGCGAGAGCGTGGTCCTTCCCCGGTCGAGCCGGACCCATTCGTTCTACAACTATACTATTAATATAACTGCAGCATGGCTCTACCACGTAATACATTAACTGTCGTAAATAAAAGTACATCTGGGTACTACTCGCGCCCGCGCGTTCTATAACTGTGACACAGTTTTGTTCTGAAATGCTGGTCTAGTAGTATATATAGAAGTCTTTGCTATTGTTGCGCGCCATAATTAATGCCTGGTACATGGAGTCATTAGTTACCACTAGGGCCCTCTAGTATTGAGTAGCAGAACTAGGAGAGTCGAGATCTTTCTAGAAAATTCCATACTAGAACTTTCTACACCTAGTCAGTCGGGACCGGTATGTACTCGAACATTCTAGATATTCGAGTAGAAGAGGTTCTATTTAGGCCGGTAAGGACGCGACCGGGCCAGTATTGAATTGGCGATACAAGCGAATACTTCGAAACGATACCACTGCGAACTAAAGTGATCAGTAGTACAATTGTGATTTATTACTAGTGTGTTTAAAGTTGTAATTGATATTCCGTAATTAAAGTGTCAATTTTGGTAATTTAATCGGCAGTTTTTATTGTCACAAACCCCAAGCTCGTAATACTGTAAATATACAGGATTATTTTGCAATAACTGGAAAATTTGCAGAGAAGGTTCAGAATAAGTAATATAGGCAAACGGTGAAGAAAAATTAATAAAAATATCTCAAACATTTTGTTTCTATATCTTTTAAATTCGAAATGCGTGGTAACGCATTATTTTAACTAATGTTACTGCGCGCGCACACATTCGTAAAGGTCGTAAGGTAGGCAAAACTGTTGTTGCCCATAAATCACATCAATTTGGGATTTTTTAAAATAAAAGCAGAAGCCTTATTTACGTATTTTCAAAAACTGCAGTAACGGTGTATCATTATCTCTTTACACCTAAAGAAAAAATGTTACAAATATTTAAAAAAAATGAGGGGTGTTTCTTGGAGTAGGAAGCTAGGAGAAATGCAAAGAAAAATCCTGAATTTTCCCCAGGATCATGACACTTAGGTATAATTTACAAGGCTCACAATAGTTTGTGTTACCATTTTTGTCTAATTTTTATTTAAAAAATAAAAATTTGACAAAAATGGTATTTACTAATCATTATTTATGTATTTAAATAACATCTTTATCATTTAACAAAGACGTTAAGTAAACGTAAGAGTTACGTTTTATCAAACTATAATAGCAAAAGCTAAAATAGTTTGATAAAACGTAACTAGAGATATGGTTTTGCAACAATTAAAACATGTATTAGCTCTGTAAGTCTCGGAATCGAACTTTAGACCTTCCCTGGGAGTAAGACAAAATTGTTCAAACATTCTGGTCGTGGTTTATTTTTAACGACCTGACGCAAAGAACAGCGGCCACTGAAAGTGTCATCTGCTCATCTATAGAATAATAAAATGGAACTCTTTCCAATTTGTTGCAAGTATCCTGAACCCCTTTTATTATTATCGGTTGCGCCTTTCAAAGTGGATTGTTAGTCTCAGTTTCAGTTGGCTGATTGTGATCAACTTTATGATGGGCAGTTCGTGAAGTAATAAATCGGTCGCAAACTATTGTGCCGGCAATAAGTCAAATACTTATATTAACTCGACATTACATGGGTATTCTGAGAAGGCATCTCATGAGAATATGCACACCAAACGCTTTAACTATTTCCGCTTTTGTAGTTTTAAGTTCTTGGACAGTCTTACACATATAGCATAAGTTTGTACACCACACCGGTCAGTCTCCTCGTAGAAACCTTAATCAAAATTATCATGAAGATATTCAGATGGTGTACGAACCGTGTTTTTGGGTAAAGTTGAAGTATACCCATGTGGCTTATCGATAAAAGGAATATCCTTCCAGATGTCTTCATGACCATGTTGCTCCAGATTTCGCCGTTTCGCTGAAGTACGAGGGCCTCCTTTGCGTGATTGCATTCGCTGCAAAGTAGTGCCACGAGAACACCCTCTGCTTTCAATTTTCCGCGAAGTAGTACTACGAGAGCGTCCCCTATTTGAGGTCCTTACCCGACTTAGAGGTCCAAGTTCTAATTCATTGCGCGTTCCTTCAGAAATGTCATCCTCGACTAGAAGGTCAGCGAGAACAAACGGCTTTGCTTCAAAATCTTCGTCGTGGAATTCTTCAATATATGACTGGCTTCCATCGCCAAGGGGTTCCAAGATAAGATCATTAAATACAAAAATAACTTAAATAAAAAAACATAAAACTACTTAGCCAAAATATCTGATTTTGATCAATAAAGAAGAAACTACGTTGAAAGCAATTTATAGGGTTACAACCGAGAGTCCACGATCGTGCTACTTGAAGTTCAGTCGCAATTTGTTTCTAACTTACAAAACAAAAGAGCAAAAATAGTTCGAATTTCATTTGATTGATGTTTAAGGTGACTCTAGTCGACATTATTTCCATAGAAATTTCGGAGGGGTTTTACTCCGCTGTTTGACAGTGTACATCCAAAGTTAAACATGATATCGTTTTGTCTCATTATTAATTTTGTCTGTACCGAAACAGAATAGTAAAATAAAAAGTCAGTAAAAAGTTACGAGCTACCAAAGATTCGTTTTTATTGCCAATTTTAACACAACTTTGGGCGTAAATTAGTAATAAAAGCAGTGTAAAATTTCCAAAACAAAGTCGGTACCGACACAGCTCAATTATCGAAGAATTCAATAAATTTTATTGGTAATTGATTCATGCAGTGGGTTTTTCATAAAACCCATCCTTCCAAAGGCCTTTTCGTATTTTTTTTACGCGCTCGTGTTTATATGAATTATCGTGCATCTCACTGAATAATTTTTCCCTCGGTGCGGTGCGGGAGGACGACACTTACACACACATGCATGCGCGGTGACGCGCGCTTATTCTAGTTTTATTCGAGTCAGTCAGCTGCGGCCTTTGACGTTCGTATGATTATAGCTATACCTGCGCTCTAAATTACTACGCTACATTGACCCCTGCTTGAACTTTGGATTAAATCAAATTGATATAAGCACAGACATAAATAGAGGAATATATAAATAAAATTTTGAAAAAAAAAACGATCTCAAAATTTTATTAATGTTCCGCTAATGTTATCTGTACTTACCTATGTCAATTTGATTTACATTCGATTATAATTATATTCTCAGACGTGCAGGTTTCCTCAATATGTTTTCCTTCACCGCCGAGCACGTGGTAAATCAGCACAATTGCAATTAACAATTTCATTGATACCGGCGGGGATCGAACTCGGGTCTGCATGTCTGAGAAATTAAAAAATATATATTTCGAAGAAATGTGAAGTTCGTCAACACGCATTGAGGCAGCGTGGCGGACATTTCCTTGTCTTAAAACCCTCTCAGAAATTAGAGGAGGCCTGTGCCCAGCAGTGGGATGTATATAGGCTGTAACTTTACTTTTGTTTTTACTTTTATAAATATGTTATTTTACCGACGAACATTTTAAAGAAAAATAAAAAATAAGCAACCGACAACCTCCTAGGTCCCTAGGTGACTTGTGAGATGTCAGTGTAACAAAACAAAACGGCCCAGAAAAACAGACTTTCCAACTGATAGCTAAATCAGCACGCAACAATTTCATTGGTGCCAGTGGGGATCGAACCCGGGTTGCTCCCGTACTGTGATATCTATAACGAGCGCTAACCATGTGAGCTACCACGGCTCTCAACGACATCGTTCCGTTCGTGTACAGCGCTGAAGATAGCAGAGTAAAAAATTAGAGATTGTGGTGTTTGAAATTTTAAAAAATGTGTTTTTGTTACTAGTACTTTCATATGCATTTAATAAAAAGCTGTTATTTTAACATTACAAACAGACACTTAAATTTTATTTATTTGTAGATATAGATATAAGATATTATTCATATTGGTGTCATTTTAAAGGGAATATCATGTACTATTATAATAATAAAATAATTCTCTCCAGTAAATATTATGCTTTTCTTGTAAAACTCGAAATAACAAATAAATACGATTTCTTAAATTTACGCGAACACTACACATTGAATAAAACTATTATTTACGGATTTTATCGCGTTTAATTACTTTAATTTATTTTTATTATTATCCCGACGTTTCGGGTGCTTTACAGCGCCCATGGTCCCTCCCGTGACCATGGGCGCTGTAAAGCACAAAAATAAATTAAAGTAATTAAACGCGATAAAATCCGTAAATAACAGTTTTATTCAAATAAATACGATTTATTTTTATATTCCCATATGCTTTATTTTCATCCTTTATTTTTATTTGACCAATTTTCTTTTAACAAAATTAAATTCTGAATTGGTTGAGCTTTTTGAGAATATTTTTATTTGAATGTTAGGTAGGTACCTATTTAGTTTTTCAGTAGTAATCGTTTTTGCCTACCTACTACTACCTGCCTAAGTACGTCGGTACTAAGGAAACAGTCTTGACGGGTCACTTGTCTTGATAAAAACATGTGTTTACATCTAGTGATATTGTGTGTATACAAAAAAAGTAAGAAGACAGGTAAGTATTTTTGAAAACAATTTATAGGTAGGCAGAACTAATTACAATTATTATCTAAATATTATAAATGCGAAAGTTTGGATGGATACATGTATGTTACTCAATCACGCCAGAACAGCTGAAGGGATCTGGATGATATTTAGCTCAGAGATAGGTTATACCTGGTCTGGAATAACACATTTTTTGATACCGTTTATTCAGGTATTTCGTTCCTGTGGGATAATTTTCGAGTTCACGCGTTTGAAGCCGCTGGCAACAGCTAGTACGGATATAAATTGCGATGACTGTTCCAGTTCATGCTTCGGCGTCGTGAACTCTTGAGTGATCGCTGCATGACCACCCGAGGAAAACAAAACATAATAAAATAAGCAATCTATATTAGGTATCTATAGAGCCATAGAGGTATAGTATAAAGCGATAACGTAGCGCAGTGCCTAATAATTTAGTACGAGTTTGTAGGTAGGTACTGCTGATTTCTTAGCAAGCGTCGAGCGGCACAGAATAGGGTGGTATGTATGTGTGCATCGTGTTCGTGTAACTTCGTTTTTGTTGTAATGGTTCGGAACGCCGTACGAACAAGACGTGCGTTCTAACTGCTCTTCACTGGTACTATCTCTGTCGGGCACGATGCCAGGTGAGACAACGTGCTTTTTGGCCGCGCCCACCAATGAGTTCGAGCCCGCGACTTGAGCCACCTTAAGTAGTAAAATAAAACAAAAGCCATGCTCAAAATTTAACAATAAACAATATTACACAGTACTTATTACTTACACATGCTGCATGCATGATGGGTCGAATCGTGGCCATCTTGTACATCCGATTGAGGCAAACTAACAAGCTAACAATCAATTCCACGACTTAAGCACTACTATCCGTGTGTACACATCTCTCACGATCGATCGTCGTCGGTTGCGTTCGAAAAAGTGAATTTGCGCGGTTTCGAGATTATTTTGAATATACCCACACTATCGTATAACGTCGGGAGTAAAGGGATATTTATATATATATATATATATATATATATATATATATATATATATATATATATATATAATCTTATCGAGAATATTTGTATATTTGAACTTAAGTTTAAAATTTGGCTACTCTTTGAAAATAATTCTGTATACATACACTAAATATGCATAAATTGTAACACTAACTATAGTTGTATTGTTTCAGGCACATGATGAAGAACAAACCGCATCTTAGGTTCTAAGTATGCTAGGGTTACAGAATTATATCAAATAGACTATTGTACCATGTGAATATCCGAATGCCTTCAAGAAGCATAGAGAATCTAAGTCAATTCAAACCATTTAATAATAATTTGGCTACACTTGAAATATAATATGTATGTCACTTAAGTATATAAAACTGATGTAACTTATGAAATATTAGACTTTTGCAGTTTTGTAAATTCTACCTATAATTGTCTAAAGAGCCGATTTAGTTTGTGTGCTGTAGGACATTCTCCTCACATCGTATATAAACTTTTTTAATACGAGCATTTTTAACTGTTTGACCATTTTTAAAAGTTATTTAAAAGCTCATTTTAAATATTAACGATAATAATTTTATTTTTAAAATCTAAATACAATAACTATTTGTGTTTTTTAATCGTTCATATTCATACTTACTAAGCTACTGACCACAATGTAAAAAAGAATTTATGTATATATTTATATAAGAATTTTAATTTCTCTCTCTAGGAAAATTAATGTATCCACAAAGCATTATTTTACTTAAGAACATTTTTTCATGAGTATATGTCATCATCATCGTAATTACAGTCCTTCACTAGTCCACTGATGAACATAGGCCATAGGGAATGTTTGCCATAGTTGATACGCTTGGCGAGCGAGCTGGCACCGCAGTTTTTTATTGTACTATTGTTGTTAACAGAAAGATGCTGCTGCCCATCTCCTGCCTCTGTCTCCCTCTGTCGCCTCTTACAACACACACGGGAAGACATGGGATCCAGTTGGCCAGATGACACACCGTTAAATAACGGTGTGTCATCTAACTGGATATAACCGTTATATATAACGGTTATATTTATAACCGTTATATATAACGGTTATAAATATAACCGTTATATATTAATACATAATATAGTTTGAATTTCGTATTTTTAATATTTACCTAAAATTTGGTTGATTTTCCAATTCAAGTAAAGTTAGATTTTATGTATTTGACAATATACAAGACAATTGTTTGACTACGTAAACTGTTGACATAATTACACTGTATTCGCATCCATTCATGAATCCATTACAGCTTACCAAATGTCCACTGTTGAACATGGGTTTCTCCATAAATTGCCTGATAAGGAGGATGCCAGGCGAGTTGGCATCCGCAGATTCTTATTATTTTGAGTTGTTATTAGGGAGATACTGCTGCCCATGTTGCCATACTACTTAACATAGCATAAACACTCATGCATGTCACCCAGAGGGGTAGACAGAGAGTACGGACTTCCATTTGGCACGATCCTGATATGAATCTGTAGCCTCCTCCACATCCATCCACGCATACATGCTCGTCGGTTAAGGGTACTCTTAATTTGGCCCATTTGTTTCTTTCGCTAAAACTCGCCTAGGGCGCCCCTTTGGGGGGTGAGTCCCTTGCGTCTGTAGTCGCTTCTCGTCGTCGTCGTCGCTTCGACGCGTAGCGGCGTAAAATATACCACCCCTAGTTTCACACCATACTACTTCTATATAATAATGTTTGTTTTGACAACTTCTAAAATGTGTTTCATTGGAATAGAGTCTTAAATACCCAGTTATGCCGTTGCTAAAAAGTTGATAGATTGAACTCTAAACTTGTTAGTTTTCACTGTAGATATTAGCATCTCTTTATATGACGACGAGCATGTATGACCCCACCGCCATAAAAATATCTATAATTTCTGCCATATTTTTTCTGTTGTTAACGCATAACCTATATTCAATTTTTTAACGAAATGAAGTATTTTTATTCTGCGCTATATATAATCTATAATTATTGATGTAGTGATTTTAATGTTTAGTGTACAAACCGTATTTGGTAGGTACTCTGTTGCAAATCAATGAAGAAGTATTTATTTTTAACATCCACAAGATTATTGTGGATAATAAAATGTATTTTTATTTGTAAATTGCATTTATTATTTGTATTCTCAATTTTATATATTACTGAACATATTACAATTAAGTTAATTATTATAATATAATTAGTCAGGATTTTTTGTTATGCTAATTTTCGAACAATAGCACGACTTGCCTAGTAGGGATGCTTGGTTGGATGATTAGTTAAAATATTGGAAATAAAATTTCCTTGTAATATTTTATATTTGGCAAGAAATATTGAATTCTAAAACGGCTCATTTTAATAAACCAAATACAAATAAGACATGCAACGAATAAACAAAATTGAAATGGAATGAAGTTCACAGAGCAGAAAATAAAATGCTCTGAATTTAGTACTAAGAGTACACACAATAAGAGTCCGTAGTCTTTGCGTACCTCTGTAGGTGACGGGGGCTAGTGTTTATGTATATGTATGTATGTCTATTCACGTTAAATATATATTTCTTTTTTGTAAATGATTTGAATATATTTCAATATACTCAACAATTTGATTAAAGCGTTTAGAAACTTCCATACTGCAACCAAACTCGTCACTTGTCGATTCATCGTGGCCTCACTACTGCTAAAAGTAACTGCCTGGACGTTTGTTTGACGTTTAATAGGTCTAAATTGTATATAAATATCGATCGAGTTCGAAACCTTGTGAAATGTTTAGGATTATTAAAGTTTATTGTTGTGATAATGGTATTTGGATGTCGTGTATATATATATATATATGTGTATCATATAAATTGTATTTAGATGTTTGTATTCAATATAAAACACAGTCGTTGCCAACTATTTTAATTACGTCTTAATCGTATTGATGAAATGTATTGCGTAGCCAAAATATTTTTAAATGGCGTTGAAATGTTCAAAGATCTGTGATCTTTGTTATATAACAACAATAAATTGTTGAACATTATTTTATGTGTTTTATTTCGTTCTTAATTAATTTATAATCAAGATTATTACATAATACATAACCCTTATCATCTTAATGTGTGTGATGCTCTGCCACTCAGAAGTAGAAGCCCCGCGAAGCCCGCTCGCTTCGCTCGCTCACTCGACCCCGCCGTCCTCTTCTAACCTAACCTGTCCATGTCGGGGCGCGCGCGGGGCGAGCTCGCTTCGCTCGCTCTTGCACTCAAGAAAACACCAATATATTAGCTTTTATTTTTACTTTAAATTATAAACATAATATATGATACAATAATAAGCTCACGCGATTTGCTACGACGGGCGGGAGCATCTCTTCCTCCGCGCCTACGGCTTTAAAAAACACTTTAGGAGTACCTGGGGCAGACAAGACTACGTGGATTCAGGGTGTGCTGATTTAATTTTGGTACAAATTCGATCAGATCAGATATCTATAAAGTGAGTTTGCTTTTGCTCCAGCCACAGACACAAAATTCTGTATGCTATCCAGCTTTCACTGTAATATCGTATAATTTTTTCTCAGAAGGGCTAGAATCCAGAGCCATAAAGCCTGTTAACAATAAAAAATGTATCATTTTCCATACTTTACGCATTTTATATTTTTATTTATTTTTTCGATAACGGTGCATTACCTTTTAATGTGAGTGGTATGATTATAATCGGGGACCAAACCTGTACCAAATAAAACACCTTACTCCCCTAAATTCCTGCCAAACGATTCTAAATCCAACCGATTTCGAGTAATATATAGAAATAATAGAGATTTTCCCGCTTCCGACATCCGCTTGGTATGTACCCGTTTTTTGTTATCAAAATACAATAAAGTCTTTTTGTAATGAAGTAAAACTTGACTTTTGTTTAGAACACAGGATAGAGAATTTTGTATAGATTTTATAATGCCAAGCTTCTTCATAGAAAAGTAGTCTCTAAATATAAGTTTTAATGGTTTAAAGTGGTGTGGGTGGGTGCGGTCGCATGCGACCGCTCGGGATTTGACGGACGCATGCCACCACATGGGATTTTATGGGGATTAAAAAGTGAAAAAATATAAACGCTGGCGGAAATTTTTAAGTCAAAAACTTAGATATTTAGATGCTAATAACTTATATCGTACGCAATATTTGTTTAAAATAAAAATGTACGGCCCTAGTTTTTCATTATACAACATTTTCAAATATTATGAAAACTAGACAATGTTAACTAAAAATGCGAAAAACGTTCGCTCTTTGTATGAACATTTATATCTTCACGATCCTCTTAAAAAGCTAAGGATTAAATAAGTTAATTTACGATATGGGAGTACAACATGAGACGTTAGTTTTGAAATATATACCTACATACTAGTACTGTATTATTTGCCTGTGAATATTTCTGAACTAATCTTAGAGACAGTAAATGTCCTGTGCAGTAATTACACTATAACATCGGAAATGCAGGTTTCCTCAATGAAATTAGTTCAAAATTAAATTCATTCAAATAATTAATAGCGGAGCTCATGGTAAGTCAGCATATAAAATTCCAGTGAGCTCATAGCTCAAATTGCTTTCGCTATATGAAAATATGATATGTAATGTTCAAAATTTTAAATAAAACATGTTCTAATTTATCTGACTCATAGATGAGCGACGACAGTAGAGTCCAAGAGCGATGCCTTCGCCGTTATATTGGATATAGCTAAGGCTTTCGATGGAGTTTAGCACAAAGCAATCCTTTCAAAGCTTCCTTTCTATGGGCTTCCCGCAAATTTGTTCAATTGGATCACCAGCTTTTTTGCAGATTGCAGTATTAGTAGACGGTGCATGTTCCGACTGCGTGCTATCATCGACGCTGTTTCTTGTGCATATCAATGATATGTTACAAACAAGTAACATTCATTGCTATGCGGACGACAATACTGCTGATGCATTTTACACGGGGCGTGCTAATATTAATAATTAATTATATAATAAAATTAAATAATATAATAATTTTACGCGTATCACTAAAAAGAACCGCTTTGTCGCTTCTCCTCAGCTTCCCATTGTTGCCTCAGCTAGCATTGGAATCCTTCGCGTCAATATATCGAGTGGTGTGCAGTTTCATGGTTAACTGGAGTTGAAAGCTAAATTGGGTTGTTAAACGCTTGGTGTGCTCAGGAGTGGGACAGTATTTTATACCAGCACACCACTTGCAACTTTACAAGGCGTAAGTTCAGCCTCACATGAAATACTGTTCTCATCTCTGGACAGGTACACCCCAGTGATAGATCCTTCAACTTGACCGCATCCAGCGAAGAGCGATTCGAATCGTCGACGACCGAGTTCTTGCTGATCATCTCGATTCACTATCGCTGCGAAGAAATGTTGCATCACTGCATTTTCTATCGCATTTATCAGGGGAAGTGCTCAGAGGAATTGTTCGGATTAATTCCAGTCGCCAAATTCCACCAACGCATTGACTCTGTTACTTTTTTGTGCCTGCTGAACAGATTTCATCAGGCGATGAGACAGACTGACTGCATCCAGATTAAAGATTTTTTTTTCACGAGTAAATACCTAATTCTCACGGGAAATTCGATCTAATGTGGGTGAAACCGCTGTATGGAAAGCTAGTAAAATATATTCGTGGGCTGCACAGGCAGAACAGGTGGACGGTCGGGGGGGGGGGGCATATGCGTTTCAGTCAGAACTCTCAATGAGGCACTGGGCGAAATATACGCTTATGGTGTTAAATACTTATTGTTAGCCTGTATATAAAATGGTATTTTCTGTATATAAGACCGACGTGGCCTGCACGAAATTATTATTTACGACACGCAAGTCACTATCGGACAACCACAAACTTTCCTCTTCCCTCGCAAACCACAAGCAATGTTTAGTTGGCGTTAAAAAAAAAACCAAAGTAAATTCTAGATTGTAATGAAGCAAAATCATCTGTGCCTTTGTGGGTCCAAGGTGTCTGCATATACGATCCTGCTTAGGAAGTGAGTAAAATTGTATCAAAAATGGGGATTCAAACTGGATCTCAATACAGCCGTTGTACACGTAGGTATAACTTTTATACGAACATACAACTAAAAAATCTCCATCGTGCAGCTTACAAGGGCACTAGTCAGCAATCTCTTCAAACTGCCTTAAAGCAAATTAAACCAGTCTTAACTAGCTGAAGCACCAAGATCGTCGCGACTAAAACGTCAGCTCTCATCAAAAGAAGGTAAGGCCAAATAATTACGAAGAAATTGCTGTGGCCAAAGGCTTATTATACCTTGGCTGTGAACAGAAAAATGTAGAGACAAAAAATTTGTAACCTTTTGTCCAATTTGCCCTGAAAAGCTGCACTTATGCCCGAAGTATTTCTTTATATTTAACATCGCTCATTTCAGATTTGAATTTTATTCAAAATTTATCTAAACTTACTATTTTCTAAAATTACTTGTGAAAATTGATTCTATTTATCCCAAATCCCAATAAACAAAATTTTTTAAAGAATGAGTGATTTATTGTAGAAAAATTATTGATTATTTTATTTGTACGTCTCTATCATTGCAAGAATTAAAAAAAATGTTAGGGTGACACATTAAGTATACCACTTCAAAGAGCCGCGCGGATCACTTACCATCTGGTTTAGCTTACCATGCTTAAAAAAACGTGACCGCCGTGCCGCGCCGCGCCGACACGAAAGTCGAAGTACCTAAGGGGTGTCTTGTCGGTCACCGTGGTCCGACGCGGCCTAAATGAAACATTACTGGCAGTCACCCTTGTCCTACATAGCAGCCATCGTGTTAATAATCAGTGATTGTTATAATTGAACCACTTACCTTCACGTCCTGCGTAAATGTTTTAATAAACCCCAGTGAATAATTAACCGTAGTGGCGGTGTAAGAATATCCAATACCCCCATATAATTCCGTGGGTGTCGTAAGAGACGACAGAAGGAAACAAATCAGGGGATGGGAAGCAGCGTCTCAATAATGATTTAAAAAAAAAACTGCGGTTCCCAACCCGCTTCCCAAGCGTGGCAACTATGGCAAATATACTATGAGGCGGTCTATGAAGGGAGGCCAATGTTCAGCAGTGGACTTTAATAGGGTCGCAGTCATACTCGTCAACAACTTAGTTCTTCGCCATTACTTCAACAATACAGTGTAGTACCTCCCACAACTATAGGCATAGGTGTACCATAGGCGTTACATATGACCTTCGTTTTGTCCAAGTTCATTTTAAGACCTATCCGTTATAAGAGACTATTGAGGTAATTGAGCATAGTGTTGAGGTCCTCCAGCGATTCTGCGATAATGAGTATATGGTTGGTAAATCCAAGGTGAGTATGTACTCGCTATTGCTGTTGAAACAGTATCCTTTCTAGACCAACAGCTTGAAAACGTCTTTCAATGCAGCAGAGCTTCGAGAATACTTATATTGTCACTCTGTCTTACACCCCTCCGATTCTGTTGACTTGCCTTGGTTTCGCTTAATTGCTACTTCAATACGAGCTGTATTGAAGTTGCGTAAATCTCGCTGCATGCATTTGGAGATCGGTCCGTTGCTGTTGGTTGGTGATGTCTGTATGCTGCCATACCTGTTGAAGAATACTTCATTTCATGTTTAACAACCATGTTATTAAGGGTGTGATCCCAGGAAAATGAAGAGCTCCATACTGAGCTCTGGAGAATCCTCCACCGTAGGGACGAGGGGAATGGGTTCTTAGTAACGTAACGACGACCCATCGGCAGAGGCTCTTTGGAAGGCAGGCGGGAGAGTCGTCCTTGGCTTTAAGATGATAACTTTTATAGTCAGGGGAGGCTCTGACGCGGCAATGAAGCCCAAACCGCCCCAACTCCAATCCCCCCAGCCCTTCACCTCTCGGGGAGAGGCTGGAACGCCACCGGTGAGAGTGACGAAGACCCAAGGCGCAGATTTCGCCTCGGTCCGACGGCCTACGCTGGTATTTAGGCCTGGGGGGAGGGGAGGTGGGAGCGTTTTGACGAAAGGTAAGGCGGGGGTCAAGTGCTCAGGTAAAGGACGTCCTTGTCCTCGACAGGCAGAAAAGACCCCTGCCTTAAACCCCCTACGTCCATAAACGGCTAAACCTAAGGGTAAGACGAGGAACCTGCAGGCAAATCTTCACCATGCAGCAGCTGCTTCTGCCGTGGTGGAGGTTTGCTTTGCAGAAGACAACGTTGACCTCGCCCTTATACAAGAGCCTTGGGTGGCCAACGGTCAAGTTCTGGGATTGGCGGCTGCCGGTAAGATTCTTGTTAATACTAAAGGCAGTAGACCTAGAGCTTGTATAATTTATAATAAAAATATTGAACTTTTAGCTGTTCCAGAGTACTGCAATGATGACCTGGTACAGCCTTCATAAATCTCAAGGAATGCACAGCGGCCAGAGTAATCATTTGCTCAGCCTATCTTCCCGGAGAAAACGCAGATCCTAATATCGAGTTAGAGCGAGTGGCGGAGTTCGCCCGAAAACACAACGCCGAACCTATAGTGGGTTGTGATGCTAATGCTCACCACACAGCCTGGGGAAGCACGAAAATCAACGAAAGAGGTGGGTTACTTTATGATTTTCTCATCTCCAACCGCCTAGTAAGCCTAAACTCAGGTTATACACCAACCTTTGTAACGCGTGCTAGGCAAGAACTGTTAGACATAACCTTTGCTACCAATAACATGGCCAGGCGGATAAATGACTGGCATGTTAGTAGCAAAAACTCGATGTCTGATCACTAGCACATTAAGTTTGGGACTGGAGCATCACCAAACTATGAAACCGTTACTTTTAGGGATCCAAAAGCGACCTCCTGGGATATCCACAGAGATAGCCTAAGGAGGAATTTGGAAACGTTTCCTAAAAGCATCAAAACAATTGAAGGTCTGGAGTTAGCGACGGAGACAGTAACCGTAGGTATACGTGAAGACTTCGAGGGCAGTTGTCTTGTCAAAATCAAGACCTCAACACGAAAAGTTCCTTGATGGAATACAAGCAAGACTAGAAAAGACGCCAAGAGAGCATTGTGGAGGAAACTATGCGAGGAAGTTGGGTCTTTGCCTCGCAGTGCAAGACTACACAAAATGCTATCGAAAGCTAAACCTAATCAGATTGGGCTTCTTAAAAAGCCCGATGGTAACTTCACTAATAGTGAAACAGAAACATTGGAGTTACTAGCGTCAACCCATTTCCCAGGGTCACACAAGACTTCAGCCTTGAATTCTTTCAGAGCCCTGCGAAGGCCTTGTAATGAGGACTGGTGTAGGGCTGCAAAGATAGTAAGGCCAAACCTGGTGCAGTGGGCTGTTGACTCCTTTAAACCATTTAAATCAAGCGGGGGAGGATGGAATAATTCCCATCCAACTATAGAGGGGTATCGACATCCTTCTTCCTTATCTGGTGAAAATCTTCAGAGCAAGTTTTGCATGGGGATATATTCCAGAACGATGGACAATTGTCAAGGTTCTATTTATACCTAAAGCTGGTAGAAAGGACTACGCTTTACCAAAGTCCTTTAGACCTATAAGCCTATTTTCCTTTCTCCTTAAGACATTGGAAAAGGTTATAGATGGATATATAAGGGACGTAGCTCTAGCTACGAGGCTCATACGTTACAACCAACATGCATACCGCAAAGGCAAATCTACGGAAATAGCCCTGATCAGTGTCATTGACAGGGTCGAAAAAGTACTGGAGGAAAAAGAAATAACTCTTTGTGCCTTTCTAGATATTGAGGGCGCCTTCGACAGTGGCCCCACATCACTGCTGATTAGAGGCCTGACATCTAAAAATTTTGACCCCACAACATTCAGATGGGTGAAGTCGATGCTCTCAAACAGAAAGGCAAAAATAGCCCTGTTTCAAACTTCAATTGAGGTTGCAACTACAAGAGGCTCCCCACAATGAGGTGTTTTGTCACCCCTTCTTTGGATTCTTGCGGTTGACCAACTATTGTACAAAATGGCAGACCTACAGTTTATCAGTTAATGACCATTTACCAAAAAGAAAGTTGGACGAATTAGTCCAACTAAAACTTAATGGCAAAGAAGTACCATTTTCCACGGAAGTTAAGTACTTGGGCGTAACAATCGACCAAAAACTAACGTGGAACTCTCACCTTAGCAACATATGCCATAAGGCAAAAATTGCTTTAGGTACGTGCAGTCGTTTGGTCGGGAACAACTGCGGTTTGCGTCCCAGTATGGTCCTATGGCTGTACAGCAGCATAGTGAGGCCAATTCTCACCTACACCTCTAATGTCTGGTGTAACAAGGCCAACCAAAAGACGACTGCGGACATACAAAATAGTCTACAAAGGACTGCCTGCCTTAATGGCAACTGGAGCTATGCGATCATCGCCTGGAGCGGCTCTTCACTTCTAACGCCCCTTGATCTTTATCTAGACAAGGAGGCGAGGGGTAGTTTGTATAGGATTAACGCCCAGGGCGGTCTGAGCTTGCTCTCCTACAGATTGAGATTCATGCTCGACTCAATTAAGGAATCACCGGTCTTATGCATGATCTCAGATATCATGCGTCCACTACACACTTTTGATAAAAAGTATATAGTGGAATTACCCTCCAGAGAAGACAGCCTGAATGGCCAGGTTGTCTGTGAGGTTGGTAGCCTCATATGGTATACCGATGGGTTTAAAATGGGCCTCGACGTAGGCTTTGGAATTTACGGGGAACGCCCCAAATTCAAACTTAGTATGAATTTGGGTAGATACACCTCTATCTTCCAGGCAGAAATTTTCGCCATACTTCGGTGTGCGGAAATCAATCTGCAAAAACACTACGTCAACCATATAATTTACATAAACTCTGATAGTCGAGCAAGACTGCTAGCGCTGAGGTCAAACTTAGTGAAATCAAAGCTAGTTGGAGACTGCGTGAACCGTTTAAACGCCCTGGGATGTAACAACAGGGTCGTTTTAAGATGGGTTCCGGTCACGAGGGTATTGTAGTCAACGAATTTGCGGACAAACTTGCACGGGAGGGCTCAAAGTGCACACAATTTGGACCAGAGCCATATTGTGGAATCTCAAGAAGTCTAGCCCGAATGACCCTTGAAACTCTTTATCACAATAAATCACTTAAGATCTGGTCTGTTACACCAGGCTTAAAACATTCTAAAAACTTCCGGGCTTTTGATCGTAAATTCGCTTCAGAAGCCCTGGGATTAAGTAAAAATAAATTGCGTATTCTGGCAAGAGCCCTAACTGGACACTGTTGTCTTAAAAAGTACATGTCCATCCTGGGACTAAGCAACTCAAGGATGTGTCGGTTGTGTTCCATAAAGGAAGAAACGCCTCTATACATCCTAACTGATTGCGGATCCTTAATGCACAAACGTAACTCTCATATGGGAAACTATGTATTCCACCCGGAAGAAGTGAAATTGCTCACAGCTAAGCAACTCCTTCTATTCATTGAAGACATAGGGCTTAGCCGTGATCCATAAGAAAGTGAAGCCATAGCAGCGATCACAATAGATCTTCTAGGTCGCAGTGATACTGGTCTCTTTCCCTAGACCTGCATAGCTGCTTGCACATAATAATTTAAAGAAAGGGGTATAATCGGTGAGTTTTTGGGTTCTTCTATGACGGGTTTTGCAGAACTTGGCTCTGACCGATCACTAAGACATCAGACTACTAAAACAGCCGTCTGGTCGTCATAATGAAGCCAATCTCATTTTCCGTCGAGCCCTGCGCGCCGCGTTTAGAAGAAAGAGTTTATCTTTAAAAATCCCTCATTCTCCATAAAGCTGTTGACGCCCTGGGTTCCGTTGCCCTATTCAAAATTTTTCCAACCTTCATCTCACCTCTATCTTTTTTGGTGCCTAGTTTTGCGTTGGTGCATAGGTTTTATAGGAATGTAAGACTAGAGATATTCTCATACATCTCCACCTTCTTGTCGGGATGATCTAAGGTTGGTGTGTAAACCTGTAAGTAAAAATAAAATAAAAATAAAAATCATTTATTTCGACCTTAAAGATCATATTTGTTAGTAACATATATAAGAAAAACACTAGTCTAATGTTAGTAAACTTAAGACTACCTTAATCTATATCTTATATCTAAGACAGCCCTGATTTGTCAGCACGTGCACCATACGGCAGTGGTTCAGGTACTGACAATCCAGCCTGTCAGCAAATGCCCTCAGGACGCCACTGGGACCATCCCTAACCCTGCGTACCAGGGATGTGCACCGCTTGCGCATGATCGAGTGAAAACAATCAACATTCGCATCAGCGAACATACCCGACGCACTGCAGAATCGAGGCAGTCCCATCAGCATCCTAAAAGCATTATTGTACTGAACGCGCAGAGCATTGTACTGATTCTGCGTAAAATCGATCCACAGGCTGCTTGTGTAAAATGAAGAACAGTAAGCTCTAAATAGCGTTACTTTAACCGGGGTGGAACAACGAACAAACCTGCGAGCTATCATGTTCGCCCTAACCGACAATGCTCTGCGCTCTCTCTCGATATCAGCATCGTCTTTCAAGTCAAAGGTTACCACATGACCTAGATATTTAAATTGCGACACCCTTTTTTAACGGCGTACCATATAATTTAATGGGTGGTACAATTGATGGTAATGCTTTTCCCTTGGCCCGAAAGACCATACATTCGCTTTTTTTCACATTATAAATTAAGCCGTGACTGTGAGCATAGTTTTCACATATGCTCAACAGTTTCGCTAAGCCACAAACAGAAGCACTCAGCAACACCATGTCGTCAGCGTAACTGATGTTGCTAAGACATACTCCGTCAATGTGACAACCGACATGTGTGCTACTGAGCTCCTCTATGAGGGCATTGACATACAGGTTGAAGAGCTTAGGGGAGGTTAGGCCTCCCTGTCTAACTCCGCACTCCAACCTATATGGCTGCGAATAAGATTCGGACCATCGCACAACATTGACCTGGTTACGGTACCAATATTTGAAGATTCTGGTTGCTTCTTCAGGCAGTCCAGTATTTTTCAATTTCTGCCATAGGATATCATAATTTACCAGGTCAAAAGCCTTACTAAGGTCGAGAAAACAGGCATATACAGGTGTACGCCTAACCGAATAGTACCTAACAGTCTGCTTCAGACATAATATGGCCGACTCAGTTGACAAACCTGGCCTGAAACCAAACTGATTATCATGTAAGGTTATATATTTATCAAGGTGGACGCTAAGCAAACTGTCAAGAACCTTCGCAACAACCGTGGCTAGTGAGATAGGCCTGTAATTGGATTTATCAGACACATCCCCCGTTCTGTTCTTCACAATTGGCACCACCACAGTTTTCATCAGCGCTGAAGGCAAGTACGAGTGTGCCATGCACAAGTAAGACTTTCAACGAATACTGTTTGCTGATTTTGAATATAAAGTAGGTACGCAAGCTTTGTTGACGCCCACCCTTTACAACTTTGCTAACGAGAATCTTGTGGAATCTTATGACGACAAATCAGATATCTCCTTGCGACAGATGGACGCCCTCCCTGTGATTGAACAAGTTGTTGGATTCGAGGATGACCGTGTCTTCCCTCTCTCTTCGGACTTCAGATAACCTAATATCCCAGCGCTACTTGTCTATCTCTCTTACCAGTTTCAGGATCATCTCGTCTGCCCTCACGGCGAGTGGCCTAAATTGATGTAGCAACCGAAGCTCTACCGGAGCTTAATACCCTCAGTACCGCCCAGAGATGCCGGGGCCGCCGGCAACTAGGAGCTGTTTCTTTATGTCGTTGCTCATGTTTACCATAGTTGCCACGCTTGGCATGTGGAATGGCAATTGTAGTTTTTTTAATTAGTTATTTTTACGTAGACGCTGCCGCTCATCTCCTGTTATGATTCCCTCTTTCGCTACTTAAGGTATGTACGGGACGATTTGTGATAGTGGATATTATTATACCATTTTTACAAATTATACATTTGCTGACCATAAACCTTAAAAATATCTATATAACAATAATATATAAAAATATCTATATAACAAAAATATAACAATAACAAATCCTTCTAATAATATTTATTAAATAAACGAAACAAAATACGAACTTTCAGTTGTCTTTATTTAAAATTTTAAATAATCAATGTAGTAGTGTATAACAATAAATAATTTTGCTTCCTCCCAAAAGAGAACAATACGTATGAGTAAGTACATAAGGTATTTAATGTCTGTAAAGGCCTGTATTATATGGTATTTTCTGTACACAACTTAAAACCTTTTGTTTTAATTAATAATAATATCACATCGTAAGGTGTGTGTACATTATATGTGTGCCCAATTTTACTTAAGAAGGTACTGGGATAAACTCGTCAGCGTTACAGTATAGTAGATTACTTCCAATATGTAAGGGTCTGATATTGTATACTTATAAAAAAACATTATTTATGAAAATACTTTTAGTAAAACATAATTATGACAGTCATGTTCTGCCCCGGTAAGGAATGATAAGACCAATTTTTACCGATCGCAGACTTCAATCATCTACAAAATAAGTAATTCTTTATCCGATGAAACAATTATTTAGTCTTTAAAACAGGATAGTGTAACAGATTGTCTCTAAATTTATTAAAATGCCGTCAACAACATAAATATACAAACTAATATCAGAAAATTACATAAGTTTTTGAAGATCTTCCAGATTCTGCGTTACTTACTCAGGAATTTTTACGAAAATATTAGATCAAAAGGGGCATGTTACGTCTTAATACAGGATGGTAAAAAAATTCGGTAAAAAAAAAACGGTATCAGTGAAAATCTATTAACCTATCCCTGTTACGTCTTAATACAGGATGGTAAAAAAATTCGGTAAAAAAAAACTGTATCAGCGAAAATCTGTTAACCTATCCCTAACAAATTTAAATATCAAAGAAGAAAAATATAACAAACTGAATCAAATATAACACATTTTTAAAGAATAAAGATTACAAACTAAGGTTGGCTATTAATGGGGCGATACACTAATAACTATGAGTTTAGCACAATCACTCATAGTGATGCAAAAAGGTCAAGTTCATTCGAGATCATTTTGTTTATATTAACAAACGGTATTAGCATAATCGTGATTTAATACTGCTTACCGATATGATTATGTAGCTATCTTGAAATTGCTTGACCACACAGGAATGATTCGTGCAAACTAATGAAATGATCGATGAAGAACTACTTACTCATCTAACTTAAACAGTCGGCTTTATAAAGCCTAACCTCTCTCGAGTTCGAGGTGTGCAAAATTCTAATTTAGAATTTTTATTGATATTTTTGTGGACGAAGATAATTTTGATGTACCTAGTACCTACCTAGCAGCGGGAGCCGTGAGTATTAAATGTAGTCCCGGTCCAAAAACATTAACATAATCAACAATATAAAATTAAATATAGAAATGTAACTTTCACATTAAGATAAAAATTTAAGTATTTTTCGAATCGGCCCAAGAACTTCAGTTCACGTGATTTATAATACGACATTTATAAAAATAGGATATAACAATATTATAAAAATGTTGCATATTACAAATAATCTCGTATTTATTTTTAATAATTTAGATATAATTAATTTTTATTTTGGATTAGCTTACCATATATAAAATCATAACATAAAATCTACATGTATCAGTCAAAAATTAAAATTACAGATTTGAATATTTTTGTCGAAGAAATAAATATTTTTACTGATGTCATTTTTATTGACAATTCTCTAAGTAATAATTTTTATTATTATTAAATCCTAATAACCGATAACAATTAAAATTGCCTAATAATAGGTACAAGTTCAGATTGAACAATAAATACTCACAGTTTTTTTGTCTCATTGCTTTAGATTTAGATATTTAACTTTATCCGAATAATTACAATAATCAAAACCATATGAGGCCATAATCTGAAAGAATCTTCAAATAATAACAAACGTTAACTATGCAGATAAATAATATCAGAAATAATTTGTGAAAAATGCTTTTTAAAGTCCAGCGGAGACTTCTCAGTATTCGAAAGTAGTTGACGTTGGCACCACTTCAAGCACCATTTGCAGGAAAACGGTTATTTTATCTGAAAGTCAATATATTGAATAGATTAAAAATAGCTTATATTTTTATATAAATATCTTATTGACTGTCGAGGTAGGTAAAATGGAATAATCATATAAATAGTATAAATCAGAAAAAAATTTGAAAATCGAAAACTTTTAAAAAAGGACAATGAATGTGTGAATCTCTCCCCCCCCCCCCCTCTCATCTATGAAAACAAAAAACTATTTTGAAAGTATACCTTTCATGTTTTAGTAAATTAAAATTACAAATCTAAATTAGTTAATATTGCTTACCCATAAACGGCAAAGAATATCCCCATTTCACAAAGGGTATGTATACCAGTAGACCTCCTAAAATAAAGGCAGTCGCGTAAAGGTATTCCCATTGCGGTTTGTCCAATATCGGCGTTACGACCAAATATGATGACACCACAAGCACTATGTACGGAATTATAATGGGCACCTAGAATTTTTTTTAAATTTGTTATAATATGATGACACGACAAGTACTGTGTACAAATTTATAATGGGCACCACTAATTTTTTAAAATTTGTTAGAATATGATGACACGACAACTACTATGTACAAATTTATAATGGGCACCACTAATTTTTTAAAATTTGTTAGAATAAGATGACACGACAACCACTATGTACAAATTTACAATGGGTACCACTATTTATTTAAAATTTGTTAGAATATTATGACACGACAACTACTATGTACAAATTTATAATGGGCACCACTAATTTTTTTAAAATTTGTTAGAATAAGATGACACGACAACCACTGTGTACAAATTTATAATGGGCACCACTATTTTTTTTAAATTTGTTAGAATATTATGATACGACAACTACTATGTACAAATTTATAATTGGCACCACTATTTTTTTAAATTTGTTATAATATGATGACACGACAAGTACTGTGTACAAATTTATAATGGGCACCACTAATTTTTTTAAAATTTGTTAGAATATATGATACGACAAACTACTATGTACAAATTTATAATGGGCACCACTAATTTTTTAAAATTTGTTAGAATAAGATGACACGACAACTACTATGTACAAATTTATAATGGGTACCACTATTTTTTTTAAATTTGTTAGAATATTATGACACGACAACTACTATGTACAAATTTATAATGGGCACCACTATTTTTTTAAAATTTGTTAGAATATGATGACACGACAAATTATGTACAAATTTAATAAGGGTACACTATTTTTTTAAATTTATTAGAATATTTTGACACATACTTGTTCACAAAATTTATAATGGGCACCACACTATTTTTTAAAATTTGTTGGAATCATAGATGTCGCGACAACTACTATGTAACAAATTTATATAATCCACTATTTTTTTTAAATTTGTATAGAATATTATGAACGACAACTACTATGTACAAATTTATAATGGGCACCACTATTTTTTTAAAATTTGTTAGAATATGATGACACGACAAGTACTATGTACAAATTTATAATGGGCACCTACAATTTTTTTTAATTTCTTATAAAACCATAGAAGCCATACACAATATGATTTGAAGAAATGGCCATATTAATCAATACCTCTTATATTGAATAAAAAGCTACTTGAGTCGGATGTTTTTACACAAATTAAAACTGCTAATAAGAAAAATAGAAAATAGATGTTGTATTAGAATAGGTATTTTTGAGTACTCCTAGATATTTTCGAGAGCTAATCTTACTAAGAAACTCAGGCAATAAGAGTAGTATTCTTAAAAGTTGCTGCTTTCGTTTTAAATTGGAAGTAGAACTAACAAATATTGAAATGCACTATTTTATTTATTATTTTTTCTACACACCTTGTAAGGTCTCGGCGCATGTGGTTTCGTGTATCGCATTACTATAAGTGCAACCATCGCTCCGCCGTAAAATATCCATGCAGTAAATGAAAAGAAATCAATCAAAGAGTCGATGGTTCCGTACAAAACCATGGCCACGGCAATCAGAGACTGAAACAAGATGATTAACACAGTAATGGCAAAATTCCTCATTAGAACCTACATTATATTATATTATAAAGGCGTTTACATGGAATATCAGCCCTGGAGCAGGAGTGAAACGGCGCACGTGGACATACGATAGAATATCAAGCAAGTGCCCCTCACGCGATGCCGCGAAACACAACCTGAAGGTAGAATAAAGGTGCGTACAGACATGTTTGTTATAAAAATGCATTGAAAGATAAAAAGTTTCGTTTCTCTAAAAGAATACGACTTTCTTTTTAAAATAACATAGCATATGTTTTTTTTTAAAGAAATCCGGTTATTTTTAAAATAACATAGCATATGTTATTTTAAAAGGAAAGTCGTATTACGTTGTTGCTGTAAGAAGTGACGGAGTGAAGTAAATTTAGAGATGGGCAGATAACTCACATATAAAAAACAAACTGCAGACATATTCCTAATCCTTAAGAAAGTTTATAGAAAGACCATAATAACGCTTTTGATCGCAAAATGATAAACAATAGTGAAAATAGAAAAGAAAACTGTTTTTGAAATAGTACGTGAGGGTACGTCATCCGGGTATTATGATCACTTTCTTATAAATCAAAAACTACAGCCTTGTTTGCATGAATAGCTCTGTGATACGAAAACTCTTCATCGGTTAATCAACAAAAAAAAAGGTCAAAAGAGCGGTGCTTTATGGACGCCATTTTGACAGTTAATATTATAGTAAATATCTTAGTCGATTTTACTATTGTGTAGTGCAGTTTAAAAAAAAAGAATATTAACAATGCTATAAACATTACTAATATTCCCCTTAACCACTCGTGGTAAGCTTAACTTGCTTGTGTTACGAGTGGTTCACGCCAGTAGTCGAATGGCGGATTCAAACCCACGACCTTTTTGAGTTCGCGGTCCGCGCCCTGCCATTAGGCTACTGTCGCTTCGAGTTGGTTTTTAAGTTGATTTTCAGTGTTCCTAATTATTGCCAAAGATTGTCTGCTATTTTTCTTAATATAATAGTTATAGTATACGACTTTGTGTTTTTGTCTCTGTCCTCCTCCTAGTTTTGGCTGTATAGGGCGGCAAAGCTTAAGATGAGCATATTACCCTCACGTACCTTATTTATCAAGAATAGCTTACGTTACTGATTTACCTTCCCGCAACAAATAGAGTTCCATTAGCAGATCCGAAGGTGGAGATTGTGACTGCAAGAGGCATTAGCCACGCCATCGGCCCCAGTAATCTGTTCCCGAACGTGACGGCCACCGCTTCGCTATCTGCCATCTCGCTCACCGACATAACAGCCAAGTAGGACACGTTCACAAGTGCGTAGCAAAGAGTCACCAACGGGATACCGATAATTATGCTCAGGGGAAGGTTCCTATAATATTGCATTATATTCTTAAATTATAGAACGAAAGGTTGTCTGATTTTTTAAATCTGCTGTTAGAGCTGGCCTTTTCAATGAAGCTCGAGCATGCGTTTTTTGAAAAAATAATTGTAATAAATTATTTCTTGTTGGATTATTTTTTCAAGATTTGCAAATATCGCAATTTTATATGATGCGATAGATAGGATTATCCACTAGTATAAATTACTGAAAGTAAATTAAATACGTGTATATTTAACGATAGCACATAACAGTCAATTTCTCAATACATTCTGTTAAAGTCTATTAGTATAATAATATATCAACTATCTTTAAGTAATCATGTCTTTAGCTTAAGCTTAAGGCCTATTGTCATATTTCAAGAAACAGGCTTCACAGGAAGATATAAATAAAGTAGGAATATGGCAATTTATGCGAATGGCTAGGTAAGTACTAAGTACTATATAGCATATTACATTAATTACTATAAAACATAACAAGTGTTACTACGTAAACTTAAGTGAATGTGCACTCGTGAACATGATAAAGTAATTGTTAAGAGAGCGAAATTTACAATAACTGGTCCTAGACAATTACCTGGATGGGTTTTTAATTTCCTCGGTGACATAGTTGAGGTTATTCCAACCGTCGTAGGCCCATAGGCCGGTGTAGAATGCGGTGGCAATGTTGCCCAGAGTCGCCGTGCTACTTGCGAAGTTGGGCTCCTGTAAATGTCGCGTATTACCTGCACCATACGGACACAACCACCTGTCAGTCTGTATCTATATATTTACATCCCATTATGATAGCATGATCAATGATCTTTGTTATTAAGCTGTTAATGCTGTTAGTTCTTGATCATGGTAAGTAGTGTAGAGTAGCCAGATCCAAAGTGAGATTTACCGCGTATCTGTATAATGAGCACTGTACAGGTATGAAAATGTTCCTAAAGAAATGTAAGATTCCTTTCCACACGCACAGCATTAGTCTGGCAACCCTGATCGTGCTTAGTGATGGTTAAGTGAATGGGTGTTAACGATATTCGTTTTCCAAATTACAAAATAAGTAAAAATTCACTAATGCACCGGGACTGAATGTTTTAAGAGTAATAGAAAAAAAATGTGCCAAGAAAATATTTTACTAATAAATTTCTAATTATATAATATATTTATAGGATGCTACTTCTGTATCTGTACAGATTTTCACACAAATGTACATAAATAAATGTATGTAATAGCAACAAAACTTAAGTTTCTTGGGATCAAACAGATATTTCTCACATATTTATGTAAATTATTACCTAATATCAATTTGTAAGCTCCTCCACAAACAATTATGGCAATCGCTACTAATTTAGCAGCTGTGAAGATATTCTGCACGTTCGTGGCCAAGTTGACGCTGTAGCAGTTGACAGCCAGGATCATCACTGCAACAGATTATCCTGTGTAACATTGGAATCATTGGGATATGATTAATAATAATAATGTCCTCCAGACCGAATTTCGGCCACGGCGGCCTGCCTCAACGGAGGCTAGCCATCGGCGCAGGACAGGATTATATTGCCCAAGTGTATGCGCAAGCACAGGTGCACTCTCTATTCCCTCACTCACGCAATCCGATGGGACGGTAAACCGATACGACCGGGAGAGACCCACCAGGACCAACGGCTTTACGTGCTTTCCAGGTTATGTGCTTTGAATAGAAAGTCAATAGTTGGTTGATCCTTAATTGGGGGCAGACCATTTTAATAACATTTAAAAAATTATGAAAAGTTAATAATATTATTAATTTATAATTCTCGTAAATGTGATCTAGAAGGGGTTTTGTTTGTATTAGTGCTATAAAAAAATAGATATTTGTATACTTCTAAAAGAAGCAACGAGGGTACCATATAATAACCCTTTTTGTTAAATAAATAAAGCTCTATCATTCACGTCGTATGTGAAAGATAAGAAGCCATAATGAACCGTGCAACACAATATTTTGGTGTCCACGTAATGGTAAATGAAGGCTGTGTTTCAGAAAATCTATCCTCGATTAGTAACCAATACGTAGATGCATTTTCACCGCACGGGGCACGGGGGTGAGACACCGCCAACTTCTGTTTGATTCTTTTTCCCTCTTTGCCTCTTAAATCACCCACAAGATGATGATATGGAGTAATGGACATAGAATACTATAATACATACATAATAGAACGGAGGAGTGGGCGGAGCCCGCGTAGCCACTAAAATGTCACTAATACGTCAATTCACACGTATAAATGTCAACACGAGATCGAGAAGTGTTTTGTCGTTACAATCGTTTTCAGATTTAGCATGCAAATTATTTAGAAAATGCCAAATTGCGCTCTATTTACAAATAAATGTGTATTAAAATTTAAACGAATTTTTTAATGATGATCTTGAACATTAATCAAAAGTCTAAAATATGTAAATTTATTCAGTCTGTCAACACAGCGAATCGGGTTTGGTGACGCCAAGCCTCGTACAAAATAAAGTTGACAGCCATTCTATTGTGTATTATAGCATTCTATGGTAGTAGATTCCCTTACGCCATCACTACACAGTCTTTCGTCTTTACCTGGACCTTATATTTATTTAATTGTAATTTTGGAAAGCAGCCTTCTTGCCGTGCTTTGAACCTATTACTAAGCACAGCAAGATGTCTGGTGATGAATATAAATAATTTATTTCAGTAACTATACACGTTACAATTTTAAAACGAAATAATTACCTTGCTCGCCCAAATACACACACTGGTTTACTACGATTTTACAATGAACCTTCCTTTGCATAGAAATCTTAAAAGTTCGGTAAAATTTTAATAGAGATATCTACGCTCCTAAAAATAATAGTCCTAAACCTACCTAAATCAACTATCACATTTCAATACTATCGAATTATCACCTATGGAAATAACTGCCACAAGTTTGACAAGCGCGTCTGGTGGTTCGCACTCGGACACGAACGGCTCAACCGCGTATTTAGCGAAGCTCAAGCATATGATAGCCATTTGTGAAGGTTTCAGCACCAGTGTCGATACCTGAAAAAAAAGCATTGTTTGCATTAATTATCCTCGAGACGTTTCTTTTCCTAATGTTTGTGAGCACAAAGTCATTAGGGAAAAGTTCTTTTTCTTTTTGCTGATAAAATTGTTTTATTTTTGTTCAAGCGACTACTTACCTACGTATTTTAATAAACGTAACGAGTACTTTTTAATTTACATAAATAAATTATTTTGTTGAATTTTATATTATTATCATCATCATCATTACAGCCCTTCACAAGTTTACTGCTGAACATGGGACTACTCCATGACTTCCATTGACTTCCTGCATCTTACCTGTCATCGTCACTCTATTTAGTGGGGTCCCACACTTCGCCTACCGGTAAGTACGAGGTGTGAATTTTATATCAATAGTACTTAAGTAGTATTTTGTATTTTCTTAGTTAGAACTTTTCGAAAATACTAAGGGAATAGGCAAAAAATAATTTGTATGTTTTTAAAGTAATTTTCGTTCGATAAGTCGGCACACTAACTCAAATTTATCAAATTAAAATTCAATTACCTTAATAATAATACAAGAGTTTAAAAATCTTAAAAAAACACTCATTGCTCATGAACAGTGATGATCCTAGTGAGATTATAGATAATTGTTATCAGTTCAAAGGTCTGCAAAATTTTAGAGAAAACCTTGTAAGAAGATACCTACAGGAAGACGATGGATGGCAGGTGTTTCAGATTCGTGCTATTGCTTTGTGGCGTTTCTTGACGAAAACCTGTGTTCAGTAGTAGACTTGTGATTGGCTTAAATGATGACAATGATGAAATAAAAAGAGCCGTGGTAGCTTAGGGGAAAAATGTGTGCCTTTAAATCTTATATTACACAAGCAAACCGAATTCGATCCACGTCGACGCCCATGAAATGGTTGGTTGACCCTAACCTACTGAATACTGAAACCATCCCCGGATTATTTAAACTGATCCCGGTTTATTTGACTGTAAAACATACGTTTATTGTGGAATGGAATAAATTACATTCGCGTAATAAATGTTGTTAAAAGTTACCCATGAAAACAGGAATGCGGGTGGTCCTCCGAACGCGTCCATAAAGTATGCGTACTCAGCACCGGACGACGTGTTCATTGTTCCCAGCTCTGCGTATGCGAGCGCGCCTGGTAACATAGTACATTTAACGAATGTTCCGAAAGTGTTCCGAAGATAAATGAAAATACAATATTTGCTACGATTCCGATCTTAGTTATCACAATGTGATTTTACCAGTTGTATGTTGTTCACAATGTCTATTCTACGAATAGGTCTAGTCGCTCGGCGGAGACTAATTATTTAAGCATAGAATTATTATATTTTAGTAAAATGAAATATTTGTGTACTAATAAATGTTTGGAACTAACAATTGAAAGTGATTTTATAAGCATTAACAGCACAAAATATCACATTAAATAAAAGTATGAAAAAAGTTTAATACAAAATATTTAATTACCAAGCAGCGAGAGCAGGCCACATGCCATCCAAATGATGAAGCTTATGCCCACTGAGCCTGTGCGCTCTAGAAGCCCAGAGGGCGAGACGAAAATTCCGGATCCTAGAACATAAAATAATTTAAGTTCAACAACCGTAGTATGACGATGATTCACATGAAACATATAATTACGTAAATTACTTTATTCCGTACCGTAATACCAGTATACTGTTGAACATAGCCCTTTCTCTCAAATATTCCTTCAAAGGAGTATGTTTGCCATAGTTGCCACGCTGGAGAGGCGAGTTGGCAAAGATAGTTTTCTATTTGGAGTTGTTATCAGGAAGATGCTGCTGCCCATGTATGTAATGACTGTATGTAATGGCGGAGTCGATCGTGAACCATTACATTAGATTTGATAGAACACAAATCCTTGCAAAAGGACACCGATTCCTACCTAGGAAGATTCGCGAGTCTATTGAAATTAAAAAACATCCTTATTTCGATAGAGAAGATGGATGGGTACCACCGTCTGCTTGGGATTCTATAATTAATAAACTTAAATCAAAAACCAAGCATAATCACTGCAAGACTTCCAGATACTGTAAGCTCATTCTGCGTAGAACGGACCAAAAATTAATATTCAAAAACTAAAGGTAGCCGTATTAACATGACATCGGGACGTCAAACAACTCAGTCCCCCCGTGACCATGGGTGCTGTAAAGCACCTAAAACGTCGGGAGTTAAAAAGTTAAATTAAATGCGATAAAATCCGTAAAAATCGGTTTCATTTAATGTGTAGTGTTCGCGTAAATATGAGAAATCATATTGCAGATATCCGCCGAAATATCCCAACGGACAGTAAGCTGAAGTACGTAGTACTATTATTTATTCTGTGGCTGAAGTTGCAGTGGTGGGCCGTCCATATAGCTCGAAGAACCGACAACCGATAGGAAAAAATAGCGGCCCCCCACTAGATGGACGGACGACCTGGTAATGGATGCAGGAAGTTGATGGGTGCAGGTGGCTCAGACCCGTGCTTTTTATCATTCCTCGGGGAGATCTATATTCAGAAGTTGACATATGATGGGCTGTCATGATGATTTATTCTATTCCACCCGATGACTTCAAATGTAAAATACATCAACAAACACTCAAACAAACTTTCTGTAAAAGGAAGTAGATAAAATACGCTCCTTTTGGTCAAATTCTATTGTCACTGAATTAAGAGTTCGATTAAGAAATTCAATAATACTTATTAGAGTTTAAGAAAACTTAAACAACACGCATTAATCATGGGCTATGACGATCCTAGTAGTGCGAATACAGGGTTATAGTCATCACATTATTATTTTGTTATCGTTGCTTGATACGAGTGCAAAATTGCAAGTCAATCGGCCGTCTATAATTCCGTTACATGGATAGATGGATAGATACATGTGAAGCTAATAAAAGCTTGTTTATAATGACACGAATCTGGCTTGTCGCAGCTGACTACATGCGTTGCAAAACATAACAAATTAAATGAAAATGTTAATTTTTATAATTATAAATTGTACTTGTATCTTTGTCGCATACAAAACGTTTAGTTAGTTTAAATTATGTCTGTTAATATTTATACTTCAATTTGACTATGACGCAAAAAACTTTAACATGTGATTTTACATAAATACAGCCTGTGTCAAGGTTTACTTCGCACATGATCTTTATCTTTTTTTTATTTGATTATCACGTGAGTATACATAAAGCTAACAGACGTTGAGTAAATATTTAAGCCAATAAAATATAATGATTAATTGTTTGCACATTTAATATACAATATTATTTGGTTAAAATAAGTCAATAGCGAGCAACCCTGGTTCATGCCCGGCATTAACAAAATTGTTATTTGCAATTTTGAGTGCTGAAGCAGCACCTACCTCATGAGTTTCTTTACTCATGTGGCAGTATAGCGGAGTTATCGCTACATAATTGTCTTAGAAATGAGGGGAGGTCCGTGACCAGCAATATGGCTAGAATACATTCTTTTGTTAATATGTAGCAGTAGCACATATTATAGGCTAAGATTATAGTTGTGGTACATTATAATGATATTTTAAATAATTAGTAACGTCATAAGTTTTGTTATGCAATTCAGGCCTTGCCAAGTATGAGATCTACGGCGAAACAGACGTCAGGTCATACGACTAGCTAACGTCAATAACATAACTTGCGGTACGATTTAGATAGACGGTTATCTATTTTTGCCATGACCACGTTTATTAATAGGTTTTCTCTTATTGAAACAATTTCATGTAAATTTCTTTGAGTCGCAAAGTTGAAAATTGTAATTTATTAGATCAAGACATTATCTCTAAGACTGAATACTAGTACTATTAATGACGCGGTGCGATTAAAAACCTCATTATCATATTGTTACGAGCTTGAGGTTCGTGACAATAAAAATTACCGATAGAATTACCTAAATTAACACTTTAATTTTCTTTACACCAATTAAAACTTAAAACACTATTAATTAATCACACAGATTCACTTTATTTCGCTCCGAAGCTTCGCTTGTCTCGCCAAATTCAATACTTCCCCGATCGCATCTTGCAGCGCCTATAAATACAAATTAGCACCGAAACATTCATAATATTCAAGTAAACACGCGCAAGGAGCCGAGAGTTCGAGCGTCAGCTTCTAGAAGCTTAGTTCTTCGTTCCGATACTAGATGGCGCTGTCTGTTGAAAGATTAGTGATGTCATTTTCTAGAAAGCTCCCCTCGCTCTCGTCCCTGACACTAGATGGCGCTAGTGCCGGGTACATGACGTCGACCTAGGCGCGTAACACTGCCCCCTCCTAAGACATGCTCGTCCCGAGCATTATCGGACCCATAATAACGCGCCAAGCGATCCGCATGGACGATCTTAGGAGTTTTTGTAACGGATTTGCACCTTTCTGTAACGGCTCCGCAATGTCAAGGGCTGTCCTATCCCGTGGTGCACCAACATTGTACAATTTCGATGCTCCTCTACAACGTGTCGAGGTCCCCTCACAGCCGCACAACTTGTACATGTACGACACCAATCCTCGACATCGTCACGATAATGGACCCAGTAAAACCGTTCTCGGACCTTCAGTAGAGTTCGTTTAACTTCCCAGATGGACTCTTGAACGACCATTATGGCACAGCTGTAGAACATTCGGCACTTTAGCTTTAGGGACAACCATCTGCAAACGACAGCTGTCTACTCGACCATTGTCCCATTTACGGCACAGGACTCCATCCTGAATCAGCAAGCTGTCCCATTGGGCCCAATAGCTTTCCGTGGTTGAACTCATCGCTGAGACGTCCCTCCACTTAGGTTTGGTAGCACGGGCCTTCATCCATTCGAGAATCGGCTTGATGTCCGGATCTTCCTGCTGTGCATGTCGTAGGCTGTCCTTCCACTCGTTGCTGAGGTGGTCTGCGCTGAGCATCGTCACGGATACCACTTCCTTACTCTCTTGCCTAGTACAATGTTTCCAATCGTCAGGACAAGGCCTTCTTGGCAATGCATCTGCGTTGCCATGAGATTTCCCGCTACGATGTCTGATAGTAAAGTCGTATCCCGGCTGCTGCTGGGCGGTGATGTTAGCCGCACTTCCCTTCTGAGATCGTTCACCTTCCCTTTCTAGGGTTCGCTTAGGGCAGCTGGATCGAAGTTGGCCCGTTTCCCCACAGCCATAGCACCTAGGGCTGTATCCTTTATTGTGGTCGCGAACCGTTACCTTCTGCAACCTCCCTAACGTGAAGGGAACGATGATCCTGACGCCGTCAGGCGGAGCCGTTAGCTGCACTACTCTCTCGAGATCGATCAACTTCCCTTTCTACGGTTCGCTTAGGGCAGCTGGATCGAAGATGGCTCCTTTCCCCACAGCCATAGCACCTAGGGCTGTATCCTTTGTTGCGGTCACGGACTGTAGCTGCTGCAACCTCCCTGACGTGATGGGAACGATGATCCTGCCGCAAAGCTTCCACCTCCAGTGCATGGGCCAAGGCGTCCTTAAGCGTCTCGTGGTGCCCGAGCCTCACAGCAGCTCTGACTTCCAGGTCGCGGATGCCGTCGATGAATGTCTGCACCAGGTTCCCTTCAATGAGCGTAGGTACAGACCGGTATGCTTTTCGCACCAGCTTCTCCACTTCTAGAGCCCAATGCTGCAGGTTTTCGTTGATGCGCTGCACCACTTTAGCTGCGCACGAAAGACGTGTTCCACGTGAGCGTCGCCATATCTCGCCTCCAATGCCTCAAGGAGTTGCTCATAAGTCACTTCCTCACCGAGAGCTTCTAGAACTGTTAAGGCCTGGTCGCGCAGACCTAGTGTGAGAGCAGTCATGGCCTGACTTTTATTCCAGCCGTTCGCCTTCATAACAGCCTCGAACTGGATTTTGTAGGCTGACCAGGAAGAAGTCCCGTCGAACGGTGGCACTTTGAACCCACGTAGCGAAGGTGTAGTAGCTACTACGGGAGCTGTAGTTCCATCCCCCAGTTTGAGTTCGTCCAGTGATTTCTTCATGTCAGCCATTACGTTGTCAACCCGATTGTTTACTTGGTCGATTCGGGTTTCAGGCTTCGGACAGGCGGTTGTCATGTTGAGCAACCTTATCCTTCACCTCCCTATCTTTTTTCCGAAGGTAGCGTGAAGGTCCTTCATGAGGAGCATCTGCTCTTCCAACCGACGGGCCTGTTCCTCTTGTCGGCGGGCCTGTTCATCCTGTCCGCCCCGCAGCTGCTCTTCCAGCCGATGGACCTGTTCCTCCCGCTGCTCTTTCCACTGACGGAACTGTTCCTCCTGTCGGGGAGCCTGTTCCTCCTGTCGGCGAGCCTGCTCCTGCAGCATCACCATCAGAGCACCTAAGTCAGGTGCTGCAGATGTAGGAGCTACTGACGGGCCTGCAGCCGGCGGCTGGCCCTCCGACGTCTGCGGCGTTGCACCACCAAATATTCTTTGGTCCGTCTCCTGCTGGCGTTGACTTCGGGTACGGACACCCTCCGTTTCCTCCTTAGGTAAAATCGGCATGATTTTATCCCACTTCTGACACCAACTGTTACGAGCTTGAGGTTCGTGACAATAAAAATTGCCGATAGAATTACCTAAATTAACACTTTAATTTTCTTTACACCAATTAAAACTTAAAACACTAATAATTAATCACACTGATTCACTTTATTTCGCTCCGAAGCTTCGCTTGTCTCGCCAAATTCAATACTTCCCCGATCGCATCTTGCAGCGCCTATAAATACAAATTAGCACCGAAACATCCAGAATATTCATGTAAACATGCGCAAGGGGCCGAGAGTTCGAGCGTCAGCTTCTAGAAGCTTAGTTCTTCGTTCCGACTGAAAGATTAGTGATGTCATTTTCTGGAAAGCTCCCCTCGCTCTCGTCCCTGACACTAGATGGCGCTAGTGCCGGGTACATGACGTCGACTTAGGCGCGTAACAATATTGATACATTGTGAAACGACTTTTTACTACTTAGTCATATTTTTTTTATTCAAACGCGTGATAAAATAAACACTACTTTGAGACGTTTTATAGACAAAACTGTGAAATAATCAAATACAATTAAACGATAGAATTACCATTGCATAGCAAATAAAGTGTTGCTACATAGCAATTAGCAATTTCGCAATTTAAGGTAACCCCGCAAAAAAATATCACCAAGTGCAAACAGAACTTGAAAGTAATAATTTAAATTATCTTACCAATCATGGTGCCGACGATTAGAGCCACCCCACTGAAGAGTCCCACCCGTCTCTTGAGGTGAACAGGGTCGTCCGCAGCTGCGTCCGACCCCTCCAGCTACGCAATCAACACCTTTGTAATTATACAAACTCCTGCAGAACTGTTTAGGTTGTACCCAACCCTGTGCAACTGCCGGACAAACCAAAGTCAAACCACAAATAAACTGAGCATATCGTCTCATAGTGCATTTATTTGTACTTCTAATTTTTAATATCTTTTCTTCTCCGTGCAAGTTTTTCCCTCCCTCAAGTAGAGTGTTTTGTACACATTAATCATTTCTTTGGTTTCTCCAAATAAAATCTAATCATCAAGATATAACACTGACAATAGCTGTTTGATTTATTATACAAATATATGTACGCAGGTGTTTCAATAAAAAATGGAGTAATTAAAATATTTTAGATTTAGATTAAATCTTGTCAGCATTTGGCTTATGTTAAGAAAATTAATAAAAACACTGATTAGAACAAGAACCTATAGAAATAGCACCCTTATCCTGCCTATAGCTTCTCAATCTCAGCATTAAAATAATCAAAAATCAGCAAGTGTGGTTGCTTGATTTTTTGGCACTATATGTTGAACGGCAAGATAGCTTCATTTTATGTCTGGATGTAGGCTGATGATACTGCTAGTGTAGTTTCTGAATTATTTTGCTCCTCTACCGTCAACAATCATATGTATTATCAAGGTTACAATCTTTTAAGCCCACTCACTCGCCATCACTCGACATAGGTTTTCAAGAATGCGCCAACTGCCAAAGAAGATTTGCCGCTCTCTGTTATGTCTATCTCTATCTATCTTCCTATTACAGCCTATAAAAGTCCACCGCTGAACATAGGCCTGCCCCATTGATTGCCTCCTAGAGGATTTCTCCATAGTTACCACGCTTGGTAGGCATCTTGTTTCTATTCAGCTGTTATCAGGAAGATGCTGCTGCCCATCTGCTGTTTTAGTTTCTCTCTGTCGCTTTTTATGAAACCCACGCGACGATATGAGGAAGTAAGTGTTCTTTCACCACCACTCCACGGTTACACTCCACGGTCTCTGTTACCAACTTGTGAAATTTAAGTTCAGTAATTTTAATAGATTTGTCGTCATTAATCGATCCCTTCGTCTTTTTCACCAGGTTTCACTGTCTACCTCTAATCAGCAGGTGTCATTGTATAAATTGAAAAAAGATAGAAATACTTATCTTGTATTAAAACATGAATGGATAACTTGGTACCCTTTTTAAGCATATTTCTTGAATGGAGGAGAGCGAGATTTGGCATAGTTGACCTCGACTACTAATCAAAATGCACATGCGTTGTCAACCGTGAAGACTAAGATGGAATGCCTCGATTCCAGTTAAACATGTCTTCAGTTCTCTATACTCACCATACGAAACACTGCAGCATTAAGCCGCTGTTTTACACTGGTATTCTGTGAGAGCGTGGTCCTTCCCCGGTCGGGCCGACCCCTTCCTGCTACAACCATAATATAGCTGCACCGTGGCTCTACCACGTATAATAGCTAAAATTTATTTGTAATATGTGTCACTATAATTAATTACTGACAGATTGACTGAATGAGCTGTGAATTTGGCTTAGAGTAGTTACATACATATAATTTTGTGTGATTTCTATTGTATGTTATTTTCCTTTTTCAATAATCTAAGATTATGTCACGGCAAGAAAGCGAAAACGGAACCTTTTTTTTTTTTTTTTATAAAAACGTGAGAAAGTCTCCAAAGTTTTTCGGATAAAATATATAGCTATGTACACTCCTAGCATTGCTCTCTATCTGTTTGTGAAGTTTTATCGCAATAGGTTCAACCATTCCGAATATTATCCCCAACAGACATACAGACAGACAGACATTACACAACATATTACAATTTAAAAAAGTTATTCATGTCTTAATAGCTTGCAAGTAATCCATAAGCTTTAATCCATAAGTCTTTGTGTAACAGTTATTTCGATGTTACACAAAGACATTAATTTTATTTATATGTTAGATGTAGGTGTAGATGTATAGATAACACCAGCGTCAAAAACAATATTTATATTTTATTTAACAAATAAATTTTAATTATATCAAAAACTGTTAGGGAATTCATCAATTATTTTTACGATTTAATTTTATTTGCATCAATCGTCTTGTAAGAATCTAATGTAGGTTACATTTATCAAAAAAAAAAAAACAATGAAAGTCATTGCTGTTTCAATGACATGTAAATGAAAATATTTATATGAGTAAATCGATTAAAACTTTTATGTAAAATATTTATTTATAGGCTTTTCAAAGACCTATTAACAATTAAAAAATCATTATTTTCTAAGTCACAACTGTTCAACTGACACTTTGAGAATCACTTGTAGATCGCTACTACTGAAACTTAAAATATCCTAATCTCAATATAGTGTGTGAATTCTGTAAAATACAGTGACACTGATCATTCCAACTAATCAGTTCAAACGAAAACTGTTGATATTTTTTAAAATATTGAATTTTCGAATCGATAATTATAAGTAAGTGTATCAATATCGGAGTTTTAAATATGTTTATTTATCAATATATCGAAAATCCAATATTTAAAATAATATCAACAGTTTAAGTTTGAACTAATCAGTTGGAATGATCAGTTGAACTGACCGTGTGTGGCGACCATAACTCTCTTTCCTCTCATTCTCACTCGTTCTCTGCGACGGCTTACACTACGAACGTATTAGGTAGTAGGCAGTCACTTCTACGACTACTAGAACTTATCCTTTACTCATATTCTTCGACATTCAAGGACTCCAAAGAACTGACCATAAACAGATTGAACAGTCACGGGGAAGCTACATATGCTAAACCAGCCTGTGTAGGCGTTGATTCTGATACAGATACTAGATTCCTTTTATATAGAATTTAATGCCTGTATCAGCCTAGCCTTCAACCCAAACGAAGCCAGCGCTAGCTATAAAGCAATTCTGTCTACTCTGTCATCAGCCTTTTCCAAGTTTAAAAAACTGCACAGAAAACTTTCTGGTTATTAGGTCGCAAATTTCTTCATGATGATGTGCATTGAAAAGACGTGATTCTTATTCCCCATCCCCTTTCTAAATCCGGCTTGCATATCCCAAGTTTTCCCATCAGTTGCTTTCATTACTCTAAATAACTCTTGCTTCAGCAACTTAACTTCTTCACATACAAATTTCCGACAATACTACGTAGTTGATTCTAATTTAGTTTTTACAGCCTTGTTATGACTCTTTTCTTTTATTCAGTGGAACTAAAACTGCTTACGAGCCTTCCGGTTATCGCTTAAGTTCCCAGTGTAAATTAAAGATTTTTTACAGCAGGCTTGGCACCACTTCTCCAGCTTTCAGCCTTTCTAATGATACTTTGTCATAACCAGCTCCCATACCTGCTTTCATGCTCATTTCATTGCTCTTAATATTTTATATACTTATCATACTACCTCCACTCCTTTTCTTTCAGAAAAACAAATAACTAGACACAGAAGTAATAAACTTGTCGAACAAAAGAATTTGATATTCCAGCACTTAAGTTGCTATATGCTTGGTCTCTTAGTCAAAGAGACTTCAAACAACTAAGATTAATAGCAAACTTTTCTAGTGAAGTACACTTATAAGCATCGCCCATTGCGTTGTTTGCGACATAATTACGGCGTAGTTCTTTGTTGCTAAATACATAACGGTCAGTAGAAGGGATTAGAATTTTTTATTCAGCTTAGATTATTTTCTTCATTCTATCTAAAAAGTCAACTGTTGAACATATGAGAAGTCCAGATAGAGCAGCAGTAGTTGATGTGAGGAATTATTTATATCTTTATACTTTTATCTGAGACACTATTTACATTTAAAGTTCCGCAGCGAGCAGCGACCACACGATTAACCAAACATCATCATTTTACATCGACAGAACCTTTCATACGTTCGTTAATGATTTCATTTATATAAAAAAGAAAAAGAGCCATGATAGCTCTGATGGTTAGCGCTCGCTGTAAATTTCACAGTACGCGAGTAATCCGGGTTCAATCCCCACCGGCACCAATGAAATTGTTAATCGCAATTTTAAGTGCTGATTTACCACGTACTAAGCGGTGAAGGAAAACATCGTGAAAAACCTGCATGTCTGAGAAATAAAAAAAATATTTCGAAGACATGTAAAGATCGCCAACACACATTGGGGCAGCGCGGACTCTTCCCTGCCCTAACACTCTCTCAGAAATGAGAGGAGGCCTGTGCCCAGCAGTGGGACGTATATTGGCTGTGACTTTATAACTAACTTTTAAAAAAAAATTCTACAACCTTGAAGTAAAGTAAAGTAAAGTTACAGCCTATATACGTCCCACTGCTGGGCACAGGCCTCCCCTCATTTCTGAGAGGGTTTTAGGGCATGAAATTGTCCGCCACGCTGCCCCAATGCATGTTGGCGAACTTCACATGTCTTCGAAATATATTTTTTTTCTTATTCCTCAGACACGCAGGTTTCCTCACGATGTTTTCCTTCACCGCCGAACACATGGTAAATCGGCACTTAAAATTGCAATTAACAATTTCATTGATGCCGGCGGGGATCCAACCCGGGTTACTCGCGTTCTTTTATATTTACAGCGAGCGTTAACCATCTGAACTACCACGGTTCATACTAACTTAATAACCTTGAAGTAGCCCTTGCATAATTGAGGCATTTCATATACCTACAAAAATGCGCACAGAAACATGAGACCCGTATTAATTATATATATTTGTAGACCATTTGAATATTTCTTCCGGGGAGAATTCGAGTCTATGACTTGCAGTTGGCGGTTAAATGTCTAGGTACCGAGCCACCAAATATTGAAGCTCTATATTCTATACTAAGTGAAGGACTTCTTTTCTGCCTAGAAGTTCGTCTGGATAGACACGACTCTCTTATCTATTAAGTAAGACAATAGAGAGCCAGTATAATGACAGACAAAGCATTCCGTTTTAGTCCTCAGGGCAACGCATATATAACCTTCTTTGTTTGTGTTGCAAGTTCATTTATTACTTCAGATATCTAAAAAAATATTCAGTAATCGATTAAGAAACTTGAAGAAGGAGAAACTTAAAATATGCAAAGTGATTTTGCTGACCAATTTATTCTCTCGCAATTTTATTGTTGAACTAGATTTAATGCTTACATTTGCGAAAGATAATTGAGAAACTGTAAAAATATATTTAGCAAAATTTTCGACAAATATTTAGCGTTCGTAGGTAATCGAATAATTTTAAATTTCAATTTATCTTTTTTTGTTTAAGAATTTAGATATAAGGACAACAAAAGAGCACACAGTCCACCTGATAGTAACTGGATACTGTGGTCCATATCTATCATAGATTAAGAATCAAAATGCAGATGCATTGTCACTCCTGAGGAAAATAATAATATGGAATATCCCGTTACCAGTCAAAAGGGTCTCCGGTTCTGATCCAAACGATACGACGACGAACGGCAGTTTTGTACTGACATTTTACATTGGTATCGTGACTTATTCGTGCTGCAGTCATAACATAGTAGCTGCTGCCTGCTGCTGTAGCAAGCAGCAGCTACTGTATACATATATATTTATACATACACGAATACAAAATTGAAATGACGGTCTAAAATATAGAATGGCTTATTTTAAGCTCTGAATGAATAATAATTTTTTTTAAATTACTCTCTGTTTGCCTGTCTGCCCGAGCTGTTCAGTAATCCTCGGGATGACGGAATCGATTGCGATGGAACTTTAAACTTGAGGCCAAACTGTTTGGTTTATTGTATTAAAAAAAATTGAAATGTCTGTTTTTAATGGATATTTCCATGGCACCAAGACAGGAATAACCATTTAAAAAAATCTGTCTTATATATTAACTCGGATTATCTGTCTTGACTAATCTATAGAATGGCTGACCCGATTGCGATGAATCTTCAGAGGGACCAACGTCAGGAGTGATCGAGGCTATATAATTTCTGAAAAGGTTGATTTACGGTATATATATACGGTATTTGAAGATTAACTCATAAACTTTATGAGATATAAAGAAATCTTTACAAAAAATATAGGTAGAGTAGAGTAGGGACAATTTTTTGTGTGAGATTGAAAATTAAAAATCAAGTTATCATCTACATGTATGTACAATTTATATATTTTAAAGATTTGCAGAAAATGATTTTAAACATTTCTTTCCATTGGTGTTCTTCTATTTGTATCTGGTGTTGAAGTAGAAAAAAATGTTTACCATTGTATAACAAAACTATGATTGTTAAAGAATAAGGTGACATGATCTTTTTATGTAAAATTAGTTCATCTTAAATTTTTAAAACATTTTCCAATAGTGTTCATAGCTTTCGAAATAATAGCAATAAAACTGAGTATAAAGTAGTCAACACTTAAACATTTTGCTAAATAACACATTTATAAATCTGCAGGTGTTTTGTTTAAGTTCTACGCAGGCGAAATCGCAGTTATAAGCTAAAAATTTATCTGTAAAATTCGTTTTATACCACGGGGTGCATGAAAGAAACAAGACGTTTCTGAATGTAGTTATGCTTTCGACTTATGCCTACTTTTATAACATCTTCGACAAACAGGATTATGAATGCGTTTATAGAAACGTTCTCACCGTGGACACAAAGTAAGGAAAGCTCCATTTTGTGCCATGGAATAACAAATTTCGCACAATAAAATGAAGTGAAAAAAGTTTTATCCTACGTAACTACAGATTACCTCCTAACTGTGTACGTAACAAATAAATGTTTTAGCAAACGCGAACATATTTCATTAATGATAAATGACAATACCTTGTCTCCTGGGTTGAGGTTGCCGTCGGAGAGCGTTCCCGCCGTGCCATCTTCGGTGTCGCAGCCGGCTGAGCACCCGCGCCATACCAGTCCGCCTTCACGTGCGCCCCCTAATACAAGCAGTGGAATATTAATTCATATGTACTTATAAACATCAAAAATTTTACACCTACTAATTTTTCATATCATTTTTTGGAAATAATAAAATATCCCAATTCACCTGATTTTGAGTGGATGTTGTAGTCCATAAACAGCTAAATCTATTGTCGACTATGAATCAAAATAGTAGTCCATAATATGCTGCAGCTCTAACCGCTGATTTATTTATTTGTTCTTTATTAAAACTGCATCAAATAAAATTACAAAGTTCGGACTTAATGCCTATTGGAATTATCCATAAGTAAAACGTAGTATACGTCCTTTCTACCCAATGTACGTGGTAGAGCTATGCTGCAGTTGTATTAGTATAGTATGTGCCAAATCGAGTGAGAAAAACGGACAATGACCTTTCAATCTTCCGTTTTTTCTTTTTTATAGAACAGGGGGGCAAACGAGCATGCGGCTAGGGTTACCAGGCCTAAAAATGCAAAATCCTGTCTGACATGTCTAAAAATCCTGATTTAAAAAAAAGTCCGGTCACGCAACTGCATTAAATAAAAATCATAGTATTTAAGTACGTTTTTATTTACTTATATTATTTAGACCCATATTTTTGGTTGCTAGCAATCGCGTGCAAAAAGTTGTTTTTTCCAGCTGACTGCAGACTTCCATGTGTGTGAACATGTTCAAGATCGTCCCCACCATTACATCAGATTTGATAAACCACAAGTCCTCGCAAAAGAACACCGATACCTACCAAGGATGATACGCGAGGCTATTGAAATTAAAAAAACATCCTAATTTCAATAGAGAAGATGGTTGGGTGCTCCTATCTGCTTGGGATCCTATAATTAACAAAATTAAACCCAAACCCAAGCATACCACTGCAAGACTTCAAGATACTGTAAGTTCGTTTTGCGTGAATCGAACCAAAAATTAATATTCAAAAACTGAAGGTAGCCGGGCTAACAATGACATTGGGACGTCAAACATCTCAGTCCCCCCCCGTGACCATGGTTGCTGTAAAGCACCCGAAACGTCGGGAATTAAAAATAAGTAAAAGTAGTGAAATAAACGCGATAAAATCCGTAAATTTAGTTTTATTTAAAGCGTTGTGGTTACTGGCATCGGTTGACAATCCAAAAACACAATGTCTTCTAGTTTTTTAGAAGAATTTCGATAGTATACGGCGCAATGACATTATATATAATAGCCTCTGTTTTGGTCCTTTCGCAGGCTAGATTTTTTGCCAAATCAGAATGATGAAATAGATTTTTTAGTAACTGCGAAGTACAATCCATACTTTTGTAAGATTGGTGGTGTTTAACTACATGAAAAGCAAGCGTAGCATCAACAGCAGTACTTTTGTTACTTTTTGGGTAATGAAAGCACAATCGGTTCTTCTTTAAGTGCTTTTCTGTTTTTAAATGTTTTTCTATGTCAGCTCCACCTTTGTATCCAATCGACACAAAACAATCACAAATAATACACTTCACTTCTTGGTCATTTCAACCCTCAGTAAAAAAAGGATATTTAGATTTTAACACATCCGTGAATTTACAACGTTTTTTGTTTGCGGACGCCATTATTAAGATGCGTGCGTACGACGAGAAATAAACACAGGTAGCTTTGTTTACATTAATTTGCGGTCCGTCTGTGCGATGCAATCATGCAAGGGAGGGTAGCGAGCAGGGTGCCGCGCCGCCCGCGCCCGCACAGTGCGGTGTACTTGCGTTCCGGGCTCAGTGCGTGAGTAGGTGCGGCACCCGTTGCTTGAGCGGGCGGGAGGACATGCAAGTATGACAACAATCCGGTCTGACGTAAAATCCGGGCGGAGTCCGGTCTAACACGTAAAAATCCGGTCTAGACTGGCTTTATCCGGTCAGATGGTAACCCTACATGCGGCTCACCTGATGTTAAGTGACTACCGCTGCCCATGATCAACCGCAACACCAGGGGAATTGCAGGTGCGTTGCCGGCCCTTTAGAAAGGAGTACGCTCTTTTCTTGAAGGTCCCCAGGTCGTATCGGTCCGGAAAAATCGCTGGTAGTAAACTATTCCACAGAGAGGTTGTACGCGGAAGAAAACTCCTCTTGAAACGTACAGTGGTGGACCGCCAAGCATCCAGATGGTGTGGATGGTATCGGGACGTTTGCCGCGTAGTGCGTTCACGAAATTTGGCGGCTGGGATTAATCCGAACAATTCCTCAGAGCACTCTCCATGGTATATGCGAAAGAAAATGCAAAGAGATGCAACATCTCTTCGCAGTGCCAGTGAATCGAGCCGATCGGAAAGCACTCGGATCGGATCGTTTAACCAGGGGTTACAAACCTTCAATATTTTATAACACATTTTATACGTTGTACTTTCTTTATTTACAATGATTTTTTTTTAATTATTTTTTATAATGATTGATATAATATATATTTATTAACTATTATAAAAAGTTATGTAAAAGATCGCTGTAGAAGAAAAATCATCTATTGTTATAAAGTACTTCATTCATTTAACAACAAAAAGCTTTAATTTATAACACATAAAAATTCGAGTGATAACGACACTGAATAAGTACGTACTTATTCAAAAGATAAAACTTTATTTTCAATATTATATAAGAACTTTATTTTTATTCGGTACTTTACACAGCTTTACAAAAGGTGATGCATCTCTGGCTGCCATTGTCACGTTTCTTTTAGAACGAACTGACGTAACGCGCGTTTTGTTTATTTTAAAGGGAAGAATTCTCAATATGGTGATATAATGCTTCAAATTTTTTTAATATGAAACTGTTATTAAATTAATTGCTGCGTTACTTACCATAAATTGAAATATAAAATATATTTCATTTTTCGCGATGTACCGTAAGATTTTACGATGTTTATAGGAACCACAGACAATATTATTTAAGAAACAAAAAACAAAACATATGTGCTGACCTAGAAGTGTGAATAATATCGATATTTAAATATTGTTATCACATCTAAATTGAGATTTTGTAAGTTACGCCTTTTGACACTCGGCTTATATCTGAGGTCATTTTCCCGTTTTTCTCAATCGATTTGGCACATACTATAGTATTGTATAGTTGTGGTACGAATCGACCGGGGAAGGACCACGCTCTCACAGAATACCAGCGTAAAATAGCAGTCTAATGCTGTTGTGTTTCGTATGGTGAGTGTAGAGAACCGGAGACCGTTTTTACTGGAAACGAGACATTCCACCTTAGTCCTCACGGGTGACAACGCATTTGGATTTTGATTCGTAATCGAGGATAGAGATGTAGATGTATATGGGCCACAGCATCGACTTACTATCTGGTAAACTGTGTGCTCGGTTGTCACCCTATCCTATAAAAAAATTGACCGTAATTTTTATGTTTATGTAGTTGTGTTTACTTATATTTTTAAATTGTTAACCGTTGTCGAATCTTACAAATTACAACAGATTACAATAAATAAGGCTTATCTTATCTTTTGGTTAACAAACAAAAATAATTTATTTGCAATGAGCATAAAATTACTACTTTGTATTACTGATTTTTTTTTAAATTATTATTTATTTTTAAAATTTCACTATTATTTTTAAAATTACTACTTTGATGACTGAACCCTTCACAAGTCCACTGCTGAACATAGACCTCCCCAAGGAATACCACAAAGCACGGTCCTGAGCCACTTGCATCCATCGACTTACTGCATGTCTTACCAGGTCGTCACTCCATCTAGTGGGGGTCGCCCTAAACTTCGCCTACAGATACGAGGCTGCCACTCGAGAACCTTTTTTCCCCATCGGTTGTCGGTTCTTAGAGCAATATGGCCGGCCCATTGCTGCTTCAGCTTCCTAAACCGTTTGGCTATGTCGGTCACTCTGATTCTACTGCGAATATTCTCATTTATAAGTTTGTCACGCAGAGGAACCCCGAGGATAGTCCTCTCTATAGGTCGCTGAGCGACTTTTAGCGTCCTCATACGACCAGTAGTGAGGGACAGTTCCATAAGTCATCCCTGGCAACACGCACTGTTTGTGCAGTCTCGTTTTCAGGTTTTGAGGTATAGCTGACGAGAAGATGTGTCGTAATTTCCCGAACGCTGCCCAGCCGAGTTGAATCCGTCGATTGATCGGTCAAAGTTGGACTTACCTAGTCGGACTATTTGTCCCAGGTAAACTACTCGTACTCGTCAACAACTTCGAGAATAGTGCTCCCAACAACTACCGGCATAGGTGTGACATGGACATTAAACATGATCTTTGTTTTGTCCATGTTCATCTTAAGACCTATCCGTTGGGAGGCACTATTGAGGTCATTGAGCATAGTGGTTAGGTCCCCTAGCGATTCTGCCATAAGGACTATATTGTCGGCAAATCGAAGATAAATGATGTACTCGCCATTGATGTCGATACCATATTATTTTCAGTCCAGTAGCTTGAAAAGGTCTTCTAATGCAGCGGTAAAGGGTTTCGGGGATATAACGTCACGGTGAAAGACACCTCTCTGCAGTTGGTACTCTCTGAAGTTTTGTACTCTAGTTCTGTACTCGGATAGCCATTGTAGCCCTACTGTACAAACACTTCAGCACGTCGATATACGGACAATTAATTTGGTACCTCTGAAGGGACTGTAGCACCGCTCAAATTTCGACGGAATCAAAGGCTTTCTCATAGTCCATATACGCCGGGCAAGGTGGCAGATTGCACTCTTCGGTCTTCTGTACAACTTGCTGAAGGATATATATGTGGTCTATGGTACTAAAGCCTTTTTGGAAACCGGCTTGTTGGGGAGGCTGGAAGTCGTCGAGTCTGCTTGCGAGACGATTCAAAATGACTCTCGAAAACAGAACAGTAGTTCTTAAAGAAAGCGTTGTCACTTGTTGTTTCTTGAAGAACAAGACCACCGAACTTCTGCACTACGCCTCCGGAGTGTGCCACCATTTAGGACGGAATTAAAGAGCTTCTAAAGGACTTTAAGTTCCTTTTTTCCACCCGCTTTCACAAATTCCACTGTAATTACATCCTCGCCCTGGGATCTGCCGTTTTAAGGTGCTAGAGAGCCATTCTAATCTCGCTCAGACTGACGTCCGGCATATCATCGGAATAGTGTCGGATAGGACTTGGTCTCGCATCGTTACTCACACTTGCGTGTGGCTCCAACGATGACGTGTACAGATGCTCATAGATCCTCTCAATCTCACTCAAAATCTCAGGTGTCTCGGAAACGATGCTACCACACTTGGTCTTCAGCTTCGACCGTTGGCTTTTTTTAAATTTTTTTTAAACCAGCAGGTAAATTAGGCCCTGCCAATGAAATATACTTTTAATGACCCGGTGACCCTATTCACCGGCAACGATGCTTTCTATCTTAGTCCTCGGCTTTGACAATCCATTTGGATTTTGATTCTCATTCTGGAATTGTAATAAGTGTTTTGGACACACATGAACTATACCATACATATAGACCTTTGAAGTTTCTCTCCCTGTAATCTCTGGATATTTTTCATGATTCCCTATCTGTTTTATAAAAGAATAAAGGTGACAAACGAACACACAGTCCACTTCATGGTAAGGGAACACCGTGGCCCATAGACATCTACATCTCTCGTCGGTTAATAATCAAAACGCAGATGCGTCGTCATCCCTAAGGACTAAGATGGAATGCATCACTTCCAGTAAAAAGAATACTCAGTTCTCTACACTAACCATATAATACACCACATCAAACTGCTATTTTATGTTGCTATTATGTGCGAGAGTTGTCCATTCCCAGCCGAGCTGACCCAATCGAACTACATTCACAATGTACTACTCTATCCCAATGCGCTACTCTATATCCGACTGTAGTATTATATTACTGTTTTGGTTTGTTTAAACTTGCAAGCTTACTAATAAATAAATGTTTGTCGGTAATTTGATAGGATTCATCAGTTTACACACAGATGCGTTGTACATATCCCCCCTGACGATATGATGAAATGGTTCAGAGTCTGAAATTGTTAATGGCGCCCTTACCCTTCGAACCACAATACAGCGGGTTGTCTGCAGCTTGGCATCAGAAATGGATTTTATACGTGGTAGAGCCATACTGCAGTTATATTAGTAGTATAGTTGTAGCACGAATTGGTCGGCTCAACCGGGGAAGGACCACGCTCTCACAGAATACCAGCGTGAAATAGTAGCTTAACGCTGCTGAGTTTCGTATGGTGAGTGTAGAGAACCGGAGACCCTTTTTACTAGAAACGAGGCTTTCCATCTTAGTCCTCATGGGTGACAACGCATCTGCATTTTGATTCGTAATCGGGGATAGATGTAGATGTCTATAGGCCGCAGCAACTACTTACCATCAGGTGGACTGTGTGCTCGTTTGTTACCCTAACCTATATAAAGAAAAATAAGCCAGTGATACCAACCTAGATGAGATTTTAGACAAAAAAGGAGTTACATAATTTAGTTTATTCGAGATCGGAATTTGTCGCTGTTCTCGAAAATTGATCATGAGCGTATTGTCACCATCATCTGTAAAGAATTTTAATTGGACTATTTTCATTTGAAAAAATATATCCTATTGTTAAATATAGAATGATAATGACTGCTTTGTTTTTAAATTGCAACATTTAATGGCAATAAATTAGATATAAATTGTATTAGCATTGTTACCAGATCAAAAACATCTGATAATGCTTGCCAAGATGCTTTAATCTGTGCAATTATTGAAATGTTTTTAACTGGCATTACTGACATTGAAATAGAAAATGTTGAGCGACGTTTTCCTCAGATTTTAGTACTACTAAATCTCATAACAGTTACTTTCAGCTAATTTTAATTAATGTTTTGATGTTATTCGTCTCAAATCCATACAAGGACAAATAGCATTAGACCGCGTTGATATTGATCGTTACAGAAGAGAGTTACCTAACTCTCCGTCATTAGAAATCTCTTGTCAGAGAACAGTTATTCTGTATGTCATTATTGTAAATCTTGTTATAAATCTACTATTAAATTGATTGGATATGCTGTGGGTCATCTCTGTTGAAATAAAGTGATGTTTATTAAAATACACGTTGGATACATGATGATGTATTATTCACGTTATTATTGAGATTTTTTTATAAAATAAGGGTGACAAACGAGTACATAGCCCACGTGATGGTAAGTAGATGCTGTGGCTCACAGACATCTACATTTAACCTCGATTAAGAATCAAAACGCAGATGCGTTGTTACCATTGAGGATTAAGATGGTATGCCTCGATTCCAGTAAAACGGGTCTGCGGTTTTCTAAACTCACCATGCGAACCACAGCAGCATTAAGCTGCAATTTTACGCTGGTATTCTGTGAGAGCGTGGTCCTTCCCCGGTCGAGCCGACCCATTCGTGCTACAACCATAATATAGCTGCAGCGTGGCTCCACCACGTATAAATTACAAGGAATCTTAAAATTTATCTTGTTTACGTTACTCATTCAAAAATTACACTGTCAATTAATTGTAGACAGTACAAAAACAGGTTGTTCTGAAATAATAATAAATAGATCATTAATAAAAAGAAAATATTATCTTCTGTCTTGTATAATAATGTACATATGAATCATTCCTTTCATTTTACGTTTACAATATCACATTGATTGAGTCCACGGAGTTATCTGCCGTTAATTCGACTATATAATGAATCCTAATAACATCTGACGTTATTTGAAGAGATAGAGTATTATCCTTTATACTTGACCTTAACATTTTTACTACAAACAAATACACAGTCCGCGTAGTGGTAAGTGGATGCTATGACCCATAGACAACATCTATTGTCGATTAAGAATCAAAATGAAGAAGCGTTGCCACCCGTGAAGAATAAATTATTACAAGGCCCAGTAAAAGATGCCTCCGGTTCTCTACAGTCACCATAGAAATCAGCAGCATTAAGCTGCGTTTTTAGTAAAACCAACCCATTCGTTTCATTAAATAGATGCAGCGTTGCTCTATAACGTATAATTTTAAGAAATAATTCAATACCTGAGCATGTAAAGTGAAATCATATGTAGTATTACATTTTTCTGTTATTTGCAAATTTAAGTAAGTATATTAAAGAATTATATTTTAAATAGTACTTGTAGTAGTAATATTACGGTCACGGTGGCCAGTCTCAACGGAGATTAATCTGTGCAAGACCCGAGTGTATTCCGCAAGCTCAGGTGCACACTATTGCTCTATATTAACTCTATTCCCTCACTCTCATAGTCCGATGGGATGACAAGCCTACACGACCAGAGTGAGATTAGACACAGGACCATGGCTTTACGTATTATCCGGGGCATGGGGGTCACCGATGGGGGCACATCGCTTCTTCCTGACTCCGGGCTGCTACTTAACATTTCTTGACAGAAAAACCCAGTAACTGATTCTGACCTAAATCCAGGAAATGAAGTTTACGAACACTAAACCAATGAGGCAGTCAAATTGTTAAATAGTATAATCAAAATTCGCCAGATACGAATCTGTAGTTAAAAAATATTAAGACGATAATACATCGCTAAAATTATAGTAATATTATAAAAAAAAAAAAAAATATCTCTTTATATATATATATATATATATATATAGTTAGTAAGGTTTAAAGACCAAAAGTGATAATAAATGCACTATTACATAAAAATAAAAACTAGCACGCTGCGCCTTATAATGATGATCTCATCAATTTTCCGTGAAATATGCGCATGTTAGCATGGTAATATGATTTATGTTACTGACCGTTCAAGTTTCTATCTGATGACGTTTTGATGACACATGAAACCGCCGGACGCAACGTAGTCAAGACACCGCATGTATGCCATCACGTACGTCATTTATTTTCTTATTTCAGTAAAGCTTTACGTACACTAGTGCTTGTTTTGGCACATGGCTTCACATTTTTTTTATATAGGTTACAAAATTTGAAACTGTACACCTTCAGTACTAACTTCGTTTTCACATGCATTTACTGATGTTAAATTAAATTCATTGTAAATATAAATATCAAGGCGAATATACTCCTTTACATTCATTTTCAATGTTTTCATCATAGCGTTCATCTGTACGTAGGCATTTGAGAAATATTCCCAAAAGAACCAAAAAATTCGTCAAGAAGACTAAATAAGAGAGCCGTGGTAGATCAAGGCTCAAGGGTTAAATGCGTGTCTAAAATTTAACAGTAGCGCACAACTATTGTTACTTACAGTGCTGATTTATCACGTGCCCGGCGGTGAAGTCTGAGGCATAAAAATTTTCGAGTACGAGTGAAGTCTGCCAACACGCACTGCATGCACGCGGCTGTCTATTTACTTCCATAACCCTCTCAGAAATAAAAGAAGACCTATGCCCAGCTATGGAACTTATATAGATGGGCTGTGTCGGCAGAGATTAAAAAAGAATGTATCAATAAATACTCTAAATTAAAGTTTATTTAATTTTTGCTCAATGCGTTTGTATCAAAAACTAAGATTATTATATATTCTTGTAGAGTTGAGAATACAGAAAAAGTAGAGATTCTTTATGAAGCTATCATAAATATTTAAAAAATTGTTATAAACAATATGGTATAAGATTTATGAACAATTTTCCGAAATGACGCAATGATCTCACCGTCACGTGCCGACGTTAAGATACTAGAATAACCCCCGCGCGATACTCTGAGTTTACATAATAAATTGTGATCGTATATTCTATCACCTGCGAAGACCGCAAACATAAAGATTTAAATATTAACAACACTGACGATTATCAGGTACACATCTGTATTACAGTATTCTATGGGTACACCCAAACGTACTACATCAAAGTTGTAGGTTGTCATTTCCCTTTAATCTCAAATATAATATTTTTTCGCCTGTTTTCGTCGTTCCGTCTATTTCTACCTAACAAATTAATAAAAAAGTGATGTACACTCTGTAAACACTAGGAACAAAAGCAAAATACCAGTTTTTCGACTCCACAGAATCAGTAATTCATTGGTCGGTAATGTATACGATATTACAACAAAGTCGTAAAAACATACAAGGTCTCTCTTATAATATGTATAAATATTATATTAAACAAAAATTGATATATTTATTTAAATATTTATTTATTTAAATATAAATATTATATTTAAAACAATAACATACATACATACGTACATAATACATGGTTGATAATAAGCCCCGGGGATGAAGGTACGCTTCCAAGTTGTTTCTTAAATAAGTTTTGTATGTAGTTTGTATTTGTATATATCGTTGTAAAATTTTACTCAGAAAAAAGCCGTGGTAGCTCAGATGGGTAAATATAACAGAACGCGTGTAACTCGGGTTCGATCCCCGCCGGCACCAATGAAATTGTTAGCTGCAATTTTATGCTTATTTATCACGTGCTCGGCAGTGAAGGAAAACATCGTGAGGAAACCTGCATGTCTGAGGAATAAGAAAAAAAATATTTCGAAGACATGTGAAGTTCGCCAACACGCATTGGGACAGCGCGGCGGACACTTCCTTGCCCTAAAACCCTCTCAGAAATGAAGGGAGATCTTTGTCCAGCAGTGGGACTTATATAGGCTGTAACTTTACTTTACTCAGAAAAAAAGGTCCCGCTGGGTTTTTTGCTGATTCTTCCTAGGACAGAGGTTTATTACAGAACCAGTGGTATAAGTAAAAAATGATTATTAATAAGAACTACTTGTAACCTATATTGGTAAAAACTTTTCCATTCTACTCTACTAGTTGATGCCCATTTATTGATGCGAAACAAAATTTAGAAACAAAAAGACTTAAATGTTCTTCTTTATTATCAATCTAATTAGAAAATAATAGAAAAATATATCTACAAGTGCATTTAATTTACGATCCTATATGTAGTTCACCATGATTCATGACTGAGAATATGTCGAAGAAATGTGGTGTGAAATTTAATTTCTTTTCCTCCGAATGCCAAGCTCACCTGCGCCCAAAGTTTTTTTAAATGACGAACGAGGCTCTGGCAACCGACATATAGCGCATCATCCATCCATATTATACAAATCCATCTTCCACGAACTGATGTAAGACGCCTTACAATTGTTATTATGCACACATAGGTCAGGGTACCGGTATTACGTTAACCAACTAACTTACCCTACGTAGCGAGTATCTTTCTATGGAAGTGTGGACTATATATGGGCTCATAGTCTACGTTATAATGGTAAGTAGATGCTAAGGATAGACGTTCTACATCTATCCTCAATTAAGAATCAAAATTCAGATACATAGTCACACCAGAGGACTAAAATGAAATGCCTCGTTACCGGTTAAAAGACTCTCCGGTTCTCGTTACTCTGTTCGGTATTCTGCGCGAGTGCGATATCACGTCTAGCCGATCTATTCTTGTAAGAGTCCTAATCCTAATACGCTGTAGCGTGGCTTTACCACGTTTAGGCCACGCATAGAATATTATATTAAGAGGATATAGTAAGTCAGCTCAAATTCAAATTTCGCCCCCACTTGCCCGCGCGTCGTATGTACCGACATGTTTGTAATCACTAATACTGTAAGTAGATAGGTCGTTAGATACTTATTTCATTAGGTTTATTTTATTCATATTTATGCCTGTTTCTTAACGCCATCCTAGTCGCTTCTTATTTTTATTACGGTTATTTCATGATCTTATTTAAAGTATTTTATGAATAACAGCGATTTATTGTTTATTTTGGAGGTAACTTTGGATTTTTTTCTATCGAGAAAATTTTACGGAATCGTGTTTTTGGCTAACATATTCCTTAACATTAATCCTCAACTTTACCATATATTTATTTCAAAATTAATGGTGCAATATTTTCGGCATAACGGAGTTCTTGCTAAGCCATTTGAGGATATATTTCCCCTTAAGAAACATGGCCTTTGTTACAGCCGAAAAGCAAATATTCAACACTAAATAGTAAAATGCATGTTGCCAGTGATAAGTAATGACTTACGAAAGTGAAACGTGGTCTTTCATCTGTATGCGGAAGCTAAAAAGTACCTAGCTCAGCAAGCGATGAAGAGGACTATGCTCAGCATTCAACAATTGAAACGAGGTTTTCTAATAGCAAATCGCCTTAAAATGGGGTGAAGACCTGATGAAATATGCAGACAGGCAGTATGTGTATATCTGTGTGTGTACGTTAGTTAAGTCTTGTATTTCTTTAATATCTATGTTTTAAACAATATTTTTGCTTAGATTTCCTTCTTTCTGTTTTTATTCTACTTACCCGACTGCCCCAGAAGGAAGGTAATGTTTTTCGAGTGTATGTATGTATGTACGTCTATATAGAACTCTATATATATAACTACATATAAAACGTGTAACAAAAACCCTGTGGTTCCCATTAACTGTGTTTATTTATTTATTTACGAGTATAAGATACATGTCTACAAGCTAACAGATGATAGCATCCAACACACTTGCAACATTAGATACATTAAGTTAAAATTGTCTATTTTAAGTTATAATTAATTTTACCAAATAAATCACATTAAATTAAAATTAAAATAAAAAAATAAGTTGAAATAATTGCAGAACAAATAAAATAATAAAAAATATAAAACGAAAATAATCAAATTAATAAAACGAAAATAGTCAAATTAATTAAACAAAAAAGACCAAAATAGTCAAACAAAATAGTATACATCATTAAAATAGTAGTTATAATAATCAATGACAAGAATAAAAATTTATAAAATGTCAATTACAATATTTCTTAATTTACTTATAAGTGTACTCAATCCATCAGCAAATAAGTCAAGATCATCGTACTGAGCAAGTATGTCGCCAATCATTCGTAATGCGCGGATAGTAGGCGCGTGCTCGCCGCGCCTGGTGCGCGCGACAGGGCGCGCTAGCAAACGAGGCCGGCGGCGCGGTGCTAGCTGCAGCCCTGACTCCTGTCGTATATTACGGGGAACTAAGATGCGTACACTCTCTAGTATTTAAGTGTTATTTTATTTGTATTAAGTGTTATCAAAATCACTGCGTAGAAAGAATATACGCTTGAATACTGATTCGGGAACCACAGGGTTTTTGTTACATGCTGTATATATAAATGTAATATAACATATCGTTAGATTCGTCTTACTTGTTGAAGTGACATAGGGTATAAAAAGTTTTAAGGGGTTTAAAGTTTTTTAAAGGGTTCTCTGTTAAGTAAACTTTTTTACGCAGTCGGAGTTTTTTTTTAAATTACTGTGTTCACTACAGAAATCGTAATAAGAAGATATTAATTACTATTTCTGTGGTGTTTGCTATTGTCTTTGTTTATTTAAATTATTGTTAACTACTTTACTATACAATATGAATTCAATACAATACGTTTCGTACTAATGTACATACGGTTTCTTGTTTATCACGAAACGTTTATTTAAAATCAAAAATAGTAACGTTTTAAAGAACAACCAGTAGTTCTAAGGTTAACGTTGAGATTTAACATTAATTAAGGGCGCTCAAGGCATCTGGATGGCATCCAAATTTGCCGGTTTCACTGTAATCATAAAATAGATTCACTGAATGCATGACGAAATAAGTGATGATTGATATTTAATTTGTCAATTTACTTTGGTATTTATCAACATAGATTGTCTTGTATTTTATTACATCTCATATGACATCGAACCGTGGTAGCTTAGATGGTTAGCGCTCGCTGCAAACTTCACAGCACACGAGCAACCCGGGTTCGATCCCACCAGCACCTATGGAATTGTTAATTGCAATTTTAAGTGCTGATTTAGGATTTGCTCGGTGAAGAAAAACATCGTGAGGAAACTTGCATGTCTGAGAAATAAGAAAAAAATATTTCAAAGATATGTGAAGTGCGCCAACACGCATTGGAGCAGCGTGGCGGACATTTGCCCTAAAAACCTTTCAGAAATGTGAGGAGGCCTTTACCCAGCAGTGGGACGTATACAGGCTGTAACTTTTAACGTTAACATTTGCCATCGTTTTTAATTTTTATGCATTAATGATCATTTCTCTAAAATAGGAGGGAAATATTTTTTTTTCATTTAACCTTTCTGAACAGAATAGAAAGTTAACCTTTCTAAAAAAGTTATTTTAGCAAATTGTAAATCGAGAGACGGGTTATCTTTAAACATAATTAGGTGGGACACGAGTAGGTTTTGTTCTGCTGCGCAGATTATATCTGTGTTCGTTACATTTTTAATCGAAAGTATTAAGTAAAGGGTATATTGCTGACTTTTTTCACCAGAATTTTATATTTATTATATAAAATGTTAAGGTTGCGACACGTGGACACACAGAGGCGCTGTTAAGAAACTTCTTATTTTACGAACCGTAGTACACATGAATTTAAGTACATAAAAAAAATGTATGTGCTTATATTTCTCTGTAATAAGTTTTTTCTTTTCTTACAGTGAGAAGTATACTATCAAAAGAAATTAATGAAATCAGAAGCTCTGGAATTTATGTTGTTAAAACACATTAGAATAGAAAGAGAGAACGAAACTATAATTTATGACACAGAAGCAGAACCTAAAAAGAGGGTCGTAAGTGCAAGAGTAACATGGTAAACATACATTTTTAGCATATCGTTATTTAAAAACCTTTACAACCCTCTTAGTTCACTTTTATTTCACCCACATGCTGCATATGGGTCTCCCCCCCTTTGTAGAAAAGATTTGCCATATAAAGATAATGCTTGGCATGAATTAATTGGCGACTGTACTAGATAGACATCTCGCTCCTTTGATAGCGACTAATATAACATTTTAATAACATGCATGTTGTTTTATGTCTAGATGCGATAATATATTTTAACATTCAACACATTCTTTATTCTATATTCTATCACAAATACAGATCGTGAAGTTATCTAATTATTATTTATAAAACAAATCCATGAAATTGGTTTTTAAGCAATATAACAAATATTAATTATTAATAGTGTGAGCTAAACTATGCTGAAATAAAGAATATTTAGTGATGCTTAATACAATATCAGGCAAAAAGGCAAGGCGCCGAACTAAGAGACATTTTGTAGTTAGTAGATTCTTTTATATTAAGTTTTAATGTTAAATGCTATTACATCGGAATAAAGGGCTTTATTATTATTATTGTATTATTATAATAATTTTTCACAAGTTTACATATTTATTTGATAGTTCTCCCCCATAGATTGTCACAAAGTAGGTACGGTCCTGACTGAGCCACCTGCAGCTATCGTGTACCTGCGCGATTCATCCGGTCGTCACTCCGTCCAGTAGGGGGTCGCCACATAACACGCTTTCCAGTACGAAGCCTCTCGCTCAACAATTTTTCTTCCCCATCGGTTATGGATTTTTAGATTTATATGGCCGGCCCGCATCTACTTCAATTTACTGATCTATGTAATTTATATTTCGATGACATTGTTTTAATTAAATATATAACCATAAAAACCTTCATCAGAGTAGTCAAGGACAGGTGTAAGGGCGGCACTCTGCAGTTTATTCGTGGTGTCGGTATGCGCGGGTGCTCGCACCGAGCCTTGCAGGAGCGCGGCAATTTTGTCGCGCATCGCATCGCACATGCGCTTGCCGCACCTTCACGCGGTGGCGCCGGCGCCGGACCACAGTACCACGGGCCAACTGTCTGCAGTATTCTAATTAAATATCGTGTTTCGTGCCCACGTAGCAATCCTTGCGCACGTAATGTCGAAACGGGCAACCGATACGCACCACACAATTGCTATTGCTTTATTAACACCTTTACAACACGTTTGCTTAATCACAGCACCTATCACAATATTGCTTTCGTAAACATATTTAATAAAATATTTCAAAACACATATTAAAATAAATTTTATATTAAATTTCAAGGACTCTTTTTATATCACCAAGGTTTGTATTTTGTGTAAATTAAGTGCACTTTGTTTTAAAAATATAATGTAAAATGAGCACTCTTAAACACATGTGAGCGGAACTGTAGTTCGGGGCAGACTGTCTATTCCCGGCTTGAGCGAGCACGTGGGCGCGCCGCCCGCCGCCGCCCGCCCACCGATCAATGGAAACGAGATTCGACACTTGACAATTTACTCCAAGTTTAGTTGTCCGTTTATTATTTGTAACTTTCATATGCATTTTTTAACTAAGCTGTTATTAGAAAGATGGTGGATAAAAAGGAAAGCGCAGTGTTGGGTGACTCCCCAATAGATGCCTGACGAAACACACAGATAATCGATGGATGCAGGTGACTGAGGATCTATGGAGAAGAACTTTGTTTAGTTGTTCACCTGTGGACTTGAGAAGCGCGGTTCTGTAGTGTAGTGTGTAGTATAGTTGAACGAAAATTAAAATTAAGATGGAGTTAATAAACAGTGATGCTCTTTAAAACGGACATGACAATTAAAGTTACTTTATTTATAATATTTTACTCAAAAGTGTTAATGAACCATTGACTTCTAAGTACTGGCAACTGGTATAGGCCCCGTAACGTTGTTTGTGTATGTTTAATTTAGCATTATACCGTCCTTGGCCATATATAACATATTCTACAGTGGTGGAGCCACGCTTCAGCTATATTATAGTTGTAGCACGAAGGAGTCGGCTCGACCGGGGAAGGACCACGCTCTCACAGAATATTGCTATTAATAAAAAACTATGTTCATGCAAAATTTCTATAACTTTAATGATTTCTTAAATTTACATTGAATAAAACTATATTTACGGATTTTATCGCGTTTAATTACTTATTACAATTTTTTTATTCCTGACGTTTCGGGCGTTTTACAGCACCCATGGTCACGGGGGGAACTGAGATGTTTGACGTCCCAATGTCATAGCCTGGCTACCTTCAGTTTTTGAATATTAATTTTTGGTGCGATCTACGCAGAACGAGCTTATAGTATCTTTGAAGTCTTGAGGTGGTGTGCTGGGGTTTGGATTTAATTTTGTTAACTATAGGATCCCAAGTAGAAGGTAGCACCCATCCATCTTCTCTATTGAAATTAGGATGTTTTGAATTTCAATAGCCTCGCGTATAATCCTTGGTAGGAATCTTCTATAAGTTTATATTAAATAAGTTTACTCAATGAGGACCATACAACTTGCACGTATAAATAATATATTACTTAGTTATTGTCTTAATTTCCCCAATAGTGAATCATCTGAATCTTAATTCAAAATAATACATGATTAGTTTTTAACGTCACACAGTCACAGTCTATCTACTACTCATTTTCTTAGGCTGTGATGTTGTGTTTTTCTGAGTGATTTCGACAACAGATTCCAAATAGTTTTGGAAGGTCTTAATTGCATGGGTCCTAATATTTTTTTCTAATAAAACATAACTAGATAGAGTGATGACCTGGTAAGCCGTGCAGGAAGTCGATTTTTTTTTATAGAATAGGGTGACAAACGAGCACACAGTCCACCTGATGGTAAGTGGTTGCTGCGGCCCATAGACATCTACATCTATTCTCCATTAAAAATCAAAATGCAGATGCGTTGTCACCCGTGAGGACTGAGATGGAATGCCTCGTTTCCAGTAAAAAGGGTCTCCGGTTCTCTACACTCACCATACGAAATACAGCAGCATTAAGCTACTATTTCACGCTGGTATTCTGTGAGAGCGTGGTCCTTCCCCGGTCGAGCCGACCCATTCGTGCTACAACTATACTACTAATATAACTGCAGCATGGCTCTACCACGTAAATAAATCGATGTATGCAGGTGGCTCGGGACCGTGCTTTGTGGCATTCTTTAGGGAAGTCCTTTGTTCAACAGTAGATTTGTGAAATGTAACTTCACAATAATAAGTTAATTTATTTTAAGGTATCCCTAAAAACGTTACAACCAAAGAAGGATTATCTCATGTATCGTGGAGGTGTTTTACTTTCATAGATTGCACCTCAACAAACATTTCAAACCCGGAACAATTGTCTGTAGTATTCAAATTTGCGGTATTGCAGCGCGACAACCAAACGTTAGTGTAATGCTAACATATCTAAGACCCTAAGTGGTAACCTCACCTCGGGTCAGCAACCTTCACTGATATCAACCAAGATTAGGGAAGGAGGATGTAGGGGCGACAAAGGGAAAATAAAGAAATGGCTGACCCAGAGGTTAGGACGAGTGTCCTACAAGCAAATCTCCTCTATACTCAGAGCTGGTGGAAGATTGCATAAATCGTTTAAACGCTTTGGGATGCAACAGGTATCGTCTTGAGATAGATTGATATTCGCAATGGAAAGTCCGACAAGCTTGCACGAGAGGTAGCTCGCACCATCACAGAGTACACAATATCTCAGAGCCATTTTGTAGCCTCTAAAAGCCTGGCCTGAATAACTCTTGAAACCCTTTAACATAAAAATCACTTAATGGCTGGTTTAAAACACCAGGCTTCACCAGGAACCCCTATGGTTAAGGCAGAACAATCTGCGTATTTTGGCAAGAGCCCTTACTGGACAATGCCATTTAAAAAGCACATGAATATCTTAGGGTTAAGGAGCTCAAGGATGTGTGAATTCTCTTCCCAAGCGAAAGAAAAGCCTTTGCTCATCCTAACTGAATGCGATCCTTAACACTAGCATTCACTAACGCAACTTCTAACTTAGTCCAGGGGAAATGACAATATTCAAGCAACTCTTTCAATTTATTGAACATAGCGAATATACCAGCGATTTCATTAGATTATACTCGTTGCAAATATACTGTTCTTGCTAGACCTGCTCAGCTGCTCGCACAAAAAAAAGAAATGGGAATTCATTGTACCTTAGTACTCGTAATTTCGGCCCACTTTCAAACGCAACTCGGTCATACCTATAGGTACAGTACAGTATACTTGACATGAAATAACCCAATGCTTTATTCTAATTAAACAAGATGGGCCCATTCACTTTAAATGGATCCGTACAGTTTAGGTTAAAGCATTTACGGCTTTGAAACGGGACACGTGTGTAGATGGGCCAAGTTAAGAGTACCCTTAACCAACGAACATGATACTTATGCATAAGTAAGCACGTAAAGGAGGCGAGAGAGATGTGTCAGGATCGTGTCATATGGATGTCGGTAGTCTCTGCCAACCCCTCTGGATGACAGGCGTGTGCTTATATCTATGTAATGTTCAAATATCAATCTTCACGTAAAGTAATCTCTAGAGACGCTAAAACGATTTTCCAATATCTGTTGTTAGATCATCCGAAGTCTGTTGTTGTCATAATAATATTATTTATTCGTAATAAAATAATTTCCACATAATAGCTTCTGAAATCAGTGGCAAGACATAGGATTATTACGTGGAATATTTTTTTACGTCGACTCCACTTTTTATTAAAAGTTTAATTATCTTTTTCAAACTTGACACACTGTCTTGTAGACAGGTGTCTACAAATGCTACTACAAATGAAATAGTAAGTGAAGTTTTTAATGTAATTATATAGACGACATTCTAGTTGTTAAATTGAGCTTGTGATATTCCTTGTGCGTTGAAAAGGGTCAAAAATGAAACTTTTAATAACAAATAGGTAAAAGCGCTTTGTTTTCACAATACATAGTGTATTGTGAAAACAAAGCGCTTTTACCTATTTGTCGTAGCACAGCCTTTGAAAGCTGTTATGAGCAAATTATTGTCGACTTTCGCTGTTTATTAAAAATGAAATATTCATGCTATTTAAATTCATTTTTTAACTATGTACTCTTCTATAGTATATAGTGATCAAAACTGAATAATAGTGATACTTTACTTATCGTGGCGGTTTTATTTACTAAATTAGTATGACTTTTTTTCCTTCCCATTTAAGATATACCTGTGTACATGCTACAACTGAGGTCCAGTTACTTAACGAAGAAAAATTTTAGTGCTTATTACATTTGACTAAATGAAATAAAAAAAAAAACAATTAAATATAAGTACTATTGATAAAATGGCCGATATATTTATCACTGAGTTATCTGTGGAACTTTTAACTAATTTCCTATTATTTTGTATATTATTATTATATATATGTTCCTAAGGTTAATAATGGAAAGTTTATCGACCAATATATATATATAGGGTCCGCCATCTAACTTCTTTTTTTTCAACTAGTACTTATTTCGTGAATGGCAACATTTAGCTCATGTCTAATTTGACAGATAATTAGTTCTATCCTTCCGCTGAACGAATATGGTTGTGTATACGCTTGAACAACGCTGGGAAATATTGCGACATTACTTTGAAAATCATGGTAATGTTGCAGAATGTGTGCGAAAATTGCGTACGGATTTTGGGAGAAATGAAGCACCGTCAGCTCCGTATGTTCGTTACCTTGTGAAAAAAGTGAAAGAAACTGGCATCCTCATCGATAAACCAACGCGTGAAAAGCCAAAAACAGTGCGTACACCCGAGAATATTGCTGCTGTGGCCGAAAGTGTGCGTGAAACTCCATCAACATCAGTTCACCGTCGTTCTCAACAATTGGACATTTCGGAGACATCATTGAGACGAATTTTGCGTAAAGACCTTGGTATGACGCCGTACAAAATCCAATTGGTTCAGGAGTTGAAGCCAACTGACCATCCAATGCGTTTTCGCTTCGCTAAGTGGGCCTGCGATCGACTTGCAGAAGATGCGGATTTTGCCAAAAAAATCATCTTTTCAGATGAAGCTCATTTCGAACTTGGCGGGTATGTAAACAACCAGAATTGTCGCATTTGGGGCACAGAAAACCCGCACGCATTCATCGAAAAGCCGGTGCACCCAAAACGAACAAACGACGGCGATCGTTATCGGGCCATGTTGAACGAATTTTTGTTCACAGAAATTGAAGAGGAGGATATTGGCAACATTTGATTTCAACAGGACGGCGCAACGTGCCACACAGCCGACGCTACACTTGATGTTTTGCGCCCTGTTTTTGAAAATCGCATTATCAGCCGCAGAGCTGATGTCGTTTGGCCACCTCGGAGCTGCAATTTGACACCGTTGGACTATTATTTGTAGGGTGCCGTCAAAGATAAGTGTTACGCCGACAAGCCAGAGACAATTGACGCTTTAAAGGACAATATTCGTGAAGCCATTGGTGAAATACAGCTGCACACAATCGATAATGTACTCAAAAATTGGACCGATCGTGTAGGCTACTGCATGGCCAGCCCAGGCAGCCATTTGAATGAAATTATTTTCCATCATAAACCGGAAGGATTGTACTTTCAAATAAAAAAAGAAATTTGAAAAAATATTTAGTAGTTTTTTTTGTTATTAAAAAGTTATTTGGCGGACCCATTATATATATAAAGTTAGTAAAAGTAAAGTTACAGCCTATATACGTCCAAGAACTGAGCACAGGCCTCCCCCTCATTTCTAAGAGGGATTTAGGGCAAGGAAGTGTCCGCCGCGCAGCCCCAATGCGTGTTGGCTAACTTTACATGTCTTCGAATTTTTTCTTATTTCTCAGACATGCAGGTTTCCTCACGATGTTTTCCTTCACTGCCGAGCACGTGATAAATCAGCACCTAAAATTGCAATTAACAATTTAATTGGTGCTGGCGGTAATTGAACCCGGGTTACTCGCGTTTTGTTATATATACAGCGGGCGTTAACCATCTGAGCTACCACGGCTCTATATATATTATATGTTATGTTCTAAGAATTTTATCCAATGGATATTATATGTTAATCAAAATGTGGAATGAGACGAGTACAATGTCATTTAATTTTAGCAAAAACGAGTGTGTTATAACGTGATACGTGACCCGTTTTGATGAAACGTAACAATCGTTTGGCACTTGTAGCCATCACCGAACGCCGAACGGCCCGGCTCACGCCGACCCGTAATTATTGCCTATCAACAACATTTCAATTGAGAGTTCAGACTGAAGGCAACATTTTACGCAAATTTGAACCTTATTATTGACTAATAAAACTTTTGTAGACATATCCGATTCCATTTGATGGACGTAAAATTAATGTGATGTACTTGCTGTAAGAAATGTTTTGTCCATTCTGAATTTGATATGCTTAATGATATATCACGAGAACCAAACGAATTTGGGTGAATGCCATATTGTAACGTATTTCAATCTTAACAAGCTAACGAACGATCGAAAAAGAAAATAGTCACACCATCTTTTAATAAGTCCACTGTGTTTATCTTTATTTCCCATTCCTTCTTCCATGTACCACTACACTTGGCAATCAAGCAAGCAAGTTTAAAAAATGTTTAACATTAGACTTTACCTAATGATTTAATTGAATGACGCTTTTGATTCTATAGTGGAAAAAAATCATTTTAAAAATATTTTTTGATAAATTTATTCTCGAGACTGTTATATTAAGATCTGAATCATTTATTTTCATGATATAATATATATATATATATATATATATATATATATATATATATATATATATATATAAAATTAACAATCCATAAGTAGGAAAGAGTTCAGAAGTCCTTGTATATTAGTGAGTTCGACAAAGATTCTATTTGGTGCAAGGGTGCCATCACCACATTTACTGTTGAGGGTGCCGTAAGAAACGGCTATAAGTAGCAGAGAGATCTCCAATAGTTTTTATCATATAACGCCACACTTTTAGCTTACCGAATAATATCAGCTTTAATATCATAGACAATTTACCACTTTGTGTTGCGTATTTGAACGATGCGAAAACCTTTGATTCCTGCGTTTAAGCGGGGCTACAGTCCCTTCAGTGGTGGCAGGTTGCCTTTCGGTGTATAGAAGTGCTGTAGTTTTTGTGTAACGCTACTGCCTATCCGTATGATAAATCTCAAGGTTTGCAGCCATCAGTTCTACGAAGATGGCTAATCTCATATGTAGATTCTCTGCGTGATAGACTTCGTAATGAATATCCGCAGTAGTTACCGACATAGCCCAGCAGATGAGTAATTCGAAGTGGCAACAGGCTAGTCACATAGCTCAAGGAACCGACAGCGGATGGGGAACGAAGATTATCGAGTGACAGGCTCATACTGGTAGACTAAGTATGAGATGGCCTCCCACTAGATCTAGTGATTTCTAAAGGGCTGTAATAAAGATGATGGTAGAGTTTGTATTATAAATTAATAAAGATATTGAAGAGAAAAGCTACGTATGCTTTATTGCTTAAATGAGTATAGATTTTTTTATAGAATAGGGTGACAAACGAGCACACAGTCCATCTGATAGTAAGTGATTGCTGCGGTCCATAGACATCTACATGTATCCTCGATTACAAAACAAAATGCAGATGCGTTGTCACCCGTGAGGACTAAGATGGAATGCCTCGTTTCCAGTAAAAAGGGTCTCCGGTTCTCTACACTCACCATACGAAATACGGCAGCATTAAGCTACTATTTCACGCTGGTATTCTGTGAGAGCGTGGTCCTTCCCCGGTCGAGCCGACCCATTCGTGCTACAACTATACTACTAATACAACTGCAGCATGGCTCTACCACGTATATACCGTCAACCATGACAAAATGTACATATTATATGTATGTAGGTTAACAAGTGGAACGCTAGTGTTGTCAGTAGTTTAGCTTTTCAGTCGATGAGGTCCACAAACTTCGAATGACCTACTTACTGGGAATTGTAAAATTTGCGATGATGGGTGTCAAATTACTTAACTTTTCAGTCACATACAACAGCTATTATTTTTATTTGAATAAGGAATGGCTCAAAAGTGAATAAACTCGAATGGCAACAAGTGTTAACATTATCATTACCCTTACAGCCTTTTAAAGTCCACTTCTGAACATAGGCCTTCCCAATATATTGCTTTATAGGGGGAATAATTCCCATAGTTTATTTTTTAAATTTGTTGTTATAAAAAGGACTCTGCCGCCCATTTCCTGATTTGTTGACATTGACAGAATTAAGGACCATTAATTATCCAGTAGTACGTATAATGAAGCATCTGATTTGCAATTGTATATTATACCTTATTATATTTAAGAAGCCTATTTTTCAAAATAGAAAACTCAAATAAGAATTTGCAGTGAATATGCAAGGTAACACGAATTGACTAAGTCGCGGAGAACAGCTATAGTTTTCAAATAAAATACAACACATACATCGATAAACTACTGTGCAAAGGGTTGACAACCCTGAAGTAGTTTCAATATAAACCTTCAGAGACGCTACGGCGCCGTCAAATGTCCTCCCCGACCTTCAAACGACCTTTGCAGTTGTCGCTGGATTTTATAACTTGAGTTGTTAGTTAAAGCAAGTATCTGACACATTACGTTAGTAAAACACTTTACTTCGTTTACTTCCTTTGAATAGTACGTTACACTAGTTACATTAGCTAAATTGATTGAGAAAAACAATATCGCCCTTGATTAGTCAGCTTAACATTTTTATTGTATTTCTTTCATCTTTTATCATATACTCGCATTTTTTTAAACTTTCCGATCGTTTTTCTATCGATAATATCATCACGAACATGAATATGAAAAAACTGCTAATTTAAAGTTAAAATTAATAACTTATTTCGGATTTCTATTTACTGAAAAAATTATATTTTATTTTGTCGTATCGACTTCTTTTGGGAAATTGTTATAATTCTTTTCTTGTTACACGAGCGAAACTATCTAAACTTGTAAATAGCGGAACTATCGAAACTTGTAAATAGCGGAAATCAAGTAATGTACGAGTAGGTACATGAATAAAAAAAAACACAACTGTACAATACAAAGGAAATTCCAGCCTTTCGTCTTGGATTGAAGGGCACTTCCGATGATGGATACCGAAGCCTTGTATGAAAGGCTTTGAAAAATAAAACATCATGGATTTTAAATCGATTCAAGCCCAACATAATCCATCCCAGGCACCGCGGAACAAAATTTTAATTCAGTAACAACAAAATACGAAAATTGGAAGCCTTGTTGATCGTTAATAAAATTACCATAATATTGGACGCCATAAAATCTACAAACTTAGTGTTATTAATTTTATAATATTCGTTTAAATTAAAAAAAAAATACGTGTGGCACTCGGTGACTGCCGCGGTAAAGCTATTGCATAGCATTTTTTATCAACTTATGCAATTATAATTATTTATTTAATTTATTTATGCAGTTAAGTCTTTGATATTAAATCAAGTTACACTTTTTGAGAGTGGTGACCGATAAGAAAACAATTTTTTTCTCTTATTGAATAAATGAGAAGTAAATATTGTTCAAAATATTTTTAATATCTTACAATACATGTAGGTTATTCAGGAATTTTTATCATTCAGTTAGCAGCTAGTGTACACGCATACGTCTAGTCGCACGCTCACAAACATCGTGCTGAACTCTGCCGAGTGCCGAAGTCTGCCGAACTGAAACGACGTTAGACGATGCACGGCTTTCAACGCCACACCTCCGTGCCCGTCGGAGTGGGGAGCGTGAGGTTTTTTTCGTTACGGAATTTCTGGATTCGGTCCCCGCGCTCAAGGCCCGCGATAGAAGCTATGCAATAGCTTAAAAATACTCAGAAAAATAAAAATAAAATTGATAAATGGAGATGTCTATGTGCCGCAGTGTCCACTTACTATCAGGTGGACTGTGTGCTTGCTTGTCACTCTTATTCTATAAAAATAAATTATTTCCACTCGATGTAGTTAGTTTTTTACTCCAAAATCGATGACGACGAGATGCTTTTAAGCATTTTTTTTAACTCTTAGACACTTGTTTAGACTTCGCATAAATATAATATAAGACTTTTACGTAATGATTTCTTATATTTACGCGAACACTTTACATTGATTAAAACTACTTTTACGGATTTTATCGCGTTTTATTTTTATTAATTTTAATACCCGACGTTTCGGGTGCTTTCCAGCACCCATGGTCACGGGGGACTGAGGTGACTGACGTCCCGATGTCAAAGTTAACCCGGAGCACCCGAAACGTCGGGTATTAAAATTAATATAAATAAAACGCGATAAAATCCGTAAAAGTAGTTTTAATCAATAAGACTTTTACGGTTTGACTCCAAATATACTTTACATCATCCCGAAGACTGCGTGACCGTCGGGTTAGAATATTTCGTATCAAGACAATTTTATTTCCATACTCATCTTTGTACATTTTTTTTCATTTTTGAGGGTGATATATACTATACAGCGCGCGTGCGTGCATATTATAGCGTTTATAGGGAAAGTTAAAAAAGAGCTACTTATACAGACGTGAGATGTCGGAGGCGAAGTACTTTTATTTTAAACATTTTAGAGTGTTCCTAAGTTACTGCTCTAACGTCTGTCTATTTGTCTGTCCTTCTGTATATATTTGATGTCTTACAAAAATTATATCTCTGCGTTTTATCCTCGAACTACTTCGTTTTTTTTTTCATCGTACCCCCGTACGTAACCCTCAGCAGTTCATATATAGAAGCTACTTACAAATAACTATCAAAAGAGCCCAAACACTGTCTACTAGATACTTTCGCTAAGATCCTCATGTTGTTGTTTGTTCCTTCTTCAGACCTTTAGCAGTTCATGTACAAATGGTACTCATCTAATCTTATCAAAAGGACCCTAAATTTCAAGAACTTAAAAATAACCGGTATTCCGGTGGTTTGTCACAGTTCAAAATCAAACCTAAAAAAATCTCAAACACTTCACAAAAACCGCATCTAAGTCGGTCAAGCTGTTTCGGAGAAAATGCGCTAAAGCTCATATCAACGAGCGAAAAATATTTATTACATTAAGGCCGTTTTCTTACTACGCGAAAACAACACAACATCAACACAACATAATTTTGTGACAACTCCAACCGCCATATTAAAGTATGCGCCGTTTTCTCACACACGGGGACAACACAACACAACTTTGAACCAACAATTCGGCTATGTTGTCTTGTCCGCTAGATCAAATCAACTTTTTTGTTGTGACAACACTGTGACAACATAGCCGCCTTGCAGACTCTATAGGGACTTTTTCACTGCAGGCAACACGACACCAACACAACATTCCTTGCGAGTGCGCGCCCTCCTCGAACATTTTCGCGCGTGTCTAGAAATTGTTTTTTTATTTAACCTAATTAATAATGGAAAAAAGTTTAAATACGATGTTTCAATGTTAATAGAAGCTGTAGAAAGTAAACCGTGTCTTTGGGATAAATCGAACGAAGATTACAGACAAAAAATTATAAGAAGAAATGCTTGGGAATATGTCGCAATAATTTTAGAACCGGAATACAATAATTTACAACTAAAACAACAGGAGGAACTTAGTAAGTACTTTATTCATATTTTGGTTCAGATTACATTGTGAGTGTTCTGCGATGTGATGTGAAGAGTTGTTGGTCCTGATATTCAGTGGCGGATCCAGAGGGGGGAGGGGGCTATATTTCGATATAATCATTGAAAGAAAACCTTCGGGTCGACACACACCGTGTATAAATAAACCGACGTATTTATGGTAGCGAAAATTAATTGGTAAAAAAGCAGGTATAGCCCTCCCCCCCAACCGAATACACGCTTCTCAAAGCGAATCCTGGATCCACCACTGCTTATATTTTATCCATTTTCCAGGGCAACGAACCTACCTCGCTTAAAAAGTAATCTGCGTATTGGTTTCTTATATCATTAGCAGTACGATTTCCCCGCGTATTCCCGGCGATCTGTATGTTTTGTATACCGTCTGGAGTTTGAAGTGTTAATAAATCTTCATTTCTGTATCCATCTTTCTGGCGAACTATATTGTGCAAAACTACACATGCTTTCACGATTTCTTTGCTGAATTGTTTTGAGACATTTAAAGGGCGATGAAATATACGCCATTTTTTAGCCAATATGCCAAAAGCACATTCTACGTACCTACGCGCACGGCAAAGACGATAGTTGAATATTTTTTTACGTCCAGATTATGACCACCATAAGGACACAATACGTGTCTAGTTAGTTGGAAAGCCTCATCTCCCACTAGAACATGCGGTAATCTACTGGTCATAGATGCATGCAGAGGTGCTGAGCTTGGAATATTTAAATTGTTCGCTATAAGCAGCTCATGGAAATCAGTATTCTGAAAGATAGGCGAGTCGCAATCTTTGCCATGTGCACCTATATCCACATAGACAAATTGGTAATCAGAGTCAACTATGGCCATTAACACAATTGAATGGTATTCTTTATAGTTGAAATTCATGGAACCCGAGTTAGGAAATTTTTGTACTCTGATATGTTTTCCATCAACAGCACTTACACAGTTGGGAAAGTGCGCTTTTAGCTTATATCCATTTGCAATTGATATCCATTTTGCAGTAGTAGGATCTCCAAGATATTGTTCGTAAAACAAAATCCATATTTGGCAACAAACAATTTTCACTATTGCACTTATTGTTGTTATTCCCAATCTGTAGTGATAATGCAGGTCCGTGAATGTATTTCCGCTTGCTAAATACCTATAAAGAGAGAAATAATTTTTGTTAGTCACCCACATTTATGACAAATGGACTCGCATTTGAGATTGTTTCAAACGATCTTTAAAAACTACATCTGGACAAAGCACCAAGAAAAAGTACATGTACAGCGAAATGTTGCAGTTTCTGTTGAAGAATATGACACCAAATGAAACCGAATCTAGTATTTCGTCTAGAAAGGATGACTTTGAAGACGATCACAGTACTCACAATACCCCTTCGTCAATACAGCCTTCTACAAACAAACGCGTAAAAATGAATCCTGTAAAACAAAGAAATTTTAAATGCAATTCGTTCTAAATTGCCAAAAAAAAAGAAGAACTAGTTGACGATGACCACGCGTTCCTTATGTCATTATTGCCAACGATAAAAAAATTCCTGATGACAAAATGGATTTCAGAATTGAAATTATGCAAGTCGTAAATAAATACTGCAAACGTCGTAATCCATTCCACATCGACCCGTCTCCACAACAATCTACGTACTCTAATTTGTCTGTGAACGCAAACAATATTGCATCCCCAGAGTCTCTGTATTCATCAAATTCATATATCGCTACTCCTCGTCAGTACACTGAACCTTCTGTAAACATTGCTTCTACATCTACGAGTAACACATATTTAGTAGAATCCCCTGAAGTGTATCAACGTTTGTACCCAAATACATCTACTACAAGTGACAAAACACAGGTGGCTACATCATCTATACAAGCACTGTTAAACCAAAATTTTAATAAATAAAGTATCTTAGTAAAACAGTTTTACCTTATTGTAACAGCAAGCATTTCTTTCGGCGGTATGAATTTTCTCATTTTTGTGTCTTGACGTACTATGGCATCATTTATATGGTGAAGTATATAGTCAAATGTTGCTATAGACATGCGAAAGTAGTTGAAAAATTTATTTTCGTGCTCCCGTAGCTTATCAAAGAGCACGTAAACTGTTCCATCAACATATCTCTCACGTAGTAAAGGGCGAATCCAACAATTCTTTCTCCGCCTTCTTCTTCTTAAGTATAGTAAAATAGCTAGCAGTTGTCGTTGATTAAAGGCAGGACACATAATTGCGTGCGTACTCGACAAATGAACTTTACAAAATGTGACAGTCGTGTTGTGTTGGAGTCTTGCTAGTGAAAAAGGGATGGACAACACGACATAATGTTGTGTTGATGTCGTGTTGGTTTGGCGTAGTGAGAAAACGGCCTAAACCTATCTATGAACCATCGCCTATGAATCACAAGCCCTTTACCGAAAACCGTACCTATTTAAACTGGTAAAACAGTTTTGATAAATAGTGAGAATTCCACTTCACATTATATATATAATTGAAATAAAATATACGCGTATTATAATTAAACTCGAGAATCAGTTATTCTAAAATAACGATCTCCCGTGGAAAACCAAATCGACGAAAATGAGTTAACACGTCAAATTGTTTAGACTATTTTATAAACAGATACATCTCACAATTGATTGGCGTAAATTATTCCGGCAGCCATATTACAATAATTCTTGTTTCAGTACCAATTAACGCAGCAATGTCATTTTCTACCTCAGTGTAATTAGGTATCTCATTGCCTCTCGATTCCTTTGCGTAGGAACCTAGCGAAGGTCACCTTAATAACTTAGTAGAAAAGTGAACTAATTATTTACGCCGAATTCTTCTCCATTTGCAAAATCTAGGAGCAAAAGAGCAAAATCAGCCTCTGATTCTTAGTAATCAATATATTTCACGCATGCGTCAAAACTGAAATGTCTTAACAAAGTGCAAAAATACGTAGGCTATTGAAGTTATTATGTTAAAATCATTGCTAATCAATACATCATCTTATGAAATTAGTATTAGTATGTATATTAATATTATTTAAGTATTAAATAGTAGATATTTATATTCTGCATAGAAACCAATTTAAGTACTTAGTATTATCTCTAAGCAATAAATAAGATTAATGTAATACTTTTCTAAGTGATACTTTGCGATGAAAATAAATATATTTTACAGTGAAATTTTATTTTTGTGAGGAAAGATAAAATCGTAAAACATAAACGGAATATATCTATTTTTGTAGATATGTATAATACCTAAACCTATATCGTATTAAACAATGCAATATTGTGGAAAGGCAATCAGAAATAATGTCTTTAAAACTATTTACTGCTTTCTAGAACCTCCCATTTTTACTGCGTAGAAAAGTTTTTGTATATTTAGTATTTTTTACATATTTTTATATAGTTAGTTAGTATATTTAGTAAAAGTACTTTTACTATTTTTTACATATTTTTATATAGTTAGTTAGTATATTTAGTATTTTTTATAGAATATGGCGACAAAAGAGCACACATTCCCCCTGATGGTTAGTGGTTGCTGTGGCCCATAGACAATGACATCTTATCCTCGACTACAAATCAAAATGCAGATGTGTTGTCACCCATGAAGCTTAATATAAAATTTCTCGTTTTCAGTAAAAGGGGTCTCCGGTTTTCTACATTCACTATACGAAACGTTAAGCTGCTATTTAACGCTGGTATTCTATAAGAGCGTGGTCCTCCCCCGGTCCCATTCGTGCTACAACTGTACTACTAATGACTACTACGTGAGAGTGTAGAGTGTTTTACCTACATATATTTATATTTACACTCTATAGTGAGTTGACCTAACTTTTTTGCTATTCATTGTAATGTTTTTTCTGAATATACTACAAGTGAGAATAAATTATTATTATATAGTTATAATTATAAAATTATTATTAAGGTCAAACAGTCGTTAAAAACACAGTACTTATGTAACATTATTCAAAAATTACTCGTAGGTAAGTATGTATATTATAATTTTTAATTAACACAGCGCACCCGTAAACCACAGTGAAGACACTTGGATGAAAGTTGTAGCGGGTCATTGTGCAAATTTAATACCTATAGGCCCCATTGCGATAACGCCGGACGATGTATTTGGGTTTGGGGCGGTTCGTAGGGGCTCGAACTGGAAAAGTTCGGGACTCAACGGGCTGCATCATTACTGGCTAAAGGTGTTCGTTGTGTCATACTGTGCTCGTCTGTCAGTTTCAAGAAGCTCTGGAACCAGGATTTTTCTCCGAACCTCTTCACTACTGGGATCAACCATTTGGTTCCTAATGATCAGGCTACCGTAGACTCGAGTAAATGGCATCTCATCATGTGTCTACCTACCATCTATAAGAAGATGTTAGAGCGGTTGTGCAACCAAGAAACCAATCTTCATTGACGCGGTCATTGCAAGATGGCAAGATGGTTAAACGCAACCATCGATATTTCTCTGTCGCTCGACAACCTATACAAAGGCATTCGACTCGATGTCTTATACATGACACATGGCTAAATAGAGTCGTCTAGCTTAACAATTTTGACTATACCGTGAGAGGCTTCCACGAGGAGTGCATGATGTAAACGACACTAAGCACAATAATTCTTTATTAGGCATTCATTTTTATTTACTCCCGGAAACTGTAAATATTTAGCTTAATCGAGTAATATAAAATATAAGGCGATCAATTTTACAAATCCATTTTAGGAAAAAAAAAACGGCGGGCTTTGATGGTTAACTCACCCATTCTTAACCCGCATTCTTCAACTTTCAAATTTTCCAAACAACTGTCCGTAAATAGGTCGAACAGCCACGGTGAAGATACACAGCCCTGCGAGTCCCTATACAGACACTTTAATGCCTGTATTAAACCAGCGCTCAACCTAAATGCGTTCAGCGTTTGCCATAACACATGCCTGTCCACCACTGACCTCTACATATACAAGTACGCTGGACTGGCTATACACCGTGACATGATGAAGTGATTTGATTTCTGCCATTTTGGCGCTGACAGCAGAAGTGCACGTCCACGAAACTAATAATAGGGATAAGACAGTGTACTAAATTTTATCGATAAAATTCTATACCCCTACCATACCTAAATAAATAGAATGGACTCTATGGATAGATGGACTCTATCCGTAACTTCCATTCTATTTATGTATCATATTAATATAATGCCATTATCATTCATCATCATTAAAACCCTTCACAAGTCCACTGATGAACATAGGCCTCCCCCAAGGAATGCCACAAAGCACTGTCCTGTGGCGCATCACTAATTGCCATACCAACACTCCTCTTCCCTTTCGACTCCACCTCGACTACAGCGGCACAGGAAGAGGAATCTCCTCTAGTACATACAACGTGACTCGACATCATCAGGTGACCTTTCGACACTTCGCTATGGCCTTTGAGTTTGGTGGAAAATGAGGAAAGAAGAAATAAAAAACATTCGAAATAATAATCTATTACTTTTATACTTACTGGTACTTGTACTACCAGAAAATATTGTCGATATACTGCACTTTTTCAAAGTGGTGTAGTTCTCATGTCTAATAAAATAGTCGTCTGTGAAACGTTTGGAACAAATATGGTCATTTTGTTTCGGACGCCAATTCACAATATTTATGCTTTTAAGCCATAACTTTAGTCTAGGTTCAGTTGGAAACCTTTGGATTAATTAATAAATATTTGATAATCGTCTGTTGTTGGCGACTTTGTTTGTTAACAGATATGGGTAGGAAAGAACATCGATAAGTATTATAGACAAGGAACTCGACAACCCTATTGAATTTTATTGTTTATATATTACTGAGTATTGATAAACCAATACTCAGTAATATATAGCCAAACATGTTGGTATATATGATATTAAGATTAGTAACACATTTTTAAGTACTTATATTATAAAATAGTTTTAATTTGTTTAATATTTACTGCAAATTCACTTACTTGTGAAATGTTATACCACTTCCCTTTTGGTAAAGAGTTTTACAGATTACGCTCACACTCTCATTATTAATAAAAATAATTCTTATTGTGTAACTAATATTATACACAATCAAACAACATAAAATACTTTCGTTTTTTAGTTTAAAAGTTCAAAATACGGACTTATTAAATAAGACAATATAAATAAGACAACAGACTTTGACATATTATTTTGTAGAAAAGGGGAGATCTCCCGCCGGGCAAGGTGTTCTGCCCGGGAAGCGGCCGACACTCCATGTGATAATTCGGAGATGTTCTATATATACTGTTTATGATTCGGAATGTTGATAGCGCGATTTAGGCTTCGGTGTGTTTTCGCTTGTGGCGGCGACGACAGCGCCGCTACAATGTCAATTTTATTTTTCAAGACATCCTTTAGCGGCGCTTCAAATTGGCACAGTCATTTTCTATGGTAGTCCAGCGTATTTGTATATATAGAGGTCAGTGCTGTCCACGGTAAAGTATCTGTCATAAACGTGTAACACCATCTACGATAAATGCGTTTAAAAAATTCACTAAGTAAAAGTATCTAAATAAATGAAGCTGAATAAAACGCCTGTTTTCCTGGACCACTAATACTTTGAATCCATACAATTTCGGACGGTGCTCGGTCACCTCGACGCTAATCATTGCAGACAATTTGACATTTATAACCCCTGTATATAAATATAAACGTTGCTAAAAATATCATTGACACTCATATCACTCATAATATCTAATCTGACCAATAAACCAATGCCATTTTGTATCAAAGACTATTGTCACACTGTGATAATGAAAGTAACCGGTACTTATGGAATACCCACTCAAAATATTTATCCATGCTATAATTTCTTGTTCTCCAGGGCAATTACTAAAAAAAATTCTCCATTCTTATTAGAGCTCGAAGGCTATATTTAAAATAAAAAGTTTGTGTAAAAAAAGTAAAAATATAGAGAAAAACCTTTTTCATTGCGCTCTTTTAATTTAACGAGAATACGTATTAAGAAGAATACGAACGAAGATAAATATCACGGCGTTGATCTTTTTGTACTGTGGCCGTGGAAGGAAATGGGGAGATCTCCCGCCGGGCAAGGTGTTCTGCCCGGGGAGTGGCCAACACTCCGTGTGATAGTTCGGAGAAGTTCTATATATACTGTTTATGATTTTTCGCTTGTGGCGCGACGATAGCGCCACCACATCACCCCCTGCTTAGACCAGAGATCGGTAGTGCAGCCCCGTTGCCGACGAATGTGCAAGTGCCAGGAGATTGCCGGAGTCTGCGGTGAGTCGAGAAGAAAGCAAGTAATCTGCGAAAGTGCCGTAAAGCAGAGGCGAGCAGTAAGGCTCAGAGCCGTGCCGAACACTGTATAGCGCAGAGAGTAGCTTGAAGGAAAAGGAAGCATTATTATTCCAATGCTGCGATGAACCTTGTGAAGCTAGATGGCTTGCAGGATATGAAAGACTGCAGACGATATCTGCTCGGGAGCGAATTGGTGGGGTATTCTATGACGATTATGCAGCTTGTAGTTTCCGAAGGTTGTTGGTTGCGTGTTCAGATCACGTCGGTTAGTCACTACTGTGGCCGTGGTAGGAAAAGGGGAGATCTCCCGCCGGGCAAGGTGTTCTGCCCGGGGAGCGGCCGACACTCCGTGTGATAGTTCGGAGAAGTTCTATATATACTGTTTATGATTCGGAATGTTGATAGCGCGAATTAGGCTTCAGTGTGTTTTCGCTTGTGGCGCGACGATAGCGCCGCCACAGTACCAAACCAATTGAACTAAAGCGCTGACGACCTTAAGGTTCCTTGCTCAACTAGTGCTTAACCATTAAATTTTAATAATGAAAAATTATTTTTCTTTCCCTTTTGATGTAAAACATCAATTGGCGCGCCTTAGCAGTAAAAGCGACTCGTATGCCATGACGGCAAACGATATGACGCTTTTCCTCTCTTGAGCCCGTTGCAGATCAACAACTAAGCTATTTCGAAGCTAAACAAAGACAGCTTAGCTAAGCTAAGGTAAGATAAACTAAAAATACGGCCCGTGCACACCGAGAAGGAACTAAACGAAAGCTCAGTCTCTCAGTGTTGCGAAGTTCAGTTCGACGGACGACGCTCACCATGAATATAATCAATGAAGAAAGTTCAGATGATGAATACGTTACACATAGAAAAAGAAGAGTAATACTGACCTATTATTATTAAAAAAAAAGACATTCCAGACCTTGGATATGTTACAATTTCAATAAATTGGTTCATATTCGCTAAAAAACGACCATGTGCACGACTCAAAACAGTACAGCACTTGCAAAGGATGTGCGAAGGAGGTGCGGGGTAGGCGAGAGGGCTTAGCTCGTGTAGCTACATAAATAATACCTATATACCAGAGATGTAGCTGCGCATCGGCATACACAACTAACTCAGCTTCGCATATTTTAGTTAGCTCACATAGCTTAGTTTGCATAGTTAGCAGTCACTATAAGTGCAGTCTGAAAAACTGCGTCAGGCGTCAGCTACGCGAGCTAAGCTAAACTAACCGGTCTGCAACCGGCTTTATGCCGTCATGCCCACTTCTACCCCACCACACTCGATTTATATTCTGCAATTATTATTATAATAAGAAATATATATTGATTTTAAAGGGTTTTTCAACAAGAACTTTCTTTTTCAATTGGGGCAACACCAACAACATGACAGTTTTGACATTTAGTTTTTTGACCTATTCGTAGTAGATGCTTTGGCAATTGCTACAATTAATTCAATTTCGCTCGAAAATCGCATTAAAATAATTAAAATCCACTATGAAAATGGTGGTTCTGTTAAAGTTAAGTTTCGTAAAATTCGTGATATTTTCGGACAACATAATCGTCCTTCTGAGACCGCTATTAAGAATTTGGTCGCTAAATTTGAATCGACAGGCTCGGTACAAAATGTGCCAACACCAACGCGTGTTCGACCGGGTCGTTCAACCGAAAACATCGCAGCCGTGAGCCACAGTGTTGAAGAAGATCCAAATTTGTCAATTCCTCGACGTTCTCAACAATTGGGGTTATCCAAAACCACAACATGGCGAATTTTGCGTAAGGATTTGGCTTTGAAGCCTTACAAGGTTCAACTGGTGCAGGAATTGAAGCTGACCGACCATTCACATCGCCGTAAATTCGCTCAATTCATTCAGGAACAGCCCGCTGGTTTTTCTGAAAAAATCATTTTTTCAGACGAAGCCCATTTTCACTTGTCAGGGTACGTCAACAAGAAAAATTGCCGCATTTGGGCTTCTGAAAATCCTAAAGCGATTATTGAGAAGCCTTTGCATGCTCAACGTGTCACTGTATGGTGCGCTATGTGGTCTGGAGGCGTGATTGGGCCATTTTTTTTCGAAGATGAGGCTGGAAATACGGTAACGGTCAATGGATCACGCTGTCGCGAGATGTTAACATCTCAATTTTCGCCTATTATTGATGACATCGATATCACAAACATGTGGTTTCAACAGGACGGTGCCACATGTCACACAGCCAACGAAACGATCAATTTATTGCAAACCAAATTTCCCGATCGCATAATTTCACGAAATTCTGCTGTTAAATGGCCAGCCAGATCGTGTGTTAAGGACAGAGTCTATACGGAGCCAATCGAATCGATCGCGGCCTTAAAACTCAAAATCCGTGACGTGATTAACGAAATAGACCCGCCATTTTGCCAAAAAGGGATTAAAAACTTTGATGAAAGTATCGACGTCTGTCAGCGTGGTCGTGGTGGATATTTGCCAGATATCATTTTTCATTCATAATTGCCAAACTTTTCTCTTCGTAATAAAAATTTGAATCATCTTCATCTAAACTCTTTGTTTTATTTTGTTTTAGAAAACAAAGTTCTTGTTGAAAAACCTTGTACGAGGGTGGATTGAAAAGTACTCGACCTAACCAAGAAAATAAACACATACTAAATCAGTTATATTTTTATTTTTCTACATAATCACCATCAAGTTCAATACACTTTTGCCACCTCCCCTTCCAAGCATTTAGACCGTTGAAAAAAAATGATTCTTCCTTAGAGTCAAAATATGCGTCTACAGCTGCTTTGACCTCGTCGTTTGTCGAAAATCTTTGACCTCCCAAGTGCTTTTTTAGGTTAGGGAACAGAAAGAAGTCTGATGGTGCCAGATCAGGTGAATACGGCGGATGCGGTAACAGTTCAAAGCCACAGTTGTGAATTTCAGCCATTGACTGTACTGACGTGTGAACACGGGCGTTATCGTGATGAAACAGAACTTTTCTTCTGAGCATTCCTCGACGTTTTTCTTTTATTTCCTCTCGTAAACGACGTAGTAACGTGCAGTAGTAATCAGAGTTTATTGTCTGACCCCCTTCAAGATAATCAATCATAATCACACCTTTCGAGTCCCAGAATACTGAAGCCATCACCTTATTTGCCGACAAAATCGACTTAGCCTTTTTTAGGGGGTGGTGAACCAGGTCTTCTCCACTGTTTTGATTGTTGTTTTGTTTCCGGTGTACAGTAATGAACCCATGTTTCGTCCATAGTAATAAAACGATTCAAAAAATCATCTGCATCGGCTTCAAATAACTCCAAACAGTCGCGTGAAATAGTCAATCGCGTCCTTTTTTGTTCAACTGAAAGCAGTCGCGGAACCCACCTCGCAGACACCTTGTGGAAACCCAACTCGTTGACAATGATGTTTTGAGTTCGTTCATAAGAGATGCCTATAATCTCGGCTATCTCTCTAATTTTTAATCTGCGGTCTCCCATTATTAAATCAAGTACTTTTTTAATATTTTCGTCAGTAGTTAACGTCGAAGGCCTTCCAGAGCGGGGTTCATCTTTCACACTCTCTCTACCACGCTTAAATTCTGCTATCCATTTTTTGACAGATGAATATGACAGAGCACAATCGCCTAATGTACTGACCATGTCATCATGGATGGCTTTTGATGATAGCCCCTTCTTATGGAGGTACTTAATGACGGCACGCTGCTCGATTTGCTCCATTCGCGGAAATTATGTCCGATTACTTTGTTAATAAATTTATAAAATCACAACTAATTATCGCACACGTTTCGAACTTCACACAATGAACTAGGCTGAACTGAACTAAATAATGTGGGTAGATTTGATTTTTAGAATTGAATGGATCTGTGTTAGGCCGAGTACTTTTCAATCCACCTAGGTATTTAAGAAACTCAAATGTGTTTTTTTTTCATCTATTTTAATCCATAATAATAAATTCTACCAACGTCATGTGACGGCCAAATTTTTTATATTCTAAAATTTTACTATTTTTGGTGATTATTTTAGCAGTTAGTATTAATTTATCCTATATTAATTGTTGATGTTGTAAGATGTTTTCTGCTGCATTAAATAAATTAATCAAAGCATTAGCCCTTTAACTTTGAGTTATATCTGATATAATAATATCACGATTAAAAAAATATACTTTTTGACCTATGGTTGCTATTGGATGCCCGTGTAGTCGAATATCAGTCGGTGCCAATGGTTTGGTGTAAAACCCAAATTGTGGATATTCGGGTAGGCTAACACACTCGGATTTTATCGCAAAAGCTTTATATAAAGAGCCGTATTAAAAAAAATAGTGCCACAGTATCCTAATGTCATGTTCTCCGACTAAAGTCTATCACACAGGGTACTCAAAGATATATCTCGATATCAGTCAAGTTTGTATGAAAACTTATGGCACTGCGATATAGATTCCTGGACAGTTACAGTTTCTGACAGTATTTGGTTAATTGTCTTCGTGATGGAAAACGGTAATGAAAACATCATCATATTTATAATGGAAAACCACTGTGCACCTTCCCAATTTGGTTCGGTATGGACGCGCTATGAAAATCGTCGTTTTTTTACCGTTGACTCGTGGTTAAACTTTTCATAATGTCAACAATATATTTTAAAATATACTAAGATACAAAAGACAAAATTTTTCATACACGTTCAACGGTTCATAAATAATAGCAATTTAAATACAAATTGGTCTAGCGATATTTATATTGAAAACAAAAGGATTGCTTAAATGTATTCTATTTAATAATAGTAATATTTAACTTTAATGTAAATTTTTATGTTCATGTATGTTTTAGTTACATTTATATACATCTAAGCTTTACAATACTTTCTTTAGCTTTATATATTCATTTTTATACAATAACTAACAACTTTTCGAACATAATATAAAAGTAAAAGGTATCTTACATCTTTAAATTAATACGTGAAGAGAATTTTGCATATTACGCGCACGGAGGAGTGTGAGATTTGACATAGTTAAAGTTTATATAGTTGTTACAAATACACTAAATGAAATAAAATAAAACATTCATTGTTTACGTTCATACTGCCAATGTCATAAACATAATCGTCACTTAAACAAATAAGTTATGTCGGGTTATTACGTTTTTCCACCCTAAAAAATCCACCCTACGGAGTGGATAGTCAGAATCCACTTTTATTTATTCTTCTGACTTTTTACCCCAAGTACAGTTCAACTCATACACTTTCCTTATTAATTAATTTTTAATCACCACAAGCAAACAAAAATCATATTACGTTTTTTTATTAGTTTATAGTATTGCCATGTATTATATCCATCGTATACAAAGTCCATGCATTACATATGTTTAAATAATATTATTACGTAATTTATAAATTCTGCAAATGTCCAGGAAATTACCAGCACTAATTTCATTATTGAGTACACGTAACTTGATATTCTAGATAAATTCATAACTTTTAATGTACATTCGCAATCGTTTTCTAAATGTCTTTGCTACAACAGATGTGTTAGCGAAAAATTGATATAAATAATAGGAGTAAATACTTCGATGCATTGTAATTATTAGTTCTTACAAAAAATGGTTGAGTTTTTTTATATAAAACGACTATTCTCCCAAAATCATGTTAATTTTTTGCAGTTTATTATACTAACATTAACTAAAAGACATAGTTTAGTGAAGGGATTTCCAAACTATCTTGGGCAAGAGACCCCTTGTGCAAAATGAATATAGAAATTTAACAAATGATATAAACATTAATTTCAGTAAATACCAAGTGTAATTATTTAATTATTAATACAAATTATGTAAAAATACTTAAGTAGATAATTATTTTTTGAAAAAGAAAACATTACAATCGCAAAGTAAACATAAAAAAAATTAAACATTCAGTGAGACCGCTTTGGGGATCAATATCATGCATTATACAAATACATACTTTCTTCTTCTCCTTTCTTATTTGCCATACCTGAACATGGGCCTCTTGGATAGTACGTTACTAATAATGATCTCCAGACCAAATTTCGGTCACGGCAGCCTGTCTCAACGGAGACTAGCCATCGACGTAGGACGGAATTGTATGGCCCAAGTGTATGCGCAAGCTCCGGTGCAATCTCTGTTCCCTCATTCTCATAGTCCGATGGGACGGTAAACCGACACGACCGGAGAGAGATCAGGCGCAGGACCAACGGCTTTACGTAGTTTCCGAGACACGGAGGTGTGAAGCAACCAACTTCCTGATTCCGGAAAAACTCAATAATGGTTTTTTGTGGTCCGACCCGGGATTCGAACCCAGAAATGAGGTCATGATCAGCAGTCGCACTGCTACAACCACTAGACCACCGAGGCAGTCAAGTATAGTATATAAGTATGGTATCATAAATAAATGAAGAGGTCTTGTGTAATGCACGTGTAAGACGAGTTCGATTCCCGTCATCAGAAGTCACAATAAATGCTTAAATGCTTAATTATTGTATTCAGTGGTGACGGGAAACATTAAGAAGTCTGTATGCCCAGCAATCACAGAATACCAGCGTAAATAGTAGCTTAATGCTGCTGTGTTTCTTATGGTGAGTGTAGAGAACTGGTGACCCTTTTTACTGGAAACGAGGCATTCCATCTTAGTCCTCACGGGTGACAACGATCAAATTTTGATTCGTAATCGAGGATAGATATAGATTTCTATGGGCCACAGCAAACCACTTATCATCAGGTAGACTGTGTGCTCGTTTGTTACCCTATACTATTAAAAAAAATCAAATAAATGGAGAGTTCTTGAATTTTACCGCTACCATTACGCGCACTGAAGCAGCGCGACAGATTCTCTCGCTCAATTACTATCAATCAGTATATATAAAAAGACAAGTCCCTATTCATTCACTATAATCACTAGTAAATGTTTTCAGAATTTTTCGTAACTCCCAAGAGATAGAAATGAAGAGGATTTATCTTTTCGCTTCAAAGCTGCCTTATTATTAGACACTTTAAATTCGGCATGTAAGTAGATGGGTAATTATATTCATTAATAAATATTTTCAAGATTTTTTTGAAATTCCGCCGAGATACGAGTAGGAATACAAACGCTGCTTTAAAGTTTATTTAGAGAAGATTATATTTAAGTTCTTTATACAGTATCATCCTATATTAATCAATCAAAAATGGAAATGAGCGCGCATTTAATGACCCGGTCCATATGTGTCCAGTAATAGCACACACAATACGGTACACCTATTCTAATAAGAGTATAGTTCCTTAGGGAGTAACTAGAAACAAAAATGCCGTAATTTCCAATTCCATGCGAGCTCCATGCGAGCGAAACCGTGGGCGGTCGTTAGTTTATCAATAATGAGAGATATTACATTGGAACCCCCATTATCCGAAAAAAATTTTGCAGGGCAGTGTCAGACTGTCAAATTTGTCGGATTATAGAGTACTATATATATACATATACATATAGTACCTTGCAATCCGACAAATCACAAATCCAATGACAAGTTTCTATAATATGTTATAATTATATATGTACTCAGAAGTACAAATCATATTTCATTATGTGTGTCAAATTTAGTAAATTAAATAACATACTTGAGAGCTTACGTTTTATTATAAAATTAACGTCATTAAAGCTATAGAACTTACAAAAATATGCAATAACTTTACATTAGGAAATAGTTGTGTACAAACAAATGTACATCCTAAAATAATTAAAAATTATGAATAAATCAATTTAAGAGTGTTATAAAGAAGCAATAACGTTTTTTGAGGAAAAGTATGACCTTTCAACCATTTTCAGAACCAAAACAATACCCTACAAGTCGAGCACAACAGTGCTCGGGCGTACAATTTATAACTTGTTCAATCATGCATTAGTGAAGATTGTCAAAAAACATTCAATAATAAATAATAGATCATGTCGGATTACAGGGGGTGCCGGATTAGACAGGGGTCGGATTACCGGGGGTTCACTGTATGCTAATATTTGACGTGTAGTAGCCGTATAAGAATATCCACTACCCCCTGACGTCCCATGAGTGTGGTAAGAGGCGACAGAAGGAAACTGAAACAGGTGACAGGCAGCAGCATCTTCTTAAAAAACAACTCAAAATAATAAAAAAACAGCAGTTGACAACCCGCTCGCCAAGCGTATCAACTATGGCAAAATCCCCCCTATGAGGCAGTCAATGGGGGAGGCCTATGTTCAGCAGTGGACTTTTATTGGCTGTAATGGATGGATGTAATCAGTGCTAAGTAGTGGGATTAAGTTAGACTAGTACATTCATTATATACGTAATACCCAGCTAGACACGGCATATACTTGGTAAATAACACATATTATATTAATTATTTCAATAGATCAAATCAGAGTCGCATAGTCGGATTTTTAACATATGACTACGGTCATCTCTAGATATTTATACTGGCTCGTGAAGAGTGAAGATAGTCATGTTACTGCAAGAGAGACGCTGCTTCGTTGGCCGTTTTCGCTGTGACGACATTCTATAGATATAATTTAAATCATAGATAATCGTTGGGTGGACAGATCTGCTCTACCGTCCTATAGGAGTCAGTTGTGTGAATTCACTTTCGTGTACAATGAAAGAAGACGAATTTTTTTTACAGCGATTACAGTTTAATCGCAACAAAAAGAAGTAGTCATGACATAAGGCAGATAACTGTGACGGAATTCTGTCATCAATGTGAACGGTTTAATAAGAAGCTATACTTAAGCCAATAATTTCGGCACGACAAAAGTTGTGACAAATTTCAAGGTAAAATAATTGCGAACGCTAATTAATCATCGCGTCGTGCTATATGTGGATTTATATTATACAAGCAAGTCACAACACTGAACAGGACAACTATCAGTCGTAATGGATCAGTGCAAAACTCCTTTTAGGAGTACAAAATGTTATAAGTAAGGTAAAAACAGAACAATAGAGTGCAATGGTTAATAAAGTAGGAAGGAAATGGCCGGTCTATATTATTGGTTCCATTTATGTGTCTTAGAGCTACGGCACTTATTGCTGTCGGTTGCGATCTTAAAATTGCGATCCTTAAAATAAACTCAAAGTAAAAATAGTGCATCCACATGAATATTATTTTATTACGAATGTTTCTTTCCGAAGTGCACACTACAACAGCTGTATGAAGAACTATAAATATATTTTTTTATATTGATACCGTAGCAGTTGTTCGTAAGTAGTTGAAAATAATTTATAGGAGAGAGAACTGCTGCTAAGACAGTATAAATACACTGTAATATCTTTCATTTATTCGTGATAGTTATCGCATATGATATGATGATTTTTAAACGCAAGCAAACAATTATAATCAATTTTTTTTTTTTAATTTGTGCACAAGTATTGTTGGCGACGCGCCTATAAGAATATTTCAATTTATTAGTTAACCGATTACGAATAGCTTCTAAAAAGCAAATTATCAAGCAACAATATTCCGATTAGAAAATGCTTAGTTGAATCTTAAAGAAATATCGAATTAATGATATGAAGGTCTTGGGTTCGACTCCCAGGCCGGAATAGTTTATCGTTTTCTTAGTAATATCTCTTAATAAATTCATATAGGGAATTTTTAAGATATAAATTATGTTACCGGATTTGTTCCCCGGTCGAAATCATCTTTCCAATAATGTTAATTTAAAGAAATATTAAAATAAAGTTAGAGACCAGGATTTGTTCCCCGGTCGAGATGATCGCTGTGCATAAGTAGAATTAATGGAAATTAATTGCATAAGTATTGTCTTATATGAGTTTGATACGTTTTGTATGAAAACAAATGCCTATTTTCTATGATTGATTTATGAAAACATTCACTTATATTGTTTGATAAGAAACATGATAACTGATAAGAATCTGATTAGAAATAGTTTTCGGCGTTTGAGAATTGAATAGAATCATTTATTCACCTAGTATTGTTGATATTAGTGTATACTAAACTTTCCATTTTTACTGATAGTCGATAGCCGTGCAAAAGTTAGTTGTTCAAATAGTGTGAGTTCATAGACGCACGCTAGCCACGTACTTAGGAGGCCAAATGTGTAGAAATTTAAATATTTGCAAATTTCAACAATTTATGTACAATAACTTGTAAAACATTTCAGATTGATTGTACGTGTAAAAGAGGTGAATTCTGTGTTATTTTATGTGAAAATTCCTGTGAACAAGTGAAATAATGATAGTTTTGTATAAGAAATTTAAAAGTGTTTTAATAGTAAAATGTATAGAGAAAATGTAAATTAAACTATTGTATTAGTTAAGATATGTATAATTTCAAGTGGAAAACATTGTTTTAACTTTCTATGTTAAATATTTAAGAAATTCCAACTTTGAACATGTGAGTAAAATAAGCATATTTTGTTAAATAAATTAAGGGTTTTTTTTTTGTGAGATGAAAATGTAATGTGTATCGTAGTATAGATATTTCTTTGTGCTATCTTTATAAGTAAATTGTATAAATGTATGTCTTATACAAATAAAGTTATTGAGCAAACCGTGAGAGAGTGATAGTACAAATTGATGTAATTGAGTTGCGCAAGCGCACAAATGGCGCGGCTCAATTTCGCGTTTAGCTTCGAGGTAGTTCAGTAAATTGATTTTTCTTGCAAATCATTCGGGAAAAGTGCAAGACCAGCAGTCAATAAGAAGAAGAAAGAAAAAGTATAGGGAAGTGATAGGGAAAAGTAATTACTCTCTACTCCGTTGCGGAAATCACATACGTTGTTCCCGAACCCAACGTAGGCGTTATAGGAGGCCGGATCGAGAGAAGCCTCGATTCCCCCCTACTGTTTCTTAGTTAACGTTTTTCTGGTTCCTTTTCAAGTGGTCCTTTGGAGCAGGATCAAGGAACCAGCTGTGGACTGCTGGTTATGGAAAAAGCAGACCTTCGGAGCCGAGTGAAAATCAGCAACCGAAGGAAGCCGGAGGTTTGAGCTGAAGCAATAGGACCAAAGGCCGGAAGACCAGGTCAGCGCAGTAGGACCGGACCTGGAACTACCAGAAGAAAGAAAATCGGGATTGCGGCTTGGTGCGTGTGCTCGCATGGGGCACGTATCGCAGCCAGCCGCAGGTGCCTTGTGAAGGCGCTCATCGTGGCCAAGCAGGGCTTGGCATTTCCCTGTCGGACGATCGTGTCCGGCATTTCCTGTCGGACGATCGTGTCCGGCATTTCCTGTCGGACGACCGTGTCCGGCATTTCCTGTCGGGTCATCAGAGGGTGCAAGAAGAAGAAGCATCCACCGCTGCTGCTGCCAGGCGAGGGTGCTCGTGGGCACCTGACTGCATCGCGGCCGGAAGAGGGCGCCTGGACGAGGCGTCACCAGCGACTGGGCGACGAAGCGCAGCATACATCCCGACCACCTAACGGTGCCAAACGGTCGGACTCTGGCACAACACCTTCGGGTGGAGCAGTTCTCTCGAGCGAGACTGCGCTTGCACTACCGCTCGACTGTTTCGTCATATTCCTTGGCGGGACAGTTCTTAGGAACCTTTCCTCCATTCCATTCCTGCACGACTCCATCCCTGGACGGCTCACCTCGGTAGGCCCCGTTCAGGATTGATAGGGCTGATAGGGCTATTAGGGTGGTAGTAAGGTTGTAGGGTTGGGAGATAAAGGGGGGGAGGGGTAGTAGGGTTAGGTTGGGGTGTAGAAGGGTTGTAGGTAAGGGGTTGTAGTGACCGTAGGGACAGTTAGAGACCGTAGGCCAACAATCACTTTCCTGCAAGATGAAGAAGGCACAAGACCAGACAGGGAGAAGCGAAGGAACCAAGACAAGGACAGGGCCCTCAAGAAAAGCTAAAGAGGCGGAACCATCTGGAGCGACCACAGCTACTGCTTCGAGTGGAACAACTCCTTCAAGTGGAGCCACCACCGATACGTCCACATGCACGTGGGACTCAGGGGCGACCATGGCAACGACAAGCAACAGGACGGACACCAGTGGTACGCAGGCCAGCACCGCACAACAATCCGTTATATACAGGAGTGAAACGGTAGTCGAAAAAGTAGGTCAAAGGACCGAAGAAGCGGCATCGTCAAGGACAGTAATAGGGCACACTAGTGACAAAGGGTCACAGAGAGGTAGTAGGTCATCGCAATCGGCGAGGCTGAAAGCCGAATTAGAGGCGCGGATTAAATTCGAACGCTCAGAGCTCGAACGAGCACAGGCAGCTGCTGCCTTAGCCAAGTCTCAATTGGAGTTGGCACGATTCAACCGAGAAGAGGAGATCGACTCGAGTGAGGATGATGAAGAGCGGAATACTCAGGTGGAACCTTTCGTAAGGAGTTGGGTTCAACAGACCATAATGAGCGCGCCGCTTAGTGTAACGCAACCCGATATTACTGATAAGGAAGCGTGTAAAGGATCACGCCTTAAAGGGGCGGAGATCGAGCGCAACCAAGGAAATGCACAGAAAACACACGCGAGTGAGGTGTCAGAATTGACCGAAGCGATTGTGAGTGCAATAAAGATAAGTCTTCCCAGCTTCATTTCCTCCAAGAATTACCGGTGTTCGATGGAGACCCGGGTGAATGGATAGTTTTCAAAACGGTGTTTGAAGACACGAGAAGCCAATTTTCAGGGGTGCAGAATGTCGCACGCCTTAGGAGGGCATTAAAGGGCACCACTAAGGAAGCGGTAAAGTCATTGTTGTTTACTTTGTGTGAACCTGAAGAAATAATGAACGCTCTTGAAAGAAGATTCGGTAGGGTTGACATGCTCATTCTAGCCGAAATCGAGAATGTAAAGCGTATGCCAAGATTGGCGGAAGATTGCCGAAATATAGGTTCTTTTGCAAGTCGCATTACGAACGTGGTTGCTGTAATATAAGCGTTGAACCAACCACAGTATTTATACTCACCGGAGTTAATAAGCCGTATAGTGGAGAAACTAGGAACTATGATTAAATTTAAATGGTTTGAATATCGAGCTCAGCATCCTTTGGAGCCAGAGTTACAGAAGATGGCCAAGTTTTTAAATTTATTGAGTGAACAATTTGGAACGTCCTTAAGCAATGAAAATGTGCCTGAAAAACGGAAGCATCCTGAATTCAGGAAGCAAATGTACACACCGCAAAGGGGTCTGTACGCAACCGTTTCAAGAGCGAGCGCTATGAGCGCCGAAGTAATACGAGCGAGCGTCTAGAACGCCGAAATAATAAAGGGCACAACCGACAAGTGGTTATGATAACCCAGGATAAGCCTGTAAGTCGGGTAACACATAAGTGTGTTAGATGTAACAAGGAGCACTCTATAGTGAGTTGTTACAAGTTTAAGGACATGAATAATCGCGAGAAATGGGAAGCGGTTAAAAAAAGCGAAAGTATGTTTTCAATGTTTGTCACCTAACCATATGAGGTTAGAGTGCAAAGGGAAAAAATGTGGTGTAAAGGGATGTAGAATGTCACATCATCGAATGCTACACCGATACCCCAATGAAAATACCTCGCCGCAAGGGGACGAGGGGGGGTAAAGAGGCTCAAATTACAACTGTTAGTACAGTGAATGCACTGGCATGTGCATACTTAAAGATTATACAGGTCGTGTTGTATGGACCTAAAGGAAAGGTCAAGACCACAGCTCTTTTGGATGAAGGATCAACCATGACACTCATAGAGGAGTGGATGGCTCAGAAGTTAGCGCCTCGTGGACCTAAAGAAGAATTACGTATTGAAGCCGTGGGAGGTAAGCGAATTAACGACGACAGTTCGTATCGCTTAAACGTTAAGATAAAAGGCATTTACTCGAACGACTTAGAAGAGATAAGTGTACAAACAATTAAGTCACTTAACCTTTCTCCGCAGTCAGTGAGTCGAGAATTATTGCAACGGTGTTCTCATTTGACCCCGATTAAGGACGAGTTGATTTATGAGAGGTCCAGACCTACCATATTAATTGGCCAGGACAATTGGCATCTCATAGTTACTCGTGAATTAATTTCAGGAGGTAAGAACCTACCTGTAGCATCGCTCACTAAACTTGGATGGGTTTTACATGATCACATATCGGGTGGCATTAAACCAGTCAAGATTGTTAACCATATTTCCACGAAGAAGGAGGAAGACATGGATAAGTTGATCAAAGATTATTTTAGTTTGGAATCTCTGGGAGTGTCTGCGCGAAAGCCCATGAACGACCCAGAAGAACGAGCTTTAAATATTTTGAGCAAAACGGTACGTCGTATACCTAATAATAGGTACGAGACTGCTTTGTTATGGCGCACAGATAATGAGTGCATGCCGTCGAATAGAGCGCAGGTTGAAAGTCGCCTGTTTAATATCGAAAATAAGCTCGACAAAAATAGCGAGTTGAAAAAAGAATATGAGAAGCAAATTGAAAATCTCATCGTTAACGGTTACGCAGAGAAAGCGAACCATATTTCCATTTCCCCACGCACGTGGTATCTTCCTCACTTCGCAGTGACTCATCCACAAAATAGGAAAATAAGAATAGTCTACGACGCCGCCGCAAGGACGGGCGGACGTTGTCTTAATGATGCATTGTTAAACGGACCGGATTTATTGAAGTCGTTATTTGGCGTTCTGCTACGATTCAGAGAAGGAAGCGTGGCAGTGATGGCAGACATTAAAGAAATGTTCCTGCAAGTGAAAATCCGGGAAGAAGACAGGGATAGCCTTCGATTCTTATGCCGGCACAAGCGTGATGCGCCACCGGAAGAGTATAGAATGACGTCACTCATATTTGGAGCGGCATCATCACCATGCATCGCTATGTATGTGAAGAATAGGAATGCACATGATAACGCACATATCCAGAAGCAGCTTCCGCTACGGAAAGCAATTTTTATATGGATGACTATCTACAGGCATTTCCCGACGTGACGACGGCCGAAAGGATAGTAAACGATATGTATGAATTACATAAACGTGCTTCTTTCCAACTGAGGGGATGGGCTAGCAACCGACCCGAAGTTTTATGTAAAATGGAAAATAAATATAAGAGCGACAGTGCTTCACTGGGAGATAAGGAGCACACAGAACGCACTTTAGGTTTGATCTGGAATATCAAACGGGAAATAATAAGTTTCTCCATCAGTCTTCGTAACGTTTGTTTGCGGCAAGAGTAGCGCCGCTGAAACCAATTTCTATTCCAAGGCTGGAATTGCAAGCAGCTCTTATAGGCAGCAGATTAGCTGCATCAGTTATTGAAGAGAGCAAGTACGAGATATCCGAGAGAGTATTTTGAACGGACTCACGTACAGTGTTAGCGTGGATTAAGTCAGATCCTCGCGCTTTTAAACCATTCGTTGCTCATCGATTGGCTGAGATCGAAGATCACAGTAAACCATGTGAATGGCGATGGATACCAACGTCACAAAACGTGCCAGACGACGCCGACCTGAATTCCTCAGGAAAAGTCCTGATTTATGGCCCAAACAAGTGGACACCATAAATAGCTTAGAAACAGGTGAAGAAAAATCGCCAAAAGGCGTAAATGCGCTGAGAAAGCAAGAACCGTTAAGTCTACCCGACTACGGACGATTTAGCAGCTCTAAGAAATTCCTTGGGGCAACTACACGCACCTTACAAGCGGTAGAAAAATTCAAGAGTTTAAGAAAGTCGGTTAAAGGACCCGACAACGCAGCCGAAAAGTCGGTTATGTGTTCCAACGAAGTTTTAGCAAAGTCGGTTAAAAGACCCGATAGCGCGTTGGATATAGCGCTCTTGAAAAAAGCTGAATTATTAATTTGGAAGTTCGTTCAAGACGAGTGTTTTCATTTGGAAATAAAATGCTTGAAAGCAGGCAAAAGCGTTGAAAGAAGTTCACGCTTAAGTAAATTATCTATGGAAATAGGAGAAGATAACTTACTCCGTTTAAATGGGCGTTTACCTTTTAAGTCTAATTTGACCGAGGAAAGTAGAAAACCTGTCGTATTAGACGGTAAACACGAAATCGTTAAAATGATGATTAGAGTTCATCATCATTTTGGGCATGCCAATCACCAGAAGGTGATGAATGAGGTGAACCAAAAATTTTATGTCTTGAACCTGCGTAATGTAGTACGAAGTGTGTCACATCATTGTCAGTGGTGCAGGACATACAGGTCAAAACCGCAGAACGTGCCACAAGGAAATATTCCTATGGAGAGAATAGCTCATCATGAACCACCTTTTACATGCTCAGCCGTAGATTATTCCGGACCTATGAGTGTGACTATAGGAAGGCGACACGAAAAACGTTGGGGTGTTTTATTCACGTGTCTGACCACCAGAGCAGCACATCTGGAATTAGCAGCCTCATTGACACCAGCGTCAATAATAATGGCATTGAGGCGATTTATCGCCAGAAGAGGAAAACCAGCCGTTATATACAGCGATAACGGGACAAATTTCAAAGCTGCGAATAAGGAATTATTGAAAGCATGCGAAGAATGCATGAAAAATGAGTCATTTAAAAAATATATTAAATGGAAACCTCCGGGAGCACCGCACATGGGTGGCGCCTGGGAGAGGTTAGTAAGATCAATTAAAATTGCGTTGACCGCTACGCTCAAAGAAAGGAGCCCGCGAGAGGAGGTTCTGCATACGTTGCTTTTGGAAGCAGAGCATACTGTAAATTCCAGACCTCTGGTAACATTCAGTATGGATAGTCCTGAAGAGGGTTTGACACCCAATCATTTTCTTCTGGAACGCTCATGTGGTGATCGACCACCTGGATTATTTTTAGAGCAACATCTGACGGGTCAACTCAATTGGAAATCTGCACAGAGGTTAGCCGACCATTTTTGGACAAGATGGGCTAAAAGAATACATGCCTACTTTAATACCTAAATACGAACAGGTAATAACGGAAAGTTTATGGAGCCTAAAGAAGGTGATATTGTCTTGATAATAGATCATTCATTGCCACGAAATACGTGGCCGAAAGGCAAGATTAGTAGGACGCTACCGGGACCAGACGGTCACACTAGAGTGGTTGACGTCATTACTAGCACAGGTATCTTGAGGAGACCTACATCCAGAATAATAGTCCTGGTACCCGCGACGCCTCCCAAATGATGGTGCTGATGCACGGGGGGGAGATTGTTGGCGACGCGCCTATAAGAATATTTCAATTTATTAGTTAACTGATTACGAATAGCTTCTAAAAAGCAATTTATCAAGCAACAATATTCCGATAAGAAAATGCTTAGTTGAATCTTAAAGAAATATCGAATTAATGATATGAAGGTCTTGGGTTCGACTCCCGGGCCGGAATAGTTTATCGTTTTCTTAGTAATATCTCTTAATAAATTCATATAGGGAATTTTTAAGATATAAATTATGTAACCGGATTTGTTCCCCGGTCGAAATCATCTTTCCAATAATGTTATTTTAAAGAAATATTAAAATAAAGTTAAAGACCAGAATTTGTTCCCCGGTCGAGATGATCGCTGTGCATAAGTAGAATTAATGGAAATTAATTGCATAAGTATTGTCTTATATGAGTTTGATATGTTTTGTATGAAAACAAATGCCTATTTTCTATGATTGATTTATGAAAACATTCACTTATATTGTTTGATAAGAAACATGATAACTGATAAGAATCTGATTAGAAATAGTTTTCGGCGGTTGAGAATTGAGTAGAATCATTTATTCACCTAGTATTGTTGATATTAGTGTATACTAAATTTTCCATTTTTACTGATAGTCGATAACCGTGCAAAAGTTAGTTGTTCAAATAGTGTGAGTTCATAGACGCACGCTAGCCACGTACTTAGGAGACCAAATATGTAGAAATTTAAATATTTGCAAATTTCAGCAATTTATGTAAAATGGCTTGTAAAACATTTCAGATTGATTGTACGTGTAAAAGAGGTGAATTCTGTGTTATTTTATGTGAAAATTCCTGTGAATAAGTGAAATAATGATAGTTTTGTATAAGAAATTAAAAAGTGTTTTAATAGTGAAATGTATAGAGAAAATGTAAATTAAACTATTGTATTAGTTAAGATATGTATAATTTCAAGTGGAAAACATTGTTTTAACTTTCTATGTTAAATATTTAAGAAATTCCAACTTTGAACATATGAGTAAAATAAGCATATTTTGTTAAATAAATAAAGGGTTTTTTTTGTGATATGAAAATGTAATGTATATCGTAGTATAGATATTTCTTTGTGCTATCTTTATAAGTAAATTGTATAAATGTATGTCTTATACAAATAAAGTTATTGAGCAAACCGTGAGAGAGTGATAGTACAAATTGATGTAATTGAGTTGCGCAAGCGCACAAATGGCGCGGCTCACTTTCGCGTTTAGCTTCGAGGTAGTTCAGTAAATTGATTTTTCTTGCAAATCGTCATCATAAGGATCTCCTAGGTGTGCGTTATTTCGTAGTTAGCAGTGGCTGCAAATAACCGCCGGTTCGACAAACTCCGCCGATCGTTGAGTCCCGTGATTCCGTGAGGCGTCGAGGTCACCGGCCCCTAGGTGATTCTTGGCACTTTATGCGCTCCGAGCATCCTGTGCCCAGTCGCGTCGTAAAGTGCCACCTCCGCACTTCCCCCAACCCTTTTGGTTTAAAAGGGGTAGGCAGTGCCCATAGTGTTGAAAGTCTCTGTAACAATATCACCACCATCCGCGTCGCGCATCAATATCTGCTGCCGATCGTTTGGAAGATAGATAGGGCCTTAAATAGATTACCGCTGACGCTGACTGTTAGGTTAGGAAATGTCAGGGAACAATAAGGGGAATCTCCTCCGAGATCGAGGAAACCACCGGACCGGCCAGGCGTACTGGATAGACCCATCGCCTACCGCGATATTTTCAACCCGGAGAGGATGAGAGTTGTCCCATCCTACTCACAAATACCGACCTGGAAACCTTCGTCGCCGGGTAAGGCGTCCGCACCTAGGGTTGCACTCACGCCCATCGTACCTGAGTGTACGACTGGGCATGAACCGCTGCCCTCTCAGCAACAGCGGCCCACCAAGACGCCACGAAGGCACACACCGCCCAAGACCGAGGCCTCCCTCTATGAGAAGAGGCAGCGTGTTGTAAGATCAGAACCATCATCAGCATCATCTGATGATGAGGAGCCCCAAACAGCGTCTAGGAAGAAGGTCCACACCTCACCTCCTAGGTCGCCATCACCACCGCAACAGCCACCATCCATCTCTCCGGACCGACGTAGCCACGACTCGGCCCAATATGAGCAAAGAGGTGAGGAGTCCTACAGCTGGGGCTCAATAACGTACGCAACCCTAGCTGCATCAGCCGGAAAACCATCACCGGTACAAACCACCAACCCGTCCGGACTAGCTCACGACGATGGAAAGCGGCCGTCAACGAGCTATGCCCACATGGCTGCGGCCCCTGCAGTACCACGACCGCAATCAGCGGAGGAGTCTCAAAAGACAGAGAAGGTGAAGGAGAAGTCCACATATCCGCCGATCGTTGCAGAATGCCTCCCGGACTGGACGAGGCATTTTAAGGTCCTTAACGAGAAGTTGGGCCATCCTCCTAATGCCCGTCCATTCGGGAAGGGAGTCAGATTTTCTCCGCAGAGCCCGGATGAGTTCCGTACCATTCAGAAGTACATGGTCGAGCTCTCCGAGAAAGATAAAACCATGTCGTGGTATTGTTACACCCCGGCAGAGGAGAAGCCCACTAAAGTGGGCATCCGGGGTTTGCCAGTGGGCACCGATCCCAAGATGATCGAGGAGGCTATCCGGGCAAAAGGCTTCCCGATAAACTATGTTAAGGCCATACCACCACGTAGAGGCAGACCGGGCTGCCTCTACTACGCACAGCTGAAGTATCTGAGCCTGGAGCGGCTCCAAGAACTTTACAATATAGACGAACTCCTCTACATGAGAGGAGTAGTCATCGAAGCCTGGCAAAGAAAAACGGGGCCACCACAATGCCACCGTTGCCAGGCTTTCGGACATGCCTCAGCAAACTGCTTCAGGCCAGTGAAATGCGTTCGCTGTGCTGGAGAGCATATTGCCAGCCTTTGCCCAAGGGGTAGAGAGGAAGAGCCAAAGTGCGCAAATTGCGCCAAGAATCATACGGCCAACGATCGCCGCTGCCCGGTCCTGAGGAGGATCGCCAGGAAGCAGGGGATCGTTCTACCTGGGCTACTCCCGGAGAACCCCAAGAGGATCCCCCAGAGTCGCCCTAAGGCTGTGACCATACAGGAAGACGGGTGGGCTACCATCACTAGAGGGAAGGATAGGCAACCAGCCAACCCCAGTACCAATAGAAACGGTGGCTCCCACAGAGCAAAGGGCAACCACCGGGGCGACTCTCCGACCTCCTGCCAACGACGCCATTGAGAGGCAACCCTCCCAAAGGAAGAGGCGGAGGAATAGGAGCAGGAGAACGGAACAGCCTCCTCCTCAGGCTGTGACCACCTCTACCCCTACAACCACAGGACCGATAGCCTCGCAGGCGCAGGTTGTTGCAAAAACATCAGCACCAGCAACGGCAAGTAGAGTGCCATAGAGGGCCCTACCGGAAAGCAGAGCCCGCTCCACACATAGAGCGCGCTCTGCGCAAAGGAAGACCCTAACCAATGCCCCGAGACCAGTGCCTTCACATAAGCGTAGTGCAGAACGCAGACCACCAACTTCCGACTTCGAGACGGCTGATGCTATCCACAGATTGGTAGGCATAGCCATCGAAGTCGGAACACAAGTCCTGGCCGACATTAGGGCCGGGACTGATCCCGTTACCGCCGTCATGAAGGCGCTGGCATCGCTACTGGCAAGGCATTACGGAGGATAATAACCTGCGTCTGCTATACTGGAACCCGGACGGGATTCGCCAAAGGATCCATGAACTCCGCACGGTCACCCAGCAACAGGATATCCAGGTGATCTTGCTGGGTGAAACCAAATTACGACCATCAACGCATCTAAAGCTGCCCAACTATACTATCTACAGGAGGGACGAGGTTGATCCTCAAGGGGTCGCTTATAGAGGGACAGCGATCCGGGGGAGGAGAGACATCGTCCACCAGGAGCTGGAACTGCCAGACTTCCAGACGATGCGTTCAATCGGCATAAAAATGGAGGCGGCGGGCGAGGAACTAAGGATCTTTGCAGCATACCGCCCGCCAGGGACTCCATTTGACTCCTCAGACATCCGGACGGTAATGGAAGGTACGGCACCCACCATCATCGCCGGGGACCTGAACGCCAAACACCCGGCGTGGGGGTCCAGAGTGATCACCCCGCCGGGTCGTGAACTTTATGAAGACGCAGAACACCATGATTATGACGTTCTAGGTCCCGAGGAACCGACGCACATCCCTAGCGACCCTAGGAAGCGTCCGGATGTATTGGACATCGTGCTCACTAGGAACGTCAACTACCCAGTAGTGGTAGAAGTGCTGTATGACTTGAATACACAGCACCTCCCGATTCTGATAACCCTTGGCACTAAGGCAGTGACTGCACCGCCCAGAGCTGTCAAGACCAAGATGGACTAGAGGCTCTACCACCAACACCTGCAGGAGAGACCTCCAGTCCATACACCGATCAACTCAGCGGACGACGTAGAGGCCGCAGCAACTAGAATATCCACGTGCATCAAGGAGGCCCTCAACGCGGCCTCTACGATCGTCCCTCTCACGGGAAGGAAAGAGGAGCTGCCGCTAAAGATACGCGTGCAGCTAAACCACAAAAGAGCGCTGAGGAAGCTCTGGGCGCGTACTCGCTGCCCTAGAGTAAAAAGGAGACTCAACACCCTGTCAGACGAACTGTCGGTTGCAATACAGGCCCACAGGGGAGAGGCCTCGGAGCGGCGCATATGGAAGGCAGACGAACAGCACGCGTCGCTCTATACATTGAAGCGACAGTTAACGAAAACACGACCACCTGTTTGCCCGCTGACTAACAACGCGGGCATTCAATGTTACGACGCCAAGGGCAGAGCGGATATCCTAGCTGAGCACTTCGAGGAGCAGCTTATGCCGAACCCAGCAAGTGCGGAGTTCATGGAAATCCATACCCGGAAGGAGAGCCGCGTGCAGGAGCTCCTGTCGTCGCCCGCGCCACCGCTTGCAGGAGAGTGGTTTATATCCCCCGCCGAACTGCGGAGGACAGTAACCCGTCTGTAACCGAGGAAGGCGCCGGGGCACGACAGGATTACTAACGCTGCACTACGACAGCTGCCCAATAGAGTCCTTGTAGAGATAGGTCGGCTCTACAACGGCATATTGCGGACATCCCACTTCCCGGAGGACTGGAAGAAAGGCAAAGTCATCGTCTTGCCGAAACCCGGGAAGGACAGGCGTAGAGCTGCCAACTACAGGCCGATCACGCTGCTACCGCATATAGCTAAACTGTGCGAAAGATTACTGTTAAGACGTCTCCGCCCGTGCATCCAACTTCGGGCAGAGCAACATGGATTCAGGAGGGGTCACTCAACAGCAACACAGCTGACCAGAGTGCTGCACCTGCTTGCGGCCGAACACAACCGTGGCCGCATATCGTTGGGCGTCTTTTTCGATATCGAGAAGGCGTTCGACCGGGTGTGGCATACAGGATTACTCTACAAGTTAGACGTACAAACAAGTATCCCTCCTGCTATATTGCGGCTAGTGGCGTCTTTCCTGGAAGGCAGGAAGTTCTACGTCTGCGTAGAGGACGCCGTGTCCGCAATAAAGTCCATAACAGCTGGTGTGCCACAGGGCAGCTGTCTGTCTCCAGCCCTGTACGCGGCGTACACAAATGACATCCCTACCCTGGCAGGACATTTGCACGAATGGGAGGACGACGTCGAATTAGCGCTTTTTGTGGATGACAGCGCATACTTCACGTCGTCCAGAAGAGCCCACATTGCAGCTGCCAGGATGCAACGTCTGCTGGACCTGCTGCCACCATGGTTGGATGAGTGGAGGATGGCCGTCAATGTTAGCAAGACGACCGCTCTACTCACTCGCCGCTATAGAAATCTACCACCACCGCTAACCCTCGGAGGCCAGGAGATCGCATATGAGAAGGCCGTGACCTACCTTGGATGTCGGATTGACAGGATGTTGCGTATGACTGCGCACGTCGACTCTGCTATACGCAAAGCTCGATGTGCGCGGGCAATGCTCCGCCCTGTCCTGACATCCAAGTTACCGACAAAGTCGAAGTTAACTATCTACAAAACATACATAAGACCCCTGCTAACATACGCTGCTCCGGCCTGGTATGCACTCCTGAGCGATCATCAGAAGCGGCGACTTCAGGCCCAGCAGAGTTTGTCATTACGAACCATAGTCGGAGCGGGTCGCTACGTCCGTAACGACGTTATAGCGGCCAACTTGAAGATGGAGAGCCTGCATGAATTCGTGGTCCGGCTGGCGCGCGGTATGTTTGACCGTGCCGACAACGGGCCACATGAACACCTCAACGGCTTCGCGCCGTTGCATGCAAGGCCGCCGGACGGGCGACCCTATCCAAGAGAACTCCTCCCTATATATTGAAATAATACTAATTTTTACGGAATTTATCGCGTATATTTAACTTTTTTACCCGACGTTTCGAGAGCTTTACTGTTCTAATCAACATAATCTGATGTAGTGACACACAGGATCGCCCCCCGTCACTACATCAGATTTGATAGACCACAAATCCTCGCTAAAGAACACCGATTCCTTCCAAGGATGATTCGCGAGGCTATTGAAATCAAAAAACATCCTAATTTCAATAGAGAAGATGGCTGGGTGCTACCATCTGCTTGGGATCCTATAATAAATAAAATTAAATCCCAACCCAAGCATACAACTGTAAGACTCCATGATACCATAAGTTCATACTGTGTAGATCGGAACAAAAGTTAAATTTTAATCTATGGTAACCGCGGTTAACTATGACAGCTGGACGTTGAACATCTCAGTCCTTCCCGTGACCATGGGTGCTGTAAAGCTCTCGAAACGTCGGGTAAAAAAGTTAAATATACGCGATAAATTCCGTAAAAATTAGTATTATTTCAATGTGTAGTGTTCGCGTAAATATAAGAAATCATTATGTCCTCCCTATATAGATTAGGGAGTTGAGTAAAACCCACAATGCCGCAGAAAGGCCTACTCAGATATAATAATTTGTGATTAAACACAAATTATAGATTACCACCTTTAATGACAAAATTAACCAACTGCGACAAAAGTCGCCTAAACAACGCCTATAACATCTAGGCGCCCAGGACCGGCACACTGTAGTGTGCCGTGAGGAACATCCGGGCAAAGGGGTACACCCCGAGGCCCGAGACCTGCACGGCATTATGCCCTGCAGAGGACAGCAACGACGTTGCAAATCGTTCGGGAAAAGTGCAAGACCAGCAGTCAATAAGAAGAAGAAAGAAAAAGTATAGGGAAGTGATAGGGAAAAGTAATTACTCTCTCACGGAACGGTTTGAAGATAATTGCTGTTTTATTCCCAAGGAATGTGAATCCCTTAAAGTGATACAGTCCATATCGAAGAATTAAGGCGTTGGGACCGGGACGACTTCCGAAGACCCGTAATCCCCGCCTGAACCTATTTTCTGAAAAGGAAGAGGTTATCGCCCTTGTGTGTTACTCCGTTGCGGAGATCACATACAACACGTACGAATTAACTTGAGACTCCGCTGGAATGCGACCCCCTTTCCGACTCCCCGCACCGCGTCCCGCGCTGGCCGTGCGCGCTCAGTACCGATAGCATTTTTGTTACGGATACGCGTCTCGACTCTAGTTCGATATTTTTAATAATTGTTTGTTGTTTGGTTTGGACTTTTGTTTGTTTTTGTTATACTTGAACGTTATTTTATCTGTTTGTTGGTAATTTATGCTTTGTTTTTATTGTGTACGAATTTGTAACACTTTTTATAATGCAATAAAGTGTATAATAAATAAATTAATAATATTATAAATGAGAAAGTGTGTATGTTTATTTCTTTGTCCTTCCTTGACGCGTTAACTAAAAATAATATTATATATATTATAAAAAATAAATATTTAAAATATATAAAAATGGCAATAGTATATCACTTATTACTTCACCCCTTGCCGGAACATTTTATTTTGTTTTTATTAATAATCTCATGTAAATCTCAAAATTTTCAAATAAAAAAATATTACGACGCATTATTTTGCACACCGTACATTGACAATTACGTCATCGGCCCAGGTCTCAAGTTAATTCGTACGAGTTATACGTTGTTCCCGAACCCAACGTAGGCGTTATAGGAGGCCGGATCGAGAGAAGCATCGATTCCCCCCTTCTGTTTCTTAGTTAACGTTTGTCTGGTTCCTTTTGAAGTATGTAATTAGACATAAATTATGCAAGTAATAATGGACAAAATAATTCCCTGTTTTTGCCATGTTTCCTTTTTTAAGTAATGACACATTTCATATTCGAAAAGGTGATAATGAAATAAATATTTCTTTTGCTGCATTTTTAAAACTCATACCTCATGTCATGTGTGAACTTGAAATAAATTAAAAATGAACAATAAAATTCACAAAATTAGTTTTATGCTCTATGCTATGCAATTGTCGACTATACCCTTACACATCTAGACTTCTTTTAATATCTAGGCTGATTTCGTTTGGGTACTATCATCATCATCATTGCAACTCTTCATAAATCCATCACTAAGCAATGGCCTGCCATTGCAAGGCACAAAACACGATCCGGAGCTAACTGCACCTTTTGATGAGATACCATCTCAGATGGTATGGATCGACAGAAATACCATAGGTATCGGCCGATATGCAGCAGTCCAGCCACTTTTATGTCCGGGTTTGAAGGATAACAGTAAGAGAGTTAAAGAGTAATAGGTGTTTCAGAATTAGGTGCTGTGAGGCATTTATTTCCTAGTCCTCAAGAATGAAAACATGTCTGTTGGCCTTTCATTTTTGAAGTTGGTTGCAGACTTGTAGGAATCCAGACGCTACAGAAGCCAATTACGATTAGGTTGACTGTTGGCTCTGTACCTTACTGGCGGAAACATACAGAGTAATAGGTGTTTCAGAATTAGGTGCTGTGAGGCATTTATTTCTTAGTCTTCAAGAATGAAAATATGTCAGTTAGCCTTTCATTGTTGAAGTTGGTTGCAGACTTGTGGGTATTGAGACGCTACAGAAGCCAATTACGATTAGGTTGACTGTTGGCTCTGTACCTTACTGGTGGAAACATAAAGAGTAATAGATGTTTCAGAATTAGGTGCTGTGAGACATTTATTTCTTAGTCCTTAAGAATGAAAACATATCTGTTGGCCTTTCATTTTTGAAGTTGGTTGCAGACTTGTAGGTATCGAGACGCTACAGAAGCCAATTACGATTAGGTTGACTGTTGACTCTCTACCTTACTGGTGGAATATATACATATTCTGGTTAAAGATTGTTTTGTTTGAAATTCCTAAACATTTTGTGTCATATTTTGTTATTTTTATCGTCCCTATTTTAATAATATAGTACGTGAGGGTAATATGGTCACCATAAGCTATGCCGCCCTATAAAACCAAAACTAGGAGGAGGATAGAAACAAAAACACAAAGTTGTATACTATAACTAATATATTAAGAAAAAAACATCAAACAAGCCTTGGCAATAATTATGTACTCTTCAAAAAATCATCTTTAAAAAAACTGACTTCACAACACCATACTATAATCGACTAAAACATTTATTATAATATCAACTGTCAAAATGACGTCGGTAAAGCAGCGCCCTTTAGACCACAAGGCTGTAGTTTTAGAGTAATAAGAAAGTGATCATATTAACCGGATGACCATATTACCCTCACGTACTATACTGTAACCAACCTAATCGTGCTACAACCATAATATAACACGAGTAGCTACAGCACAACTCCACTACGTAATGTTAATGTTATCACCGATAACGTCTCACACAAAATTCATCTATTGCATGAGATTAAAAATAATAAGATTAAAATTGATGATTTGAAACTTAAAATGCTTTAATCCTACAAACTCGTTAAATTTATTAATCAATACAAATAAATAAAATTAAAATGTCTGATTGTAATGTCGAAATAACAGCTTTTTACTTAATGTACATAAATGTAAATACGGTATAACACACACAGACAAAAATATTTTTGTCTGTGTGTTTATTCGGGCTAATCTCCGAAATGGCTGAACCGATTTTGACGGGACTTTCACTGGCAGATAGCTGACGTTATAACGGGTATGTTCCGAAATGTTTGCAGTATACTGGCGAATGCAAATGACGTCATTAATTGACGGCATAATATTCCACCATATTCGATATAACGAATCACCAGAATGGCGTCGATTTATGACGTCATTTGCATTGACTAGTGTACTGGGTTGTATTTCAAAACATACCCAAGAAGTAACTTTCATTTTATAAAAAGAATTAAATTAAATTAAAACTCATAAAATCCAATAGTTATAGTAGTTAACCAATAATTCATCAGTAGAAGTTGCAGTGGTAGCTGGTATTTTGTAACCCCGAAAGTATTGCTTACGCATACCCGCCTCGCGATCTCACCAAGTCTGTCCGAAGAGTACACGGTAGCAACAGCTTCCCTGACCTCAGCGGCGGTTCTGGTCTACGGCTCCGCCGCCAACCAAGTTACAGCCGCGAATAGTAGAGAGAGCGGCGCATTGTAATACCGACACTCCCTCTCCTCGCGGCCCCACCACCACCGCATCAGCGATGCGGCCCCTCAGAGTTGCGGAGGATAGCGAGAGTGGCGCTTAGCCAGCGACTACACTGATGCGACGGAAGGGGGAAATGTATGTTCATTTCTTTTCCGATCGGTGCGCACATTCTAACGCTTTTATTCTTATGTACCTATAGTATTAACGTAAATTGTATTTACTATATCAATATTCATTTATATAGATATATACATACTACTAGCTTGCCAGGCAGACGTTGTTCTGCCCTTTTCGACAACAAATTGTCATATCTTATTAAAAATACTTAAACTCGCAAAAAAATTGTGGGCAAAAAACTAATCTATCTCTCAAATTGGGCCAAACTACACACGCTGTGCAAATTTGATTAAAATCTGTTAAGTAGTTTAGGAGTATGAGTTGGGGTTGGGGTGTCTGAGGGTGTGCGTTAATTACGTTACATATTGTATATGTCAAATAATGTGGTAATATTTTATATTTTATATTCAATAATATATATAAATTGCAGCTTTATTGGTCACAGAAGGTTTTGGCTCTACATTAGATTTCATAGTGATAGAGTCTCGAAATTTGGCTGTATTCTCATGAAATTGATTTTATGTGTGTCACTAAAAATCTAAATTAATGTACGTAGTAGGTACCTAGACACAATACTACTTATACTGTCGAACTAAATAAATACAACTGACCACGATCAATGATGAATATTATGTATGTAAAAATGACGAAAACGATTTAACATATAGCTATATGTTAAATCGTTCTATCTATATGCCAAAATGTCGTGAAGCGACAGTTAAAAACTAAAGAACCTAACCTAGCAACGAAACAACCAAAAAGAAAATAATTTATTTAAAATTTGTAAAGATATTTACAGTTTCTTTTATAAAATGTAATGCCACAATTAAAAAACTATAGAACCTAACCTAACAACGAAACAACCAAAAAGAAAATAATTTATTTAAAAAAATTGTAAAGATATTTACAGCTTTTTTTATAAAAAAAAAAGGTATGAGGGTGATGATGGGCTGTAGTGATGATAGTGAATTACAATTTTAAAAAATAAAAGTTAATAAATAAATTCTCACACAATTTTTTAACTTTAAAGAAAAGCATAAACTACTATTGTAAATCATATAAATTTCTTTATCATAAAAATTAAAATGTCGGTAAAACCATTTGTAACTAGATTATTATGTATGGACTTTGTAGGTCAGGAAAACATAAATAATAATTAATATGTTATATCAGTATATTTAGATACTTTTCTATAAAAAGTGTGTTTATGCACAATTGAACATAACATTTATAATAATAACCCGAAAAAGTTCTTGACAAATCGAAAATGGAATGGCAATGAAATCTTGAAAAATATGTCCAAGATTTTAACACTATCGATTTGCGTATTATCAGAATGTACCTAACCTTAATTTAAGCTTCTTATAAGCTTATTATAAAATAAAAAAAAACTTGTACATGCATATTATCAATATATCAAACAATAAAATAATGGCCATCTATGAAGTATCTTCAAGAAAAAGAGATTATAATTTTGATACTACGGCGTGATACAGTATCTACATTAGTCATTAGTTAAGTACCGCTCCGTAGCCTGTTTATTGCATTCTTGATAAAGTAATTCTATCAATATTATCTATAAAAGATAAACGTTTTCGATCGATTATAACGATATAAATTTGAAGCACCAATATAAATAAGATGCAAGTTTTCCTTTTAGTAAAATAATTGTGATTTATGTACAGAGATAAATATTTTTTTAAATAGAATATGGGTGACAAACGATCAAAAAGTCCAACTGATGATAAGAGTATGCTTTATCCCAAAGGGATCTATATTTATCATCAATTAAGAAGCAAAATGCAAATTCGTAGTCTCTCAGGACTAAGATGGAATGCCTCGTTTCCAGTAAAAAGGGTCTCCGCTTTTCTACACTCACCATAGGTACTATACGAAACACTGAAGCATACAGCTAGCTGCTATTTTACGCAGATATTCTGTGAATACGTGGTCCTTCCCCGGTCAAGCCGACCCATTCGTGCTACAACAATAATTTCGCTGCAGCGTGGCTCTAGCACGTATAAGAAATTTGCTTCTCATTCAACTCTAGGATTGCAGGACAGGCTCGCACACGCACAGCTCGAAGCTGCTAAATTTACCTTCTATATCAAATTAGTACTTACCAATTATATTAATATTTTAGAGCTTGATTAAATAGTAAGTGCGATGTATCTTTTACGTCAATAACATTTTGATTAAAATTTACAAAAATAAAACCAAAGTCCTCTCCATAACCAAAAGCCTTTTTTTTTAAATAATTCAAAAAAGGCCTTTCTGGTTTCTGCTTACAGGTTTTAAATGACAACTGATTGAAATCGTTAAAAAAAACTATTGTTATTATTGTCTTATCTCGTAACATTCAGACAGTGCACGTGAAATGGTGTTTCGGAACAAATTCAAGGTTGCAATTACTATTTATTGAAAAAAAAACTGTTTTAACGCTTGGATTATTTTGAACAGAACATAAATGACATCTCACTTTGTTGAAATGAATTTTCAAAATCAAGGTTACACTCTTATAAAACATATTATAAAAACAAAAGACATTGCTAAAATATAAATCCATGTAAGGCATGTCTTAATAACGTGGTTGCTTTATTATTTAAGTAGGATTTACAAACAAGTTAGTATTTCATGACCTGAGACATTGGTAGTTTGTACTAAGTACTGCTTCTTATTGTAATAGTAATTACGGTAAACTTTTTTAGCTTTTAATTTAAGTTAAAGCTCTTATATATTATAAATGAAAAATCTATATTCATTAATATTACAAACATTTGAAATAGTAAATAGGTTTAGATATGTATACCAAAACAAATTACGAAGCTTGCTACAAGTAAAATTATTCTATGAAAAGCTTGAAATACCTATAGTTAAATTTCTTTATAAATTTCAAATAAGAAATGTAAGTAATTTTTTCTAAAAATTAGATTAATCGCAATTATTTTTGTGTCTTATAAAACGGTTGATGATAACGAAGTTCAACTGGATTCAAAATAACAGTAATGGAAAAGAAATTGATACGTACCGTTACATGCATTCCCTGGCGGCTGTTCATGGTGATGCATTTCTCAAAGCACCGCGATGCGTGTGAAGAATCGCGCCCTTTCATGTCACAAGCGAGACTAAATTGTACGAGCAACTGGCCGCCTGAAACATTAGAGCTTCGCCCCTCGCGTCCCTCCGCGCAAAAATCCGCATGCGCAAGCTGAAATAAGACCGTAATGCCTCTAAACATGAATCGCTAATGAATGACTCTGATGAAATACACACTGGAGTTACGTAGGCAACTAATTTGTGACATGTTTTGTAGGGCTAAGGGTGAAAAATGAAGAAAAAAGTAATTCTTCCAACCTTGACCTTTCCTATTTCTCTTTTATAATTATAAATATTATAATTTTCTCCTTATATTCTCCAACTACTTATAGACTAAGAATAACAAACGAGCACACTGTCCCCCAATGGATGCTGTGGCCCGGATGAATTCCCCCGAATGGATTCCGTGAGCGGCGATGTTGTTCTCCATATGGAGGTCTTCGGGTGTCGAGGTGGCCCTCATACCCGGGTGTCTTCACGGGGGGGGGGGTACGGCTCCCCCGGGTTTTGGTTGCTGCATTTGCAGCATTTATGTTGAAATTAGCTTTTCTTCAGTCTTCGAAAGGTCCTGCCTCGGTGTAGGTGATCTCGGTGACCCACGGAGACGCATTGTTACGTGGTGCAGCACCATTTCCTCGGGTTCACTTCTTCGGTTGAAGTTGAGCTTGAATGAATGCCTTCTCCTACTGGGTTGATTTGCGTACTTCACGCCTTAGGGAGGAAGATCATTCCGGGGGGGGGGGGGGGGCTCTCAAGCCGGTGGCCGGTGGTGGGGACACTCAGGTGGAGGTGGTGTGGTGTGTGTATGTTCCGTGAGAGTGGTCTTGGTCGAGACGCCCCATACGTGCTGCAACCATAAAGCGAGTCACACACTACGCAGATACGAGATATCTATATCTGAGAGCATATCTTACAATATCGCTCTCTATGAAATTTAATGAACTAACACACACAACGCAGACAATTTATATTTTATCGTTAAGTATCTGTAAGCACCGATCTATATCGTGACAATATTATCTGCTCATACAAATATATCTGCAGATATTATCTGCATATACAAATGTGGCATAGGATATTCATCATCATCATCATCATTACAGCCCTTCACAAGTCCACTGCTGAACATAGGCCTCCCCCAAGTAATGCCACAAAGCACGGTCCTTGAGCCACCTGCATCCATCGACTTCCTGCATATCTTACCAGGTCATCACTCCATCTAGTGGGGGGTCGCCCTACACTACGCCTACCGGTACGAGGCTGCCACTCGAGAACCTTTCTTCCCCATCGGTTATCGGTTCTTCGAGCTATATGGCCGGCCATTGCCACTTCAGCTTCCTAATCCGTTGGGCTATGTCGGTCACTCTGGTTTTACTGCGGATATCCTCATTTCATTACCTGCAGATAAATACAAGTACAGGTTGAGCTGAAAATACGTGATTAAATTCACCTAAGCTTTAAATGACGTTCTATCCAAATACAAGGCCTTTTAATAAATGCTAATGTAACATGTGCATCAAAATTAAAATCTGAAAGCTATTCTGACGAGCTGTTTAGCAAAACTATAATACAAAAAGTCACTATATGCCAACTCATTGTAGGTAACACTGTATAAATAATCCCCTCCAAAAACACGTCATGTAAGTTTGAAGGGTGCGATCAGATGGAAGGAGCTGGTACTGGGGAGCTCAGGCCTAGAGATAGAAACAGTATTCCATGTGAGGCTGAATCCGCGCCTTGTAAAGTTGCAGGCGGTGTGCCGGCATAAAATACTATCCCGCTCTGCTGAGCACGCCAAGCTTTTTAGAGGTCTATTAGGCTTACTCTTCCAATCGACCACGAAACTGCACGTCATTCGATATGTCAATGCCGAGGATTCCGATACGGGCTGAGGCTACAAGGGGAGTGCCCTGAAACTGAGGAGATACGACAAATGGGTTTTTTAGCGGTTAACACGCAAACTATTGTCTTCTGTGGGTTTTTTCAATGGGTGGATAAGCTTCTGTTTTGATATGTTCTTCGGTTTATAATTGAATAAAAAAATTATAAATACTTGGAAGTAATGATTTCGTATATTTACGCGAACACTACACATTGATTAAAACTATTTTTACGGATTTTATCGCGTTTAATTTTAATTCTTTTTATTTTTAATTCCCGACGTTTCGGGTGCTTTCCAGCACCCATGGTCACGGGGGACTGAGATGACTGACGTCCCGATGTCATTGTTAAACCCGGAGTATCTTCGGCTTTTTAAATTATTGTTTATGGTTCGATCTTTGCAAAATGAACTGACTGTGTCTTGAAGTCTTGCAGTGGTATACTTGGGTTTAGTTTTAATTTAATTGATTATAGGGTCCCAAGCAGGTGGTAGTACCCAGCCTCCTTCTCTATTGAAATTAGGATGTTTTTTAATTTCAATAGCCCTACTTATCATCCTTGGTAGGAATCGGTGTTCTTTCGCGAGGATTTGTGGTCTATTAAATCTGATATAATGGTTGGGGCCATCTAGGATATGATCACAAACAGCAGACTTCCCGGAACGTTGATGCTTCACATCAGCTATATGTTCTTTTACGCGGGTTCTAATTGATCTTTTTGTTTGTCCTATATAAGAGAGATCACATTCACAATCAAGCTTGTACACTCCTGCATCTTGTAGAGGAATATGACACTTGACAGATGGTAAGAACTGACAAATCTTCTTCGGCGGCTTGTAGAATGTGTTAATAGAAGCTCGCTTCCAGATGTAGTCAATCTTGTCTGTGACACCTTTGACATATAGTAGTACAGCAGGCACACGCTCGACTGTGGCCGGCTTCACTCGGTCACTCTGACGTGGGCGCGGGACCCGAAGCTTGTTGTCGTGCTGAACTCGCTTGATGTGCTGAAGCTCGGCGGCCAGGTGTTTGCTGTCACAGATGTTCGTCTTCCTTCGGGAACACATGCATTCTGGTCTTCACAAGTTTCTCGCCAATTCTGCCGATATGCTCTGACTTGGCTTTGAAAATGACACTTTTGAAGGACCTGGAAGCAGAATTATACTTCTTTTTAAGAACGCTGGTATTTACATCCCGAGACGTCGATGCGCGAGCCCGGGCCTGGTAACACTCCTGCTTATAATGTAATGCAATTTTGCAGGAGTGACAAAAGCAAGGCTGGGTTCTGCCTCCGATAGATACCACAGATGATGGAATAAATAGTTCCATTCCCTGTAGCACCACATCAGCGACAGAATCAGCAATAACGGTGGGATTATCCGGCGAGAGGCAAACTCGCCTCCAAGGATCGGATGCAAAAAAATGATCGCATCCCGTCGCAATTGGCTGACCTATAATGCCATACATGGCGGCAACCTGCAGTACGCAACCGCGATGGGTGCATGAGGCACCGTACTCCTGATCAGATAATGGTCCGAGGAACCAAGAGAGGCATCAACAGAGACCTGATATCCGTCCGGATGAGAGGTTAGCAGAAGGTCCAACAGGGAAGGTACATGTGATCGTCCACATCTGGGATTCGCGTAGGCGAGGTAACCAGTTGCGTCAGACGAGAGTTTTTGGTTTCAACTTTTTCGTTCTGGAAATTTCATCAGAACCAACCCCGTGGACGGCCGGAGACTAAAGTGGAAAACGAAGAATTAAATGCTATTGTGGAAGTGGATCCATCACAAAGCACTTCAGAGATAGCTGCAGGCTTCGGGGTAAGTGATAAAACTGTATTAATCTACTGAAAGCAAATCGGGAAGTAAAAAAACTTAAACGATGGGTACCTCATGAATTGAGTGAATCGAACTTGCAAACGCGCGTCGACTGCTGTGTTACTTTGCTCAACCAACACAAAAATGTTGTGTGATGAAAAGTGGATACTGTACGATAATCGGAAGTGGTTGTCGCAATGGCTGAACCCTGGAGACTCAGCAAAATCCTGCTCTAAACAAAAATTGACTCAAAAAAAGTTACTTGTGAGTGTTTGGTGGACTAGCGCCGGTGTCGTTTACTACAGCCATCTAAAATTAGCCAAACGATTACGGCAGTTAACTAACAAACCAAAAACCAAATCAAGATATCTAGCAAACCATGAAGGAAGAATTAGCTGCTAAACAACCGAGATTGGTCAATCGCTCTAGGCCACTGCTGCTTCACGACAACGCAAGACCACACACTGCACAACAAACGACCACTAAATTAGATGAGCTACAATTGGAATGTCTGCGACATCCACCGTACTCCCCGGACCTTGCTCTAACAGAACTCCGATGCGGCGGTCCAAACTGCCTTCAAAGAGTTTATTGATTCTTGCCCCCATGGTTTTTTTTAGTAAAGGGATCCATGAACTACCTATGAGATGGCAAAAGTGCATAGATAACAACGGTGCATACTTTGATTAATTAAATATATTTTACAAAAAAAATTTACTTTATATTCCTCCCGTACAAAACGCCAATTTCATATTTAAGGACCTATTACAAAATTAAATTTCTTTTTAAGATAATAAGCAAACAAATAAACTGGCGAAAAATGAAAAGCAAAATATAGTGTATATAATTAAAGTACAGTAGATAAAGTGGGTAAAAGTAGTTTAAATGACTAACGAGAAAAAACCAAAAATTTAAACTTTTTGTTTTAAAAAATATAGTCTGTCTATATTTATCAGATGTATATTATATTTATATCGATATTTCAACGCTTTATTGCTTTGCCCACCTCGCGACAAAGGCTGCGTTATCAAGCGAACTCGCTAGAATTGTACAAAAATGATATAATAAACAAAAAACTAGAATTAGCAAAATAATAATTTGATTTGTTTTATAAAATAATACATTTTCGTATACACTATATTTAGTCTAATTTTCTTTATTTTTCTTGTGTTTCTCTCTCCTTAGGGGGGTTAATTTTTAGTTTAGAAGGTCACAAATTAAATTGTGTGACTCCTATAAATTAAAAAAAAATCATTGCCTATCTATTAAAATAAAAATAATATTAATACTTCCAAGGATATTTTCATTTGTGATAATTGATAAGATAAGTATTACGACGATTTTAAGAAATAGATCAGATATTATGAAAATTTTGTATACATTATGATTAATTTTACTCATTCACAAACTTATAATTTTTATTAAAATAATTTTTGTATAATTAATGAAATTAAATTACAATATTTACAATTAATACTAATTCTACACAATATATAAAAAAAGAAACTATGATATAGAAAAACTAACACTAAAAATTTAAATTCAAAAAGTCAAAAAGGCCCGCTCCCCTGGTATAGTGACAAGAACGCTGGCTGCGTTTCCTTGCCTTAGCCTTTGAGCGAGGAAAGAACTAGCCCTCTTATCACCAGCAGCGACGACCAGCCGTGGATACAGTTCCTTTAGGAAACGCATATTTGTGCCATATACAAATATGTAGTCATTTCTCAAAGACTCATATTTGCGCCATTTACTAAATTCGGCTGCCTCTGATACCGCCGCGGCTCTAAAAGAAGTACCCTTGAGATGACAGGCCGCCAAAGTGTCAACGCAAGTAGCATCCCACACTAGGGCTTTACCTCTCTAACAAGGGATCAAAGTCATAACGTCTGGTCTCTTGCCATCGTCTCTAAATATCCCGCAAGGCTCTTAAACCAAGGGGGTATTTATGGAGACAAGAGCCCTTCGGATCACTTCGTATAACCGTGACGGGAAACCCACCTGCACTTTTCTTGCATGAAAGTCCGTGGAGCCCGAACTCATCGACGTTGCTACCACAGGGGCACTGGTGAGGTTGACAAATTGCCGCTCCAAGCCGGATTCCTTCGACGATGCGCAAGCAATGTGTCCCCATCAAGCAATGTGCCGAGATTACTTGATGGTAGAGCGTGTAACCAGTGACTAGATTCCTTTGTCGAAACAGCTAGAATGCGAGCCTAATCTTGTTGATTGTGGAAATTTTGACTCTGAAAAAGAACACTCCGTACCAATGGAATATCCCACTGGTTTTGTTGGTCAACTTCCAGTGGGACATTTTCGCCGGGACAGAGCGTTACCCATGTTTTCCGTGCCTCTGCAGCAAAACACAGGTCTATTTTATTACTTAAATTGCGTTACATAAGTAATTGACACAATGCAAGGAAGCAAGGAAAACAAGCAATGCGACGCTAGAAATGTTTCTTACTCCAATACCACCACATTTGATAGGTAAAGTGGCTTGATTCCAGGTGTATTTAATCTCAAATTTAGAATTTTTTCCAAAGCAATTTTAAGATTACTATCAATATCTTTTAAAATATCCGAACATTTCCAGACTTGACTTGAGCGTAATAAGTATGTAAATTTAGGTACAAGGTGACAATATTTTAAAATAGTGTTGCGCGCTTAAGTTGACGTCTGGTACCCTGCAATAGCGCCATCTAGTGTCGGGGAGGGCTTCCTAGAAAATGTCAATCTTGAACTTTCCACCAACAGCGCCATCTAGTATCAAAGAGAAGAATTAAGCTTTCTAGAAGCCCCACACTCGAACTTTCTGCGCCTGGTCGGTCGACGCTCGTATTTACTGGAATATTCTGGACGTTTTGGTAGAAAAGGTGTATTTAAAGCCGCTGCAAGCCGCGATCGGGGCAGTATTGAATTTAGCGAGACAAGCGAAGCTTCGGAGCGAAATAAAGTGAATAAGTGTGATTAATTATTAGTGTCTTTTAAGTTTTAATTGGTGTTTGGTAATAAAAGTGTAAATTTTGCTAATTCAATCGGCAGTTTTTATTGTCACGAACCTCAAGCTCGTAACAATACTAAGGTCAATATGGGGGTTTAAGATATATAATTTATCAACGTGATTTAAAAATTGGTCGTATTTTGTTTTTAAAACAGGTTTAATACTATCGAAAAACAACGGAGCACCGAGCAGGAAAAGCGATTCCGTATTGACAGTTTTTATTCCTGGAGAAATCTGATTGAAATTTTGAATTAAGGTATCTCTGTTAGAACTAGGTAAATTATTGGAAATAAATATTTCGCATTTATTGGTATTTGGTTCAAGACCAATATTTTTAAAATTTTGAAAAATATGAGTAAGATCACTGAGGACGTCATCTGCTTTACCCAGTGTACCGTCGTCCAAATACCATACATTCAGCTTGGATTTTAAATTTGAAATAATAGGTTGAATTCCCAAACTGAAAAGAGCTGGACTTAATAGATCACCCTGCTGAACACCGACAGCAGACTCAATAATATGGTTTTAATAAAACAAGTTCGAATTTTGACTGTAACATTGCCAAACGTAATGATAAATTTCGGGGGTATTGTTAGCCAATTCTTTCAGCAGGGTTATCCTATCAATAGAGTTAAAAGCATTTCTAAGGTCAACCTTCAGAAGAACATCTGCATTAGATTTTGTTAAGAAGGTACGCACTGAATGTACCGCCACCTCACAGCCACCTTTGGTGCCAAAGCCTAGTTGAGTAGGTTGAAATTTTGCCTTAAGGTCTAAAGAGTCTAATTAAAGGATGCCACGCATGCACTGCAAACCCAGAACACTCCAAAAACCCCCCCCAATTTTCAGAAATTTGTAAAGGTTGCATAGATGTATTGAGAGGCAGCGGTAAATTCTGAGAAGCATTGACCGAAGGATGTTTCTGACGAAGGCCTTCAAGAGTTTCGACATTACGAGGATGTCATCTGAGAATAGAATACGGGATGCATTTTCCATCCATTAGTTTCGATTCAACTATTTTTTTACTTTTTCTTGGTCGAGATAAATGAGTGTTAATCGTGTAATATAAATTTCGAAAAGTATTCTCTTTTAGTTGAGACGTAATTGATTTATTTATTGTTTTATTAAAATGGAAATGGGAATACGCGAATGCGAATTTTTGCCAACTTTTTTAACAATTGGTAAGACAATTTTGAATAGTGTATGATAATGCACCTCGTTGCATCCTCGCACCTCTGATAATTCTTTTAACCCCTGGTACGTTACTATAAAAATTGTACAATTGTTCCGAAAAAAGTGAAAATTTTGTGTCATTAGGGATATTATTGTAATGGTCAGAAATTTTTACGGTAGACTGTGAAGCCGAAATACTTTTACTATGGCATCGTTTAATATGTATATTTAATCCTTTTTTACCTTTAAACAGCCTACCGTCGGTACAATTTTGACACCGTAGGAAAAATGGCTGTGAATTTATCGGAGCGTATTCATTGAAAAGTTAAAAAAAAAATAAAAATGTGGAAAAATATCTACAGCACTCAAAAGTTTATTAAAGTTATATATTAAAATCTTTAAAACAAAATGTTTAAAAAAAACTTAGTTCTCGAGCTTTGTTTATCGCCTTGAACACGGGGGAAGTCTGCAGTCTGTGAACACGTACAGGATCGCCCCCGGCACTACATCAGATTTGATAAACCGCAGATCCTCGCTAAAGAACACCGATTCCTTCCAAGGATGATTCGCGAGGCTATTGAAATCAAAAAACATCCTAATTTCAATAGAGAAGATGGCTGGGTGCTACCATCTACTTGGGATCCTATAATAAATAAAATTAAATCCCAACCCAAGCATACAACTGCAAGACTTCAAGATTCCATAAGTTCATACTGCATAGATCGGAACAAAAGTTAAATTTTAATCTATGGTAACCGCGGTTAACTATGACATATGGACGTTGAACATCTCAGTCCTGCCCGTGACTATGAGTGCTGTAAAGCGTTCGAAACGTCGGGTATTTAAAAAGTTAAAATATACGCGATAAATTCCGTAAAAACTAGTATTATTTCAATCGTATTTGAACTTATGTAGAAGGGCTCATAAATACCTAGGTGACTGTTATGATCTCAACTTTCTGATGGTGCAATCCGAAGGTGGGTATAGGATCTCCGTGACGGCACTAGATAGAACGGTCGTGTTTGAACTCATTTGAAAGGGCTTATAAAGACCTAGGTGACTGTTATGATATCAACTTTCTGATGGTGCAATCCGAAGGTGGGTATAGGATCTCAGTGACGGCACTAGATAGAACGGTCGTGTTTGAACTCATTTGAAAGGGTTCATAAAGACTTATGTGACTATTATGATCTCACCGTTTTGGTGGTGTAATCCGAATCCGTAGGTAGGTATAGGATCTCAGTGATGGCACTAGATAAAACGATCGATTTTGAACTCATGTAAAAAGGGCTCCTAAAGATCTAGGTCACTGCGATGATCTTATGTTCATGATTGTGGACTTAGAAGGCTAGATAAAGGATCTCAGTGATACCATTACGAAACACCATCGTATTCGAGCTCATTTGCAAGGGCTCAAGTAGACTAAGACTGAGTAAATATGCCATGATTTTAAGAAGTAACTAGTTAAAATACCCTTTTAGATTTATTGTGGTTTGAGGCTTATTACCAGATTATGTCATAATATAAACAGTATTACTATCCACATAATTCATTATGTTTTCAGGCAATCAAGATACCAGCAAAAATCCCAAATAGGTACAGAATTAGAAATCTGAGACATATTTTACAGATAATAAAATCAATATACGTGGTAAAGCCATGCTGCAGTTATATTAGTATAGTTGTGGCACGAATGAGTCGGCTCGACCGAAGAAGTACCACGCTCTCACAGAATACCAGCGTGAAATAGTAGCTTAATGCTGCTGTGTTTCGTATGGTGAGTGTAGAGAACCGGAGACCCTTTTTACTGGAAACAAGGCATTCCGTCTTAGTCCTCACGGGTGACAACGCATCTGCATTTTGATTCGTAATCGAGGATAGATGTAGATGTCTATGCGCCACAGCAACCACTTACCATCAGGTGGACTGTGTGCTCGTTTGTCACTCTATCCTATAAAAATGGGATAACAATATTTCACCAATTTCTTATTGTATCAAGTCCGATATAAGTAATTGGAAATTAAATGCACTGTGAGATTTTTATTTATATTTGATGGATATTTCGTGATTCCGTTGACGCAGCCTTTTTACTCTTAATGAGATTTTTAAAAAAGTTTGTCATATATTAAGACAGCTTTCATATTTTCAGACATAGCTATCAAAATTTTTGTGGCAGTCCCGGTTTCATAGTTCACCTGAGTAAATGTATGTATTTTCGTATGTTTTTTATTTAATATATGTATTAAAAAATAAGTTTGTAGCGACGGCGTAAGAGATTACCATTACCCTATATTATCTCATGGTGATGTAGGGAAGAAAGAAAGAAGAGATGGCCAGTAGCATCTTCTTACATTATCAAGAAAAATAATGAAACTGCGTCTGCCAATCCACCTGCCTAGCCTGGTTACTACGATTTTTTAAATTTAATAATAATTTTTATTCAATAAAATGTACAAATAATTCAAATAATGTCTTCATTTAAAAATAGTCTACAATAACAGGCACCTGAACTGGGATAAACCTGTTTCTCAGGTGTATGTGCTAAAAGATACATAACAAGTATTTTCTGTTTCTTATAGTTGATAAATGAATAACTTACTAACTAATAAGGGTTACTTCGGTAAAATATATTATCACTCATTTACTTATGATATTAATTAACTTAAAACAATCAACAACTTCTCGTATCAAATTTTGTAACCATGTTCAAATTACATTTTTACAGTCTGCCATTTTGCCACACAAAAAGGCCAAGGAATGTAAAAAATCTATGCATGAAAGATTGTCTTATTCTAATGTTAGTTTCAATTACTTTATCTTTGAGTCTTTTTATCAGTGACCTCTCTTCTATAGGGCAATTTTAAGTGCTGTCTTAGTATCGTACTCATAACGAATAACTGGCGCACTGAAAAGACATTATATAGGATTTATATAAGAAGTGGAACGGGAATAGAATAAGGCGGAATTTTGCGACTTTTAATACAGCTCTTTGAGCGCGTTCCAGTGGTAGCAGTGTAGTTTGAACATGCTCTTGCATACAAGTACTATAAATATCAAAGAAAGCAAATTTTAAACACAGTTTTATTTCATTTTAACTAGAATTAGAACTGTATTGATAGAATCTTGAAAGTTATCTGTCTAAACCGATAAACGAACCGATGTAAACGTAATTTCGTAGTAGGTACTTAAGCAACCCAAATTCGATCTCCGCCGACTCCACTCATATTATAATTGCAATTTGAAGTTTCGATTTACCATGTTCTCGGTGGTGAAGAAAAACATAGCAAGGAAACCTGAGAATCTGAGAAGTTAAAAAATATTTCGGAAATCATTTTTAGGTAGGTATAGATATGTGAAGTCGGTCATCCCGCGTTGGAGTCAATTAAATCAACTCCTTTTTGTCCTAAAACTCACTACAGTCTATGCGCTACTGGGACCCTGTGGGATGTATCTAGGCGATTACTTTTTTACTTTTAATAGGGCTATCCACTGCTGACCATAGGCTTTCCCCATTATTTGTCAAATAGACCGGTTATTTGCAGCGGGTTGGGAATCGCAGATTTTTATTACTTTAGGAGTAGCAGGAATAGCGGGGCCCCCAGTCCCCGGCGGCCCCGCTATTCCTGGCGACCATGGTAACGGCGGGGCAGGGAGTGCTAAGAATCTCCGATGGAGGTTTGGTTGCCACCTACGACGACTCGACCTGGCAACATATAATGCACGCGTCCTGAGGACTGACGAGAAGATCCTGGAGCTGGAAAAAGAGATAGACAAGTTGCGCTGGAATGTTATAGATCCGGTGGGTTTTTCGAAATAGGTGGATTAGACATGGTGACTACGACACTAACGCTACGTTAGACTATTTTGCGACACTAAAAAATTGTCGCTAAATGAGTAATAATATGAAAATACAGATAATATTATTAATATATACTATAATAAATTAAGAATGTAATCAGAATATTACAAGAAAACTTAAAATAATTAATATGACATGGACGTATAAAACTTTTTTATATGACACCAAAAACACGCAAAACTTTTATTGGCGTTCAGTTGACCCAATTTTAATTTTCCTTAACGTAACGAATTACTAACAATTTTGCCGCCGTACCCATTTTGTTTTTTTTTTATACTTACATTCAAAATTGTGAACATAGTATACTAGAGTTTTCAATCTGAATATAAACTTTTTATGCAAACTAAAAAGACTAAATTATAAAGTCGTAATTACTTTTGGATTAAGGTATCCCTAGATTCTGTTGATGTGTTTATATGTCGTAGGATAATTATATAAACCGAATTTGCCACGAAAATCTAGGGCTATCGCAAAAACGCGGATTTAATTATTTTTAGGAAATTATTTTTTCTAAAATTTCATTCTAAAAATTGAAGTTTTTTTTCATCTCATACTCTTTAGTTAATTTGTAATAGAATAGTCTATCAGGAATAAGAGAACACCAAAAACGCCACACACAGCAGAATCTTCCTGCCCATCTCCTATTTCAGTTTCCCTCTGTCGATATAGGACAATATGGGGTAATGTATATACTTACTCTGTCACTACTTGGTAGCTTACAGTTCATTTCATTGTATTAATGTAATAGCTTATGCTAGACTAAACTGACTGGACCCTCTCCACACTCAGTGTCCCTCCCAAAACTGGGTGTCTCTACCTCAACAAAAGAAAATATATACAAGGTGTCTCAAAAGAAAGTTCACATTTAAATCTTTTTTTAAAAGAAAAGTCTTAGCTTTATTGAAAAAATTGTTTATTTTATATTGAAGTACACTGTTTGGGAATTTATTTTTTAAAAATAACATTGTCCAAATGTAAACCGTTGCGCTCTCGGCATTCATTTAGTCGGGCACTAAAATTGCCTATGACAGCTCGGCAGGTAGTCTCCGTGATGGCTGCCATTTCATGACGGATATTTTCTTTTAATTGTGCCAGGGAAGTCGGTTTATTAGCGTAAACTTTTGATTTGACATAACCCCACAGGAAAAAATCCATAGGCGTTAAATCGGGACTCCGTGGAGGCCAATTTATGTCACCTCGCC